>CM071611.1:14156759-14756759 GCA_036365135.1 Miichthys miiuy
ACTAAACTTTAATATAATGTGGCTGTTGATCAAGTACTTTTTGTCCAAGATACATGAGAAATGAGTCATAAAAAGAGAAATCAAATCGCACAAAGCGTTATAATAGTCATATTATTCTGCAGCTAATCATCACATATCCCATGTAAACCCACACTTTGTTGGCAACGTGTCTCTCAGTGATTGTACTTGTTACTGTGATGTTCCCCAGATTTCAGTATTAGAGAGAGGCTCTACAGGCTGTCTCTAGACAGTAGAAAATGCAATCACACAGCAAGCCAACTGGATCAAAGTGTTAATTCTGAAAAACATTCATAAAAATTGGAGCCAATGTAGCCAAACAGAAAAAAACAAACAGCAATGGCAAACCTTTCCAGGCTGGGCTGCATAAAAAAGGGCCTTTTGTTTGTGGTCAGTTTCCTTGCCATACAGTATTTGTCAACACGCAATGCAATGATGAATGCTTCTAAAAGAGAGAAAAAAAAGAAAACACAAGTGAGCACAACAGGGACAGAAGCAGGCAGTAAGACCACAACAATAAGGTGAAAAACAAAAGTAAGAGACAAGATGAAAAGACGGCATAACAAAATGAAAAGCAATTGTCTGTTACAGTTAAACGTAAAAGTAACAGCCGATCCGATCTATATTTGGACTATAACTCTTGTGTGTTCATAAACTGAGGGCAACAATCGATTACAACTATGAAGGCTACAGGACTACAGCCATATATCCTGTATGAAGCGGACTGGTTATTTTCAGGGGCACGTGTGCACACATACAGACAGACAGACAGACAGACAGACAGACAGACAGACAGACAGACAGACAGACAGACAGACAGACAGACAGACAGACAGACAGACAGACAGACAGACAGACAGACAGACAGACAGACAGACACACACACACACACACACACAGAATTATAAATGACTGTTGAGCCAGCAGGGTTTCAAAACAGAGCAAAATGTCATACAGTTGTTTGTTTTATGTCAGTCTGTCATGTATTTCTTTTGTCTTTTTTATCTGCATGAATAATGAAGATGTCAGTGTGGATGAGTGCTCTCACTCAACCTGATTGACCTATGTGGCTTTTCCAATGACCCTGAGTCATCTAATTCTCACAGGACAAACCTGGATCAAAGAACACACAAGGTTAGATGATTTATTCCTTACACCCTGAGTACCAAACATGTCTCCATCCTTCCTTCCTCCTTTCATGCTCTTGTTTTACCACACCCTCAACTTTCCTTGCCTTAGTATCTCTACTCGTCCTTCTTTTTCGCCCTCTTTCCATCAATCTCACTGCAACTCTGGACATCAATATTCTGAAAACTGTAGCACCACTTCCATTTCCATCAATCTGACCTGCACTTGACTGTTTACCAGAAGAGGACTGTTTAATGAAACACACACAGGTCAGTCCTTCTGATGTGTTCTGTGTTACTCTAGACCACACACACACACGCACACACTAGGGACAGAAAAACAGTAAATATCACTCACACTTTCACTGGAAATTGGTCATAAACAGATGAAAACAGCGAGGACTGAATAAAATACAGGAGCCGCACAAGGTAGAAAGAGAAATAAAATACGCAGGAAGAAGGGAGAGATGTTGGGTCTGCGCTGTGATGTGATGTGAAGTGTTCTAAGCTTGTGTAAAATGAATAAAAAAAAGAATCAGCCATTGTCCTGGAGTGAGAGGCATCCTGAGGATTAAAGGCATATACTGTCCATTAATGTAACTGAAAAGAGAGATGGTTGAATAATATAAATTAAGAAACTTTTCAGAGACCCGGATAGATCATCAGAACACCTCAAACCTGTCTCATATATGATTATTTTCTCTTTGTATGGAGGTATTAGCGAGAATTTTCTTGTTACCTTTTTGTCAAGGTTGTAACAAAACTAGAAGTAAAAGCTGTGTTCTCTTACTCCTACTGAGACAACCAAAAGTCAATCATTCTTGGCAAACCAGAAAGTTAATGGATGTCATGTGGTAATATTCCACAAGGATGTGTGGGTGGGAGGGGATATACTGATGTTCTAGTCCAAAATTAAAGATGTCTTTTTTTTATCTGTGATGAATTATTTTTTTCTATAGTTTTTGATTTTCTTGTTTACTCTTACTCTTTCTACGTCTCTCTCACACACACAAATATTTACAAACACATACACACTGGAATGAATCAGCTATGTTTCATGGTTATAGTTTGAGGATGTCACGTCGTTTCAGCTGTTATCTGGAGTCCAGGTAAAAGATTGAAACTAAGGGGAATACAAATAACAGCATTATCTGGCTGGCTATCCAGCTACCCAAGCTGACATTTATACTTTTACTTGCCAGTGTGTGTGTGTGTGTGTGTGTGTGTGTGTGTGTGTGTGTGTGTGTGTGTGTGTAACAACCCTTTTGGCAAATGTAGACAGATAACATTTGAGCGGGCTCTTCATTTCCGCAGGTCTGGCGCAGAGAAAGAAAGATCAGGATCCCAACAGCTAAGCATTATCTGCTTTCACCTCCTAAATATCATTCTTCCTTCCTCAGGCAGAAGTGGATCTGTACCACGTTGCCCTTTTCCCAAACACATACCTGAGAAAACTTGGGCAATTTCTTCATTCATCTGACTCTTCTGACTTAATCCCTCCATCCAGTGCTTCTCCCTTTCATAACCGATCCCTCTCTCTGTCATTTCTGTCACTCTGCTTTTGTTGTTGTTGCTGTTTCTCTCTATATATTGCCTGTCCACTCTCTGTTTCGTTCACCTGCTGTCAATCTCCTGCTAGTCGATAGAGGCCACTTAGCCCAACTCTACCTATCCCACTTTCGCTTTGATCATTACACTACATCTCTTGAGCTCTTTCCCTCTTCTTTTATTTCTTCTTTTGACACTCTGAGTGCTTCCTTCCTCATTTCTCTCTTCACTCCCTCTACAGATTTAAAGTGTTGAAATACATCTCTTGTTACTTTCGATACTCCCTGTTATGACTGGTCATATTTTTTGTCGGTTTTGTCGCTGTGTGTTTTGCTTGTGTGCCTTGTGTTTTGTGTCAATTTCATATGCAAACAGGGATGTGCCATCCCCGGGAGGTGATTGGTGGAGTGATTTCCGGTCCTAGCCCGTGATTGGCTGCAGCTGCAAACCACCTGATATATAAGGAGCCAAGATGGCAGCAGTCAGGTGGACAACGGCACTTCTGCATCCTCCTCCTCTCCCAACCAGCCACATGTCCTGTTGTGAAATCCTCTGTTTGAGACCAGAAAGTTTTTCTTTTGTTTGTTTGAATAGTAGGGGTGGACTGCCATTTGAGTTGATCGTGTTTTCGTTAGTTAGGAAGGTAAGTTTATTGTGATTTTGGTTTTGAGGTAGGAGATTTATTTTCTAGATAGAGTTGTTTTGGTTGTTGTTTTAGCCTTGGTCCACCCTGAAGTTGATTCCTTAGTTATAGTTGTTTGATCTTTTGACTTTTGTAAATAAATCATTTTCTTTTCATTCAAATCTAACTTGTTGTATGTGGCTACTTGGGACTCGGGGAAGATGGCACCTTTTCTTGTTATGCTCTAGGTCCCCCTAGACTGGGGCATAACATCCCTGTCTCCACAATCCAATTTTTCTTTTCCTGACTCCCACAGATCTCTCTTTGGATTTTGCTTTGACGCCCATTGTGAGTGAAGAGTGACTATCTCTCTTTTTCCCTTCTATGACCTAAAGTGTTGTGGAAGGACTCCAGGCCTGGTTTTGCCATCTGGCATATCAGGCAAATACCCAGTGCAAGTATTTATTCTGAATATGAATAACAATTAAAAGAGAAATTAATCATGGTTTGTTGCTGTAGTATCAGAAACTAATACCAGTGGTAAGCTGGTCAACATATTACATTTTGTGTCTGTACTTATTATTATGTGTATCTTTACATATTTCTTTCTTATACTTTATATATTCTATATTTCAGGGCCACTTCAAAATCTGACCCTCTATGGATGATTTCAGCTAGAGAGCTGTAGCTGGATATATTCGTGCAGTGGTGAAAAAAACAAAACAAAAAGACATTAAATGAAGGCCTTCCTTAAGGCAGTGGACCAGACTATGGCAGAGCTGCATTAAAGGTGGAAGTTAACATGTCATACTGTTTCTGCCGCTGGAAAACAACACTAGAAACCATCAGAAAACAATCATAATGATGTTTGAAAAAGAAAGTGCATATAATAAAATGTTGATTCAAGTTAAAAGATCCCTGAATAGACACTGCAATGTTAACAGTGTTATTAGGCTTGAAGGGAAAACGAGAGAGAAGAGGGAAATAGGACACACCTTTGTCAGGATATGTTATGTGCTGTGAATCTCCTGTGTGTTATTTAGAGTCAGTGATAAACTTTACCTTAGGCAGTGAATATATTTCTACACATTTATATATAAAAATGCGCGCACGCACTCACACACACACACAGCATACACACAGAAGCTTTGGGCAAAAACAAAAACATTGATTATACAGATACAAATAAACACATTGATGCTTGAACTGGACAAACTGAAAAATCAATAGGTCATCTTCTGGATAAAGAGATAAGAGAAGTGTTATTATTAGATCTTTCTTGTTTGTTTTTTTTAATCAAATTCTCAATCTGAATCTGATGCTCAGCCATACTAACAGCAAAATGTAAAATCCCCATCTGGTATTTAAAGGAGGTGAAGGAGGGGGAGACAATAAAAAACACACATGAAGTAAAAGATAAACATAGCTTGAGGTGCCTGGGTGGCATCTTATCAACTTCTAGCTATTGTTCACTACAACACAGAAGAAGAAGACGACAACTGTATTACTTGAGGATACAGCTAATAAGGAACTGCAGTTAAAACTCATATGTTATCTGGATTTATGCTTGATGCATAACACCTGTAGTTAGAAAATACACAAGGGTTATTGTGTTTCCGTAGATACAACAGATGCTTCAAACATAAAGACAGAGGAGTGCTTTGTTAACAAAAACACAACTCAATACACAACTAAACAAGTCTAAAGTGTTGCTTGCAGGTCCTATAGACTGCAATGTTCATGACACGATGTTGGTGAAATAAACATACTGTATATATACTCTCCAAAATCTGTGCAAATTTAACTTTATAGTGAGTCATGAAATACATTGTGGGAATTGTTGTGAGACATTTTGACCTGACAGTGGAAAAAGAGGAAAGTTAATAAAGAGTCCAAGATGCAAAGGGGACAAGAATATGCAAATTTTTATATTTTTTGTGTACACAGACATGCAAGAAGTAAATAGACACCTTTAATTTGAATTTGAATGAAGGTGTCTATTTACTTCTTGCATGTCTGTGTACATGTGCCAAATCACCAAATGCATTAAGACTTAATTGCCTGTCTGAGTGACACTTGCTGCTAGCTTATAGCTCCCAGAAAGTCAGGACATGTCCAGCTGATAAGTGGAGGCTAATATCTGAATTCTTTGGAGTGGCTTAAGGCGGACTGTGAATTGTATTTTTTACAGCCAAAACCTCATGTCTCAGCTATAATCAGCTATAGCACATAATTTGTTTTGGGGGAATATGCCTTCATAGTAGCCAGGAGGAAGTGATAGTAAGAAGCCAGCTAGACAGTCAGTGTATTTCTCAACGAAGAAGCTATCGATCAGCTGCAGGTCAGATATGAAAAACTACTTTATGGCTGGAAATTACCTTCTTTTCTTTTTCTGCTTCCTGTCTCTCTCCTTCCATCTGTCTGCACCCTCTACCTCGCTCCCCGTGTCTTTCATGTCTGTTGTCTCAGATCGATAGAGACTCCTGCAGTATAGGGCGAACAAAACCCAGTGGCCAGTGTGTTTTTCTAAACCTGCACAGTGTAAACATACACAGGCACACAGACACACATCTGCTTTCGTTCACTGACTGCCTGTTTCTGGGAAAGTTGTAGATACACAATCATACAGCACATACATTGTATACTAAAGACACATAGGAACACCTTCCTCTCTGAATACATTAAATCATTTTATTCTCTTGTTCTCTCTTTTATTTTCTCTGTTCCTCCAGCTGGAGCTTAATTTTAGCTAGTTTAAAAACACGTTTTTCCCCATGTTTCCTTAACTTTGGACTAACAGAATTAAAAAAAAAAATCAACCTAAATATTCTGAATGATCTGTTTCTTTAAAACAATGGTGCTATGGCTGAATGAAAGACAGCTTTCTGATGCAACAGCTTTTACTTCATTTACTCTCACTTTGGAGTTTGTTATTCAAGGTAACAGAAAAGGATTTTGTGGATTCATTAATCCGATGCAACTCCATGAATGGTGAACCAACTGTTTGCTTGGTGTTACAGCAAAGGTAGCATTTATAGTAACACTAAACTTCAATGTCACTTGAATTCAATCAAAGAAAGAAATAACAGGGAAAGGGGAGAAAAAAGTGATGTTATTTGGAGACTCTGTGAGGTCAGACATGGCCTTGCAGTGCAAAGAGAGGTCATGTACACTGAACAAAAATATAAATGCAACACTTTTGTTTTTGCTCTCATTTTTCATGAGATGAACTCAAAGATCTAAAACATTTTCTATATACACAACATAACCATTTCTCTCAAAATCTGTCTAAATCTGTGATAGTGAGCACTTCTCTTTTGCGCAGATAATCCATCCCACCTCACAGGTGTGGCGTATCAAGATGCTGATTAGACAGCATGATTATTGCATGATTATTGCACAGGTGTGCCTTAGGCTGGCCACAATAAAAGGCCACTCTAAAATGTTCAGTTTTATCACACAGCACAATGCCACAGATGTCCACAGAAGTTTTGAGGGAGCGTGCAATTGGCATGCTGACAGCAGGAATGTCCACCAGAGCTGTTGCCCGTGAATTGAATGTTCATTTCTCTACCATAAGCCGTCTCCAAAGGCGTTTCAGAGAATTTGGCAGTACATCCAACCGGCCTCACAACCGCAGACCACGTGTAACCACACCAGCCCAGGACCTCCACATCCAGCATGTTCACCTCCAAGATTGTCTGAGACCAGCCACTCGGACAGCTGCTGCAACAATTGGTTTGCATAACCAAAGAATTTCTGCACAACCTGTCAGAAACCATCTCAGGGAGGCTCATCTGCATGCTCGTCGTCCTCATCGGGGTCTCGACCTGACTCCAGTTCGTCGTCGTAACCGACTTGAAAGGGCAAATGCTCACATTCGATGGTGTCTGGCACGTTGGAGAGGTGTCCTCTTCACAGATGAATCCCGGTTTTCACTCTTCAGGGCAGACAGCGTGTGTGGCATCGTGTGGGTGAGCGGTTTTCTGATGTCAGTGTTGTGGATTGAGTGGCCCATGGTGGCAGTGGGGTTATGGTATGGGCAGGCGTATGTTATGTATGACGAACACAGGTGCATTTTATTGATGGCATTGTGAATGCACAGAGATACCGTGACGAGATCCTGAGGCCCATTGTTGTGCCATTCATCCACGACCATCAACTCATGTTACAGCATGATAATGCACGGCCCCATGTTGCAAGGATCTGTACACAATTTCTGGAAGCTGAAAACATCCCAGTTCTTGCATGGCCAACATACTTTGGGATGCTCTGGATCAGCATATACGACAGCGTGTACCCGTTCCTGCCAATATCCAGCAACTTCGCACAGCCATTGAAGAGGAGTGGACCAACATTCCACAGGCCACAATCAACAACCTGATCAACTCTATGAGAAGGAGATGTGTTGCACTGCGTGAGGCAAATGGTGGTCACACCAGATACTTTGAGTTCAGCTGATGAAAAATGAGAGCAAAAACAAAAGTGTTGCGTTTATATTTTTGTTCAGTGTATTTCTAACAACTCACAGATTACCTGTGTTGCCAGGAGTTTCTGACATTTTGACACCAGGGATGAAGATGTGACAGCTATTGTCATGGGAACGCAGAAGATCAACACTGTCACATACATCTTTCTAAGTGCCAATATGGTCTGTATCCCGAAGATCTTACTTTAGTGGAATTCCCCCTAGGGTCTTCACTTCTTTCCTGTCATACTGTCTTGCCTCTTTTTCCTGTAACGTAGTTGATGCAGCCATTTGAAAATGTTCTCACCAACATGTTTTCTATGTTGGACAGGTTTTAATCTTCAGTCAGTCATCAATTATCGGGAGGCATATGCACATCCATACAGTTTTTGCAGGTGCAAACAATAATCTACATAAGGAGATGAAAACATAACACGTTTCAAACAATTTATAATAATTTAAAATGAACAGAGGCTGCAAATGCCCAGTCTTCTTTAGTCTTGAGCTGGAACTGAAAAGCAGCCAGAAGGGCACTCCTTTGAGTCATAGGGGAGCAGTAATTCAACAATATAACTAGCAGCCAGCCCATGAAGTGTGTCTACTACTGTTCAAAGATCTGGGAGCAGTTGGAGAAACTGTTACTACTACTCTGCACACACCACCCGAAAAACTGGACTAACTGAACTTGTATTTGACTGTCATTGTGGCATCTAGTCTGACTACTACTACTACTACTACTACTACTACTACTACTACTACTACTACTACTACTACTACTACTACTACTACTACTACTACTACTACTACTACTACTACTACTACTACTACTAAGAAGAAGAAGAAGAAGAAGAAGAAGAAGAAGAAGAAGAAGAAGAAGAAGAAGAAGAAGAAGAAGAAGAAGAAGAAGAAGAAGAAGAAGAAGAAGAAGAAGAAGAAGAAGAAGAAGAAGAAGAAGAAGAAGAAGAAGAAGAAGAAGAAGAAGACTGTGTGATGACATTTGTGGTACTGGGAATTAGTGGCAGAGCAAGATCTCTTAATTTCTCTCTGCTGAAGAGCAGCTACTCTGGGTCTGACAACCATTCACCCTTTTGGCATTAGAAATGGTCTCTGCTTTGGCTGCAGGTTATATATTCCAGCGATTGTGTGGAGACGATATACTCTACTGCTAATGTTTTTCCTGCTTGTCTCGATGACATGTGACATCAAACAACCTGCTGCATTTTTATTGGGGTACTGACTTTGATTAGATCTACTCCTCAGGTGTCAAAATGTTGTACCAAATGACAAGGCAGATTTTATACTTTCACGGTCACCGTAGTTTCTTCACTTCACTGCCTGTTTTTATTACCAGTTCATCAAATACTGACGTGAACTATGTTCAGTTGGTTGCGATTTGAAACTTCACCGCTAGATGTCACTAAATCCCACAAAGTGATCCGTGGCTTCTTCAAAAGTTAAAACAGTATAAAATGAATTTGTGCGATTATTTGTCATAACTTCATGATGAGAGCATTTTTGTGTGTGTGCGTACAGTGACGGGCATGTCTCTGTAGTAGTTGAGACGAATGTTTAATTATACGGGTTCAAAGACACTCCATTATAAAAGAGCAGACAGAATGGAGAGGAGGAAAAGGAGTGGAGAGTAGCAACATAATCCATTCTCCTGTGAGCTCTGTGTGGCTGTCAGACAATGTTGCAAGGACAAATTTAATTTAGTCAAGGGATTTAGTCCATTCAGTGGTTGACTTTGCTTTGTGAATGTGTAGTTTCCCTTGGCTGCTGGTAGCTGATGAAGAAGCAGAGTTGAAGAATCCAAACCCATTCACCTTTACAGCTCCAATTCGAACATCTAATTAACTTTAAAAACGGAAAGAGACTTTCATGGCCTAATGAGTTCATATCAGTCCCAGCAACAATTTAGGGGATTGAACCTACGCTTACACATTTTTAATGCCGCAATTACACAATGGTGATAATGCTGAAACACTGAATTATTGCTTTCTAGAGCAGAACGCAAATATAATTTGGTAAATAAGCAGAGAGGATGAGGACAGCTCATACAAATGGGATGAAAGAGATTAGTCTGAAGTAATATATTTGTGTATCCAGTGCAGAAGACTAATAGACCATATTAATGGTCTAAAATAGATAAAATATCGTGACAGTTTTATCTTTGCAGATAAAACTGCGATTGTCAGGATAAAAGCTCACATGTTTGAATCCATGACCTTCAGGGGAATAAATTGCTGGAAAAATCTGTGAAGACGGAGACTCAAAAATACCATCTTTCCTGTAAAGATATCCCTTGTGTGTGGAGAGATTTGCTTCCGAGGAGGGCATGCCTGTCTCCCTTCACCCACCAGAGCAGGTCCCACCGCACTGAGCTGACAGGTGCAAAGGTCTGAGAGAGTTTAACTGCTGCGCTGTTATCCCTGCATGCTGCGGCCTGTCCCCATCTGGGTAGGGGAAGACAGAAAATAGATAAGAAAAAACTGAGGAAAGTTGTCTGGCCTAAAAAAAAGTGAGTGAGTTGCATTCTATACTGGCTACTGCCT
This sequence comes from Miichthys miiuy, assembly GCA_036365135.1. Lineage (NCBI taxonomy): Eukaryota > Metazoa > Chordata > Actinopteri > Sciaenidae > Miichthys > Miichthys miiuy. Next base: position 14,167,098 of record CM071611.1, read on the forward strand.
TATTTGCTTGGTTGCTATTCATTCCAGATGGTGTAATATCAAAGCAGAAAGAGTGGGCAGAGGGATGAGTGGGAGAGGCTCACCTTGTTTTCATCTCCCCATCAATCTCATTACACAGTGATGGAGAAAAATGACAAAAACACAGAGGCTGGCTGGTGGTAGAGGGAGGGCTAGCAATTAAATGTCAGAGTAGATTAAAGATAAATGTGAGAAATGAAACTCTGTAAAGTTTAGTCCATCAGGCAGAGAATAAGTGAGGAGAGAGTGGATGAATGCTAAAACTAATTAGCAAGAATACAAGGACTAAAGCTGGGATATTAAAGACAGCTGCCAGGAAGAAAAAAGAAAAGCAAGATTAGAAACTGATGTGAGGAAGAAGAGAAGCAGACTTTTGAATTAATGAGTTTAGTTCTGCTCATCGAGCTCATCTGTCTGAATATCTACTCACCGACCACCTTTTAAATCTGAAATTAATAACTTAAGTACTGAGAATGATTTTCAAGAGAGAGATCCTAACAACACTGTTTGAAACGTGTCCAAGTGTGTGTTCTGATCAGTATTAGCCCGATAATCAGAGTGAGTTGCCATTGTGTCAATACAAACTGAAAGTTTAGGAACAGATAATCATCTAACAAACATCTGTGCATATTTGTTGTCGATTCAAAAATGGAAATAATGAGTGATTTATCTATTGTAGAAGCCACATTAGATAAAATATGTGTATACAAGAGTGGTTTTCAGTTTCTTGTGTTCAATATTATGTTGTGCATATTCTTTTTTTAATATCTCATTTACTATCATGCTTACTACAATGAGGCTGAGCCAAAAACACAGACACAGGAATACATGTGAAGCAAAGTGTGCATCAAAAGGTTGCATGTTTATAAAGCAAAAAGAACTGATGGGTGGTTCAAGGTTATTTATATTGTCCCACTATGGAAAATTGGACACAACATAATGACAGAATACAAAAGGACAACATCAACATCATTAACAATAAATAACTAAATTCATACCAAGTCCAAATATTCAAGAATTTAAATGTACAAGTGTGCCAAGGTAGTACAAGGAATACAATCACAGCTGTTATATCAATAGCATTTGGCGATGAAAGAGACATGGACTCTTTTTGTTCTGAAACAGCAGCCTGAGGGTGATAGCTCAAACTCCCGCTGGAGTGGATGTTCCTGACAGTGAAATACAGCACTAGCCCTCCCAAGAACCTGCCTGTTTGGTCTAGTTTTGATTTCATAGTAACTTAAATAAATGAGAAACTTGGCAACTAGAGGGAGGAGATGAATGAGTCATGTATATTCCTAATTTGTGTGAACATGTTTTAGGGGATGCTAGTGGTCATTCATTCAGTCATTATCCTTCATTTTATAATGAAGGATAATAATTGTTTAAATATTCTATTTTTTTTTTTTTTTAAGAACTTAAAAATTATACAAGTGTCTGGAAGTTGGGGATTCATCTCACCACCTCCTATTCAGGATGTACAAACAGTCCATCTTTTCTGTGCTGGTCTTTTTAGATGGCATTTCTTCTACAGAGTCTCTCATCCATCTGTTGAAATCTTATTTTCATGACGAACAATAAGACACAGATACTCACTCCATCACATCTGCCAGAGAACGGGTAGGAGAGGCAGAAGAGAGGGAGAAAAATAAAAAATGAAGACGTGAGGAAGATGAAAAAAATCCTGGCTCTCTTATAGTGTTTAATTTATGAGGGTAATATAGTGATTGCCAGTTTAAATGATCTTATAATTTTCATCTGATTAACTGGCAGGTGAACAGATTTGCTATTAAATGTAACAGAAGTCAAAACCATGAATAGCAGCATGGCTTGAGAAAGCGTTACTGCAGCTCAACAGATGATTTACAACCAAGAAAACATTTCTTTCTATAACATGCCACAGCAAACTGTTACCTTCACTTCATTTTCAAAGGTTTACCCGTTTCAGCAAATTTACAATAAACTGAATTACTATTTAATGTAAGTAATTCCAAACTGACTGCTTCATACATTCTCATGATGTCAGTATCTAGTATAGGCATGTAATATGCAGATAAGTGGCGTTTAAATGAAGCTTAGTTTAGTTCAAGCTGAGGACTGAAAATCTTCATGCTTACTCAATTCATTAGTTACTCTCTCACTCTTTATCTGTGACTGTTCCCACTTCCAACTCAGCTGACTGAGGGTGTTCACTCTTTAAAACCTTTTTCCATGACTTCTGTGAGCCAATTATCTCATTGCTGTCAAAGCTGGCTGTTTCAAACTCTGTTACTGTCAGCTGCCATATCGGTTAAATTCATTTTATTATTCCTTAAACATCACTGGAAATACGTCCTCCTGATTGAAATGTAAAAAATCTTCACCTACAAGAAATCAAGAAATAATTAACCTCTATGTTAATGGTCCAATAACACTTTTACACATTGCTCTACATAAGTATTTTGAAAGTGAAACCAAGGGGGCAGCTATGTCTGAAAATGTTAGCTATAACCTGTGACTTTGAAGATTCGAGCTGCTGCTCTGGTAACAAGATATACCAAGGCTTGCTCCAGGAACAGAAAATCTTGGGCATATTCCAAACTGTCAACAAACTCAACCGTAACTCAGTTATCCTCATACCAGGAACAGGACCCAGATGTGATGTCAGCATGTGCTGTCACAACACCGCTGCCCTCAAACATCAAAGTAAGCTGCAGCGGATATTGTGGGAGCGATCATTTTACAATCAGTGCTATCGCTCACGGCAATGACTCACCCGGGAATAAACCTTCTCATCCTAACTTTGATTGACCTACTCTGCACTATATCAGATGCTTCAGTCTCTCTGCAGCTCACAGAGTGTAAAGCAGCAGCTGGGCTGCTTTGCTTAGCCTGTTGTAAAACAGACGTCTTCCTGCAGAGCCACTTCCTTCAGCTCTTCCCGTTTAAAACTGTGGAGATGCTATGTGGTATATATAATCTCACCTGTCACTCTCCACTCTCCTTGTTAATAAAGACTTTAACTAGCCCTTTTGAGGCCAGACTGATAGTAGAGGTTGAATCTGGATAATATAGTCACTGTGGTGGCCAATCAAACATATTTAAGATGACCTTTTTTCTGGATTTTGTAATGTGAACATGTGTTTTTGCTGCCTCAAATTCATGGATCTGTCTCTTCAACAGAACATCCTGGATCGTATTTCATGTCTCATCAGTACATGAAGCAACACAATCCTTTATGTGTTTCAACAGTCTGTACAGGGATCTTATTCTGCAATATATCGGTCAACATACGTTGAAACATAGATCAAATGGTAAATCAGTGACTTCACCTTCAGGCTCAGCTCCTTCTTGACCACAACATTCACAACTAATCTGTCAATCTCATGCTCCTTTTTACCCTCATAGGATCCAGTGATACTTACACACTGGTCTTTTTCAAGTGGGGCACCAATTTCCTCCAAAACCAAAGGAGGCAATCCACCGTCTTTCAGCACATGACCTTGGCCTCAGACTTCGAGGTGCTGACTGTCATCCCAGCTGCTTTACAACTGGCTGAAAACCTCTACAGTACACACTAGAGGTTATAGTCTAATGATGCCAAAAGAGCTACAACATAATCAGTTAAACGCAGTGTCTCACCTTGTGTAAACCAGGAATCTAGTTGATGCTTTTCCACCTAGTTCTTTCTTTATTTGAGATAGTATTTCATGTTCAGACTGTCATGTTTTATATCAAGAGGTCAGCACAGAAACACATTTAGATTTCCCAGCTGCTGGTTTCTAACAGATCCCTCAAGATTAAACTGATATGAGAACAGAGACTAAAACCTTCATATATTCAGTAGATAAGCATGCAAAAAACTCAATAAAACACAACCAATTTCCTGGCATTTAGGGATGTGAGATGAAGCAAATACTTCAGAATGCACTTTAATAGCATTGCTCCCCTCTGAAATAAGCATGGGGGCAAGAAATTGTTTGGTCTGAAAAAAACAACAACAACAACAAAAAACAATCCAATCACAAGGTCCCCCCAAGAGAAATAACAGGAACTTAAGCAGGTTATGTAAATCCTGCCTTTGGGAGGCTGAGGACAAGTGTTGTTCATGTGACACCACACTGCACACACAGGCTCACCTTTCTCCTGCTGATGCCTTCTTTTATCACGTTCTAATTCAAATCCATTTCCTTCCTGTCAAATCTCTGATAGCGCTGCTAATGTCGCTTAATAAAATTATGCAAAGGAACAGCACTTTGTCCTGTTCTGAACATATTGAATTATCTGTCTGAGGAGGGAGAGAGAGAGAATGGAGGAAAACCCAGGAGATGGATGAACTCTTCAAGTCACTGGCACAACTCTCTCTTTCTCTCTCTGGGGGTTAATATGGTTTTAATGAAACCCTGCACTTATAACAATTTATATCATGCCGGAAAATGAGTAAGAAATGATGGAGAGGTTCAGTGTGAAACAGTTTTATTAAGGATGAACAGCAAAAAACGGAGAACTATGACATAACAGCATACAGCAGTTTACCAGTTACACAAATCCCTCCAGTTGACATAGTTTGTTGGAGCAGCTGTTGGTAATATAGCTTTGATACACAGAAAACAGAAGGTAATTGAAAGTAAAGCGAGCGGGAGATGACAGTTGCTGAGGGGTTCAATCTGCTGCTTCACTTAACTGGAGAATGAACAAGAGAGCAGAGGAGAGATGATGATTAGGCTGAGGAGTAATGTGGTACACTGCGTGGGCAGCACTCTGTTTAGTGATGAGAGCATTGTCATATTAATAGGACCTTGTATGTGTATGTGTTTTTGTGTTTGTGAAAATGAGTTGAAAAAAAAAAGTATTAATGGTTGGTAGTTGTGCAAGTCAGCATGGTGGAGAAGGACAGGAGTCAATAGATGATAGATAAAACAACAAAGAAAGGAGAGAAGGGGGGAGAAGATGAGATAAAAGGATTGAGATAAGGGGGAATAAAATAAAAGGGAGGACGGGAGGCAAATGTTAGTTTGGGTAAGACGACAGAAAGGATAGATTAACTAAAGTTTATGTAAAAAGAAAGTTGAACAGACACAACCTTCATTGCTATGCAAGAAAAGTGAATCAAGAGTCATACAAGAGTTTGAGGAAGTTAAGACTGTGAGATTCAGAGGAAGTTAACAGTTAAAATAACCCAATAATAGCTTGCTATGTTATGATCCCTCTCACCAAAATATACATAAAACCTTTGGAATGCTACGATCATCACATCCCAGGCAGCAAGTCATGTGCGTCTTTGGTTCTTTACAAATATCAAACTCACCACACTGAGCTACAATCATTGCCATGATAGACTATACCACACCGCTTAACAGTTGCAGGAGGTATTATTTTCCCTATGTCCTCTTCCTTTCTGTTCATCTTAGACCTTGTAAACCCAGCAGTGCAGAAGGGCGCTCATTGCTGTGTGTGCGCTGAAGAGTTGGATTTCTTTACACAGGATATCCATGACAGCCTGCATATGAAAGTCTGTGTCACTGCTGAGAGCTACACAGGGGATTCTGCTGTGAAGCTCTCCCAGGGACCCAAACTCATTCTACAAGACAGACCACCTAACTGAGGGAGACGGGGAGAGAGTTAATGGTGGGTGAGAGGTAAAGTCTGCAGTTGCTTTATCTAAGTGGCAGAAGAGAAGAGAGGAGAGGAGATGCAAAGGACTACTACATTATTTAACTTCATGTCAGCTTAAATAAATTTCAGTGAACAACTTTGCATGAATATGAAGAGCTGTTAGCAAATAAACAGTTCTTGGTTTTGGTCTCTTTATGAGATTTCTTTTCACCCTCTTCTTAAAGAGTCCTGTTTTCTTACTACAGTACCTTACTGCAGTAAGAAACGCCAAAGATGCTGTATGAAATAAGCTAAAAGCAATAGTAATCGGCACCTCCTGATCCAAAGTGCATTACCATTGTTGTAAATATAGACAGCTGTACACATGCATTTGTTATGATTCTATTACTTATGATACAAACCTAGAAGACAACAACTTTGCTAACACAGCCAACAGACAACATGAAACAAGTGCCATTTGCCCAGCTCCAGTTCTAGCATGACACTGGCTCTGTTCTCTGTCAGCATTTCCCCACTCCCCCCCGATCCAAAAACCTCCTCTTGCCGGTGGTGCAAAATGGCTGTGGTACAAACACTAACACTCCCCTGGTGCTGTACTATAGTTATAGTTCATAATTAGTTACTTTACTGTCCATGAGGAAACTTAGGGAGGAGCTTAAAATCTGTTACTTTATGGTAGAATGACAACTAAGAATGACAAGTGACTTGAAACATACAGTATTCTGTGTCTGATATCACTACAGGGCCATCCATTTATGTTATGTTAATTACAGCTCAGTCAAATTAAACAAGATTAAACAATTGCATGGCTCAAAGCCTCAATGAGTGATGCTCATGAGAAAATAGAGTAATAACACAAGTCATTTGTGAGATAAATGTCAGAAGTGATGGGGAAATGAATTAATTCACACACATTAATTACTTAATCATACCTACTAAACTATAGCAAAAACCTTCTGTGGATAGCATAGATAGACAACAGCACTTAGATGCAGTGCATTATGAATAAAAGAGAATTCATAAAGGCATGCTCTGTTTTGTACTTAGGCTAGCACTAAGAGGAAGCAGAAAGCTTGATGCCGTTTCCATTAGCTTCTTTGTTTGCATGAGCTGTTGCTGCTCAGTGACATTTCAGGCTGTCCAGGAGTATCAGCGAGATCTAGAAATCAACACTCCCACTTCATTGTGTCATTGATTTAATGTTGCTAACCTGAATAGGAGAGAACAGTAGGGAGATACACTTATATCATTTCACTCATCATCCTCCCTAATTTCTCTTTCTTTGCTGAGTCTATTAGTCATCTTCTTTGTGAGGACAGCTAAGGTCGGATTAAACAAAGAGGTCTGGGAGAAACAGGTTATTACTGGTAATTGCTGGTTTAGTTAATAATAACTGAAAATGCAGGGCACAGTGTGTGGGTGAGAGTCATTTAGATTTTAAAATAACAGAACAATTTGATGTATAGAGATGTAACCTCTCCGTGGTGCTAGCTCAACTAAACTTACATCACATTTACCACTTTACAAACAGCACTGAATTTGCTTTGAGTATCAAAGCTCCAGTGGACACTGTGTGTCCAGTGTGGACACGGAGAGTCTTACAGCAGCTGCTCATAGCTGATAAGCTCAGTTACTCTGACTTGGTGTTACGACAGAGTAGCCATGAGGCCACGTTACTTACAGTGATTTGCTTTGCGAGAGGGAGTTAGCAGAATTTTGGGGTTTAGCCACACTAATAACAGTCAGTTCATATCCTGTGCCAGTCAACTGCTATTTTTTCTTTAGCCTAAATTTTACAATTTTATTAACAACAGCACAGTGTTGAAAGCTTTCTGTCCTAAAATCACATGCGATATGTTTACAGCTAGTGTGTAACCCATGGTTTCCCACGTGAAGACATTATGGAAGATGCCTATGGTTCTGTGTATCTGGGCTGACATCGTGTGCTTACCCTCTACTGGATAAATTTGACATTATTATGTGTCACTTGCATGTAGCAAAGATTTTCAATTATAGTATTAGTTGCACATTTTTGGTCAAAATAGAGGTCAACAGGCTGATACATCTGTTTATAACCAATTTCATTGTGTAGGAAATTTTGTAGCAAGAAATATAACAGAGCATATTATTTATTTTGAAATACACCAAACTTTTCTTTCTGTAAATCTTCATGCTCAACTGCCTGAAACAATGAAGCTTGCACAGAAACAAAATGACAAAACAGCCAAAAAGAAAGAAAAACTAGAAAAGGAATAATTAAAACTAAAAAGTCAACATCAAGTTTTCTCAAGTATGAAGATCTTAGATCTTAATAAGGACATTACTTTGAGAGACCCAGCTGTCTGGTGTCCTAACTGACAGAGATCAAAGACACTTTGACTTTGAATCATTGTTCATTCATTTCCACTATGACTCCCCACACATGCTTCTTCACACTGTAAAAGGGCTGAATATTATTTCAGCTACTTAATCATCAGTTAATCATGATTAGTATGTAGATCAAAGCAGTGTGTGAAGATGCTAATGTCCATTAGAGGACTGATGGGATGGATTTAAGCACAGCTGGTGCCTCTTTGTTATGAAAATGAAGTCTGACCAGATTAGATACTGTTTACATGACATTAATGTTGAATCAACCAGATATTCAGACACGATACCATCTTATACTTCTGATCCAACACTTTGCAACACTTTGTAGATATGTGTACGCAGAAAGTAATGGGGCGGGGGGGCAGAGTGTAGAAATCTTATCATCCATCATCACTTGAGTAAACAGCAAAGACTAATGAGACAGTTGCATCTCTCCCTCATGGTATCTCACACAGTATCTTTTTAGTCCTGGTGGCAGTGCGCCTCCAGGGATAGCGTTGCTGGTCTGTCATTCTACCACTTTAGGCTTAAAATATCCAGACAGCAATTGAGAGAAAATGAGATCTAACTTTGTACAGACATTTATGTTCCCTGCAGGATAAATTGCACTGACTTTTTTCTCAAGCGTCATCACGAGATTGACATTTTTAGATTTCAGTGAAACAACTATGAAATGAATTTCCATTAAAGTTGACACACAAATGCATGTCCGCCTCAGGGTATATTGTGATAATGTTGGTTATCATTTAACTTTTCATCTACAGTCAGATTTTCAGTTTGCTCAATACTTTGGTCAAATACCTGCGAAGCTAATGACATTCTTACCTGCCTCAGTTATACTTGAGTGTTTAGCACATAGTGCATAGTGCAGTGTAGCATTAGCTGAACTAAGATGTTGAGAATGGTAAACATTATACCTTCTGACATTGTGACAGTGAGCACCTATAGTGTCACACCTCCTCTGTATTGTCACTTTGCTCTTCTGAATAAAGACTGTTCTTGTCTCTCACTTTCAGTTTCATATATTCTGCTAAAAACCAAAGCAATCAGCCATCCAATCATTTCTTTATTTATTCAATCATTTATCCCAGTACACTGCACCCACTTATGTCTTTGACATTATCTGGTGCCTTTTTTGCTTTTCTGCCTTTTTTTTCCTGAATCTTTCTGTTGCTTTCAAAAATGTGTCGCTTGGGCACAAGGTTGCCAAAGGAGCAGCACCTGTGTACTTCTCTGTCATGGTAAAGTAGCTGCATTCATGTTGTTGCTTGCAATGCATTGTGACTCCAGTACACTTGTAAAATGCTAAATATTTGCAGTCTTTGAATGATCTCTGCGAGACGTAAACACAAATTCTTTCTTTCTCTCTTTCTGAGTTAAACAAGGAAATGACACTCAGTGATATACAAACTGGCTATTGTTGTCTGTGCGGCAGGCCTGTTGTCGAAAGGACAGTAATCGTCTGTCTTAATGATTCTTTAATCACCTTTAATCGTTTGCTATGAAAGGATGTTTTAGGAGAAAATAAATTATGGAGACATCTCAATGAGTTGAAGGAAAGAGAGCAAAACAAAAAAAGACAAGACAATCTTTGAAAAAAAACAAAAAAAACAAAAAACACTTCTGTTTCTTGTTTTTTAAACATTCCCCTGGGTATGACTCTGTTTGGCCATTGAGTGGCACTGGAGTGTGGGATAACAGAGAAGAGGCAACAGAAAAGAAGGTAACAGAAGGATAAAAAAAACATGACAAAGCTTGTGAAAAGATAACTGGAAAAGGACGGAATAAATATGCTAGAAATATGGCTGCATATTATAGATGTAACTTAATGATAATAATAAACTGTACAGAAAGAGAAAGCACAGACATGGCTCTGTTGTGGCACCGTAGACGAGACGAGACGAGACGAGACGAGAAGATGCACTTGAGGTCAAGGAAGATTTCACACCATAAGCACTCACATACACAAGCTTTGACAAGGTGTTTAAATCCCTGCAAACATTACAGCCCATCAAAAATTGACTTACTTATTCAGGTATTTCAGAAGTTCCTTTAACAAAGGCAAGGCTCACGTTTAGCCAGAAGACCTTCCAGTGCTAGCACATCTGCACAATGACATTCCACTAGTTGGAAGTTGACTCAGTTATTTTACTGAAATAACAGAAAGTAGAGGTACAGATCCTTGAATTCACTGCTCACATTCAAGTAGACCTGTTGTGTTTGTCCTCAAGCGGGGACAATTTTCTTTTGTGCTTTGTTATTAACAAAGGCATGTTTGATGTGGCCTCTGTCCTTCAGAATTCTTCAAATCCCCAGTTTGTTCTGCAGAGACACGCTTTCCCCTAGTAAAAAAAAAAAACAACAAAAAAAAACATGCCCTGACCTCTGAAACAACCCATTATCTGCCGTCTGACAACAACTTCTTTTTCATCCTTTGGTTGAAATGCACTGAAATTTTCACTACAGCAGCAATTTGCCTGCTGAATGTATCTTTTCATTAAAGCAACATTGCATAGAAATTGGTATTGTTATGATTTAGTGCGTCCAGTGCAATATCACTGTCGACAACTTTGCTAACAGCCAAACATCAGTCAAGTGCAACAACACACGACACAGCAGCCAGATGATATTAGTTACTAGTCCAACAGAAAGTCTGTCTTTCAGTCTTTTATTTCACGAAGCTCTCGCCAACGACTAAAAGCTTGGTCACTCTTTTTTTTTTCTGTTCTTAGCTTCCTCTGTCAATGTCACCTTCGGTCTCTTCACCTAGAGGCTGCTGAGCTCAGTTACATTGCACGCTTTCCCAGTTCTGGTTCTGGCATGGCACTGACTATACTCCCCTCTGCGAGCATTTACCCACTGAAAACCAGTGGTTCAAATCACCTGTGGTAGAAACACTAACGCTCTCTGGGTGCTCTGAACTCACAGTCCAGCCAGCCCTAATAATCTGGACCCATCATTAGCTAACATTAGCTAGTATTAGCTAATAACAGCTATAGTTCACAGCAGTTTTACTTTACTGTACAGAAATCTCTGTCAATAACTGACAATTGAGGCAAAGCAGCCAGAGGACATCAGAAAGAAAGAAGAAAACATGCTCTCAGTAAAATATGATCCAGCAGTAGAATAGCTGGCAGTGCGTAACTTAATGGGGTAAAGCAATACGTACTTACGGGTAGACACCATTCACCTGATTGCATGTTAGTATAGCATAAATGCAAATATTACTATTTAAAATTGACATTAAAATTGAACGATACAATTATTTTATTATTTTATCTTTTATTGATTTTGTCTTCACATGCAAAAAGGACAACTATTTTTTGTTGTTTATGTTACTTCTCTAAACTCTGTAAAGAAGAAGGAAGGATACATTATGGGTACAAATATGCGTAAAAAAGGAAGACACCGCTCTGCGGCAAGTAATTAAAACAAGTAAAGAAGTGGGGAAAGTGGACAAAACAATTCTAAACAATGCAGTGTATCCTGGATTAGGGAGATGCTAATAAGCTGCAGGCAGACATGTTGCCAGAGGGCTATCGGGACAAATGCCAAAGGGTGACCAGTCGAGTATAGTCTGAAATTTTAGTGTCACAGTGAGACTGCAAGTGTCTACTGTGCTCTGGTGTTAATGAAGGCACAGCAGAGTGAATGTGAGGCCATTCTGCCTCCAGGCTACAGGATGTCACTGCTGATTGTGACCAATTACAGTCAATAGAGCTGAAAATAAATAATGGAGCACTGTGACACTGTTTAAAGAAGTTTCCTCAACATTTGCCTACAGTAATTTTTGCATCATCAACTCTGGATGGATTGCTAAAGGTCCAGGCAGCTACTATACATCTAATTAAAATTAATTCTTTCCAGAATCTTTCCATTCACTGTTTAATGCACACAGCTTCACATAGAAAGACAGTGAACCCTAAAGCCGCCAACTCCTCTAAGCTATCCAGTATCTCCAGCTGTTGAAGTAAATGATTTGTGGCAACAGTGCCAATTAGATTCAAGCATGCTGAGATGATCAATGCCCACCCGTGCATGCAGCAGATATAAACCTGGTTATCACATACCCCTCCATCCATATACTGCGGGTAGCCAGTAACAGACCAGAGGAGACAAGCTGAGGCCACTTGTGGAGACCACACAGCTATATATATATATATATATATATATATATATATATATATATATATAGTATTTTGGAGGTGATACATTGTTCATACAGTAACTTGAAGCATGGACAGCTTTAGGAGGGCAAGAAGAGAGGAAGGCCTTTGAAGTGCCGCAAGTATTCTGAAATATGAAATTAATTTCTTCACAAAGCCACCATCACATGTCTACAGATGCTCCACTACACAAATAAGAGTAAACTTCCTTGACACGCAGTCACAAAATGGACCCCGCATCAAATGCAGGTTATCATAAGAAAACAAAAGAATGCTTTCTCAAGGTAACAAGAAAACTAGCTGAACTAAACTCACAAACCAAGAATTATTTATTAGCATTTGTTAATCAGAGTATTCACAATAATCACTCAAAATGAACAGGAGGATGAATGTAAACATCTTTTTATGCAGCCTTGTTGTTGTTGTTCACAACCATGAAAAGAATAAACTAGACATGTCATTGTCTGTCTGTCTGTTTCAGTACTGTGGATATCACCAAACCTGAATGTGCATCCCCTGACTTAGCTGTAAGGGTTTAGAGCAATCATTACAGTAATCATAAATTATATCATCACTGATCAGATATATTTGATTGTGATAGAAGAAGGTGATGAATGTACCAATCTGGAAGGTCCCCCTGAATTACTGTTAATGCTACAGCTCAGCAGGTGCAGTGCTGATTTTGTTATGTTTTAAATAAAGAGGTTAAGGAACTACAAATGCCTGCCACTTCAATCCACTGCAGGGAAAGGACAACAGCACGGTTGCCCCCTACAGTTTACAGCTGTAGTTTAAATATTTTTGACAGAACTTTTCTCCTTTGTTGTCCACTGTGTCACACGCCTCCCCCTGTGCGCTTCCATCCAGGTACAAGATGGACATTTGTGATCACTGAGAATCGTACCTGAGTCTGGTTAGACGCTTTGGTTCAGTTTATAGTACTCTCTTCACCCTAATGCCTTTTAACACAGACTGAACTTTGGAATTGTAGCTTCCAATATAAAAACTCAGGACACCCAGGGGTGTCGTTTAGCTCAGTTGGTAGAGCATCCGCCACATGTACAAAGGCTCAGTCCTTGCCGCAGCGGCCCAGGGTTCAAATCTGACCTGCGGCCCTTTGCTGCATGTCATTCCCCATCTCTCTCCCCACATTCCTGTCACTCTTCAGCTGTCTCTATACAATAAAAGCTTGAAAAGGCCAAAAAAAAAAAAAAAAAAAAAAATTAAAAACCAGCCCAGAGCAATTACAAAGTGTAAGTCTTAGAGTTTCTGCCTCAGGCTGCATACTTCAGGGGATGGCTGTAGGACTGCACTATGCTTAAATATAAATGACTGGCTGACTCTTTCCTTTTACAATTTTTACTATGTTGCAGTATTTAGATACAAGCTACAGTTAATGATCTGTGAGGCCAGAGTTCAATATTTAGTAAATTATGGCCTGGGACTCTGGAGTGCCCAAGAATAGTTTAATGTAGCTAATGAGTCAGTGTGTCTATGTACTCTAAGTCTCTGCAGCTCAGCAAAGGTCTATGTATTTTCAGACTGATATTCACACACACACACACACACACACACACACACACACACACAGCCTGCACACACACACACACAGCCTGCAGGTAATGCCAGAGGTGGCCGGCATTCATCTCATTTGTGTCTCATCTATCTGCTGAATCATAATAACCACGGTGAAGCAGACGCATGGCAGTGAAACAAATGGGGAGAACCACCGAACCATGTGGTCAAATTTAATAAGAAGGTTGCAAAGAAGGGCGAATTTTGTTTTCTAACAATCTTTTTTTTTTATTGTTCCTGTCACAGCAGCCAGATTTAAAATATATTAGTTTGATAAATATTCCCTCATTGTACTGATTTCAAGGTTTAATTCTGCAGGGTTTTTAGCAAAATGGATTCCTTCTTGTTGTTTTATTAATTAAGTTTTGTTAATTTACTAATTAACAAAATTCAACTCAGTTCAACTCAGATGATTGTAAGGTTTCAGCTGGGTCTACAAAGATATTTCAAGTTTGACAGTGAGACTGTACTTTACTGGACTGGACTGTAAGTTCGAATATGATGGCCAATGAACAAGAAATACAAACTAAAATCTCTGCCCACTATGTATAAGCCTGTTAGTTAGGGGCATGTTAGCCTTTATAATTACATGCTACTGTAAGTACTCTCACGCTGTTCTGCAGAGGAAGATATTTAATCGCAGAGGAAGATATTTTACGCATTAATAATGTTGCAGAGTCCTACGCTAAAGCTTTCATGTTAGCCTGCACTAACAGACCATGATGTTAGGATTGAAACTAACCCTGGAAATAGATCAATGTAACTGAGGGGGATAGCTTTGATCTTCTTGTGTACATTAGCCATGGCTCTATCTGGTTCAGATGACAAGCTCTTGACTTGATTATCTTTCTGTTCTGTAATGACATCTCTCCACACTTCTGACATATGTGGAGTGCTGATTACACTAATTACACTACTGTATACCAAAACTAAAACATAATACTGTAGCATGAACTGCAAGAGAGACAGAAACAATTTCTGTAACTGTTGTTGTCAACCAACCATTAAATACTGATACTGATCTAGTAAAGAAGAAAAAAATGTGTCCTTACTAAATCAATATGTGAAGGTTTTGTCCAAATATTTATGCCAGAGTAGTCACAGTGGGAGGATAGTTATGGATCAAGTTTGGAGTGAGATTTTTGACAGAAACTACAGTAAAAGAACAAATCGATACAATGAAGACACAGGAGGGATGGAAAACAGAAAGACTTTTCTCAGTAGGCAACATCTTCTGCATGTGTGTGAATGCATGTTTGTGTGTGTTTGTGTGTATGAGCAAGGCAGTAGCTGTGTCTCCATCCAAATGCATCACAAACTTGAACTGAACTTTGAGCAATTTGGCAAACAAAATGCAAATGAATGCTTGTTTCCATCTTTATGTGAATATCAGGAGTTGTTTCACAAGAAAGCCGGTCATTCCAATGCTCCAAGTTAAAACACCAGAAGAAGAGGATGCAACAAGATGACATTATTAAAAGACCACGAGAAAACCTCAACTGGTGAAAGACGACACAGAAAACACATTAGAAATGATAGCTGTAAGTTGAAAGTTTCTGGTTTTCCCAGATCCCTGACAGTTTGAGCGTCAGACAACACAGAGGCGCAGATTAAAATCAAGCTTAGGGTGCTGACTATGTTTCAGTGCTCAACTGAGCAAAATATACAGTATCTGCTGGTGAAGATTGTGTAATATGATTGAAAGCTCCAGAACAGCTACTAACAAGACCTTGTGTTGAATCTTGCTTATGAACTAAATGTGATATAATTTCAAAATAAAAGTAGGTTGAATTAAGCTCAACATAAAGAGCTAAATAAAATACCGTAAGTAAAAGGTAGACTGATCATCAATATAAATAAATGTATGTGCACTACACAAAATACAAATATGGAGTCCTGAACTTTTCATCAACCCCTTCACACACACAACCACACACACACACACTTCATGCTATGACATTGCACCATATGGTGATGTGGTGGCAGAGCCTGAGGGAGTGAGCAGAGCAGCGAAACATTGAGGGGTACAGGGAGTATTTCATGTCTGTCTGTAGGCTGTGACATTAACAACCAAAGGTGATTTAACTTCTAATTCATCCACCTCCTTTATTTATGAGCAAGCAAGGCTTTTTAGCAAGCACTGATGGATCTCTCTTGCTCTTTATTTTCCACCCCGGAGGATCTGGCAGCAACATAAAAACTGAGATGAGGAGAAAAGGGAGGTGGAGTGAAGTGGGGAACAAAATAGTGTTGCAGAGGTTTGACAGGGTCAGGGTTTGTTGCTAAGCCACCTGAGACAATACACTTCATTTTTTAGAAAAGCCTTCTATTTATTCCTTGTTCCCAGCCTTCCCTCTATTTCGATCATTCTCTTGCTATATCCATTATCCTACATCCCTTTTCTCATCAAGTGTCCTTCTTATCTCAAAGTTATCCTCTCCTCACCTAATCTGTCTCACTACAAGGTCTAGGCCTGTATATAGCGCTACACTCGCACCGTCTAGGTATCTCGTTTCATCCCCCCAGTGTCCCTTAACTTCCCAACGTTTGGCCTGAAGGCTGCTGTGATCTTCACTTTAGACTCTTTGCTCATCATATTGCCTGGAGAGCAAAAGTGTCAGGATCTAACATACACCGAGTACACAGATGCACACACATGGAGGCGTATACACAGTTATTCATCTACTTCATCTAGATTGTGTGCACTGTGTTTACCTATTATGAAACTGCAAATAGATAGTGGTATCTATATGCAGTTGAGGCGGCCTTGAGAGGGTCCACCCGAGAAAAACAATAGGAATAGCCAGTTTCCAAAGAGGAAATACTGTGATGTTATACAGCCACAAAAAAGTGGGAGGTCGTCAGGTTGATTGGGTGTATCAACAGAATGTCAGACTTTGCTTCCTGCTCTTCCCTACTGATGATGTTTGTTTCAAACCATGACCACAATTGTTTCTTGATCTAAACTATTTTGATCCAAACAAAGCTCTTCCCATAACCAAGTCGTATTTTTTGCCTAAACCTAACCTAACTTTTAAGAGGCAAAATTATAGTTCAAGACTGATAAAAATCATTTATAAAATTAACTAATATTGTCAACAGAATATATAAGTCCATACATTCTGTTGGGGAGATATTTATTTTATTAGCATGCTAATAATTCAGCTAGCTTAGCCCAGGATTTTCTTGTAATACTACTTGTTCATGAGGGGTGATAGTGAGTCAATGTAGTGTCTAGTCAGGCCTTAGTACAACATGAGGACGAAAAACTCGAGAACTGGATGGAGTGGAGGGACAAAACTGCTGCTCGCCAACAGACAGCTGCTGAGGCCAGGGTTCCCAGATTGAGCAGCTCCAGGGACCTCTAGGAAGGGACGGCAGGGGCAGAACTGGAGCTACTTGAGGAAAGAACAGCCAGATTCACGTCAGATTTTGCTCTGATCTTGAGATGTTTACTGGCAGTGGGAGGAGAGAGTATTTTTTTTAATAAACTTTTGGGATTAAAAAGTGGATTCATCTTCACTCTCACTTCTCAACCTGTCTGCTAAAGTGGAGTTGCAGACATCTACAGTTGTTATTGTAGAAGTCTGTGGGCACCCAGAGCTCTATGATACAAGTTCATATTTATAGAGAGGGCCAGACAGAAAAGGAGAGTTACTGGAGAAAAGAAAGCCAGGTAAGAGCACCTGGTAAGTGTTGAAAATATGTCTGCTACTTGATTTCATCTTTCAGTTAGCATAGTTTTTTCGAACTAGAAAACAAGCATTTCAAAAGTTGTTTGCTCGTCGTCTTGATTTTTCTTTGCTTTCAGGTACACTCAGGTATGTACACATACATTTTCTTACACTGAATAGGAATGGGAATGTGCAATGAAATAGTGCAATGGAGCATAGTGCAGGGATGAAATAATAAATATAGACTGTACAGTAGGTTGACTTATTTATAGTGATTTTAAGATGTGACCAACAAGCCATTAAAATCAGGGTGGCAAACAATAAGTAGAATACAAACAGAGAGCAATAAACTATTGGCGCATTAACATTGAATGAAATTTGTTCTTGCTGTGATTCTCGCTCCATTTAATACAGTACAGTAACCACTATACAGACCTGAGGCACTCACAATTGTTTTTCGGACTTCTTTGTCACTTTTCATTGTTAGAATCTGTTTTCAAAGTTCCATTAGTCACATATGTTATTTAATTATGCCTGAAGCTTTGGTTGAGCATAAATATCAGATTCAAACCTCAGCCAAGTCTGAGCCGCTGCAGCATTTGATTTCCCCAAATACTATTCAAACAACTTTTGTTATAAACTCCTGTCTTTTATTATCATAGTTCAACAGATTTTTCAGACTGTTGATATAACAAAACCCACATATATTCTCACTGTTGACAGGGACACCAAATTTGTCAGATATCTTAACCCTGTGGATCACTAGCAGTAAGATAGTTTATGTAAGTGTTATGTTGCATTTTCTGCTTGGCTGGGTCACACATACCGTGAAGAGAACGTGACAACATTCTAGAACAAGACAACATTCTAAAATATGCCAACAGTATGCCAATGTGTTGGAACGTGACAACATTCCAAAACATGGCACATTTGATAATGACACCATGATGTCATGTTCTAGAATGTTGTCATATTAGGGGATGGTAACATCCTAGAACATGAAAACATTCTAAGACTTGATAACATTTTAGAACGTATTCCGGAATGGTGTCATGTTCCGGAATGTTAACCTTCTGGAACATGACAACATTCTAGAATATTAGAGTGAAAGTCCAGCAGCAAATCTCAGCTTTAACACTCTGAGACTCAAATCTGTTTGATATGTCATACCAAGTTATACCATACCCCAATCTTCAGTCAGTGCTTCAAAGGAAATGTCCCTGGTGACTGAGACAATATATCTCCAAACCTTTAAGACCTGATCTGTTATCGGCTTCTGACATAAAAGCTACACCTCTTATCCCAACATACATTATGTAAATCCTTGCTTGCTGATCCAGGGTCAGCTGAGGGCAGTGGCAGGAGACACTTGAAAGCCCTGCAGGATGCGATGTGAGTTCAGCTGATGTCTGGTTAAACCACCCACAGGGCAAGCAAGGCTGTCTATAAGATATGGCCAGCCTGACCTCAGTGCTGCCTGTCACCAGTGCCTTATCTACCTCCACAGGCACACACACAACCTTTTTCCATGTATTACTCCTTTCACTTTATTTTAAATGAGATTCTCACCCAGCTCTCTTAAAATAAGTGAAAGAGTAAAAAGAGCTTAACCTTCTAGATCACCAACATTATAAACAGCAAGTGAAAAAAGCTGTGACCAGGGAGGAGGATTGGAACATAAAAAGAGAGCATATAAATGAGTTAAGAGAGGTTGATGAACAGTAAATAATATAATTCAGCTGTGTGAACTAGATTAAGAAGTCTGTTTTATCATTGTGGAGCCAGGAGAGAGAAGAGGTGAAGCTGAGTATACACTAAATTGCCAGCAAAAGAACAAGGTGTTCAGGTCTGGATCAGTGCCACAAAGTATGGGGGGCATTGATAGCTTGTGCGTAACAACAGGGATTCGAAATTAATTTTCAAAAGGCACTTGGCACCTTGTGTAGGCTCCTCCTTCAGTTTTATACACAGCCATTATTGAGAGCATACTCACCTCATCCAACAGTTTGTTTCGGTAGTACAGTCAGTGCTGTACAGAAAACTGCAGAGCATAGTCAGTAAATCATTCAAGATTATTGCCACCTCCTTCCCAATAGTTGAATCGCTATACCACAAGCACATCAGCAATCCACCTGATGTCCTCTAGGAGGTTTTTTCCCACTATAATAAGAACTCTGATCACTCCTTACTGACTGGTTCTTAAATTGCACTTCAAAGGCTCTCTGAATCAACAAGGAACCACCATCAACTGAAGAACATCTTCATGTAGTTAGGAGATTGTTCTTTGCAAACTTCATGAGATTATTTCGAGTACTAAAGGTTTTTCATTGAGTTATTTGGATGTAATAGCATGAAATTAGATTTGCAAATACTGATTGTTTTCTCAATTATCTATGTATCAAAGATTTTGGTCTAAAAAACATCAGAAAACAATGAAAAATGAATGTCTCCAAAGTCCCAAGATGACATCTTGAAATATGTTGTTCTGTCTGACAGAAGTCCAGAATTCAAAATGTATTATAAGAGCCAGAAATTCAGCAAATCTTTTATATTTACTTAAAAGCATTTAAATGATGTTCGAGTGCTATTATGAAAATAGTTCAACACAGTTGTCCAACAATAAAATAAACACAATAAATATCAAGTATGAATTAATGACTAGCTAATGTGTTCTTTGACCAAAAGTACTTGTTTTAGTCACTGGTTTCTGGGGTAGAGAGGTCAGGTAAGTGTTTTCACTGTAACTGTGTTAGTGTGTTGTTAAAAATGCGCTTGTTTTAGAAAGGTTTCTGAAAATGTTTCTGAAAGAGCCTCTGTAAGTTTATGGCAGCTAACTAATATTAATGGAGAGTAACATTTCTCTAAGGCCGTGTGGTTGTTAATGTGTCTTTTATCATGTTTGCAGAGTCAGAGTTACATTATCTTGTAAGTTAAATTATTAAATTGTTAGTTGCAGTAGACTAAATTGGCTAACGCAAGCCCTGCAACCATTAGCGTACTTGCTTAAGGATAGGTTGAAAAGACAATTATTTTAGGTCTGTCCCTGCAGGTCTACATACTAGACATTACTTTTTCTATCTTTATTCAATGAGTATACTGTACACAGTTTATGTCTCAGTCAACAGAAAGTGAATATCAACAATTCTGCTAATCGATCATTTTAGGTTTAAGTCAATTTATCAAGCAAATATCCAAAACACTGCTTTGGAAATGGTTCTTTAAAGAGGCTATTAATACAAGGTTCTTTGTGGAACTTAAACAGTGCTGGTCACTGTGTCTTATGTGACGTTGATATTTGTCTAGCTCTATGACACTGTTGAATTTAGCTTACCCTGTGGGACAGTGCGATTGCAGGTGAGTTGTAGAAGCTAGAAGCTAGCCAGGTTATATGAGAAAGATTTCATAACATGGCTTGCATGAGATTTTGTAAAATAAGCTGATAAGCACATTTCAGAAGAATCAGTTATTCCATAAATACTTTTCTAAACATCCTTCAACCTCTTTTTCACTCTCATTTGCTGCAACCTTTTTGCACATTCAAAAAGAATACAAAGATGGCAGTGCACACAATCACGTTTTTTCATGTCACTGTCTTCTGCAACTGACCTAGTGATGAAAAGGTGAATTTATCATTTACTGACAGATCTGCCATTATCAACCAGATGTGAATTTCTAAATAGCAGATGGTGAAGTGGCTGGGTTATGTGGAAAGATGTCTAGACATAAAAATGTTCTCAGCATTTCAACAGAAACATTTACCTATGAAAAGCTGAAATTCTAAATGTTCCTCAGAAGAACTAAATGATGACCTGCTGTCACTCACTGCTAAACATAATATCCAAATATATCCAGAATGCATCCACTAGGGCTGTAGACAACCAAAGAAAATCTTGTTCAACTGAAATTCTGCTCTCTAATCAATTGATTGGTCATTGGAAAAAGAAAATCTGCATGTTATTTCAAAATTAATTAATTCATCCACAGTGCAATCTACCTGCTGTAGCTGCTAATCAAAGTTAGACTGGACTGGAGCCTATCCCAGCTGACTTAGAGCAAGGCGGGGTACACCCTGGACAAGTCACCAGCTCATGACATGCTGTGAGGCGACAGTGCTAACCACTGCACCACCGTGCCGCCCAAAATTAGACTAATCAAAGTTAATTATTCCTGCAGTTAGACTATTTCTTTTCCACACTTGGCTATATCAATACCTTCAAGGCATGTCGATGAAATAAATTTACACACAGCAGTAACACACACACGCACATACTGGCATGGACTGCAGAGCAACGGGCTTCCGTAATGTTACAAAAAAGCTAACGCAGTATGAAGCCCTGCAGCTTCAGAAAAAGCAACATGAAAGCAAGTTTCTGACCAGAAGTTGTCAACACTACATTTGATCAGACAAAACCTTTCAGTAAATATCCGTATCAGCATAATTCAAACAAACCTTCACACTGAATGCATAGATGGAGAAGAGAAGGAAATGCAAATATTTACTGCAGGACAATAAAACTGATGAAGAGACTGAGGCCACTGGAGAATAAGTAGAGACAGAATGTTAGAGTAATAACTAAATCTCTTTAATAAAATATGAATGCATGAAAAGTGCTAACAGATGATTCCCACAGGCTTTAATTGTGTCTGTGGGTGCAGTATATCAGTGTAGTTCATTTATCCATTCACCTTCACTGTTCATGCAAGACTATCATTGTGTAAATTTTGTCTGATGAACTTAATATGTCAGAATATTATAAATATAAAGCTGTGAGAACATCACGGAAGCAGAGAAAACGAAGTGTTTGAGGAGTAAAGCCAGCAATGAGGTAAAAAGAAAGTAGGTGAGAGACTGAGAAATGTGTTGGAGAAAAGAAAACAGAAGGAAAGCGGGAGAAAGAGTTGGAGTCATGGATAGAAAATAAAAGAGAACAAAGAAAGAGGGACTTTAATGAAGGAATAGATGAGTGAGGCCGCAGATGTAATGCAGTGTCCTCTCTCTGCAACAAAGGAAACTAAACAGATAAGCACTTGTAACTAAGGCACTGCCTGTTTAATAAATTACCCACCATGAAAAGAATACTGTACAATGCCAAGAATGCTATGCACATTAACAAAACACTGTTGGGGAAGAAAAGTAATTAAACTGACTACACAAACAAGACAGAGACTGATTCTTTAATAAAACAAACATGGGAGTGTGGAGGAACAGGTCCACATTTAACACTGTAGTTTAAAAGACTTTACTGCCTGGCCTAGGCCCTCTCATACACAACAAGAGTCAACAATGAAAAACCAACAACACAATCCTGACAGGATAATAACAGAAATACATTAGTGAGATAGATCATGTGCTCAGAAGGATAATACACTCCATAGCTCAGTGTGATAAGTAAACTGCAAATAAACTTTCGCACCTCATTAAGCTGAAGCAAGTCTCTGGAAAACTCATGGACAATAATTCTGACCACAATGCAACATGATGAATGCATCAATCTAACCTTTAATCTAGTATGAACTACTTTCTCTTTGTCTCCCACCACACAGCGAAGCTGATCATTTTGAGAGATCTCATACAAATGACAATCACTGCGATCATGGAGGTGTTGTATAGCAATCTAGTAATCATCCCCATTAAGGTTTGTGAGCATGTAAAAAGAGGTCAAGAGAAGTTGGAGGAGCCATTATGTACTTGTAATTAACATAAAAGACCTTTCACTGTTACCATAGCAAGCACACATTAACCCAAACACCCACACATGGATGCATTTAGTAATTATGTGTAGGATGTTGGCTCAGCTCTATAAGCATAAGTGTAGAACAATCAGCGACAAGAGGTCTAACCAATCAAGAAACTATTGGACAGGATAGGTGTTGAGTTTACACATCATCTCACTTATAAACAGAAACAGGATATCATGTGGCACTTCAGTAGATGTGAAATTTAAATGACATGGCATGAAGGCAAATTTATAATTCAATATTTTCACCCCAATATATATTGATACCCAATATATATTGATACTCCACACCTTTCACATTATACGCTACAATATTGATGTAAACATGCACACAGATACAAACTCTAGTGTCATATATTCATTTTTCACAACATTGCTCACAGCTATACAAACCCCTCTCTTCTCGAAATTACATATATATTGCTAAATTGTTTTCCCAATTATTGTGGTGTCAAATATCTGTCTCGATTATGTTCACAGGCGATGTTTCCTTGAATGAAACATTCATGTACCTCACCTGAGTTGTAAGGAGGTGATCTGGATGGATGGTGTGGATGGAGGTGCAGGCCAAGGTTCATGTGCACAGTCCCATCTGTGGTTTATAGGCAACAGAAAGCACTTTGAACGTGGTTTCAGTTAAATCATCTGCAGATGTTTTTTTAGTATTAAATCAAGACCTTGATCGTCAGTGAAGTGCTGTCAGTGCCGAAAGACTGTAGTCACTGTGAGTGGATAGTGTGGTAACACTTTATTTATAATGCATTCATAATACTTTAAGACTACACTCATAAACACACATGATGTACTATAAAACAGTCATCAGCGTTATAGATATGATAATAAATTATAACTTCAAGTGTCTTATGGATGCTTTTGGCTAGTTAAAAAAAATAGAGGTTGACTGATGGGGCTTATAATACATTATGGCTACCTATACTACCTATAAGTGCACCTTACTACAGCTCAGTGGAGCTCAACGTGGATAAGATATCAGGCTACAAATCTGTACATCTGATGTGAGACTGACGAGTCCAGCAGTCTGACTCTGTGGTGGGTCAACGTGGCAGACAACATCCTTTCTGACTGGTATGCAGGAAACAGAGGTTACGCCAACTAAATCTCAAATGTGCAGTTATGGCAACAGTTATACACAGTGCAATAATGATAGCAATTAATCTAATCAATCAATTATTAAATCAGAAACTGATTACACAGAAGTTTGATAATCTCATAAGGTCCCAGTGAAAAAAGCACACAGAGACACAGTGTGGTTAATAATACAATGTGAGACTATATGAGGAGGAGATAATACACTTTAACACATTTACACATTAATATTGTAGTGCAATAGTGTCGGTAATACTTGTATAACCGTAATGCTAAATGTACCTGTGGATCACAATGGTCTTATTAGTCTTGGCTACGCTCACACTGTCCCGTGGGCCATGGTTGGTGGTCCCGTGGTTGATAATGAAAGTTACACAAGCAAATTCATTCCTGCAGTTTCACCATTTCTTTTTCACATAACCGTGTCATATCATAACCATCAGTGCATGTCCATAAAATGAATTTACAACAAAGCTAACATTAATGCTAGCTTTGTTGTGATATGTTATGAAACACTATAGATGTGGTCTTCATAAAAAGCGTTGCTGATATGGTATTGTATAAATGTGTAAATAAAATATGTCAATAAAAACTCCATTCAAAACACCATTTTTGTGACTTGTCAGATATTTCTCGGTTTCCATTAGGTGACTTACAGCCTTTCTTATTGTAGTGACAGAAAATAAGACAAGACATGTTTCATTTTGCAAATAAACCACACATTCTTTCCCTGTCTGTAATCAAAATAGTCTGTGAAGGTTTTCAGTCATCCTGGTAATCTTTCTTTGAGAAGGATTCAATTTGGGGCAAGTGGACTTGGTTGTAGATCCGCAAAGACTTCTTCTTCAGTTCTGACTGGCTGTGAAACCCGTGTATTGTCTTGGTGGGATCGTTATCCAGGCCATCATTTCCACCTAACCAAAGTACTTTTGATGCCTAAAACCAACTGCACATGGCAATCCTGTGCTTTGTCCTCCCATCATCTACCCCATCCACCTCCTTACAACATGAGTAGAATCTTAAAACGTACTGCTTCCTTCACTGGAAAATAATGTCACCCATGAACGTAATCAGGAATATATTACATTTTCTATCAAAATGTAAAAAATATTTCTAGGAGACATGGTTGCACATGCCATCTACTCTACACTATAAATGAATAACACCAGTGTGTTATCAAGATCTGTTTCACTGTCATTCATCATTAGTCCTTCAGAGATGGGTTTTGTTCTTTATATTGATGGGCCTTGCCAGTACTGCAAGGCAAGACATGCTGATTTATATAGCACATCTTATCCACTGGGTAGTTTCTATAAGATATTGAGACGTGGTGTTATGAGAGGACAGACGCACAGGGGAAAGCTTAAAGAAATAATAGTGAGTAACAAGCAGAGGATCTATTCATTTTCTTTCCTTAAATTTAGCCATTCGTCATCTCTATTGCAACAAAACATTTGGGGGTTTGAAAATATTTCAGATGCTTTCTTTTTCACCAAATCACTCTCTGTAACTCAGCATACAAAAAGGACATGATTTAGAAAAATGGGCACAATCATATCTGAAAAAGAAAGAAAATACTCTGTCTGCTTCATCACATTTAATTTCTTGTATTTTTCACATTGTTACTCAGCCTCAGTCTCTTTCTATCTTGTGCTTGCAGTTGCGTTTGCCCTGAATTTCATGAAAACAGAGCCGAACTACTTTTTACTACCAAACAAAAGAGACCACAAGGGAGTCAGTAAATTCTGCGCCTCATTTCTTTTTGACTCTTCTTGTCTGTATTCAAATATAGCTCAAAATGTCACCAACCGAATGATGGGCCGAGAGCGACAGAAACAGAGGTAAGGAGAAAGATACAGCGACTTGGACGTCAAGCTTGGCTAAGCAGAAACCTTTTACAAAACGGACAAAGAGACCCAGACAAACCTCTCTATTTCCCTAACTCTTACACACACACACACACACACATATACACACACAAACACAAACCTCAACTCTTGCACTGTGGAAACAAAGCTGGCTGACCAAATTATGCCTGTAGGCACTTACTTCAGTCTGTACATCTCTTTCTTCTCATTGCATCTCCACCTCTCTATGTAACTTTTACTTTCTCTAAGCCTCTCTCCTCATTTAACTCCCTTCTGACTGAGGCAGACTTAATTAACCTTTATGAAAGTGGGTAGGGCAATATTATTACGATATTATAGCCTGATTCAAAGAGTTCTGACTGAAATTTGACTAAAAGTACATCTCCATTTAAACAAGTGAAATCCAATTATTTTAGGGACCTACTGGAATACATCAGGCTTTTAAGAGTTGTTAAATTTTGTGAGTTGCATAAAAATGGTTTAAACAATAATCCAACTGTCAATATGACTGACAATTCTCAAGCATTATCTCATAGAGATGTAGCATAGATGTAGCATAGATGTAGCATAATTTAGCCGCCTACTAGGGTGATCATAATATTTTAATAAATAAACTGGAAATTGAATCAAAGATTGGATCAATAGGGCAAATTCCTAAAAACAATGTTACTTCACTAACCACTAGAACGTCTCAAGGCAGATGAAAAGCTCTCATCTCTCAGAGAGTGAATTCATTCATTTAAGGGCCCCGTAATAATTATAGACATTCAGTGAGTTATTGAATATGCCAGTGTGGAGTACTGATGAGGGAGCATTATCATAAAAGTTATCATTAAAACGTTTATGCCTTATCTAACACTATGCCTTATGAAATACCTTTTATAATGTAAATCACAATTGTAAGAGGCTTCAGAAGTGCAGCTTCAGTGCACGCACTGTATGTTAATATGTCATTCATGGAGACAAGGACAGAGCTTCCTCAACAGATTGTGTTATTGATTACTGATTGTGTTATCTTTCTCACAGACCGGTCTAGCCAATTCAACACCGAAACATCACAATTTTTTTTTTTAATATTTTTGATGATTTGATAGTTTGCACCAGAAATAAGCTGCTTAATAATTTTATGTCTGGCCAGTTTCAGCATCAGCTCTGCAGCTCTGCAGCAATGCCTTGTGACAACGTGCCCACTAGGAGAGAAAGAGGTTTGGCAGGATCCTGCAGTGAATTTCAATACACTTATCAAAGTATAACAATAGTGGATTAACAACTTAACTATACCTACATTAAATAATTGCAGAGGACAGAGGGGAGAGACAGAGGAGAACGGTTGGAGGAAATGGGGCTGCTGCTTCTGTCCTTCTGCTTGCAAGAATGAGTATAATTAGCATTATTATCTCAATCAGAACAAAATATGAAATTTCATATGTAATATATAAAAGGGTTCATATAAATGCTCTGGTAAACCAGATGCTTTGGTTTATTAAATAAAAAATTAATCATTTCATTGTTGTTTTCATGTAAGCAACTTTAAAAAAGGCTAATCCAATTTGATTTGTAACCAACAACACTATCACTGCTCTTCTGACGTCTGTTGCTAGGGATCTGGTTATTATTTATTGCCATGGGAAACAACATAAACTACTAAAGAAACAGGAAAACCAGGCACAAAGTTTATTTTTTCCATTTGTAGTTGCCACAGTCTCAAGCTGCAGTTGTTTTATTTAACTTTTTTTCTGAGTTCATATCTCGTAAAGGTGTCTTATTAAATAGCTGAGAAACCATATTAGCAAAAAAAAAGTACATTTTTCTGTGAGACAGGGCGCACAGATTTTAATAATTATCAGTGTTGTAGACAAGAGAGATTTGAATCTTAGCAGTAACTTATCAGAGGGTGGGATGGTGCCTCTGCAGAGCCAATCTTTCAAGAACAGTCTTCTAAAATAAGATATGGAACATGGCTATAAAGCTGTATGTAATAATACATATCCCAGTCAGGATGCAGTCTCAGTGAAATCAGTTTGAATATTTGCATGTGTGGGCTTGTGTGTGTGTAACGGTGTATGTGCGGGTTTCTCTGCTGACCATCAAAGCACAGGTCAGCTCCCAGTAAGAATCCATTAGTCCAGTAACGAGCATATCAAACCCAAACAGCCGCTGTCAGCTGAGAGTCAGAGAGTCCTGGTAAATATTTGAAGACTTCAAAAGATAAAACACAGAGAAAAGACTCACATCTGTAATGTCATGATGAAAAGCAGTTCCATCGCTAATAACACGCTGACTGACTCAAAGTCAGAATGTTACTTTGTGTTTGTACATCATAGGCTTGCATCATGGTGCCTTACATTTGTAGAGTATCTTTGGAAAAGACTTTTCCAAATTTTCAGATATACTTGGATTTAAATTTACATTATAACGATTGTGATTAATGCAGTTCTACTACGGCTGGATATTGCCTTTAAATGATGGAACAGAATTGATATTATTCAGTGCAGAGCAAGTCAGAGTTAATAAGAAACAGAGACAGAGAGACGAAAATTAATTAATTCACAGCTAGACTATCCAATCCCAGTGTCATTGTCAATTTGTAAGGATTTTTTTGCACCTACTGTACTACTTAACTTCCCTGATAGAGGATCTTTTTTGAAATTGATCTACTCAAAGTTTCTTCCAATTAAGTTTTTCCTAAATTTACAGACAGTATACTCTTCTTTTAAGTTTGCCTGGTCTGGGAAAGTAGGAAAATGGAGACTGTCCTCATTTGACTGTTCTATCAAGAAGAAGAAGAACAGCCTCAGTTGTTTCATCAAATGTCCCAAACAACATATGTTTATATTCAAAGTCCTGCAGCAGATATAGGAATTATGACTCTTGTCCAAAAGAAGGCAAAGGTAGAAGTAGTGTGATGTTATTATAAAATACAAAATTCACAGAGGGGGGATGCAAACTCGATAGAGAGCTATGAGAGATCGCTGTTTTTTTTTCTCATTTCCGACTAACAGTCAACGGTTTGTTTTAACCATGATGATGAGGGTCATCTAACTATGAAAAAAGTAGTTTTTTTTTAACCCAAACCATGCTCTCTCGTTAGTTGCTTTTGTACCTAAACCACACTAACTGTTAGATCGCATTGGTATGTGTCTGGTAAGAAAACTTGTTATTCTGGAGGACATTTACAATCAATTTATTTTGCCACTTCATTTTCCCTGTAAAATGAAATAAACAGAACGGCAATAATCACTAATATTCTGTGACTGTGAATCAAAATTAAAACGGGATGTAATTAGTTTTTACTCTACACATTTATCAGGATAAAGGAATCTGAAATTTATGAGATAGAATAGGAAGGGATGTGAAACTAGAGGAGCAAAGGAAGATAAGAAACAGAGGTGGGGGAAGAAACAAGGGAAACATAAAATGAACACACTGCAGAGAATAAACACCAACTGACAGGAGAGGAGCTGTTAAGAGGAAGAGAAGGGGGAAGTTGAGTTGGAAGAAGAGAAGGGGAGGAAGTTAATAAGTGATGGATTCTATCTAGTATTCATGTCTACAGCTTTGGGATTGACAGACAGCGTCTCATTCATATGAAAAGACAGGTAACACTAAATATTAAATGTGGTGCTGAGGAGACGAAGCAACACTCACAACCACATGACTTTGAATCTGGTTTGGTGAAATTAACACTTAACAATAATCAGTACTTCATTAGTAGATGCTCGAATATACAGACAAAGACACACACCCAAACAACTGCACTTGTTTGGGCTAATGAGCACATGCACATTTCAATCAATAGTCCATTAATAGATACACAGGCACACACGTTTAAAAGTAGGATGATCTCTTGTGAAACATTTAGAATTTAACCTGACCGGACCCAAATTGAAAATCCAGATAACACTCATCCCCGCAGACACAGAGGCAGAGAGACGAAATGACAAAAATCAACATATGATTTCACTCTTTGTGTTGTCTGACAAAAAGTGAGTGGTGCATTATTTGGTGGTATTAGGGGAAACTTGGGCTGATAAAGAAGCTACATTAGTGGTAACTGAATCCATATATTAGCATTGATGAGCTGAGAGGAGGCTCTAATGAAGAGAGAAATGAAAACACGGGAGGAGAACCAAAGCAGTAAATGAGAAGGAGGAGGACGGTGGTGGGGGGCGGGATTTGCACCAAATGTAATATTTTGATAACATAATAATCCTGTTCTCTCTATTTCATAACTCTGGAGCTATCCCATGAGCTGATGCCGTGGTGTTAAGCCAATCAGACACAGACTGTTATCTGTCTGCTCCTATAGAAAACAAGTGATGATCTCAGGAGGAAGGACGGATGAAATGTCCTCTTTTCACTCTGAGTGCACTACTCTTGCATGCACCACGTATCCTGCTCCAAGCTATCATACCCATTTCCCTTTTCACTCTTTTATTTGACTTTTTCTCTGATGACCTCTCTTTTACCCAGTGAGTAATGACTTAATTTGCATCTGCATCACTGGATCTGTGTAATATTTCATGTTTTATAGTCATCTGTTGCGTTGACAGATAACAGTGTATGTTTGTAACCGTGGAACCAAATTAAATTAATATGCTAATTCTCCTATAAGGTATCTGAAACTGAAAAAAACGAATGGAAAATAAAAGTTGCTTTTTTTGTGCAGTCTAGAAAAATTCAATTAAAGTACAAACACTAGTTAATGTACCTTTACAGTGAAAATTGGCTGTGTGTGTGTGTGTGTGTGTGTGTGGGGGGTAAAATACCCTTGTTTGCTTTAAAACCGAGGACCGCAGCAAACAAATCAAGGCTTCTGCTCTCTTTCATGTCCTGAGGAAACCTGGGGGTGAGAGAGAGAGTCACACCACACAGGAACAAGACTGAAGGCAAAAAACAACAACAAACAAACCACGCAAACCGTGTTTACCTCCGTGAATGGCGCAGAACCGTGGGCTAGATGCTAACAAGTTGCATCATCTCTCCATTGAAGTTTCATCAAAGCTGGACTTTTCAATATAACCCCTAAACCATACAAAGTATTTTTTAAAATTTATTTTGAAACAATGCACCACATTGAAACACATCTAGTTTTGTTAACTTTAACATCAACTTTATCTTTGTAACCAAAACGAATATATCGGAAAAAAATCCAGGTGCCAAGTTTCATCAGTAGAAAGTGGTTGGTTAGATTATAGTCAATCTCTAGTTGGAAATCATTGAAAATGCAGTCTGTTGTTGACTGCACATTGTTTCAGCATCAACACAGCAGGAGCATGAGCACAGCACCCGCATTATCACTGATCAAAGACTGAAGATTTCAAAGACCAATTCCTCCTCAACACGTGCGCATGCACAGCTCTCAGTCACACAACAGCTGCTGATCTCATTTCACAGCAACTTAAGAGGAAGCAGAAAGTATTACTTGGGTACAAAGTCAGGACTGAAGAAAGAAAAAAAACACAGAAGGAAAGAAAGAAAGAGGACAGATGGATAATGCAGGAAGGAGACAAAAACAGCATACTTCTTTAGCTACAGCAACAATGAGGCCTCTTTCTCAATAAGCACAATGCACCAAATTCAATGTTGGTCACATTGTAGCTATAGCTAGATATTGGCAAAGATACCCCTCTGATATCTGAGCTTGTTATAGCTTGTTCATACAACACTGAGTCATGTTTTAGAGTGCAGCCATTGAAATCTGTGGAGTAAAAAAAAGAAACTGTGAAGAAATGTCAAAAGAGTGGCTGCCAACACTGGAGAAATGACATACTGAAAAGATGGCAACAGTATTACCTACAAGTAACACGGCTGCAGGAAGTCTACTTCTGATAATATTCACTTATAAAGAAACAAAAGCTCGGGAGGGCATGAAAGCAGACTATGAAAAATTGTGACATTTACTTCAGATGGGTTTAAAGTGTCAGAAAGTCAGTTTACTACCGTAATGTTTGTTTGTTTTTGTAAAGTGTACTTTAGATATTAATGATTTGGATAACCAGTAGCACTGGCTAAAACCAATTGCGCAATGCTAATTAGAATACTGTTTTGATATTGATACATATCACAATATGGAAAATGTAGATTAAAACATATATTCAATGAACTTAACATTGATTTCTTAGAATCAGTGATTAGTAAAAAAGTTTACAGAATATGATTCCACCAAAAGTCAATGTATACATTTTAATTATTGCCCAGTCTAGTGTTAAGTAGTGTTTTTTTTCTCCAATTGTCCCATTGTATATCAAAGTAGTAGGATGCACCAGTCTCTAACAGCATATAACATATAAATCCCAAAGCATTTAATTTATTTCATTCGACACTGCAAGGTATCTAACGAGCCCTCTTGAGAATATGTCCTCCCCCAGTTGAACTATCTTCAGTCTGGTTGATTGGGGTTCCACCTCACATGGTTTAGAAGCCATACAGCGCCACTAGTCTGTTGAATATTGCTCTGTAGTATCTCAAGGAGACGATTTATATCATCACAGGAAAAAGAAACCTCCTGGTTACAAAATAACGGCAAAGTGTACTGTGCAGTTCCCATCAGTCATTTTACATCAGCAGTTGTTGACAATACTGGTAGTGAAAAAGTATTTTCTTTTTCCTGCTCAGATTTGAATCACAATGTCAGCTTGAGTCAGTTTTGCCTTACAACCAGGCTGCAGAGAAACTTTTTTCCATTACACATCATCAAAGTGAAACTCCGTAGTTTCCCATAGTTTGGAAAGCAAAGTGGACTGGTTTTCTTCAACAACAGTTTACTCAGTTGGTGAAGTCTTGATGCTTGATTTTCATTTTCCATGTAGCAGCTGGTTGCATTTGACACTACAGTTTGAAGCAATCTCTATATAAAACCACAGCAACTTCCTGTAAAAACACAGTGACACTCATATTAAAATGTGTTTGAAGCTGGAATTGACTTGCACGCCTCACACGCTCCTCCTTTACTCCTGCTTGGGGTAAGAGAGGATCTTGATAACATTTTCATGCTGTAAATGCAAAAAAGACACTAACAACAAACGACACTTCCTGTTAAAAGCTGTCTAAAAATCACAGGCATCACAAACATTAAAAGCTACATGAAATAACTCTCCTTCTATGTACAGTAAATATGACTTTTATATTTGTCATTCTGCACACAAAGCAAAGAATTCTGTCAAACTGCCACTGCTGACAACTGTTACATTGCACTGAATGGTATTTTACCCTCTTGCTTGTCTTTTCCATGCTGGATATCAATGCTCATTCTGAGCTGATCTACTGCTGAAACAAATGTAAAAGCTGTCATGACACTTTTCACGAGGTGTGAACAGTTCTTTTTAGTCTTCAATAATCTGAGGTATTTTTCATTGGTTAATCATTTGATTAATTAACAGCAAAAAAAAAAAATATTCAGATTAATTTAGAGGCTGGAACAAGAGAATATAAGGAATACTTATTCCTTGAAAAAAGACTTCAGTGACTTAGTAACAGTGTATTGTGTGATATTAATTGGCGTTGTGTATATGTCACCACAAAGTCGAGCCGGTAATACCAGAAAGTGTAGTCACTAACGAGATGGTTGGTAATTACAGTACAGATGTTTTAAAAGAAAAAAATAAGCTCATATGTCACAAAGTCATGCAAACTAATTGCTGCCACTGCAAATTAGTCTTTCTTTTCCTGTTGGTGAGTGTTAAAGTTCATCTCTGTCAACTTAAGACCTCACATACTGGCACTTCTGTTCTTTGGCAACATAAATGTCATTTTACAAACATATTCACATACAAGAAGAAAAAAGTCTCATGTTAAAGAAATACACATTCACACCTCTTTCTTTGTTTTTCTTTGTTTCTTCAACCAATCTCATTCTATTTCAACCACTTTACATGAATACATCTGTACGCCATGTGTTTATGTGTCTTTCTCACGTATTTTTATTTGTACACTTTGTTATCTGTACAGATTACTGAAACAGGAACAGGAAAACCCTCCAACAAATAAAAAGACGAGAGAGATAAACACACTGAGAGGAGGGGATAAGACAATGCAAACACACAAAGCCACCACTTACAAATATTAATGTCACCAAAACAAATTGAGGGCTCATTGCATCTTAATGATTATAAGAAGCTTTCCAGGCAGAAAATAAACAAAAAAAATCGATGTTCCCTATAGCCATATCTATCTTGCTCTGATTTAACAGGCAACAAGAGCACCTCTGGTATTTTATCCTGATCAATAATAAATAAACAAGGCCAGTATTTTCCAGATTAAGGAGAGGTGTGTGTGAAATGCTGAATATGTATTGCCTGGGAGAGCTTGCTGCTGGAAAAATAACTGCTGTCCTCTCAATCTTATTGCCTTATTACAAAAAAGAAAAGAAAAAACCCAAAAAACAACCCAGACTCATTTTGTCTTCATTGTGAATGATTCTTGTTTTGATGCAATATGCCTTCATGCACTCTACAAAGCAGACAATAGCGCTTTATCATAGATAAATGTAAATCAATGTGTAGGCTTTACAAGCTGTCTTAGGCTACAGTGTAAGTGTAGCTTCAGAGGCAATAGTTTGTTTTCCCTGAGACATTTTGTCATGTCAAGGTAAGAAAAAGCAGGTGTGAATTATAAAACTGATAACGGGCAATTACCATTTAGCCGCTTCAGTTTCACGGTTCCTGGTATGGTTCAAGCTTACTGTCACACAGTCACTGCATACTGGGACACTAATAGAACAGAGCTATTGTTAGTGTAATAACAGCTGCGCATCTATGACAAGTCAAAATATCTCCTGCGAAAAACGCCTATACAAATAAATCTGAAATTAAGATGTAAAGTCACGCCGTGACATTTTTCCCAGGAAACCTTTCATTGACAGATGTGCCAAAGTCTGCCACCTTATCCCAAGTAGAAGACAGTTATTTTTGTGTGATAAAAATACTCACTGGAGCAAGATTTTCCAGAATATTGGGTTCACTTTTAGCTATCTGGGGTTGGTAATGTCAGATACGTCAGGTATCTTGACAAATTTTATTGATTGCCATGTAATTTTGTGGAGACATTCAGGGTGAAGATAAATCCTACTGGTTCGAAAACTACCCATTTCACTCTAAAATGTGTAGTTTGGCACACACATAGGTGCGGTCTTGTTAAGCTCATCGTTCCCTCTGTTGTTGTTCCCTCCGCAGAGGGAGCTGGCTCATAGAATGAATCCGAATTTGGAGTTCAGTCAATAAGCAGAGTAATCAAAAACACAACCATTATCATCACAGCAGTTCTGATCATCATAATTACAGAGCCCACACAAGAGGTAATCAAAATGCAGATAGTCGTAGAGTAACTGATTTTTTTCTCTCTATTCTTTACATTGTTTGTGTTTATCAGAACAAATTAGTCATTTTAGCGAGACACTCGCTGTATTTAATAGATAATGGACAACAAACTTCAGTGAATGCATGTTTCTCTAAAATAAATACAAAGGGGACCAAAATGACTATTCCTTAACACCAACGTTGGTTTGTGTTTGCTTTGGTAGAGAAAATGATAATGGCCACTTGACACACAACACAACACAACACAACACAACACAACACAACACAACACAACACAACACAACACAACACAACAGGACAACAGAAATAGAAGAGAAGAATTACTTTGAAAGCCTCAGTAATAAGGAGTACATACTCTCTGACTGAGCCCCTCAAAAAAGTAAAGAAAAGGACACCTGAGTTACCTGAGTGCATCTACACAAATCTCTCTCTTGACTGTTTAGATTATTTTTAAGATTATGTACATAGTGGGATTAAGAATAAGATAAAAGTTTACTTATTGCCCTGACAAAAGGATTACTGGTAACAAGATATGTATGAAGATTTTATATGTATATGTATGAAGATCGTATTTTACACATTGACGTAAAGATTTTAAGAAGAATTGTAATTTGCTAGTAGTTATTGTGCATGTGTTACTGCTCAGCCTCCTGTGTCAGACATGTTTATTAGGTGCTGAACATGACCATGTGAGACTATTAGTTACACAAGTTTGTTATGGTTATTATATATTATATTACGGTTGAAAAAGCCAAAGAATGGTGACACATTAAATTAAATAGTACCCAAAAAATGGAGATAAGTGAATAATTATAACTGTTGCTATGGTGGTTAGACATCGAGAGGCTAAAAATACTAAATAAAATGGCAATGTGGATTATTGTGACTTTGATACCCAGACATATTCACAGCAGTGGCTGTTCAGCAGAAGAGAGGAAGAGATGAGACTGTGACACAACAAAAAAAAGGCACAAAAAAGCTACAAAAGCCATAATCTCAGGGGCACTCTTGTTAAAATGTAGATAAAACAATGAATGCCTAATTTTCTCTCTAGATGACAGTAGTTTTGTCCAGATTGCAGCATGCTGGAGGCAAACATACACCAAGAGTGAGACACAAAGGACTCAATGAAAAGAGAAGACAACAAGAAATGAGGTTTGTGCCCATGGAGATTAATGAATAAATTAATAACTAAAATCACAAGATAGAAACCATCACATGTCCCACTGGTTCTCTGATAAGTGTGGATGTAGTTTCTGACCAGAGACAGAAAATCACCAGTGACATTCAGGCTGCAGGCCAAACATCTAATAGGCTCTATACTGCTTATCAGTATACTGCACTGTCTGCCAGCCCAGAGGTCTCACACACAAGAACATGCAGACACTCAAAAGAAATAAGTGATGGAACTGAATTTCTAATTTCATGTGTGTGTGTGTTTTGTCAGGCAGAGCTGCAGTGCTATTTTCAGTCACAAATTAAAACATGTATTTTGTTGCTATGCAGTCAATCTACAGGTCAGGTAGTGCAGGTCAGATCGCTGTATTTCTTTAGACAAAGTACTGTTTACTTTTTCTTATAAAAGACACTAAACTTTGTCAGCCACTGAAATGTGTTGCTACAATTAGAAATTTTCATGCTTCTTCTTTTAATTAGTTCTGCTGTACTTTCCAATTCTCTGCTGACCTTTTCAGAGGCATTTATATTTCACAATCTATACTGGTATAGACACACGCACACTCCACAAACACACAAACACACATATCTCTGTGATATTGTTCTAGACTTAGCACAAATACAGTTTTAACATGGCTTCACAGTCATTCAAATAAATTTCATTATTCTTCCTGTCACACTCTCAATGAAGGAGTATCAGTCAGTGACAAAGCAAGAGTAAGAGAATAGATAATAAATAAGGTGATAACATGAGATAGAAAAGGAAAAAAACTGAAGGGGAAGCATGGCCGCGAAACAAAAAGACAACAAGAGAGAAAAACAGATATTATGACAGGAAGAAGGAAAAACAGGACAAACATCTTTTCTTTCCTTATATTCCATCACTCTCATTCAGCCTTTGTTCAGAGCCACACTTAATTGTCACACTGCACCAGATACTTCTCCTCCCTCTCTCCTTCCCTCTTTTCTATTAAGATGGATTTTGTACATTCAGCTCCTGTTAATTAACCACAAATCATTATTGACATGACTTAAATTTGTCTTACTGTTTTAATTCTCTTTAAATTCATCAAATCTGACCAAGAGGACATAGAAGACACAAATTACAGTAATAAGCAAAAGTCCATTAACAGAATGAGACTCTGTTGGAGTGCAGAAAAAAGGAGGCTTATTTGCCATTAAAATTTCATGAAGTGATGGCTACAGAAATCAATGTTTAATTCTGCATTCCATTATCAATGGTTAGTAAAGCAGCATGATTGGAAATACTTTTTTTTTTCACCTTTTTTCTTCTTTTGTTTACTTGTACAGTAGAGACATTATTTTAACACGATGCCTCGTAAGGACAAACATTACTTCTCTTTGCCGTATATATATTTACTGTAGAACAGTGGTGTAATGAAGCTCCCATTGTCTCCATTTATGTCTCTCATTTCTCTTTCTATTCAGCTTGTTTTGTGCCATTCATCTCATTTACCGTGAGTGGATTTATTGGCCCTCTTGAAACAGAGGATCTTTTAGTTAGAGCATTAGGATTAATTTTCTACCACAAATTAATTATCTTATCTTAATGGATGATGTTAAATAAAGATTTCATTGCCAGGAGCTAAGGTCTTTTAAAAAATGAAACAATAAATTACTTTCCTACTTCTTTTCCCTTAATTCCTTTCTCTCTGTTCACACACCTCAAGTAAGCCAGGAAATCTCAAACTTAAATCTTCAATAACCGATTTTTGGGGAACGAAGAGAATTAAACTCATCAAGGCACAAAATCATCTTTTTATCGATTACTCTTCCAGCCTCTTATCCATACCTGTACTAATATAATGAAATATATAGGTCCATATCTACAGTGATAGCAGGATGCACCACACTTCTACTACCCTGCAAGCTCTCTTTCTTAGACAGAAGTTATTTTTGGAAGCTAGAAAAAACTGATTGTAATTAAAGCCTAAAAGCCAACCTGACTCAGCCTCTACGTGAGATGGAATAATAAGCTTGATACATTATGAAGAGTGATCATAATATTATTGTGTGACAAAAGTTTGATGAGATGCTTTGGCAGTTTGATGTCAATGGATTTACAGAAGCTAAACATGAGTATCTGATTCAACTTTATGGCCCTATTATAACATCGGTAAACCCAAACATTTTAGGAATCATGTTTATCAGGTTCCAGAACACAGTCTGTTAGCATGCTGCACTGCCTGGTGACCGACGGGTAAAAACTTGAAAAGGGGAAGTATGGGAAAGGAAGGCCAAACATCAGACTGAACATCAGTAGGAGCAGAGGAGGTTCAACCCGCTAACATATTGAAGTGTGACTCCAGAGTAAAAACTGAAATCAATAGACATCAATAAACAGACATCCCAACCGACACTCCGGAGATCAAAATTGAGTGTGTGATGCTTGCAGATATCTCTTCTGCTCATGTCTGGTGCAAAATACATACAGTACGTCTTCACTTAGCACTTTTTAACCCTCCACATACTGTATTATTGAGTAAATGAAAATGTAAATGAAAAATCTTACTTGAAAAGGTTAAGTCTGGGGCAACTGGACTGTTTGTAGATCCGTAAAGACGTTTTGCCTCTCATCTTGTTCTCATCCTTTTGGATGAGAGGGGAAACGTCTTCACAGATCTACAAACAGTCCAGATGCTTTTTTGAAATTTACTGGATAGATTACCACAAAATCTGGCACAGGCATTTATGGACCCCAGAGGACAAAAATGCTCTATTTACCTTCAACATATTTGCACCAACAGCTCATCTAATCTGCCTACTGCAGCTTCTGCTTCTATTACTTGCCTTACTTGAAATTAAAACTGTTTGCTGACCAAAAAAAGTAACCAATAATGACCACACCTTTAGACAGAGGTATTTGTATGCAACAAGGAGCAAGCAGTTACCAATGTCAGAGATTAAGGCACAGCAAGCAGCAGCTCCTTCACAGCAAAAGCTTAAAAATAACAGGTCAGGACCACAAAGACAATTAACACAAGAGGATGCTTACAAAAATGTCCTGACTTCACTAGTAACCTAAGGGTAAACATGACAAGGTGATGGATTTCAGGTAAACCCATAATGGGAAGTGAAATGTTTCCCAATAAGGCTGGCTGACAGCTCTGATAGATACAAACACCCCACACAAGCACACTAAAATTACAGGTCAGATAACAAGGTGACATGTAAGATACCGATTGGCCTTTAGGGACTTCAAATTCTTCCATGTGGGATGACATTTTGTCTGTTGCAGTTTTGTGGTGTGTCCTTGGAGAGGAGAGTCTCATAATTATGCCCTGTAAATCTGGAAGTGTAAATCAAAATTACATTTTAATTTTAATTAGGAGCTCATTTGACTCACTAGTAGAGGGAGTTGTGATGATAAGATTCAAAACTTCAGTCAAAACCCTTGATTTCTCTGTTGGATTCCCACTAATAAAGAGATTCACAAGTCTGTCACAACCTGGAGATGACCACGGCCACACTGCTGGTGTTTGTGTTTGTGTCGATGTTCTGAAGCAAAAAAATCACAGCCGTCTTCATAGGGTTCATTCAAGCAAACCCTCTCCCACAAACAAATGCATGCTGCGCACAGGCACGTACCTGTGCATGTGCACACACAGGACAGCAGCTTTGAATACCTTATCTTCTGTTTGCTGCTTCCCACACCAAAGAGAGCCAGAGCAATTTACCTCTGACACAAACACAGTTTGCAGAGTCAGCAACCCACACACACACACACACACACACAAGCACAGCATTGTTTACAGCTTGAGTTCTCCGCCATACTTACAGAGGTAAAGAGAAACGATAGTGAGCTTATATAGAAATCCTGTTAAATTTAGCAAGTAGGCTACATAAAAGAGGACAGGAAACACACACACACACACACACACACACACACACACACACACACACACTCCCAGATTATACAAATAAAATCTGAAAAAGAGATGAAATTGGATTACATATTATTTAACTATGACTCTCTTTAATCACATCATAACTTTTTCAAAATTGTTGCTTGATTCTGCCTGATTCTCAAATCAGACACATTAAAACTATGCAGAGAATAAAATAAATGAATGCATGTAGAGAAACATCTGGAGATTTCATCAGAGCAGGCGACAACATTGAGCTGTCAATAGTTCTAAAAGTCACTGAATGCGACTCCATTGAGATAATAACACTGTTCTAGAGATTGACACGCTATGGCTGAGCAAAGCTTTTCAGATGGTGATTACAATATAATAGAATTTGATCTCTAACTTGCTGAAACACATTAATAAATTGGCCATCTAATTAAAAAAAATGTAATTTTTTGGTGTTGAGTTAGGCTTTACACTACATAAATCAACATCTGCATTACAGCCCTCCAAAATTAAAACTTAAATTAAAAAAAGCAGCAGTCTTTGCAATTTCACTACCAGTTCCACTAACAGCACTGCAGCAGGAGTCCTTAGCTTTGGAAACAGTGATCACATTTGGCAGATCTTTCTGTCAACCTCGTCTTCATGTCCAACTCTCTTTTCTCGACCATAAACCTTTCTGTCACTCTCAGTCTCTCTCTTCTTCCCCTTCTATTCATGTCTAAGTGCAGACACTCAACAAGGAACACAAAGCAACACAGCAACCCTCTGAATTATTGAAGCAGACATGGCATACAGTAATCACAGAAAACTTGAATATAGTGATTTGACTAGAACTATGTGTTCAGCATACAGAGAGAGAGAGGCAGGTGGTGAAAGTAAAAAGACTGAAGAAAAGGAAAAGAAAGACACTGTAGGAGAGCAGAGGAAGAAAGATTCAAAAGGAAGAGAGTACAGAGGGAAGGAAAGAGGTCTAGACACTGAAAACAGAGTTTAAAACACAATAAGCCACGTTAAAATGTTACCGGAGAAACATTAACGATGACCTCCTTGTCAATGTGCCACCCCCTTTATTACTAAAAAGCAAAAATGTAAGATAAATGTCCATTTCCAGTCTGGGTCCTGATTCTAACCTATTGCAAATTACTACTTTTATAGTAGTGTTGCAAAATTAATCAGGCTTTTGCATTTTCACAAGTGGGAATAAAAACAACACAAGGAACAAAGGTAAGGGTGTAATTTCCACACTGGAGAATCTAGTGTTGTCTACATTACACTACAGTACACTCAGTGTAGTTGGTGATTGCAACCCCTCACCTGACCCTCTCAGAGAAAGTAGGCCATGAAACCCCATTCTGGGCTACTGTAGAAATGTCATGGTTCAGCATGGTGGAGGACTGCAGCAAGATTTCTTTTGAGTTGCTTTCTGACATGTTCAGCACTGTGAATAGAAGTCTGATTATACTGAACTCATCAAAATACAAACTCACATAACTCCAGTCAAAATGACAGAAGTGATCCTATAAAGTACAGTCACAGACGATATAACTAGCTGCCTGTCATTGTTAGCATAAAGCAGATTTTACCATTATAACTTACAGCAGTCACCATGACAATGAAACACAGTATGAAAGAAACGCAGTCAGAACTGCTAGAAGCTGTACAGTCTTGATACTGCAGTACTGCGTGCAGGGTAATGATGATAAATGATCTGGGGAATCGAGCACTATGAGCTTTGTCTCTTACAGAGTTTAATATTCCTCACTATAGAGTACAGAAAAGAATAAGGGATGTGAAAAACTGGCATCATGAAAGAGTTAATTGCTTGTTTTCATGGGGTAATTTACTTCCTTACTAATTATTTTATAAAAGTAGCACTGGATATGACAGTGCTATGTCTTTCAGGGAAGGTACTCTCAAATTCTAGTCTGCAAAGCTAAAAGCTAATGTTTCAAAGACAGACCTACACAAATTAAGACATTATGTACAATGAAGCTAGTTAATCCAATGTCATTTGCCATTATGTGGTCAGTTTCACAAGACTGCATTGTACATTTTTGACTTTTGCAGGAATTGTGGCAGTATGAAAGACTGAGACAGTGCGATTAGGATGGGTTTTGCATTACCATAAATCTTTAGGAGCAAGCACACGTTGCTTCTTCTGCTTTAACTTATCAGAGAGAAAGAAAAATTCTATTCTATATCTATCTATCTATCTATTTCTGAGGGTAAAATGGTGACAGATTAAACTTGAGCTTAACTTCTTTCAACAAAAGGAAAATCAGTCATGGTATAAGACTTTAATGTGTGTAATATTGTAATATGTGTAATATTGAGTAGTGTTTTGGGTTATGACCCCGTGACCTCCCCCTCTCCCTTCTCTGGTAAGCATGCACACAAAAAAATGTGAGTCAGGCTGCTGTATATAGAGGAGAAGAGTAGGAACAAGAATGACAGACGTTACTCCAACCTTTGCCTTATTTCACCGCACCACTGGCAAAATGGTGCTCACTTAATGAGTGAGGGTAAAATAGAGAAATGTTTCTCATTTGATTGGTCGGTTGCACAGAGGGAGGAGCTGGATGTGCTTCATTAGCAGCAAGGCTAGAGTCATCTCCACCACGTATGTCTTATAATCATGAAGATGACACAGACAACAACATTAATAACTGAGTTTTTACAAGAATAAAATAACCCCTATTCATTCTGAAGAGCAATAAATAATGTTGATCATTTTCTTTCCACATGACACCTGTTACATTATTAATGACAGTCCCTTAAATACTTACAGATAAGTGATGCATCTCCTAATGTTTACTCTTCTCTTCACACCCTCCCAGTGATGGAGATTAGAATT
This sequence comes from Miichthys miiuy, assembly GCA_036365135.1. Taxonomy (NCBI): domain Eukaryota; kingdom Metazoa; phylum Chordata; class Actinopteri; family Sciaenidae; genus Miichthys; species Miichthys miiuy. The sequence goes on from CM071611.1 coordinate 14,210,434, forward strand.
AGATTATCTCGGCTGCAGACCTCTTTTCCACTGTTGTTCAGCATCGGCTGATCTAATTTGAGCCTATAAGTTACAGCCTGCCAGCAAAAATGTTAATTCCCTTATATGTCCATGTTAGTTAGCACAATAATTGATAGCTATAGATTCTAATTCAAAAAGACACACATACACACACAAGGTGTATCACTGTACATTAAATACGTATCTCTGTTGTGCATCTTCTTGAGGTGGTAATAAATATATTCCTTTATATCTGTCAGGGTGTATAACCCTCGTGCAAAGTACAGACAGACTGGGCTGCCACCAATATAAAATAAATACATGCTGTTAAGTCCTTAAACTTTCAAGCGTGAATCCACTTGAGGAAAAGGTTATCTTCAAGATGTCAAAATCTGCTTTTAGATATAATCACTGGGAATGCAGGACTTGGTGTCTAAATATGCAAAATCCACACGGGACTACACACACACTCACACAAACACACACAAGAGAAAGATTATAGCAAATGGCAGCCCCTGAGAGACTGTCAGAGCTTGGCAAAGAAATGACTGCTGATAAAAGATGACAATATTTAATCCTCGTTGAGGGACTCAACTGAGACAGGCTCTCTGTCTCTTTTACACATACAGAAAGAAGACAAATCTTTGAAGCTGGTGGGTGCCAAACGAGCAGGCAACTAGGCATGTGATGCTTAGAAAGAGAACATAATAACACACAGATAGAGATGTAGATGCAGACGTATTCCCTCACAAGTAAGCCACATGCTTTCCTTGACAGTACTTAGGCAGTAAACAGTAGAACCTCTTGTTGGCACTGCAGAGAGAAGAAGAAAGGAGAGGGGCAGGCGAGAAGTAAAAAAGCCTTAAAGAAGAAACAATGAGCTTAGAGACAGAGAACAACTTCTCCGCCTCTTTAGGATCAAAGTAGCAGTGTCAAGCAAGCAAGCGGTTACCAGTTTGATCCCCAGACCAGGATGTAGGGAGAGTAAAGAAAAGTAGATCTTCCCTATCTCCTGTACTCATGTTGTGCTCTTCTTCTTCATCCACCACTGCTCTTGTAAAAAAGCTCTGTAAATAACAGATCGACTGTAGTGCTACTGGGTAGCTTACTGGGCAGGTGTGAATGTGTGTAGATGTGGGAGTGTAAACAGGCTGTCCGTAACCTTGCCAGGACCACTTAGTGTCCCTATGATGAACTATTGAAAGCACGAGCTATGCTTGTGGTTTTAATGCTTCACTCATGTCAAAAATGGTGAGTATTTCATTAAATGGGCACTTCCAGTGTTTCTGTATTTCTCTCTTCTTATGACTGTTTATCTGATAGGTTAAGGTTTGCTCACAACAGACCACTGATCCAATCACCTTCCAGCTGTTTTTTGAAATTGTCTGCCCTTTTGCAAACAGTTTTCAACTCTGATTTCCAAGCAGTCGTTCCAACTTAGCGACTTTGTTGCTATACTTAGCGAGTTTTCAGATCCCTCTAGCTTTTTTTGGGTTTTTTTTTTTTCAAAAAAGCGACTAGCGACAAATCTAGCAACTTTTTCTGGTGTTACTGGAGACTTTCGGAGACTCTGATGTGAAAGCATATATCGACTTCTCAACAAGCAGCGGGTGCTGCCGTGGGCCCCTCCTCCGTACCAAAGCACTCACAGGCGGCCCGGCCCTCGCGCAGCAGTCCCTCCCAGCTGCAGTCAGATGTTCACCCCTCTGCGTCCAGACTGCAAATGAATCACCGCCGCTGGCTGATCCCACGGGATGTAAATGTAAAATTTTCTTTTAAAATAAATCACTGCACTAAAATAAATGTGTGTCTCTTTTGGGTCACTCTTGCTGGGCCCAAACCCGGATAAAGGAGGAGGGTTGGAGTTGTGACATAAACAAGAATTGACAGACAAAAGTTAATTTGTAGTTCCAAACATATTTCGGGTGGTTTTTACTCACTTTTTGTTTCTCTCACGATGTTATTCCTCTCCTACAGCATCCATTACAATTACATGCACATGGCCGATTATGCAAATTTGTTGATGGCGTCATTTGGCGACTTTTAGGACAGCCAATAGCTACTTTCTTTACTCAGGAGTTGGCAACACTATTTCCAAGATGGTGCTGTGTAACAAACCACCTGGCACAGTCAGATTAGGCTATTCCTGAGAAAGAGTGCATTTCTGAGTGAAAATAAGTAATTACTGAGAGAAAGAAGAAATTGAGGCTTAACAGCATACAGGTGAAGAGAAAGTAATGACACAGGAGAGAACGGGATCCTCAACAACAGTAAAATGCATGTAACCGAAAAAAGACAAACTCAATACTGAAATACACTAAGAACAGTAGTTACAAGAATTCAGGACTGTCATCAACTAAGTCAGTTAAATGATTACATTACTGTCCTACTAGCATTTGTTTGTCTGGTTTTAAATATTGACATGTCACCAGAGCAGAATTGGCACCAGGAAATAAGTGTTGGTTTTTCATTTTCCAGTGTATCCACAGGGAACTCGCAGCAGTCAATACATCACTGCTTCCTTGCTGCGTTAGCCTGACACATCTTTTCACAGTGCATTTCATCACCTGTCTTTGCTAGAGGTAGTTGAAAATGTCTAAATGGCATGTGGGAGTAACTCTCTCCTCTCTTCTCCTCTCATTGTGTTAAGTGCCACTCCCCAACAAACAACATTCATATTCAATACATCTCCAACTGTCTGTGTTATTTTCAGAGGGAAAGCTTGCAGATACATTGTTTAGGTAGGCTAAATGTCTATAGTATAAGGAAAGTATAAACCTCTACCATGACATCACCCATTAGTTTGTGGACAACCGTTTTGAAGCCTGGTGTGTGAAATTATGGTCAATGCCATCTTAGTTTTATGGACCATATTTAAATGAGAGCGTGGAGCTGGTTATGGTTTTGACTTTTGACGTTATCAAATTACAACTAAACAGTTTGATCTTCGCTGTCTAGTTTTATAGTTTGATCTGAGTTTCCTAAACTCAGTGTGTTGTGCTGGATGGACTCACTGAAAATGACATAATCACACAGTAGCCACACCTTAAAACATACCCTGTTTTATCGTGTATTTTACTCTAAATGGGGCAATAATTTACTAAATAAACATCATGATGTATGGTAAAGGAAAAGGGGTATGATTCTCGCTTCGGGTGCGAGAGGTCCCGGGTTCAAATCCCGGACGAGCCCCCAATTGTGTTACGTCCACTAGAGCTAAGCTAGTCAGACAATAACATGACAATCATAAAATCAATAAGGTCTCGGTGGTGGTGAAGAAAAGAAACGGTTTATTTATAACAAACAAAAAGATACTCAGGTGGGGTAGGATGGGACAAAGTGATTGTGCCAAAAAAAGTGAAATTAATAGAACAAAAGTAGGACTGACTTCTCTGGTGCTAAAGAAAAGAAACACAAAAAAATGCCTAACTGGCTAACTAACAAAAGAACTTCTCAAAACAGTACAAGGGTGGCACAACCAATAATCCTAGTGAGGTAACAAACAAAATGCCTACGTGTGTGTAGTGTATAGGGTACCCCAACTTACCTAGTCCCAAGGAACAAACAACCTCCCACCACCTCTAACAACTCTGTAAGGTTTCACAAAAAAAAATACCCAAAGGCAGCGTAAGCACAAATGGAAAAAAGGAGCAAGAGGGAGAAGGCCGACAACATCCTCCATTTTAAGATCAAAAAGAAACTGTTTACTGAGGTAGATTTACTGACGTAGTAGAGCTGCCCCCCTGCTGCCCAATAGAAAGAATGCAGGCTTGAGACACTTCCATGTTGGCATCAATTCACAGAGTTTAAAACTAAGTCCACAAATTAGTGTTTGGTTAAAAGTGTTGATTATGCAAAAAAGGCTTTCATGCTTCCAACCAGAGAATGTTTGGTATTTTTGCTTGATAATTGACTAATGATTAATTAATTATCAACATTGTACATCACATGATTGTTTGTGATGTCGTATGAGTGATGTGAGCTCTGTTGTGCCTGTATGGGTACTGGATTAGAGTCACAGTCACACGGAGAATACACAGCCTTAATTTATTTCCCTCTACGACTTTCCCATACAACATAAGCATTAAGGTGAGCTGGGTTACCACTAATCAATACTTGGAGCACACTGAAACTGAAATTGATGTAGATCTTTGATTTTTCTTGACTCCCCACATCACTTTGTCAGCGTGCCATCCCAGCCTGATGCTTGTAGATATGGATTTTCTTTGAAAGGCGCCTTCTTGACTGACGCTAGAGGCTCATTCAGCCAATGTCCTTCAATGAATGCAGCTGTGGGGTATATTTACATATGTAACAATGCAAAGACATGCATGTGCATGTACATAAACCTCTAGAGACACTTACAGTGGCTCATATTTCCCATAGTAGCACCAAGATAATTTCTATTCATACAGTTTGACTTTAAAGCGATTGCCCTATAAACATTCAGTGTGTGGATTTGCTTATAGTGTACTGTACATAATTATTATTATTATTATTATTATTATTTATTTATTTTTTTTCATTTTATTACTATGTATTTAAAATAGGAAGTAATATATAAAATAGAGTAGCAAAGTTTAGTATCACTTGCCAGACTGTAATTAGGGGGATCTTACATTGGCATAATCACTACTCACTACTCTCCCCTTCATACAAGTTACTATAAACTCTTGTCTATGCTGTAGAAAAATTGTGCTGTGGTCCTTTTCTACCACAAGAATCTTCATACGAACCCAGAACCGTTCAAGGAGTTCAGGAACTCTATGTATATGTACTGTATGTCGTTGTATATACGGTATGTTGGATCCTAGACCAAAGTTCCTGCCCACAAAATAGTTCTTTCTCCTCTTATCTGCACTTTTATTCCTGTTTAAAATAATTTAAACAATACGTTCAGAAATGACCTGTATGTACTGTAATGCTGAGTGCACCTAAATTATGTGCTGGTCCACCTAAATGAAAATATTAGGCACACCAGTGCCACCAATGTAATAAGTTAGTTTTGCGCCCTGATGACTTCACTTCAGCAGTCAACTGCTACAAATTACATCTAAGTGAGTCTGTTTCATTCCATCTCCTAGCTGCTAATAAAATTGCTGGCGCACCAAGGCCCTTTGGGAAATCTAATCTTTCTACTTTGTACCAGGTCAGCCTTGTTATACCCCGATGCTCTCATTGCATGATTATCAAATGCCCAAGTCAGATCAACCAGCACACCTCAATGAGAAGCAGCAGCAACTTAGTTCACACTAGTTACGTCCTGACTGCAGAGCTCCTCACCCAGTCATCATGTGTTAGGACCATTGCCCTACAGAAGAGAAGCCTCTTTTTAGACACTTGTGTATATAGTTTCGTCACTCCAATGCTCTCCCATTCCCTCAGGACCACTTTCTGCTGCCCTCTTTCACTGTTCCCACGATTGAAGGAGAGAGACACAAAGAAAAAAAAAAAGGTAGCAGGAGTTCACAGCAGAAACCACTCATTGACGCTTCAGGATCCTTCTATCTGTCCTTCAAACAAAGTGTTTGATAGTGCAGCAATGATGCGTGTGTGTTAATTATTTAAATGTTATCAGTGTAAGTGGTTTCAGTCAGTGCTTAACCTAGCCTAAATGTTTTTTTATGCCTTCCATTCATGAATAGATATCTGACACATTCATATTAAAATAAAGAGGGAGATATCTTCTTCCAGCAGCACTTGAGGTATACTCTGTGTGTCTGTATATGAGTGAAAAAATCCATATTGACTACTGTGTGTTAGAATATGTAATTAACTAAACTACTAAACTAAAATTAACTCAACTGTTTTCTCAAACTGGGACTTGTCTGATTCAGTAAAGTTTACTGTTGGTGACATTGGTAGGGTGGCCTACTGAATGGACAAACAGAACAGTAGGAAAACAGCTACTATTAGAGCCCCAAACCTCCTCTTTGACAATACACTGAACTTCAGTCACCTCCTCAGTATCGATTTGCAATTTGTTTGCAATGTGCAATGTGTTTTCTAAATTTACGCTCATTAATTAACACCAAAGAAAAGTGTGGTCATTTTTATTCCACTATTGTGGTACCAAAGTTTACATGAACTTAAGTGTTGAATAAGTGACTGACTACAGGGCACAGAGAGTCTTTATTTCCGTCAGTTTGGAGATTAATTAACTTTTCTCAGCTTTCAAAAAGCTCAAACTTAAAAAGTGAAAAGTTTCACAGTCACAGACTGTGTGTGTGTGTGTGTGTGTGTGTGTGTGTGTGTGTGTCTGTTTCTTTGCTGACAGTACCTTTGTGAGCACTCTACTCAAAGGCTGGGAGTGTGGCAGCTGTGATTTGTAACTGTACTTTTTCTTTAAAGCTCATTCTCAGTTTCATTTCAGCACTCAGTCACATTTTCTTTAGCAGTCACCAAGAACATAACCATTGAAAATATAACCCTTTAAAGTTACGTGTGATTGACACGCATGATGGGTTTTACCCCAAAGCTTTATCTGGTGAATTCTCTGCATGACTTTATTGTATGTCACAAGCACATGTACAATCAATTTCAGTAATGTGTTTTGCCACTTGCAGCTGAGGAAATTATTGCAATGCAATCCCTATACACAGAGTTTGGATTTGCACAAAGACTATCTGACCAGCAAGGGATAGTTAAACCTCTCATGCTTTACTCTGTTTCTGTTTCTGTTTCACTCCGTTTCCCACCCCACCCACACACACACACACACGCACACACACACACACACACTCATACAGAAGTGAGAAGCTGAAATTGTTTGAATGACAAACACTTCGGCCACAGATTTCTGCTTTTCCTTCATGTCTCATTACATTGTTGCCTGTGACGCTTGTCACAACGACAGAATGGCTGTCACCCTCATACAATGAATCCTGTTATGACAGGAGAAGAAAAAATACTCCTCTCCTGAGGCTTTCCAGATGGATGAGAAAAAGTCATCAACCTGGAGCTGCAGAGAAAGATCTGCTGTGCTGCTTCAGCTTTGGTTATCGCCATTTTATCTGCCTTGTTTTTGTAGCAGAAGAACATAAAATCAAACTGTGGCTTCAGGTAATGTAGTCATGGTCATTGGTTGAGGAGATGGTCAATGACCCACTTGGCTAATCAGGAAGTGTCCATCTTTTAGCTAACAGGCTGGATGGACACTGTTGATCTCATTGATTATTCACAGCACCTCTCTAAACGTCCAAAGTGAAACCCTCTGAGAGGCTTGTTGCTCAGAGAGCTGCAACCAAAACAAATCTGCATTTACAGTAGAGCCTCTGGAAATGTTATCAAGCTCCTCTGTGACCTCGACTGAATCCTTGTAGATGGTTTCCAACATCTGAATCCAGAGAATGTACAAAAGGATTCAAGTGCTGATTTAACATGACTGTAAAACTCCCCTTCAGAAATTCACAGCTGTTACAACAGTTCAGCATCAGTATATAAAAGTATCAAATATTGAATTTTTACTGTATCTGCTTCCTTTTAAAAGGTCAAACAAGGCCAAATCATACAATATGACTCGGTACAAATGCACATAACAGTTTTACAGTTTCCATTTAGGGGCTAACATTTTTTTTTTTTTTGTTTCCATTTAGGGGCTAACATTTTTTTTTTTTTGGCCTTTCGAGCTTTATTTTTCATAGAGACAGCTGAAGAGTGACAGGAATGCGAAGAGAGAGAGATGGGGAATGACATGTGGGAAAGAGCCACAGGTCGGATTTGAACCCTGGGCCGCCGTGGCAAGGACTGAGCCTTTGTGCATGGGCTGACTGCTCTACCAACTGAGCTAAATGACGCCCCGAAGGGGGCTAATATTTTGAGGACAGGTATGACAGTGGCTTTCTTGTTCAGTTCTGTTTCTCTATGTGCTAAGACATATTTAGAATACTTAAAGTCACATGAATTGACTTAAGACCACTGCGGAGCAGAAAAGCATCAAAATAAGCTGACAGGTGCCACCATATCCCCAAGCTTATACAGTTAGTCAAGGTTATTTGCCTAATTTCACATCCAGTAGGCATAAAACAACATTAGCTTTCATTTGGTGTTTACCTAGACACAGATATGTTTTCACAGATTTATTTATCTATAAATCCTGTACAATTTCTCAGAGATAAATCAGATACAAAAAAAATCATTATATATAATGTTATGCACTTTTCTCTGGCATACTGTAACAGCATGAAAAGATCTACATTTTCTCCAAAACAGAACTGCCAAGAGTTCTCACAAGATCAAAAAAGTTTGAACATATCAGTCCTGTCCTGATGTCTTTGCACTGGCTTTTAATAAGGGATCATTTCAAATTCCAAAAAAGTGGATTGACTCCTTCATGCATCTTCAGTCTTATTAATCTGTATACTCCATCTCATCCATGAACAGTCAAATGACCAGTATAAAGAGACCATACTCTTGATTTAAAAGCAAATATTTGAGCCTTTGTTTCCCTTCTTTGGAATAAAATTCAACTGCATGTTCGGGACTCAAGCTTTGTTGAGATTTTCAGATTCAGACTAAAAACACATATTTTCGCTATTCGGAAACCATGAACTGATTTCTTATTTTACAAGTAGCTGACAAGGCCAACTCTGAACTTAATTATTGACCTAAATTCTGCTGTATTAACACTATCACCTGTATCACCTCATTTTACATGATTTGTTTGAATCTTGATTAATACAGGTGTAAATCCTAATGATTTGATCAATGTACAGAAGGCATTTACTTTGTAGCTAAAGTTGCTGATAGTTGTGTTGTGCCACCTTAAAGGCAATAAATCTGAATGCCCTCTAAAGCTTAACGCAGGATGTTCCCCAAAGCTCAATAAAGCAGATCTACATCTCACCCCTGAAAGGTGAAACAGGTCCCTCCACAGCCAATCAGAGTAGAGGTTATCCCTTGGGCTTAGGTGGAGCTTTTGCCCAAGCAGCGTCATTGGAGGACCTTTAGTGTTAGAGTAATAGTCAGAGAGAGAATTTTGTTCCTGAGATAACGGATGGTAAGGGTTGTGGAAAATGGAACAAATATAGTGCAGGTGTAGACTGTTAGGTCAAGCTGAGGTCTGACTCTTATTTATTTCTACTTTTATTTTGGTGCTCATGTCTCTAGTTAAATTTAATGTGAATGCCTCAAGTAAATAGCTGTGACCTCACATTACTGTAGTGTGCATGGAGCATTGTGTGTTTTGCACTGTGTCTAAAGCAGCCTATCTGGATCACCTGTGAGGGACAGTCTCTGGTTTTATGGATCTAATTCCAGCAGGCTGACTGTGAGCCAGTCAGCTCTTTTACAGCAACCTATATATGAAGCTGGTTCCTCTTCAAGCTGAATCACCACTAATCTATCAGACACTATCTGCAGACCACAACGTTTCACATGAATACACAGAAAGGGGAGGGTTGAAGGTGACAGTGAGGGGAAAAATGGGACACAGCATGCACAAGGCTGTGCAGTAAAGGACCAAGCATGCGTCATCCTCTTTGCTCTATTCTTTCACTTTAGAGTGGAAACACTTCTGCTTTTCTCCAGAGTTTGGAGGCTGTGGTGGTCTATTAAAGAGCTGGATGTACACTGTGATCAGAAGGGTTAGCTGGTAAGATTGGGAGGTCAAACAGCATCTTAGTTCAAATGATACTGGCTTTCTATTTTGTTGTTGCCTGGTTTCAACGCGCTACTCCTGAGAAAACAGTGGGTTATTTTCTGTGAGTAAACCTTGCATAAAAACACTGAGACCAGTCATCTGTTACAATCATCTGGACTCTAGTTTCAACAGAAGAGCAGTTGCTTTACACGTTTGAATCAAAACTTTGCTCCATATTAAGTTATATTGCATTGCACTGGTTTAATGCTGTTGTTGCAAATCAAGATGTCATTAGAAAGTGCTATAGTTCCCATAACTACTAGTATACTATTATACTAAAAGCATGCATGCTCTATCCATCAATGTAACTGACTTCATAAGCCATATTTTCAAATTTCAAGTCTATTTTCGTCCGCTTTCAACGTGTAAATACAGTGACTGTGTTGTTGTTGTTGTTGTTAAGCGCTGAGAGCTGCCAAAACACAGGTGTGCCTGAACACATTATGTGTTGAGACGGATGAAGAACTGAAGCTGGAGTTGCCGTTCTGCTGAAATGCAGCTTTCACTATGCAGTGAAAGTGACTGCAGAGAGCAATGCTCGGAGTCAAGCACATGCAACGTATCGCAATGTCAAACTATTTTTTTCTGAACAGTTAAAGTATGAACAGGTGGAACCAGTACCTGTTGTCTATTTATGATCTTATTAACTCATCAGACGCACGCTGCAAATAGCTGCTGATGTGTAATAAAAAGCAGCATCAGAAATTAAATCAACTCTTGCTACTAGAAAATAAAACACAAGCTTAGTGCTATTTGAATTGAAAAAAATTCAGCTGTAATTGATTAAACAGAACTCCATCCTTTATGTGTCATGATGGGGAGACTGAATTATAGTTGGGTGTTGGCATTAACTGCTTAAAAAACAAAACAAACATAGTGGTCACATGTAACCTTTAACTGTCCTCCAGTGTGCATGTGTAGGTGTGTGCCTCCCCCTACTTTCTCAGGCACTTATTGATTTCATCTAGGTTCAAATCAAGGCTGTCAGTCAGTACAGATTAAGTAATTGATCACTCTATGGATCCTTAGGTATGTAGCTAAGTGTGTGGGTCTGCACGTACGGGTGAGAGCAGTCATTGTGGTTTCTTTAGTGTTATTCCCCAGTGACTTTCATCAATGTCTTATATAGAACCTTCTCCATGCCTTTTCTTCATGTAATTATCTTCAGGCTACAGTGACCTACACATACACAGACACACACATAAAGACACACACATAGTGAGACCTCGTTTCATGGGGAAATGTATATTAGCTTTTGTTTGTGCTTGGATTGATTTTCTGTTGTCCAATTTGCAGACCTAACACAAGCCTAATCTTTCTCTGTCCCTCTTTGTATTAATGACCATGCTTTCTTCCTCAGCAAGGGTGACAATTATGTGTGTATGTGTGTGTGCGTGTGTGTGTGTCTGTGTGTGTGTGTGTGCATGTGTGTTAAATTAAACAAGTAAATGGGGTGAGAAAGGACAGCATGTAGACTTTTGTCTACCTTTAATGTTCTGTCTTTTGTCTCTGTAGTTACACAATTACAAACCATTTCTGATATCTTAGAATTAGCAGATGCATTATTTGATCAGATACTGACGGAGGTAAATATGTGTTTTAGGATTGTTCAAGGTGCAGTGTGATCATTGAGAGAGACTTGCTGGGGAGGAAGACCTGATATAAAAAAGATGTAATGAATCACCTTAATGAATGCAATGTATCACCTTCAAAAAAGTCTGTGCATTAAGCTATAAAAATGCATACAGTACCAGTCAAAGGTTTAGACAACCTTCTCAGTCAATGGGTTTTCTTTATGTTTACCACCTTTTGCATTGATGACAGCTTTGCACACTCTTGGCATTCTCAATCAGTTTCATGAGGCAGCCAACTGGAATGGTTTTCAATTAACGTGTGCCTTGTTTCACTAGTGCTATTCGATTACTGTTGTAATCCATATTATAGCAAAAAACACTCAACTAAGTAAAGAGAATTAACAGTTTAAGACATGATGTGAATGTGTCTTTAAGTGCAAAAAACTCTGAAACTGGCTCTCATGAAGATGGAAGACCGAGAGTTATCTCTGCTGCAAAGGATAAATTCATTAAAGTTTCCACCCTCAGAAATATCGTATTAGCAGCACTTCAGATTAGAGCACACATAAATGCTTCACAGACTTCAAGTAGCAGACACATTTGAACATCAACTGTTCGGAGGAGACTGCATGAATCAGGCCATCATGGTTGAATTTTTGCAAAAACACTACTGAGAGTGACCAACACAAGAGAAGTGCTTGGGCCAAAAAAAACCCCACAAGGAATGGGCATTACACCAGTGGAAATTTGTATTTTGGTCTTATGAGTCCAAAGTTTAGATTTTTATTTCAAACCACTGTGTCTTTGTGAGACACAGAGAAGGTGAATAGATGGTATCTACATGTGTGGTTCCCATCATGAAGAGGATGGAAGAGGAGGTGTGATAGTGTGGGGGTGCTTTACTGGTGACACTGTTGGAAATTTATTCAAAATTCAAAGTCAGCATGGCTACTATAGCATACCTGAGCAAAGCTGTCATCAAAGCAAAAGATGGCTACTTTGAAGAATCTGAAATATAAAAATATTTTGCTTTGTTTGCATTTTAATTACCACATCATTCCATATGTGTTAGTGATCTCTCTCTAACACAAGAGTGGAGGATTGTAGATTTAACTTTAATGAGCTCATAAGAAAAAGGGGCTTAAAGAAAAATAACTTGAAGAAAGAAAGAATGACAAAAGAAAACATTGTAAGGTGTCATGACAAAGAAGAGATTGCTGTTATCTACACGATCAGCAACTCATTTGCATTTTTGCGCCATTTTCCACGTTTGATGTCTGGGGATATAAAATATGAGTGAAAATGAGTTTAAAGTTACTTGCATTTTTAAAAATTCTCCATATAAAATCAATTAAAAATTCATTCATTCAATTACTCTTGCAGCCCAGAAATCAATCAAATTGATAAACTGTAGCCTTGTCAAGGAACTCCTTTTTCTCAACTCAAGTTCAATATGGATATTTTCTCCTCTATTCCATAAACTCAATGATGGTCTATCATCTATCTCTTTATTCTGAAACTTTAATTAGTGCCACACAGCTAATCAATGCAAATGTATGGATTCAATTACCATCTGATTTATTCCCACCCCCTACTAATACCGCAAACTGATTAGCCATTTACATTTGAGCAAGACCCTCCTATCAAATCCGCTACCTAACACATTGGATATTCATATGTCCATGTACAACATATCAGGCACTGAATCTAGACCATGTTACTTAACTGAAGGAGTGCATAGGATGAGAAGAGATGGATGTGTAGTGAAAAGCAGATTCAGCACTGGGAGGACAGATGTGTGGTATGTTTCCCCCATCACAGGATTCCTCTACTCCTACTCTAAGTTATTAATAACTGTGGATACTCACACACTAACACACCCACAAAGCCGCAGTGTAGAAACAGGTGGGCCATTAACAGCTCATAATGTGGGTTCTATACAACCATATCCTGCTCAGTGCTGATGGCATGGAAACAGAAAAATCTGTCAGCTAGAAAACAGTGAGACAAGAACTGAAAGAGCAAAGCTAAGACCAACAACCAAGTTGAGACAAAAAGCTTTGCTGTCCACATCCACGGCTATGACGGAGGAGAGTGAAGGCTTTCGTTTGATTCAGGATTCCTCTGCTTACAAAGTGGATGCAGCAATCACTCAGCAGCTTAACTCTACTGCCATTTTTCTTTCTTGTTTCCTTTATTTGTAACTTGTTTCTGTACATTTACCACTGTTGGGTTTTTTTCTCCCCTCACGTGACATTTTACATAGGTTATCTTTGTACAAAACCTTATGTAAATATCTTCAGATTACAGCTATTCGCAGCCAATCAACATGATTGTCTAATTTTATGCATATCTGAATGAAAATCATGGATCACCATTCCTATTAAAGCATTATGTAATTAATCTAGTAATGTAATCATAACAAATGCAAATGTACAACTGTCTATTTTCATGACAGTGGTTTACAGTACAAATGAGTTGCACTCTGAAACTGTAGTTCCTGTCGTCAGACTTCAAATTCACGCTGATTTGCCTCTGACAGTATAATTTCTCTAGAGGGCAGCTGCTTCCCATAAATGTCATATCTGGTTTTGTTTAGACTGGCAGTATGTTCATATAGGGTATAATATAGATGCCTGTACTGCTCATCACTTAATTTATTATACACTATACAGTTGCAATGTCAATACTCAAATATAAAGAAGTGTTCCTCGCATTTTGTGTTGGGTAAATATGGCTTCCTGATAACCCCACAAAAATAAACTTCATGATAGACTTTCAGGGAATCAGTCTGATAGGAGAGCAACAATGGACGAAAAAAAAAAAAGATGTAGAACCAGACTATTTTGAAATTTGACTGTGGCAGAATCTGTTTTATTTATGAAACCCTTTTAGTAAATGTAAATGAAAAGAGCCAAATCAGCAGTGTTAAATGCAGATACAATACAGTAACATGAATAATGACTAAACAAAGAATGCTTTAGTTAAGATTAAAGATTAAAATCATTATCATTTAAATAAATGAATGAATGAATGAATGAATGAATGAATGAATGAATGAATGAATGAATTTGAAGGAAACCTTGTTTCTGATGCCTGTTTGCCATTTCATCCACATTCAGATGAGAAGATCAACAGAAATTTAATTTCCATCTCAAGCACAGAAACTGGTCAAGACATCTGTCGCCCTGCTTACCACAAAAACTGGAAGCAGGGTGAAGGTTATCATCCATGACTTAGAACAGCTCCAACAATATTGTATGCATGACAACGGGGTGGGTTTTGTTTTACAGTTAACTATGTGCTGTGAGGAGCCAAGAAATACATACACAACATAAAACATGGAGTGAGAGGAGGCACTTTTTTTTTGGCCTTTTCAAGCTTTATTTTTGATATAGACAGCTGAGGAGTGACAGGAATGTGGGGAGAGAGAGAGAGAGAGAGATGGGGAATGACATGCAGGAAAGAGCCACAGGTCAGATTCGAGCCCTGGGCCACCGCAGCAAGGACTGAGCCTTTGTACATGGGGCGGCTGCTCTACCAACTGAGCTAAACAACACCCCGAGAGGAGGCACATTTGACAGGGATTAGCTAACTGTTCACCCTGCTTCCAGTTTTAGAAGTTACTTACATAGAGATACAATTACTATGAACATTGTTACACATTCCTGCCTACAACAGTAGGCTCGCCAAAAGGTTATTGGTACTGCAGTCATTTCAACATTTTTTGGTGTTTCCAGGACAAGTCTGTTCTGCAACTTTTGGACCAACTACAAACATTTCCAACTGCAATGCTGACTGGACAGGATGACTTTAGCTTTCCAACTCCAGCTGTCCAACTTTCAGAGCTTGGATTGCAGCTTTTCCAGAAGCAACATGATTAAAGACAGTTCACAAGATTACTGAAGAAAGAGGATTACTGAAGAAGGAGAACTCTCCACTTTTACTTGGGTAACTCAAACAGTTGACACTTGTCCTTTACTTTTGTTTCTGTCTATTTCAGCCTCTCTTTTGTGTTCATACTTAATGAACTTTGTTACATCTTTCTCATCTTCCCTCTCCCCTTGTTTTCTGCTGCCTCAACTTTTACACACTATTATTCTCCATGTAAATCACACTTTTTGTTTCAAACAGACTGGCAGAGATGCTGATCTCTCCATTCTTTTATGTTACTAAACCCGTAAAATAGGATACAAGTTCAGAAAAGAGGGAGTGAGGACAGACAGATATAGTACACAAAAGTGGAAAAACCTGTTCTTGTTTTGGCAAGTTATTTTGACTGACACTTCAGTCTGTACCTGACTTAAGGTATTTCTCTTAATTATTACAACACTAAGCACCTATTTTCATTCCTAGATGTCCTTAATGAAAGACGTGTGCCTGATGAAGCAGAATACAGAACGTTTTGCAATTGTATAGGGCAATGCAGTATTTTAACGTTCTCTTCCAGTCACAGTGGTTTACAGCCCATGAGCCACATGATAAGATGTCCCTCTTCAGTCCCACCAGGATTTCACGATTTTTTTTTGTGATTTTTGTGATCAAAATGACTGATTTTGCGGTGGCATTTTCTCATTTTTTGCGAAGAATTTTGCGCCCCTTTTTTGTTGTTTTCTTTACTTTTAAACCACATCAAAAAGTCTAAACAGGCTTAATAAGACAAAAACAAGGCAGACAGATTGAGAAACACTGTTTCCTTTTTATTTTCTGTAAGAATCTTAACATTAGTACTGGAGTGTAAAAACGCATTTACCCCAGTACTGAGTGAGGTGAGATAATTAACCAAAACAAACAATCAAAATGGTTAGCAGTCACCCATATGCACAATGCACAAGTGATTCCAACGATCAATGATACAATCTATACGTACTGTATAGTTGACTTTCGGCGATGGTCGAGGACTTTGTTACACGGGCTACAAAATAGTTTTCCTCCGCTTGCATGTAAAATTGCCGGATATTGTTTTGCTCTGTCTTTTGCCGTTATATATGACGGCAGGTGGGACTTGTTAGTAGTCGCCATCACTAACGTTCCCACTACGGTGTGTGAAAATGGCTGCGTGTGTCAAACAGGTGGTGTGGAAGACACATCTATGGCAGAGCCGTTTATTTGATCTATGGTGGAAAACACATATGTGTCGTGGGGGAAGGGGCCGCATGTTTGGTTATTTTGCAATAATTGTGGGACATAGTAGGAAATATGCAGCCTCGCGAAAATATGCAGCATATTGCTGATTACGCGGTAATTCACGCGATCGCAAAATTGCGAAAAACTGGAGGGACTGTCTCTTGGACACATATCTGCAGAGGATTGGCAGGGATGGATCAAACATGCAGAAAGCATGCTGTTGAGCCACATAAAATCACTGTGAGGGAAATTCCTTCGCTGCGACAGCCTACACACAGCTAAGGTAAACGGTAAATGGACTTAGTGATTGGACTCGACAACCCCACTCAATCACTCAAAGCACTTTTTTTTTTTTAAAAACACTTGTCACAATTTCCCATTCCTGAAATGTTGCACTGTAGAGTTGACTGGGGGTAAAGGAGAGCAGCATTGGCTGACAAAGGTAGCAAGGTGCCAACTGCTCGTCAGGAGCGATACGGTGCTTCCTAAACTGGTCATGATAATGCACACACTCTCACACTGATGGCACAGCCATTGGGAGCAATTTGATATCTTGCCTAAGGACACTTTGACAGGACGCGGAGAACCGGGAATCCAACCAGCGATTACTAGACGACCTGCTCTACCTCAGCCACAGCTGCTGGTGAACTGGAAATTTTTAAATTGCCCATGGGTGGGAACATTAATGTGTTTGACTATGCTAGTCCTGTGATTTGACCTGTCATAAATACATGCTCATGATAATATCACCCCACAGAGGAATGTGTGGGTACTGGAAAATAGGGCAATAAATGTAAATATCCCTTTAAGACTAGACAATGGAATTATGTTCAAGGTTAAAGGTACAGGGAAACGTTAAGGTAGAAATATCTATAATGTCTATGTATGTGGGTGTGTTTTAAAACTTAAGTCTCTTTGTGACATTCTGCTTTTCCATCCATTTCCCACACATTTTCTATTCACCTGTCCTCTCCTCTTCTTTTTCTTCCCCATTCTGCTCCTCTCTACCTGTATTTATACACTTGAACCCCATATAAAATCACTATCTTTCCCACTTGGAAATCAACCCATGATTTCTCATTCATCCCTTATTTTTTCCTTTCTTCTTTTCATTCTCTTGCTCGTAGTCCCTGCTCTGTGATCTTCCCTTGTCAACATCTGTTTCTGTGTTATCTGATCACTCCTTTCCTCCCCTCCATCTTTTACAGCTTATCCATCTTGCGCAGACTGGATTGTACTGAGAACGAGCCCATTTGTCCATTTAAGACATTAAAGACAAAAATCCTCCCTAAGGAGGTTAACTAATCTTAAGTATAGGCCTTTTACCCTTTTATTATACTGCAGAAGAATAATGTATGATGAAACATATCCAGATATTAATTCTAATAGTATGCCTCCTACTGAAAGCAAAACTTTCGCTGGATCATTACTTAGGTTAAAGGCTAACTAAAAGCTAACTAATTGTCCTCTAAGCAATGGTTACTCTGTCTTCAGCTTAAAGTGTGTGTGTGTGCGTGTGTGCACATATACAAAAACTGCCAAATTATCTGCATCAATATTAAAATTGGCAAAGTCATGCTTTAAGTGCTAACTGATGATGTCACAGTCAAAGTCCCATGTTGAGGCTAAACAGCATTAAAGATTAACTGCCTGCTTTATTCATTTTATTCATGGGCCTGGAGACTTGCCCATCTCCACACATGGCTTTGCCTGGTTTTAATATTAATGCAAATGTTTGTTGTGCAGTGTCACACATTCAACGCACACACAAACACAGAGTTCTCCAAGTTGAGAAAATAGAAAATGGGTTTCTATCACACAGTTCCTCTGAGAATAACCATTCAGACTTAAATGATTCTTACGTCCTTCCTATTCTGTCTGACTGTGTCACTGATTAACACTGTCAGCATTGACTAACATTACCAGTGTTACATTATTTATGGGAAGAATTCAATATATACAACAATCACATTTAGATTTTAGTTTAGATGAGAACTGTATTAAAATCCATCTTCTGTGGAAATCCAATATTACATACTGAATGAGTGTTAAACACAAACAGCTGAAATTCCGCTCCTTCCTGTGTATTTTCCATATGTTGATACCTTCACACATCTGAAAGAGCACTGCTCTAGTACCAAGCTCAGCTCAGCTTTGTCTGCTCATTACTCAACAGCTGTCAACACGTTTGCAAAAGGGACGACTAACTAGGCTGAAAAAATGCTGAACGTGAAGTTAATCAGCATGGGAAACTCGGCTTCTTAATTTAGTCTAGTTTAATTAATCAACAAGAGACACTAGAAAGGTAACAGAAAGTCATTGTTATAAAAATTAAAATCATAAAAATTGGACTTCTTCATCTACACTTCGTGTCACTGAGATGCTGATGATTTTACTTTTTAAACTAGTACAAACGTGTGTGTGTGTGTGTGTGTGTGTCTGTTCTAGTTCAGGCCAAGTAGGAGGCCTACAGAATTGGAGACAGAATCCTGCACAAATAGGACAGAAACACACTAACAACAGAGATCAAAACCGCAAAGAGGAGCTACTCTAAAAAGCAAAAACATCATCAGCTACTGGAGACCATCCCCCACACTGTGGAGAATCACCAACAGGCTGTCGTAAATGTGTTTTACTGTAGGTTTGATAAGCTCATATTCACACCTCTTTCCAGCTCTGAACCACCTACACCCCCTACCATGTGTGTTGGCTCTTTCACAGACAGAAGAACAGGAAGGCACCAAGTGTGTCACCCTGTCACCCAGTGTGTCTTTGATGGTCCCCATCTTCACACAAATCTTCAACAAGCCTCAACCTCCGTGGCTGTGAAATAAAGCCTATTCGGAAGTGCCAAAAACAGCCTCAAACAGTCACCTGAGGCTGGCTACATAAGGAGTCAATCTCTGTAAGCCCCCATATTAAAATGTCCAACTCCCCAGGCAAAATAAACAGCCTTACATAATACAGTTTTGGCACCATAGCCAATTTCCTCATTCACGACAACTATACAGAGTTTGAATTCCTATTTAAGCCATCCATTTAAATTATATTCAGTCTTAAAGTTATGAATAATTAACAGCATCAGGTCTGCCGACGATCTACGTCTTTGTTCATTTTGGTTCAGCGGAGGCAGGACTGCCAAGATGGCTGCAGCCAGAGCCATCACATACTGAGCTTGAAAACGGCTCTTCAGAAACTTGTGGATGACATCATGGATACGCCGTCCATTCTTTATACTGTCTCTGATCTTCAACAGATCCCTGGAGCTGTGTGAGGTTCCCTCATGCTTCAAACGCTCCATAATCATCAGGATTGAATGACATATCTGGCACCCTGATATCTGTAGTCATGAAGTCCTTTGAAACATGTTATCACCTAAAGGACAGCAGACCTTGCTGGACTCACTTCAGGTTGTCTACAGAGCAAACAGGTCAGTGGATGATGCACTCACCCAACAACATCACTGTAATCAATAAAACTGTGTTTTCTGTGGAAACATTGATGTTCTAGGATCCACAATCTCACAGGAACTACAGTGGGTGTCCAACACAGACACCATTATCATGCAGACCCAGCAGAGAATACACTTCATGTGCCAGCTCAGGATGCTCAGTCTGCCATCCAAGGAGTTGATGATCCAATTTTACACTGCAATAATCCAGTCTGTTCTCTGTTTATCCATCACTGTCTGGATCTGCCACCATACAGGACAGGGACAGACTACAATGAATGGTCAGGATAGCAGAAAAAATCATTGGCGCAATCCTGCCCTCCATACAGAATCTGAACAGAACTGAAACACGTCCAGAGTCAGAAAATACCACTGCAGATTCATCACACTCTGGAGACAACCTGTTCCAACGCAGTGTCAGGAACAATCCCTGTGGATTAACCCAATGCCTCAAACATACTCATACACAATCTACATATACTGTGCAAACGTACAAATCTACCATTATATCCACCTACCTCAAGTACATTAAGCATACATAGTTCAATGTTTGATGGGTTTGTTTACCATGTCAAGCTTGTTGTTTGTGTTTTAGCTGTGTATGGTAAAGGTAAAACCAGTGTCAAATCCCTTGTATGTGTACTCATACCTGGCCATTATAAGTGATTCTGATTCTAATAAGAGGCCAGAATTAAACTTGTCAACATTAAACCCAATGTACTTTGTACTTTGACAGGAAGTGCTTTTTAATTAAAATTTGCCTGATTACATTAATTTGAATTCACTAAATATTCTCTCTATTTGGAATTAGATTAACATAATGCTTATGTTTTGTTTAACTACAATGGGTGGATTTTATTCCAAACATTTTTATTTGAAATTTAATTAAATATTTGCCTCAAAATCAAAAACACAATTATATTGAATATATTTTACCTAATACATTAATTCAAATCTACATCACCACAGAATCATTTCTTACAGTGAATGATGATTTATGAGGGTAGAAGGTTAACTCTGTAACAACACTATAAAACATAATGTTTCTATAATTAAAACTCAAACAGAGTGATGAGTCTTTACCATAGCAGATCACACACAATTTCAGAAATAGCAATCACCTAGTTCATCTTTGTTTCATATCATGGTAATAACCTTTCACCAAAGGTTTCCACTCTCCAAGTCCCAGAGTTCCCCCTCCATACAAATCTCAATTTCAACCCACATTAATGACATTACACAAGTTTAAATGGTAATGGGCTAACACTAGTCTGAATCCTGTTAGCTTTAAACAGAATTTAATTCAACTGTACAATTAAAGCCTCTGTAGCATCACATTTCACATAGTCATTCCCATAAAGGTTAAACAAGTCCAGACCTTGGAGTCAGTGGAAAGAAAATGAGAGGAAAGACAGACAAAGAGAGATAAAGACAAAGAAATAAGACAAGCAGATGGAAACCGATAGGAAGGGAGAGAAAATGAAATTGGAGAAGAGGGGGATTGGAGGGGAAGAAGGAAGGCACCTCAGGGCTCATCTAATTGAGTTTTATCACCCATATCAAACTAATGGATTTGTTACCACAGACCTTAGCAGCAATTTACAGAACAAGGATGTCAGAGGTGAATCAACATTTTCAATGCATTTTTTTTTTAAGTAAAAACTCTTTGTGTGTATAAAATAGCTTTGTAATGTGAAGACCATGATGAAGGCCACAGTTTGAAACATGTTGGTCTGACAAAGAAAATGTATACTACAAGTATTGCTGGAGAATTTTTTCCTTTCTCCATGTACATTGGAAGTGCCAGAATGTTCTACTCTGTATCTACTTTACACAAAAGCATGAAATATGTTCACAGGGTTACTATCAACTTTATAGTGCTAAATACATTGTTTTTTTTTTCGCTTTTCTTGGTTGCATCATGAAATTCAAACAGTGTGAAGTCATTTTTTCACAGGACAATATTTTCCTGTGACCCAGCCATGAGTGATACCACTACTGTGATTGTGACCTTTGGCTTTGATGAATGAATTTTTTGAATTTTTGAGAATCCTGTTTGTTTGAATCTGAAATACATCTTGTAAACTGCATACATTTATATGCAGACAGAGTCAAGTCATTCAGGGTGACAGACATGTCAGAAAAACACAGACACGGGTGGACTGAGCCATAGAAGGAATCTAAAAGAAGTGGAATCAGCCAAGATGCAAATGTCAAACACATTTCAGCTTTAATCTGCTTCTCTTCTGGTGGAAAGCCATCTCAGAAATTACAGTCTATAGTTATAGAGCACAAGACATGTATGGACACTTAGCGTCTCAGCAGGTGCAATATAAGTGGTAAGTAGCCCAGAAAAAGCACTATATAAATACAAGTCCATTTACTAGGTCCATTTAGGGTTAAGTCATGTCTCAAAGAAAGAATGGAATCTGTTGCCTGCCAATAAATAAACAGAATAAACAATAAACAAAGAGGTTGATATATAACTTATTTTATTCTCTCAGAACCACAGCCAAAACAGGAGCAAGTACAGCTAAGAAACTAAATTCATGTCGAAATGCCCTCTTTGAAAAAGCTCTAAATTTGTTTCATCATGGATTGCAATCTTCCATCTTTCTCTCTCTTAAATCCCTATTTAGTCTGTTTTTGAACTCTTGTTCTTCTATTCATGAGTCTGTTTTCCCACATCATCAGCTGCCATTTAACCTGTTCCTTGTCGGCTTGCTTTTATTTAATTCATTGTTCACTGTTCATCATGCCTCTAGGAGGTTGCTATTAGATTTCTTTTTAGGAGGATTCATTAGGAGGATCTGATTTGACAGCTTCATTACTACTCACATTGACTCATTGTTGTATTTTTTCCCACTCTTTTAGCAGCCTCTTTTGCCCTGTAGTAAATCAGAACATTTTTAGCACATCATTTCTCTTGTTTTCATTCTGACATTTAATTTGAACATGTTATGTCTAAGTCATACAGACAATTGGCTGAAGCATTTACACTGTAAGTTATGGTGAGTTATCTGAGAGACAGTAAAGTAACTTCTGAGGACTGTAGCTGCCGTTAGCTAATGTCAGCTCAGTTTGTTAGCCGAGCTGCCTGGACTGTGAGCTCAGAGCATCTGGAGATAGTTAGAGTTTGCATCACAGGTCAGTGTGTGACCAGCGGGAAGATGAGATTCTTCAGGCTCAGGATGCAGCGTAATGCTAATTGGGAGCGGAGCTTGTGTTGTGCCAGAACCGAGAAATGTAACCAAGCTTCGCAGAAACTATGAACATAATGAAAGAAGCGAATAGACCAAAGAGGACACCTATTGGAGGAAACTAAGAAGAAAAAAGGAGAGAGTGACTGAGCAGAAGGCCACTGGCCATGACTTGATCTCAGACTTTTGGTTGCTGGCATGAGCGCTGTGAAATAAAAGGCTGAAACACACCGAGCGGCACATTTCATATGTCGAACCTGCTTGATGTTTGGCTGTTAGCAAAGTTGTCAACTTGCTAATTTTTGATCATAAGTAATGTAATCATCAACAAATACACGTGTACAGTGGTCCATATAGTTGTATTGCATTCTGAAAATGGGGATGCTAAAAAGTAAAAAATACCAATTTCTATGGAATGAGAATAGATTCTAATAATAGAAATGAGAATACTTAATTTTATACTTTAATTGAAATAAATTCACTCCAAGCCCACACACTTCATTTAAAGTGGAGCGAAGGCATTAGGCTACAGAAAGTGAAAATCAGCACTTGTGTAAGAAAATGCTTAACTGTGGGACCAACCTAAATGATTTAAAAACCAAATACAGCATTCATACCAAATGCCTCAGTGTCTAATTACACCTGAACGGATCTTTTTCCTTCTATTAGTACCACAGGTGTATTTTTTTGTGCATTATTAAGCAATATGTGTACCAGAAGTGTACTCTAAGGTTTTCTTTTGCTTCACAAATCTGCCAACTCACTGCCATCTGTGTCTGTCCACTCCATCACAGCACCCCAGGGCTGTCAATCACCAAATTAACCTTGTAAAGGACAGTGGTTAGACATTTCGTTAGCAAGTGTCTGAGTGTGTGTGTGTGTGTGTGTGTGTGTGTGTGTGTGTGTGTGTGTTAGTTTGTGTCAATACTTTTGTCCCTTTGCAGCTGCTATTCACACCATCACATGGTGATTAGGCACACACACACACACACACACACACACACACACACACACACACACACACACACACACGCACACACTTTTATCCCATATCAATTACTTTTTCCACTCTCTTATCAGCTAGCTATTCCAGGCGCTGCTCAGCCTTTTCACAGCCTCTGATGAAGAATCATCACATTCATTTACACTCAGGCACACACACAAACAAATACGCAAACACACTCCACTGTTTGTCTGGCAACCTCTCATCTCACTTATCAACAACAGAAGACCTTACTTCATTTAACCCCCCCACCAACACCACCCTGATAGCACAGTCAAGGTAACCACCACAGAGAACAGAGGGAGCTGTGAAATTGCTGTGAAGTAATGAAAATTTACTTTATCATTTCAGCTCAGCAACTGAATAGAGAAATCGTGTGATTCAGATGAATTTAGAGTTGAAGAGATTGCACTCGACTAGTTTGTATTGCTCCACATGGACTGTGGATTATAACGATGCTAATCTCGATGACTTCTCCAAAGTTTTTGGACGGCTTGTCACAAACATGTCTATGCTGGTTTTGTCACATTTGAACAGACGCTATCAAAAGTACAGTAGTGTTTATAAAATAAGGGTGTTAAGATATTCCCACTGTTTTAAGGCAGAAATGATTCAAAGCAGCAACGTCTCCATAGGATGATGGGTGGTGGCTGTCAGAGCCACTGCAGCCAGATCTTGACACTTTGAGTATCTTACAAAAAATTACTATTTAGCTATAAATTAAAAAGATGGCTGCTGTCTAATTCCAGTGTCTGGCTGTCTAACTAATCACTTCTGAGAACATTTTTGACAGTTCAGGAAAAGAGTAACTATCAGCTTACATGCAGTAAACGGGGAGGTCATTGCCAGTCAAGAGCTCTCCATGTGCTCATCAAGAAACATCAACTGGAAACACTTCACTGTATGACACTCAACATCCAACGTCCAATGAGAGTCTATGATCAAGCTGTACTGGACGAAAAACCTTTTGGCTTTGTTCCTTTCTGGGGTCCTGAATACTGTTTTAAATTCATGGCTCAGGTCATCTTTATGGCAGAAGCCTTGGGTTTTGGCTGAAATTTATCTTTAGCTTTATTGGTGCCTAGTCACTGTCTAAAAACAGTTTTCATCACGACTGTCTCCAGAACATGCCTATGGTAGTCAAGTTCAAGGTCTTCAGTTTCAACTCAATGCCCTTTATGGCTTTGGAGATGTCAACATTGACATCAGTCCTCTGCAAGACAAATTACACACTGCCTCTACAGGATCC
Source organism: Miichthys miiuy (assembly GCA_036365135.1). NCBI lineage: Eukaryota > Metazoa > Chordata > Actinopteri > Sciaenidae > Miichthys > Miichthys miiuy. The sequence goes on from CM071611.1 coordinate 14,235,678, forward strand.
GTTGAGCACTTTGTCTGTCACCCTCTACAAGATTTTTTTTTTTTTATAAATGATGAGTTTATAAGTGAAAATTGAGTGAGGTGTGATGAGTTCAGCCAGTTGGATGAACTCTACTGTATTATACTGTTGTATACTGTTATACTGTCTGGCAGAGGCCTTGACATTACAGACCCAACCAATTCATACAGGCTACAATCATAATTCAGTTATAATAATCCAATCTTTTGTAAGCTATGTAGCACCTAAGACCTTGCTGTTAATTACAAATATAAATTAAAAATATATTTAATCTGTCTTATCTTTTATATTTTAGCATGGCAGATTTCAAACTTGACCCTCAAATGAACACTATTAAACTATGCATGTGTATATGTACAGTAAAAGGGATTTAAAAATATATATATATATTCATTAAAGATTTTTTTCTTTCTTTCACACACATCAAACTTAGCCTGTGATATTGTTAGGTTCACAAAGAGCCAACTGCCTGATATTAGTTTGATCTCCACCTCGGTTTCTTTCCATCTTTGCTTCATCTCTACTAAAAGCTCAATGCTCTTACCTTTATTGCCATTTCCTCTCTTGCTTTCACCAAGCTTGTTTTTTTTGCCTTTCTCTATGTCACCTGAATGTGAGTTTGCGCTTTTAGCCTTGTGTGAAAAGGTACAATGCTCAGTCTGTCACCTTGGATGGCTGCCAGTGGAACCACACAAAGAATAGTTCTTATTAGGTTGTCTTCAGATGACTTTTGTTATTCTTCTTTTGATCCCATCCCCTTTTCTGACATTCTTTTTTTGTTCTGTTCATTGTGTTTGATAGACAGACGAACTGTGGAACAATTGGCTTGATCTAAAAATGGAAACACAAGTTCTATGTTTGCTTTGGGTATGAGGGAAGACAGCCCTCCTCCTGCAATGTGAGGTAACAATGTCTCTTCCATCTTTAATCTTTTAATAAGTTTAGTAGAGATGATGGGGTTTAAAATTTTGGTCCACATGATGACTGTGTAAATGGGGAAGGTGAAAATATCAACATTTACATTATTTAAAATTTTAAATTGAACTTTTATTTTATTAGTGCCTATCATAGGCACGAGGCAATTAATCTTCTGCGTGTTTCTTCCTATTATTATTCATCTTTTGAATTTTAACAAATTATATATCAAAACGGCCTTGATCCCTAATCGAGTGCTATTACTTTTCTAAGAGATTCGATTTTTCAAAATTATTCGTGAAAACCGCAAAGATTTTGGAATGCATGGGAAAGCCAAAAAAATTTCAACAGACATTTTCAACAGTGAACTGCTCTGCATACTTTCAAGACTTCATTTAAACTTCAAAATGTAGGTAATCTTGTCTTCTTTCAGTGATTCACTTCACTCATCGACAGCTTTACCGTTTTTAAACCATCAAGGCTTAAAGTTGAGCAGGTTTTCACCAAATTTCTGGGTTTATAATGTGTGTATTTGGAATGTTTGCTAGAGTGGATGACATCATCAGCTAGAGTGAGGAGGAGAGAAAAATCTGTATTCGACTACCCTGGCCTGAAATTTCACACTACAGAGATAATTTATACATAGAAACGTAGGAAAATTTGTCTTCACTCACATCCGTCTGCTAAAGCTGTCAGCTTTATAGTTTTGGCGTAACACACAAAGATGCGCCAGCAACGCCCATCCACAGCCTCATAGACTGCCATGTTAAAAGAAAATTTCTTAACGCTTTGAATCGCGATTAAGGTCACATTTCTTCAATTTATCGACACAAAATAAATATGTAGACGCTCAGGAAGGGCTCAAGTGATTTCGGTTCAATGATTGGAAATACGGTTTAGCCAGAAATCCTTCCTGTTCTGGTCTCAGCATCTCTGTCAGCATTTCCAACTGACATTCCAACTGACAACAGGTGCAGTAACTGCTCTGCTGATTCAGAACATTTTAGTAGTTTTGGCACTTAATTTGAACTTGTCTGTCTAAATGACAGGCAGAGACAGCAGAGCAGTAAAGAGCTGTAAAGACATGCTAATTGCTAACATTAGCCACTAAGAATTAAATATACGTTATTTGCTAACATGCTAATGGTAATTGCTAGCGCGTCAGCCACTAAGAATTGAATACATGCTAATGCTAACATGCTAACATGCTAATGCTAATTGCTGCCAATTATGATTAGCCACTAAGAATTAAATACATGCTAATGCTAACATGCTAATGCTAGCATGCTAATGCTAACATGTTAATGCTAATTTTTTATCGCGTCATCGCAAGCAATTATGATTAGCCACTAAGAATTAAATACATGCTAATGCTAACATGCTAATGCTAATTGCTTACTGCACTCTCAAAATTTCCGTGGGAATTTTCTAGTTATTTTTATTATTTTATTATAAGTTTGTTCTCTCATTCAGCTGTTTGAGGTACAGTTTACAAGCCAAGTGGTTTTCTTAAGCATTTAGTTTTCTTACTTATTTACATTTGCCTTGTCTGTGATTGCTTAATACTTGTGAATGCATTAATTCAGACCAATGAACCAAGATTTCAACTGTTACTGTTAATGACTTCTTGTTGGGTTTGAAATTAAGTTCTCTTTTCTGACAAGTCTATCAATCTCATTATTCACTTTAAACTTGTTTTCCCACCTGTACCAATCACAAAGGCTTTAGAAAATAAATTATAATGACTGACATACTCAAATGGCAAATTAAACAATCTGCAAACAAACATTCCTCATGGTGTGACTAACTGTGTGAAACTGTATCACAAATCAACTTGTTTTTCACAGCTTTCTTACCAAAGTGCTATCCAAACATGATATTAAAAAACATTTTCAAAATGCATTGGTATAAAACAGTAAGAACCATTATCACATATGAGACTAAAAGTGATTAATCTTTTTTTTTTAATTGAGGTTTCAGTGTTTCTGTTCCAGAAGCTAAAATATCCCTTCAGAGCCACTTTGTACTTGCTAAGTAGAGGGAAAATGCAAAGGCCATGTGATTTAAAGCACTAGGCTTTTATGGAACAAGCAGGTCAGATAATTGAATTTGATCTGCATAATTATTCCCATGTGTTTAGACATTTACAAACTAATTAATGAACTTTAAAATTAATTCTGGAGCTGACTGGAGTGTTATTGTAATATTTGTCTAAACTCTACCTGTTGTTAAATACATAGCACGTAAACAACACAGCATAAAATGAATCACATTAAGCCTCAAAACGGCTCTTCAGAAACCTATGGGTGACGTCACTCATGTGCTGTCCATTCAACAATCCACATTCTTTCAGTGATTGAAACTGGCATCTGGTACAAAATTTAATTTAGCAAATAAATAGATAGGATATCTTGAAACATAAAACACTGTGTCTTCTTAACAGTTCATCATGTTTTCTCTCTCTCAAGGTGATGAGGAAACACAATTGTCAGCTCTAGAGATAAAATACAAAAGTTGTTTGTACTTGTAAATTGATTCCCTACAAAGCTGCCTCGTACACCGGTTTGCCTAGAATGAATTTATTCTTTCCTTCTGTTTCTTTTTCTATAAACCAGAGAAACAGTGGTTGTTCTATTATTTGGTCTGTAAGCTTTCAGGAAAATGCTGAGTTTTAAGTTTGATCTTACATGATTAATTTCCAGAGTCAAAAGTCCTGGGCCCGAGAAATATAAAAATATTCCAGCTGTTATATGAAACATGGCTAAATGGTGGGCTAAAGCTATGAATTGTGCTTTGTTGACTTCAGCAGGTGTAATCAGTTCACTTTTGGTCTCTGGTTCAGTTTTGTATAAATTCAGGAACAATGATGCAGTGTTTAGTCTCTGGCAACAAAGACAAAACTGCATGCTCAAACTCAGCTTTTCACAGCTTCAACAATGTTTTCGATAGCAAAGGCCACTGAGGCTCATGGGTACAGTAATATTTACAATCCTTTGCCAAACTTGCAGAAAACACACCTTCAGTGTATTATTTAATTACCCACGAGACCTATGTGATGCTATGTGGAGAAACATTGAGGTTGTCATTGCATTAACAGAAATCCATTAAATGAGAATTTATAGTGGAGGGAAAAAGAACAACTTCTGAAACTTGCAGCTACACCCACTTTCCTATTCTGTTATGCATCCTTGTCTTTTTCCTTTCTTTCTCTTTCGCACTGTGAGAAAGCTCTTTCCAGATGTTTCTGAGCTTCTTATATCTATGCTTGACAGTGAGGGGAGGGAGGGGGTTTCTTAGGGAAAGTGGCAGCTGGTTTTGACAGCCTCACAGCAGGATGGCATTTATCGCATTACTGAAAGGGCAGTGCATACGCATATTGCAAATAGTAAATCTGTCCATCCATCAATCCATCCAGCAGTGCAATAAGCTTATTAATAAGGCACACACAGGCCTGATACTAATCCCTTCTGTGGCTCTTTACTGTACAGTGTGTGCATATCAGCACATGATATTCTGAGTATTCTGGCCAAGGAAATCTACAGCTCAGTACACCCAGATGTGTTGAACACGCTTTAGCTGTGTTGAGTTATAGATATGACAACATCAAAAAAGCAGAAAGGAGGACTTCACTGGAAAAAAGTGTTTTTTTTTGTTTTGTTTTGTTTTTTATAATATGGCTCTCTTCTTCATTATTTGATGTTCTTTGAATGTTTTTTTAAATGCTGTCAGTTAAATACAGACAAATTTAGGGCAGCAACTGCTGTGACTTGATTGACACATCAACAGGAGTTTCATGAAATAAAGACGTTGAGAAATTAGTAAAGTTAATAAATCGTCAATTTTGTACTCTGTTGTGTTTTCTTGAGCTGGTAATTTGTGCTTTATTTTTTAAGAAATGACTTATGGGTGTTCCTTCTGCGCTACACACTAACAGAACGAACACCGACTCTGTGTATTATGCCTACAGGTTATACTGTCAACTTCAGTGTGGAAAATAAGTGCGGAGGAAAGGCAGACGCGATCAGCACATGTTGAGCGCTGGTGCTCATGGGATAATGTAGGCTGGTAAACCAAACCTCGAAGTTAAGTGGTCCCTCGCTCCATTTCCTTTCATACGTGTTCTCATCTGCTTCTCATCTGTCTGCACCGGTTTGTCTCCTCTCCTTTACTCAGTAAAATATATAATAAAGTATAACATTTTCAGTCAAACTCTTTTGAATTTCATGCACTTTTGTGCAATTGTTGTGCAACTGTATTGTGCTTTGATAAAATGGATCATGTTTTCCTATTTCACGTTGTGCAGACTTCTGAAATCTTACAGCTTCACTTTACCTTACCTAACCTCTTTTCCAACCCAGCGCTTCTTTTATCTGATCTTACTCTCCCTATCTCCTGTTGTCACTCCTTTGCTACTGCCCCCTTTCCCTTCTGTCGTGATAAAATGACAAAGGAATCTCAGCTTAACAGTAAAAATGCCTCTCCTTTTTTTATCAACAAACCCAGCATCCATTCCGAGGACAGAAGGGATAGGCAGGCCGTTGTGGTTTAAAAGAAGGCGAGCAGCAGGAAGAGGATCACAGTAATATTACACTATTCCCATGGAAGAGAAGGTCTGAGAAGAAGAAGAAGAAAAAGCAGACTATACAACGAGTAGGGTTTGAATTTAGCTGGTTCACTCACTGGGGTCCAAGTCCTCATCAATGCAAGTCCAATGGATGGTTCAGTTTACTGGTATACTAACGAGTCCCTCTGGCACGGTCTAAACTCACAAGTGGATTCACTAGTGAGCTGTTCTTTATGAAGAAGGCAAAGACGGATCTTGATTTATTTTATCATCTTTAATTATACAAATTCTAATTATATACACACACAACCTTGACCCTTGATTCTATAAATATGAAAGTGCTCCTATCTCATGAGAGTTCACAGACCAGATCCAGTGCCTTCCCCTTTATTTTAGCCATCATTCTTTTTACTGAACAATTCTTTTTTTATTTCATGTCATGGATGTTTTTCCAATCCATTTCCCCCCAATCTCTCTCTGGTGCTTTCTCTCCAAGTTTATGCCTCACTCTAAACCCCCTTCTTGTGGTTGCTATCTCTCACGTTCTGCCCTCATATTTCATTCTGACTCTGCCTCTCATTAGGCCCTCTATCTCTGTTGTCCACTCGTCTCTCTCTCTCTCTCTCTCTCTCTCTCTTTTCATCCTGCATTACTCACACTCCTCTTCCTTTCTCTACTTCATCCTCTGCTGTTTTCACTGTTTACCTACTGCCTATCCTCCAGTGCCATTCTTTTTCTTAACTGCCTCTTTCACTCTCTTTCTCCTTCCTCTCCTTTTTCACTCTTCTATTTTCATGCTGCATTAAGCCAGCGAACAGTGTACAGAAACCATATTAACCCAGAGAGTGAGGGAGAGATGTGGGGGAGAGAGATTGAGAGAGAGAGATTGAGAGAGAGAGAGAGAGAGAGAGAGAGAGAGAGAGAGAGAGAGAGAGAGAGAGAGAGAGAGAGAGAGAGAGAGAGAGAGACCTAAAGAGATTCTCTGAAGTTCTCAGCGTGCTGACAGTGACTGGGGGAGGTCATCTATCTTCTGGGTTTTCTCACTTGCCTCCTCCCTCACCAGACAGCTAATTCAATATGTTGAGAACAGGACAGAGCGCTATTCCTTTGTCAACAAATTTCATTAAGCAACATTAGCAGCGCTATCAACGAGGTGACAGGGAGGAGATGATGGATTCAGATTAGAATATTGAAAATGAAAGTGTTGGAGAAGCAAAACGACTGATATATGTATGTGCGCATGCATTTTTGCATGTGTGCAATCTCATACTTGCCACACTTGTCCCCTGCCACTTAACAGGCAGAATTTACATAACCCATTTGAATTTTCATTATTTCTCTTGTAAGGATTTGTAATTGGATTTTTTTTTTCCCACAGAATTTCTTAGCTTACACGTACCTAAGAAGGGAGGAATACTGTTAAATTACTGTACCTTCTGTAGTAGTTAAAACCAGGTGTGGTTTGCAAATTTTTTGTCCTGATGGTGTTAATAACATTTTGAAGAAGAGAAAATATATATTAACAATATATTAAAATGGAAATAATTTGCATTATATTTGGCAAATTCTTATGTCCTAAAATGATATGACAGTGCTAAAATGTTAACCTCTTAAGGCCCAGCCTCTTTTTTGGGCCTCTGCTTGAAAATGGCATACCCAATATGAATAGAGTATCTCTGCAACTACAAGGTTCTTTGGCTGCTGGTTTAATAATAGAACATAATGGTGGGACATTTTTTTCTACTGTATTGTAGAGAAAATCATAACTCCTTGATTGAAATTATACACTTTGACCAACACTTTTTTGTTTTAGTCACTAAGTTAAAGCATTAGTGCAGGGAGGGTGGCCTATACTACTACCATACAGTGGCTAACTGGATTTAAAACATAGCCCTAAGTCCTACACACTGGTCCTGCAGACACTGGTTCAATATTCCAGTCACTTAAAGACATCACACATTCAGTATGAATGTCATGAAAATAAAGACTTGATAGAAAAGCAACAGGACATGAGGAAACTAAACATGAGGCATAACAAAAAACAAGTCATTTTGATGATTAATGACGATAAAGAGGCACAATCTATGAAAGAAAATTGTCATTGTCTGTTTAAACACAATAAGGAGAGGAAAAGCCATATCACAAATTTCAGACAACAGTCTGCCGAAAATTAATTATCTGGAATTGAAATTTTGTTTTAGTCACCACAGAGGTCTGCCTTTTAAGAACAGCTTGTTTTGAGATTCATTCACAGACCATTATTTTAGAAGCCTTCAGACAGTGACTCACTGATTAGATTAATCTGTTCTGGCACTAACTATTATTAAATGTGACAGACTGAATGCAACTAGCTTCATAATCAGGGCAAAACAAAATAAAAGCTGTTAAACACTGCATCTCTTTTGTGACAAAACACTATCATAGGGCACTTCAAACACCACCGTGTTTGTCTAGATGCAGAGCTTTTAGCTTACAATTTTAACACAGGTGTTATTTAGGCAAAGATTTGCTGCATTCTGTGTGAAAATATAAATACTGGACTTCTGGGCTTCTTTTGGTCAGGTATTTCAAATTGCATGGTTTAGATGGGGACTGGCAACAACAATATCCAGCCTGTGCAAATAACTTCTGAAACAGGCCTGATTGTCCATAAGTTATCTAAGGGTTTATATTGTTTGTCAGGAACCTTTGCAGCATGTAGCCTATCAGTGCCTTTCACTGCACAGACTGAGACAGACCTAACCTTAAAAAGCCTAGAAAGGAAATAAGAGGGTATGCAACACTAATAAAAGAAGGAACAACAAACAAAACAAACAAACAAGTGAGATTAGCATTTAAAATGACCATGTTCAACATCTCTCACATCTGCTAGCATTTTTTTATCTCTAAAATAGGCCCACAGTTAACTTCAAAATTGTTCCCATGCTTGATCACATTCAATCTGATGTTTCTGTTCAACAAGGCATGGCACAGATTTAAACATGACCTTTAAGGAACTAAATGCAGGTGGCCTGCACCACAGGAGCTTGCATAGCCATACTTCTTTTCTAACTAAAAGAGAATCAGAAAAGACAGCAACGAAATGTTTGACTTCATGACACTGTGCCTGACATGTGTTCAGTCCAATAGGTAGGTAAATGTTGTATGTTAAAAACATATTGATGTAATGCTTGGTTACATTAAAGTTTCCATAAAACAACTAGGGGTGTTTGCGTGCTTGCTATAAAAGCAGCCAGTTAGGAGGCAGTTGTGGTGATTGGTGTTACAGCAGTCAATACTGCTGAGCGTGCATTACAGCCCCGCCATGCAGCAATAGGAGTAATTGTAGAGAGTCGTAGAACCATGAGCCACACTAGGTAGTGGAAATACTGGACCACAAGTGCAGCCTGAATGACCAGAACAGGTAAACCATGACATTTTCACACATGTTGTAAAACCTGCAGTCATCTACCGATTATTTTCTGGCTGTAACGCAGGTGACCGAACAGGCTGGTTACTCTACAAGTCGATGTAGCTCTCATCTGTCCAGAAAGTAGCTTCATCACAAGTTTTGTTAGTTGAAATAAAGTCACTAAAGCGGCCTTGAAGGTCCACCTTGACTTTAAAACTTGTCACTGCAGATCAGCATCACACTTTCTGCATTTCTTTCAGCAATAAATGTTGCAGAATGGTTGCATATGAATATCCCGATTTCTAGTGCTGGGCGATATGACGATACATATCGTGGGGACGATAGAAAAGTGTCTATCGTGCCATTTCTCTTCTATCGTTTCTAACCTAATTTTATTACAGCAAATATATCATTAAATAGCCTGCGGCGATTGTATTAGTGTTGTCTTGTCACTATGCATACTCTAAGTTTATATAAGTGAAAATAAAGAAGAATAAAAAAGAGATGTTTCGCAAAGAAACTCCGTCTTGTGGTTTTGCGACATGGTGCTGCTTTACGGGGTTCTTTGATTCTCACGCGGGTTTGCGACATGCTTTACGTTACTTAACTCATGAGTGCTGAACGATGGACGCGCAACAGGCTGAAGTCTGTGATTTGGTTACATTTTGGGTTCGACACGGAGCAGAAGACGGCCATATGCAAACTATGCTACAAGACTATAAACAAATCACAGGCGCCATCTCGCGTTACATTTGTAAAGGCATGGCTCCCGTGTATGTAGTTGAGAAGGACAGCTTTCGAGACCTCGTCAAAGTCCTTGATCCGAGGTACGTTATGCCCGGTCGTGATATAAATATATATCGTCTATAAAAATATATCGTGATATAAAATAATCCATATCGTGATATATGATTTTTTCCATATCACCCAGCACTACCGATTTCCATCCCTTTTGTCACCTCCCCTTCCCAGTGTTTGTGTTTTTTTGTTTTTGTTTTTTCATCCCTCCTTCATCTGGCTCTTTGGCAGCTACAGGAAGCATTGACAGAGTGAGTGTGTGTCTTATTGTTTGTCATGAAAATAGGATTTCAGCAGATGGATGGAGAGATTCTGGAGGAGAAATAGAATCTAAAACAAGTACACACCGAAAGAATGGATTGTTATGGTAACCGGTTTTCCTTTTTCCCACGTGGGAGAGTAACAGACTATTGTTCTTGTGCGTGTGCACGCGTGTGTGTGTGTGTGTGTGTGTGTGTGTGTGTGTGAACGCATGCACAACAACGCACTTGTGTGCTATCTGTGATATGTGCTGGCATGCGTCCTAATATAATCTGAATTCATGTGTGTGTGCTTGACGTTTGACTTGTGTGGGAGGTGAAATGGGGAGAGAGCAGAAATTCATTCCTGTATTGACTACAAAAGAAAGGAAAAACGGTTGCAGCGAGATGCCAAAGGAATGAACCTTAATCTGATATTTGCAATCAAAAACACACACACACACATAACACAGATTTGGATGGATTATCTTGTTCAGTAGACGCATATCTAATTGTTTGTATACTGCAGTATACAAGATATTTAAACAGATTCTGTGTGTGTTTGAAAGAGTGACGGGGAAAGAATAAAAGCAAGGGTGTGCTTCCCATATTAATGCCACTCTCCTCATGTCTCCCTCTGAGATGATGAGTGATGCAGAGACAATGAGCCACATTTCCCCATGGGGATTATGAACAATTCATGTTATTTTATCTATATTCATATTATTTCATCTTTTTATCTTATGAGTTCATTAATATGTATTCTGTTTTGATATTTCCTTCATTTTATTATTATTTAATGCTATCTTTCTATCTATCTATCTATCTATCTATCTATCTATCTATCTATCTATCTATCTATCTATCTATCTATCTATCTATCTATCTATCTATCTTTATTTCAAATACACAGTCAAAATCCAGAAAACTGTCTTGTTTTGTGCTACACAAACAGCAGAAACGCAGACAGTGATACAGCAGACAGCCTTTTGGCCAATCTCTGAGGAAACTACATTTTACAGGGGTCCCAACTCCTCCCAGTTAAGTTCAGGTCAGTCATTTTACTATGACTATGAAACAAGACAAGGCAAGTACAGAAAAGTACAAAAATACAAAAGTGTTTCCTGTGCATACAATATACAGAGCACAATAATACAACAACAACATCTAAGATGCTAAAATTGCATGTGCAGCTTAAGCAGAGCTATTTCACAAAGACCAGAGGAGTTTTTACTCCTATTGCACTTGAATGGGGGTATTTTAAATCTATGGCCTGAGGGAAGAGTTTCAACTCAAGGTGAAGGGGTTGATTTATGCTGTCTACCACAGCTCTGGCCTGCTCATCAAAGATAGCCATCAGGGGGATCTGAAGGACACCTATCATCTATCTAGCCACATTCACAGTATGTCTCAGTTAACCCTGATGTTCAGGTTACCATAGCAAGCAATCAGAGAAAAAGTTAGAACAGATTCAGTTTTTTAAAAATTGCTGTCGTTTACAGACTGCAGCAGAATTTGCATAAAATTTCAAGTTATTATCAATGATATTTATAGTGTTTAACAAATCTAATGCCAATTCTTCTGATAAGGTCTGAGATGGTGGGTAGGATGATTTCCTTCTCAAATCAATGACCATATCCTGGGTCCTTGTGCATTTAATTGGAGGAAGGCCTCATCACCCCATTTAACAATGTCATTTATCACTGGCCCATGCTCAGATTAGTCTTTATGGACCAGACTGATGATAACTGTATCATCAGCAAATCTCAGGATGTTCCTGTCCCCATGCTGGTTTCTGCAATCATTGGTGTAAAGAAAGTTTAGCAAGAGGGCAGACACAGCCCTGAGGAAACCCAGAGTCCTACAATGCAGACTTACATCAAGATTAAAACCAATAAGCAGTTTAATCTAAAACATGTTGTGGGATAATATTAAACACAAATGAGAAGTCTAAAAATCAAAGTCTGGCACATGTGCCAGGACCATCTAGGTGTTTATACAGGAAGTGGAGTAATGTAATTAGCTGCTAATGATAGCATTATTTACCTTGTGTTAACTGCTCTTTAGCCTTTCTGTCAGCATGCATGAGTACCCAAGTTTGCAGTGCCAAAGGCATATTTTATGATACGCATTTTGAAGACTGCTAATGTGAATGAAAGCCAATGGTGTACACAGCAGCTCCAACATTTCTTTCTGTGGAAATGTTTCCAGTCGGAGGACTCATCTGACAATAACACTCTCTGATAAGGAAACATATGAATATGAGTTCATCAGGCACAATTAATATAAAAAAAAAGCCTCTGCCAATTAACAACAACCCTCTCTTCATCTAATTCTCATTACTTTATTGTTGAATGATGGTGGGAAAAGAGGCTGTTGCTGTTTTACCAACTTGACTGCAGCCGAATTAATTCCTCGCTATCTTTGTTCAATAGAAACTATAATTATGTGTTTGGTTTGCTGAGAGCTTGGATGTGGGAGTTAAGGCAGAGGATGAGTGAGAAGAAACAAGATCTATTTCCAGATTTGGACTATGACAACAGCATTACACTCATTTCCAGTGTTGGCTCTCTGATTCAACTCTGTGCCTCTGTTTTGTGTCAAATAAACCAGCGTAATTTCTCTACCTAAATCTCTTGTCTTTTTCCAAAAACACTTACTTTTCTTAGCTGAGTTGAGAGTATGTCAATCATCTGAATAAATACAAATATTTGATTTTCTACCCCACAACCTCCTCTTTGTATGGCTCTGGTCTTGTATTTTCCCCCTTTTATATACTCTATGGTGATCTTTAATTGGCGGTAGTTGAGATTGACAACCAAAGTCTATTACACTCCCTCTTACTTTCACACGATAACTTTTTCCCTTCCTCAGAAGCCCCCACCATTGCTTCTGTCTCAGTAAATAAACTTTGCATAGGGATGCAGGACCTCTCAGGGCAGAGTTGATGCTGTCAAATAACATGCTGATTAAGTATTTCTGCCTCATGCTTGCTGACAACACCTATTGTCTACCTGTGCGTTTGTGTGGGGAGGTGTTTGCCAGTCAAACCTCCCCATCGTATCTTTTACTTTCTCACTTCTCTTTGCTTGATCTCTCATCCATTTATGTGCGGTCAACACTTTTCATATTCATCATTGCCCAGTCCAGCTATCTCACATTCAGTCTCCTCTGCCCTTCTCCTATTTCCTCTGTTTTCTTTGCTTTCTCTGGTGGTCAGTAGCAGACAATACAGACTATGACAATGACTCACTGTGAAGGAATACATGCCGATTTCACTGGACTACCATAAAATAAACTATAGCACATTACAATTAATCCAGGGTAAAATCCATACCACAATATCAATAAAAATCAGTCACACGCTCACTAAGTCATTTTCATGACAAGTTGTTTAATCTTTAATTTGGACAACATAATTTTGTAAAATGATAATAATGGAATTTTAATATCTATGTTTTTTTGTTTGTTTGTTTGTTTGTTTCAAACTACTACAGTGTACATGGTGCATGTATCCCATGACTCTATATCACACTATGTGTAGATACAGATTAAACATTTTTGAACATGTAACCATTTTAGGGGTTGTGAAGCCTTGGCAGAGATGCACTCTCTTAATTCTTTCTTGTTCTCAGGAGGCTTTTTAATATGTTGAATAACATATCCTGTGTCTGTCAATTCTGGAGACAATTTTCTCTGAAAACATTATTGATAATCACTGCAAAAAACATTTTAAAAAGACTCAGTGTTCAATGACGACAGTTGAATTACAGCGTTTTCCCTCTATTCTCTCTAACTTTGTCCTCCAAATGGAGGCCTTAACCCATGATTTTTTTTTTTTTCCATTTCATCACAAATGAGAGCTGCATGAATGTACCTGTCATACACACACACACACACACACACACACACACACACACACACACTTTCTATCAATAGAGGTACAAAAACAATTATGAGCCTGTGTTAAGGATAGAGCAAAGAAAGGGGAAAGAAGGGATAGGTGGTAAGAAAAACATACAATAAAGGAACAGAAACAGCATGTCAGTGGCTTGATAGGCACTGGCTGTTATGTCAGATTTACTCATAAATCTTCATTGATTACAACAATATTAGCAATATGGAATGTTGCCAGTTACAGCTTATACTGAGAAAAACCCCTTGTCCTGAGGACAAGCATATAGTTGGTTCAGTACAGTACATAACAATGCGCTTTATCCATTTAAGACAAGCTTGGCAGGGGAAAAAAGCAAGTAGTCACAATTTTTCCCCGAAATGTTCCAAAAACAACAAGTAAAAGAGAAAAATACCTTCCTTACAGTCCAGTGTGACAAATATAATAGGATGATGAACCACACCTGGCATTCCAATCTAATTACTCACTCACAGTTATCAGTCACACAGAGACACACACATTGATTTGGGGGCTACTATACTACAATGCAAATAAAAAGGCAGGATTTTGTGGCAGGTTCACAGTAAAGACCTTCATTATGGGTAGATTTACTTATATGCATCATACCACACACAGCTAAAAGGGGGCTAGTCATAGCAGGCTCTGTAAATAACTTCACAGCTGCAGTGAGAGTTTTGGAGGTCACAAGAAGTACACTTCAGGAACAGTATGTGGCGGGACATAAACACACCACTAATAACGTGCAAACATGCAAATAAAACACTGAAACATTGACTTGACTCACTGTTTTGGAGGTCTACATCTAAGTTGTGTCCATGTGCTGAACTGTGATGGCTGTGAGTTGTATGTCATCCTTGACAAATCCTGTTCCCGAGTGTTAGGATGAAAAATGTCGTCTGTACTTGTCACAGTGTTATTGACAGGCTGCTGCTGCTGCTGCTGCAGGAAAACACTATCTAAGTACTGATAGCAGACAGGTGTGTCGCTGACATGACTTGTAGCGAGCTAACGTTATCAAAACCGCACAGTCCTTCCTCCAAAAGTTTGCTGTGAAACACAGAGTGTTAAGCCACTTGTTTTGTTAAGAATTACTGATGGGGTGGGTCTAATCTCTCCAAAACTTCCTTTGGTAAGTTACCTGCTTCCTATCAACGCCGTCGTGATTTTCACGCATGCGCAGACGGGGCGGTATATAGAGAGCTCAAATAGTGAACATATTCGAGGTGGTACTCAGATCTAAAAGTAAAAGTAGCAATACCAAAACACAGAAATACTCCTTTAATTATTAAGGCATTAATGTGTTCATATTGCAGCTGGTAAATGTGGGGCCAGTTTCTAGAGAGATTATATAGATATATTTAGCAAGAGAGATAAGACAGAGAGTACTTAATATGCTGCTGGGTAGCTTGTAAATTTTCCACTGGGGATTAATAAAGTCTTATTGATATAATATTATATTTAACTTGGTGATTAGATATTGTATTATTAATCTGAATCTGATAAATAACTATAACTAAAGTTATGAAATAAATGTAGTGGAGTAAAAAGTACAATGTTTGCCTCTGAATTGTAGTGGTGAGGATATAATGAAGCAGCAGAAAATGTACAGAAAAGTACACTTCAAAATGTACTTAAGTACAGTACCTGAGTAAACAAGTATACAAACTTCTCCTCACTGACAATTTCATGCAGTAGCTTGCACTTACCAAATAACATGTAATGTCGCATCATATAAATCTATTTGATGAATATGAGATGTAGATGCAAGTTGACAGTTCATCATCATAATTGATGGTTTGATAGAGAAGGCTCAGTGATTTTTTTATTTATCTTTTTCACCAAAAATGCAAAACAAGAAATGCTGATGTCTGTTACACAATTTATGCAGTAAAAATCATCAGGCGTGCTGTACTGTGATATCCCTGGGACACACTGAACACATAGTTCACATAGTTCCAGAAATAATGATGCAATTAAATTTCTCTGTCCTCTTTTTAACGCCCAAATCCACAGGGACCATTCATTCTCGCCAAACCTTAATTTGTATATTCCAAAAACAACAGGTTGCCCAGGTTGCTCAGGTCTATCTTACTGGTTTTAGAAGTTTAGCAACAATTCCTGAAAGAGAAATACTGGGAGATTGTGTGAGTGATAGTGTTGTTGGCAAGTCTGGATTACCAAGCACATTTCCTTAGGGCCCAAGAACCCCAGAGGCCCCCAAAACCCCAGGTTCAATGTCAATAAATCTGAATCATACAGTAATAGCACATCACCTCTATTTACATTATTATCTATGCTGTCACTACAGTATTTTTTTGTCTGTAAAAAAGTGACAGCTATTTTTTGTTTTATTTTCCGTGTTCTTCTCAATTGATTTGAGTTCAACATAATCTAGTGTTTGATGGCTATTGCTATGGCACAGATCAATAGCTTCTCCTGAGATGTTCCTTGTGGGCATACACAGACAAATAACACACACACATACGGAACTTGACAGTACAGAGTAGCCATATAAAGACTAAAGATTTAATGTTGCTGTTTTGTGCTCAGTCTAGCACATCAAAGATGAAGAATAGAAAATGGAAAGCATATTGTATTGTATCTCAAGTCAGAATTCAAGCTATTTATGCTGACTCGTTCAGTGCCAACTGAAATATCTAATTTCTATGGTTTACCATGTATTCAAGCGTGGCCTTGCCTGGTGACTCTATCTCAAACTCTTGTCAAGACCCAAAAGTTCATGATAAAGGATATCTTAATGGCATTTTTTTTTTTTTTTAACAGATTTCATTCACTGTTGCAGTCCAGATTGTCTCACCTGCTCACTGAATTTCAACAAACTTCCTAGACGTCTGTCCCCTGATATTATAACCTGAAACCGTTCCAATTACATCCTTGTAAGAGCAGAAGTGACTTCGCCGTCAGAAGCTTGGTTATTTTGTCCATTATGTTACTTGCTTTTTATTACCCACTCTTGTGCTCCCTCTCTTTAAGGGTAGAATTTCATTTGAGTTACAGAAACACCTCCTCTGTAGATTGCAGTAACTTCTATCAAAAACCACGCACTGGCAATTGGAGCTGGTGACTTTACACAATCTCACTTCTCCAGCTTTTCACATCCCAATGCTTGATGTTGTAATGTAGCTCTTATTTAAACATTAGTTTTTTTCTTTAGTTACAGGTTGTTTTACTGCAGTTTGATATGTGAATCCACCATTACATCCTCTGATAACATCTTACCCTAAAAGGACAATAAACCCACCTTTTACTCGAGGTGTAACCACTGTGGTTTGTTGTAATTTGTTTGTTTGTTTGTTCTTTAAAGGGGTTAATGATAGTCTGCTCCACATTAGTGTCAAATTGGAGATAATTCAAATGTTCAACCTTGCAGCAGTAGTGGAAGAAGTATTCAGATCCTTTACTCTTTAGTGAAAATACCAATACCCCAAAGTAAAAATACTTAATTGTAAGTAAATGTCCTGCATTCAAAACCATACTTACTGTAGGTAGCAAAATGTATTTGTCACTGTATATGACATTATTAGATTGTAATACTGATGCATGAATATATAAGTTGTAGCTGATCAAGGTGGAGCACCACTGCCTGTAAAGTAGTATATAGCACTGCTGTGTTACAGTCTCACTTGTTTATCCTTGTTTTAACAGTTGCTTTACTATCATATGTATTCTTCAGAAGCTTGTGTCTTTTTCCAGTCTCATGTGTTGTTTTAATGTTACTAGATGCTGATAAGGTGCCAACCTGGCACTCCTGTCTGCATTTCATTTGTTTGTCTCCTTTTTCCTGTTTCTTCATTCACCAGTGATTCTTTTGTTTTTCTGTAGAAAGAGAGGAGGGCAAGAGGAAGGCATCTTCACAGGTGGCTGCTGTGGTAACAGAAGGTGGGGATTAGATTTCACAGCCCATGTGTGTGTCTGTATGTGTGTTGAAAGTTATTTCTCAATGTGTGATAAGAGAATATGGAAAGTCTAAGTCATTGCCCCAGGTAGAATTTATCGCTGCCTCTAAATCTGGCTAACACACAGGGTATTCATAGCGCATAACAGATCCTGTTAAACTCCTCTCACTTGGTCAGTTCTTTCTTCTTCTTTCTTCTTCGCTCTCTGTATCAATGTTGCACACATTTTGCCCAAATAATTTCATGAAATGTCGTCAGTGCCCTTGGAAAGGTTTTGATGGTGTTTGTGTGTCTGACATCTAATGTATAAAATTGCCTGACCCTGCTGTGGAGCTCAAAGAGAGACAGTTATTAGGCTGTGTTGTATCCCTGTATCTGTGTGCCTCTCAGCACGTGAATGTTTTCAACTACAGCTTTCTGAACCATTGGCCAACAAAAGGACCTCTGGCACAGGCAGCCATGATGTGCCTGTCCAAAACAATTTGGGTCACACCCAGAGAAACAGATAAGAGGGGTGCTCTGAGACTCATCCCGAGCCATGATGCAAAGTCTACAGAGAGCTGAGGCGGAGCAATTGAGAGACGGGGCAGCAAGTGTAATATAAAGTCAGAGGATGAAAAAGTGCAAAGAATGAACTAGAGATGTACTTCAGCATTTTAAAGCTGCGGGGGAAGTGAACAAAGAGATAAGAGAGGAAGCTCGCAGTCAGAACAATTTAGGGTTGTGGGACCAAGAAAAAAAAAAGTGAAACTCTGACAAAGACATAAAAAACGTCAAAGATGAGCAAAGTAAAAGAAGAGTAAGAAGGATGGCAGGCTGGATGATTAGAACTGAGAATAAGAACTAGACATACAATAGAAATGGAGGAAAAGTAAGAAAATATACCAGTGACATAAATGGGCCAAGGAAGGCATCTGAGAAAATTGGAAAGAGACAAAAAGGGATGAACAATAGATTGATAGACGAAATACACCCTCCTAAGGATCATACATGTACATGAAAAACACTAACATGAGTTAAGACCAAGCTTAAACCAAGAACGTTTTCCAAATTTCATGAAAAGCTGACATTTTGGAGGTGCACTGTTGCCACAGGACAGCCACAATATGCAGCAAGGTTGTTTTTCATAATAAGATCATTTTCATTTTACATTACCCTCAGGGCTGTGGGTTTTGTTTTTTTATTCTACACAAATGAGATGAGAAGGCAGAAGAACTCAGAAGAGCTGTTTTAAAAACGCTGATTATATTATATAGATTGCATGTCCCCTATGGGCTTATTTTCTGATGACACTAGATTTAACAGAGCAATCTACTTGCACCACTAGCAAAATTCAGGATACATTAGATTGAAATCTGAAATTAATACATGTGCATACACTGGACAACAACTAAATTTAAGATGTTAATACTTTGCGATGCTGTACTGGGAACTGTAATGTCAAATAGGGACAAAGTAATTGAGGCTTTATTGAACACATAAAATGCTGAACAGGTTGAAAAGTTTTAGAAATGATGATAAGCTGCTGTTTCATTAATATGGGTAAAATAAGGTAGATAAAATCTTCCAATCAAGAACCTCTTCTGCCACCATTCTTCCTGCAACATGTAGAAAACTGCCCGATAGTTTAAAGTCTTCAACTTACAGCTGATGTAGTTCAACCAATCATATCTTTCCATGACCCCTGTCAGCCAATCATCTCCTCCTTCTTGCTGTCACACTGTAGCTTTCTCTGCTGCTGCAAACTGTCATTTCAGTGTCAGATCCACGCAATGGTTTCAGAACTAGCTGTTCAACTGGTTCTTCCACTGAGCTCATCAGGAATCTCACTCCACATCACATCCATCCACACTGCATTCGTCCACATCTCTTAGCTAGGCTGTTCTTCGCTCCTGTGTTTCGACTCCATTAGTAGGATATTTCTGTATGGCTCATGGTGTGACTACCCTCTGTGAAATGATGCTGCAACAATGGGGTTCCAGCCACCAAAGGCTTCTTTCATATCTTTTCAATTGTTCCTGTTATGCGCAAATAAATTAATTAAATTAATCTTCAAGGCTTTCTTTCTGTTATTTTCTCCTGATTGAAGAATAACTGTTTGGTTCAAACTACAAAGTACAGAGGCCTGCAGTACTGATTTGCAAAAGTTTTCCTTGTGTGATAGTCCTCCTCAAGGAAAGTAAGGTCTTTAAATGTTCATACTTAGGATTCTCATTGTATGTCCTATTTGATATACGTGAGATTAGTTGAGACAGTTTTTAAACAAGGATCAATCTTTTCTATCTGCTCTTTCTGCTAAATAACTTAGATTGTGACAGTTGTTGCCTCTTTTATTGTTCAAGGGCCAATCATTTCAAGTAGTTTTGTAGACACACATACCAATTTATTATTCCTTTATTTCACTTGTCTTGCCTAAAGGATTGGTGTGCCAGGGTGTGCCTGAACTTTGAGAAACCGTCAGTTGAATGTTAAACACCTCCTTCTGGAATATTAATACATTTTCGATCAGACATGCCAAGAATTTGTCTTACAGATTGACTGTGTTGGTACGACGCTGCTCCTCATGGATTATTTTGACCTGCACAAAAGGAAAAAATTGAAAGGCAAGACATATAGAGATAGATTGATAGACAGAGAGGGAGAAAAGTCTTTCTAATTGGCAGTCAGACTGTCAGTGTCAAGTGTTTGAAGGACTGAGTGATTTGTTGAGCAGTGAAAGAGACAGATTTAGACTGGCATTTTCTGCAAATATGACATGGGTTTGAAGGAGATGAGGGAGCCGTTTTCTAGCATTAATTTGATAACATTACCAGCTCTCTGTGGGGATAATGTGTGGACACAGTTCTTTCCTTTGGTCTTTCTATCTTCTCTTTATTTTGGTTTTCTCTTTTGACAGTCACATCAATAATGTCCCCACCTCTGGGAATTTTCAGGCAACACATACTGTACTGTATGTTCTCACACACCATATAATACAATTACAGAAAACGTCAAGTCAAAATTTTTGCACATATATCTGTTAGCAAAGTTGTGAGATGATAACATGTAAGAGATTGGTGAGTTTTATAGTTCTCTGTGGATCCAGGGTGCAATTAGTTTTCATGGCTGCAACATTCCTTTGAGAAAACCTTGATAAGGCTAATCTATTTCTTCCCAGTCTGAGGCAGCAATGAACCCACAACTGTGGTCAGTAACAGAATTTCCTCTCTGTCACTGTGGATAGAGAAGACACTGTATCTTACAGCATATCTACAGAGGGTGTGTTCACACCTTTATTTTGGATCATCCCCCAAACCAGGGAATGACACATTAGCATCTGTGTGCTCGTCAGTTCACACTGCTTGATTCCACAGAAAAAAAGTGTTGAAACATTGACCTATATAGCCTGTAACTCATTCATGAATGGAAAGTTTCAGTGACCTATTATCCTTCTTCATCAGCACCAAACTAAAAACATAACTGTGTCACATCTGTGTACAATGTGTTTTTCTTCTCTGGTTATCTGACAAGCACAGAAGAAATACTGTTTGTTAGTCAAGGCTGAAACTCAGAGTTAATATAAATAAACTCCCCGATGGAAGAAAAGCTCTCAAAGTTGTTCATATCTGAAGGTGAAGAGAGGGCTGCTCTGCGTCATTGCAGATAATAGCTCCTTACATTGTGTCAGAGATCCCTTCCTGGGCTACTGCTGTGTCTGGTCCTGGTCTCGGGTGAGAAACTCCTCATGAGAATGGCTCTCCTAACTGCCCAAGTCAAGAAACCTCAATGACCTTGCATGTTGTCTCTTCACTGCTTCCCTGGAGGGAGGCCCAGTAGTTTTTGGTGCTATGCTGCATTGCAGTGCAACTCTCTTTCTGTAGTGTCCTCTTGAACAGTGGGCTGCTGTAGGAAGATAACCTCTCTGTGTCATTGCTGGTTTATTAAACTGAACTGTTTTCTCCTCTTATGAGTCCTCTGCTCTTCTGGAATAACTTGGGAGTCTTTAGACCCCAAATGCAACACTTACAGCAGAGAACAGTTCTGTTAGAGTCCCACATTTGTTTTTTTCTTTTTTTTTACCGATTCACTACTAGCTTTACTGTCCTTGGTCATAACCTCAGTGTCTGCATCACTGACTGTTCTTTCTCTCTTTTTTGGTTCATCTTCACACATAGTCTGTCTTCTCTTTATCTATAGTATGTCACACTCTGTTCAATATGTTTGGCCTGAGATTTATAGTTTATGTTTAGTTTATTGTATTTATTTTTTCTAGGAAGCCCATATTCCGTAGTATGTTCTCCACTTTCTGTCATCAGAAGCATAATGTCATGTTTGCTCCATTGCCGTGTTTCTCCAGACGTCTCCAGTATCTTATGTTTCCAAAAAGCTTTCTTTGTTATTTTCTGGATGACTGTTCATTATTTACCTAATGATGTTTAAAGCAAACACAGTTTTCAGATAATTTTTTTTTTTGATCGATAGTACCCACAAGCTTTCCTGTTGTAGAGGTTTGAAAAAATTTGAAGCCTGTTTTAATCTGTTGAAATTAACTGTTTTTCTTCCAGAGAGCTTGGAGAAATTTTGAATGTGATTCCACTTTAGGCCACAGCTGGACATTCACCTAATTTTAAGACAAAAGCCAGACAAAAGTAAGTTTCGGATTTATCAGTTTTCCTGCTACATTGTGGTGAGTGGAAACTTTCAGCACCATGGACAGCTGCTCTGGTTGCAACACTCTGAGGTTCATATGATGAGTATACCAGTTCAGGACTACAAATCCCATGACTTCACTCTCTAACTCAGGCCTTTCTCTGCAGCTGCTTGGACAGTACAATACAGTAAAAGAAGATACTCCTGTGTATAAAAGGCAAGTTGAAGTGAAGTTGAAATCAAAACTAGCTGACTACTTACTTTTAAAGAGCAAATCCATCCTCTTTTTTTATCAATTTATTTCATATAATACAAATATTTCCCTTTTGTCCCTTCTTAAAACCTCTTTTAAAGCACAACAAAGAAATGCTGTGATCATTTAGAACTTTTTCAAACCTTGACAAACCAACTTTTCAGAGAAATATTAAAGGAAATGACAAAAAAGGCTTTGCTTTGAAAAAGATGACATATAAATGCAGTAGTGCCCGAACAACAGAGGCAAACATCAAAGGCGATTGGAGATTGTTTCCAAAAGAGTCAGATGTCTGTCGTGATTTAATGTGTTTACATGCTGAATATTATCCCTTTGATACTAAATTAGTCCTGTTTTTAGATTAAGTGAAGTCAAAAACACATCTTGATGACTGTCACGAAAGTCCTCGATGAGGAACTGATTAGGATAGAACAACATCTATCGGGATGCTAAGACATTCATACTCTTTATCCCATTTGCTGCTGAGTTTCATGCTCTGTGAGTTTTCCCTTTTCATCCTATCTGGAACGTCAGATGTATGATTGGATTTACGAATGCCCCTGAGAGCAGCGAGCAGAAATGTGAACTGTTGTGTGATGGAAATGCTGCATTTTGCACCTTGCACAGTGGGACAGCCCAGGCAGATATCATCTAGGAGGCTGATATGCTTTATGATCCTCGTCCATTCTCAGGCAGACTGACGGAGCTTTTCTCTGGAGTTGCTCAAGTGGAACTGAAGTTCTCATGCACAAGTTAAGTTACAGACACATAGCTCATTAAGAAACAGTCTATCACACCCCACTGCTCACTTTCAAACATCTCCCGCACATTTCCCCTTCTCATCTCTTTCTCGGTTGTCTCCAACACACCTACGCACACACACATACACACACACACACACACATACACACACACATAACCACACAACTTTAATCTTGTTTCATCATTCTTGTTTTCCTCCTCTCTCCCCCCTCCCTCTTTTGCTTTCGCCATCTGCATGTGCAATGTGGGGTGTGTATGACAGTAAATGTACTGCTGGGACACTGCTCCCCTTTGCTTTGTTTCACATATTTTTGATCTTTATTATTCAAAATTGGCCGCCCTGCAGCTGCTCTTATATCCCTCCCCCCTCTGCAGATGCTGGGATTTAGAGAAAAACAGAGAGAGGAAATCAGGGGAATATCTAACTCAAGTGGGTCTGCATTGGATCCTTTGAACTCAGGGAGTGGTGAGTCTTTGGATATGTTGCTATACCAACACAATAATAATGAACAATGGTCAGAAATGTTGAATATATAGGGCATCGGGTTTGCTATTCAAAAGCAAAAAAATATCTTGAGGTTTTACCTAAAAGGAGGAGGCATTTTCCCTGATGTTTGAAAGCATGGGCTTCAGTAAAATCTAAACAGATATAAACAAAAACCATCTGATACTCACTGTAACAATGAATCCAAACCATCATATGTGTATGGATGCATATATATGTCAATAGATCACTGTACATAATGTCACTGTGTCTTGAACCATGTCAGAGAGCCAGCTCTTCTGTCCAGTATTTCTCTAATTTGTCCTTAATGTCAGTAGTTTTGCACTTTTGTCAACTAAACTTTTAAATCTATAACCAATGTCTTCAACAAGCCTTCCAGATATGTTCTCCCCAGCTCCTTGGAGCAAGTGCATCTTTATTGGTGTTGTGCACATTGTAGAGTCTCTCTGGAAACGAGCTAAAAGGTTAAAATGTGAACGGAAATGGAAATAAACCATTTGGCAGTAACTGAAGGACAAGTGCTCAATCTCATTTCCAAGACTGGAACAAGTATCCCAGCTTTACCCCCCAGATTTACTGTAAATGTCAGGGTGCCCATTTAACACAAGCTATATAACTGTTAACATATCCTGCATATAAATGTTGTGTAAGAGCTTCTAAATGTCAAAATCAAGTGTCTCACAATCATTCAACTCATAAGCTGCTTATTGGACTTCCCAGTTTCACCACTCACAAAGTACTTCACAGGACAAGATGGCAATGAATGAGAAACGTCTCATCATTCGCCTGTATTATGCAGACCTTCACTTCTATCCTTTAACTTTATAATGTCGATTGACTGCTGTATGTTCTAAGAATACAATGATAGTGGCCCAGCTTATGTGTAATGAACTTTGATTATGGCTCTAGTTACTGAACTACTGCATAAACAAATTAAAGTCCAGATAATTCATGTAAAAAAAAAAAAAGTCAGTAGTGGTAATAGTCTCTCTATCTTGCAGATATAAACACAATGAAAAAAGCAATATAAAACTTTAATGCAGGCAACTTACCTTATTAAAAAAGAAAACAAATGGTGACATGCGCAAGTAAAAATAGTTTTTAATATAATTTTGAGCAGGTTTTCCTTGTTTTGGTTGTTTTTTCTTCATCATTTTTGTCATGTGATGGCCAAAAGAAAAAGGCTTGAAGGTTTGAATGTGCAAATCACTGCACATTCTCTCATTCTTGTACTGTTGAAGACCTTACTGAAAAAATGTTGCAATATTGCAATACAATAATTATGAATACAGTTAGTGCAAATGTGGTTTTCATATCGTTTAATTTCATTCAATAAACTGCATATTTCTAGTTTCACCCATCACCATGCTGGAAAGTAAATGGAACCACCTGTGGGAAGCCATTATATTTATTTATTTATTTATTTTTGGAAACATTCACTTTTAGCTTAAGTTGTCATAGATGCTCATACATATGCAGTTATGGCTGAATACACCTGAATGCTTTTAACAAGTTGGCCTTGGAGCACTTCATCTCATCATCTCACACTCTGTGTCATGATTAACTTAACATTAATTACCATTTTTGTGTCCCTCTAAGCAAAGTGGACTGTTATACTATCCATGACAAACAGCTACCATCAATAGAGCACATATATGAATGATATGCATAGATAAAGTGATCCAGGATGTATTCAAGCAGTAGAACTACCACCTAGTTGCATTTTTATGTTAGTAAAGTATCTGAGTAAAATCGAGTGATAAAAAATGATTTCTGATGTGTTAAATGTTTTCCAACTTGAACAGCTCCTCCATCTGCAGTGCTTAATTAAAGCTCACAGACCTGCAGGAACAATCCTGATTTGTGTATTCAGAAGATACCACCAGACACAAAAACACTAGTAAGGCTTATTCGTGATGAGAACTCTCCACCCAATTAATTTGTCAAACTTTTGCTGTACATAATGTAGACAAACATTAAACAAATACAATATTTCATAAACAAAGTTTTCGGGTGTCACTTGAATCCACACTGCAGGGCAACAAAACTGCAAACTAGTGTGTATAACTTCACCCGTTTCATTTTTAATGAGCTCTGACTCTGGACTAAGAACAGTGGAAAATGCAGTAGATTACCCGTAGGTTTTAGTTTTCCTAAAGGAAACCGCTCAAACAGCATTGAACTTTGTGTAACCAAACAATTCAGAATCATTAAAAAGCACATATAAAAGCAAATATAGATGCATAGATGTTGGCAAAATCAAATCCTTTTCCTGCAGGGCCAGCAAGTTTTGCAACATAGCAGGTCAAGATGAATACATAATCACTAAGCAAATTCTGACTACTGTTTTCAGCTAAATTAACCCTGTTAATACTTTCCAGAAGTGCAAGAAATAAAAGAGAGAATTGTGATATCAGCCAGAATGGCTAGAATAGAGGAACCTTTTATGTGAAGCCGAGTGAGATAAGAAGCTACACTTTTGGCTTCATCTGTGCCAAAACAGGTCCATTAAATGGATTTGAACCGAACCACATGGTGAGTGGTGCCACTTGACAGTCCTTGTGTCCACACACACAGACACATTCTGTGAGAAGAGAGTGAAAAAGTGAAACAAAAGTGTTGCAAAGGCGATGAGAAGCCAGAGAGAATCAGCTATGACAGTCACAAATCAAATAAATAAACGCCCTAGTTATGTGTCCCATTTATGGATTGTGATTTCATTATAAAAAAAAAACTGTTTCATGTCCTGCCTCTCTCCATGGTGCTAAAAGGCGCTGCTGCCCTCGACGGATCGTTTCAGGCGTCACCACAGCGCTGATTTTATGGTTTGCGCGTCTTAATTGTATTTATTATGGTGGACACGAGCTTGAATTCCACAACAGAGAAGCGTGACTAACATGAAATTTGTGTTTCATACACCCAGAACAGCGCTTTGACACGGCTCCCAAATCCTGCTCGCGCTCTGGTGTATACATGAAAAAATCCCCGCTGAAAATCAATGACACGGTTAGTGCGAGAGAGAGAGAGAGAGAGAGAGAGAGAGAGAGAGAGAGAGAGAGAGAGGAGGCGGTGTCTGGTGACCGAGGAGGAGGGGGAGGAGGAGGAGAAAGCTCCCGGTCCGTTCGTCCTCGCAGCTTCCTTTTTGCCGTCAATCCAAGGAGCAGTCGGGTGCCACCGGAGTGCCCGGGGCTGTGTGGACTTATTCTCCCCAGGGAATCAGAATTGAACACCCAACAAACTATCCCAGGTAGGTGAAGCAGTGTTGCTTTTATCAAAGATATATAAACTGGAGAATTAAAGTCTGTACTTGCCCGTTTTGTCGACTTTCGTGGTAGTGAGGAGACGGAGGAGAAAGCGGATGAAAGCCAAGACAAAGCTCCGTGGGGGCGGGAATTGTGTTGACGCCGCTAATTGCTTTTTAAATTGGCGAAGGGGAAGCTCGCGAGCTAATCGTTTTCGCGGTGCCCCATCTGCCGTGGTGACAACTCTCCAGTGTTTATAATCGGATTAGAAGAAGGATCAGCACTTTGATAAAATATGAACACTGTGAACCCCGCGCAGTCATTATCTGCGCTGCGTTTGGAAGCTTTTAATGTTCCACGGTGACATTGTGACCCGTGGTGCGTCACAATATGAGAGTTCTGTGTTCTGTAAAGTGCACAGTCTCACTTCATTCTGCTCTGATAACACTTTGCTGCATCCTCCTCTCCTCTGTATCTCATTTCCTTTCTCACTCCGTCTCATACCCCTCTCTTTTTTTTCTGTGTTTGCTTTCAGAAGATGTTTTTCTTCATACTACCTGTCGTGGCTCTCTTGCTGAGCGGAGAAACGGTGGTCTCCGGAAACAGTAACGACAAATGGCTGAGCACCGTGGCTCAGTACAACAAGGACAGATCCTGGAACAGATTCAGAGATGTGAGTTGCACTGAGAGACACAACATCTAGCCAAAGGGGGAATCCTAATTAGCTTCAGTGTGTGTGTGTGTGTGTGTGTCTGTCTGTTTGTCTGTAAGTGTGTTTGTGTGTGTGTGAGAGAGAGAGGGAGCGCATTACGCCCTTGATACACCCTGTGAGTACTTGAACACTTGCCAGCAGGCATAATCCACCTTGTAGAGACTCAGCAGGTCCAAACCCTGGTTTAAAGAGTTGTGCACGTGATAGAAAAAAATCTTTACAGCTTATGATTTGACTGACACACTGAAGACTGACGGAGGATTTCTCCACTGAACTGACTGTTTTCAACTTGCCAATGTACAACAGACATGTCATCATTGAATCCTGTGTCAAGTGGCCATACCACAGCGATGGGATTTTTAAAAACTGATAACTGATCATCTATTTCAGTCAGAACCAGAAGAAATGAGTCTGAGCCTTATTATGTGCAGCTGTTAGTCCAGTGGTATTTCATAACATACAGAACAACCTCTGCAGTAATGGTTTATGCTCAGTATTTCTGCTTTTTTTGTATGAATCCATTATGGAGAATCATCAAGGCTTCTTTCACCGAGGACATCAGGTATATATATTTTTTAAAAGTAGCCATGTTATCTCTACAGTTGACTTCAGGTAAGCAGACCGCTCAATGTGTATAATGATTGTCTAAGTTATTTAAGTCATGTGTTTCTTGCTCTTCAGCTTTGACTTCAGAAAGACTTTATGAATACAGTAGCTGCTTAATATGAGGAGGCTGAAAGGATGTTTGAGGTCTAAGCATATTTCCCAAGCACTAACTGCAGTGACATCAACATCCAGGTCTAATTATTGTGAAGTGAGAATTTAAGCATAGACAGTTGCTGTGTAGCCACATTGTTCAAACCCAAAGATTCCAAATATATCTGGCTGAATATGGAGATAAAAGGATGCAAATTGAAGTACTGGCCATGAAACATGCAGTCTTGGGTTTGAATATTTCATTCAGTGTAAAGATTATATAGCTTTAATTCAGAGGTGGAAGGTGATGCTGCCTGCCAGTGTGATTGTGACAAACGTGTAGCTACAATAGGGGAAATTAAAGGGGTTGTTTTTACACTGAATCCAACATGTCATGAACATAATGACT
Organism: Miichthys miiuy; assembly: GCA_036365135.1. NCBI lineage: Eukaryota > Metazoa > Chordata > Actinopteri > Sciaenidae > Miichthys > Miichthys miiuy. The sequence continues at coordinate 14,264,644 of CM071611.1, forward strand.
TCAGCTCTGCTGCTGTGCTGCTATTGAGATAGACTCTCTATCTTGTCAGTGTGATTTCCAAAATATGCTTTCATTGTTGGAAAGTGCATAACCATCTGCCGTCTGCTGGTGACTCCTAAATGAATACCCTCTTGAGCTCTCTGAACACATGCATGCCATTTTTTCTTTGAAGAATTAGAACAAGCTTTTGTTCTTCTCAGAATATTTTGACCTCCATTTTTTTTTGCTCCAAGCCCTGTTCTCTGGTCCCTGGCCTCAATTGGAGAATGACAGCGATGCTAAACTCTCTAGTTTAACCAGTAGCCATCAGCCTGATAGTGACAGTGTAACTACTGCATTTGCCACTTGATACCATATTATATTATATTGTTTGCTGCCTGCTAACATGTGATGAGATTTCAGTAGACAGTGGGCTAACTTTGGCCTTATTAGAGTTGGCCTTCCCCTTACTGTACTGGAGCTAGTATTAGTCATGTCTGTATACACTCAGTCAGGGCTGTGCTACCTGCAGTGTCTGTGGGAGTGTGAGTGTGTGTGCTGCCCACTGTTTATTTCTCGCTGTGGTCTCCTGTGCGAATGAAACTCATTAACAGGAAACTGTCAGTGTAGGGGGTGGAGGACAGGGTGAAGGGAGAGGAGGAAGAGAAAGGAGGGGAGATGAGGAGCAATGGATAGGGGGAAAGGCTGTGACATTTATGTTTAATATTTCAAGCAATGCTACCAACCAAATGCAAGAGCTGCTGTTGTGTTTATGTGTGTGTCCATGTGTGTTTGTGTATCGTCTGCCCTATCACATAGGGAAACCTGCTGGTTGTAATTTGTCTCCTGCAACATCGGCTGTCTTTTTGTTTTGTGCCTTCTTTCCTCCTCCATTCTTTCTTTGTGATTTCTCTCCTCCCCTCACTGGTACAAACAGACAGCAAGACCTTAGATTTGGAAAACACGGCTCTGTAATTTCCAACAACAAAACAACCATTTTTGCAACTGTGATGATTGACTTTATGATTGAGGATGCCTGATCTTAATGTACTGTAGTTGTGATCATGATGTGTTCGATGGCCCCTTTAACGCTGTGTGATGATTTGACTGTCCCCGATGAAAGGTGTGAGAAATTTGTGGTGAAATCACAGGTCGTCAATCATAAAAGGTGGTCTTAATTCGTACCATATGACATTCACAGTGACAGTTTATTTGGAGCTCTGGTGTCCAAAAATCAGGCAGCTTCAAGTCTCAGTCAAATGTGACTACTGATGCAACAACTCACATTCACAAACCAGCTAATCATAACACAACTTAAATTACATGTAATGTACAGGAGAGCTAGCATAACATATCCCTCAAGCTCATTTTGCAGAATCTTTGTGTTTTGCCCATTTTCCCCGGGTCATGACCGGCGTCCTAATCTCCCCCAATGCTCTGACTGCTACTGTGCTTCACATGTTCAGGATCTAAAGGATAATAAAGGATTAAAATCTGGTGGCCGATTATGACATCAAATCAACACAGTTTCATGGTTAATGGAGATGAAAATGGACTCTTCATAATGGGACTCACTTGATACTCTGTGAATGAAAAAAGAACAGGCACACAGACACATGAAGGATTGTTATCTGTCACTCAGTCAATTTCACTCCTCTCCTCTCGGTTCTCATTGAGACATGAACTTCACATTTTTCCTCTACGCTTCTCTCTTTCTCTCATTTTCTTCCTCTGTCTCTAGAGCTGTGAATGACCCTGTGCTTCCTCAACCATAGCCCTCTCTATCTCCCCCTTCCTCTCACTGTGCCCTCACCCCTGACTCCCCCTCTCTGCCGTTCGCCTGTGCCTCCCATGTTTCACTCTGCATCCCTGATGAGCCACTTGCTCCCTCCTGCATAATGTATGAGTGTCCATTTGTCAGCAGGGGAGCTGGTGCAATAGTTTAACAGTCAAAGTTCAGGTGGCCTATCTTGAAAACATAGAAGAAAAATTGGATTTGATTTATTATTTTTGCCTAGTCACACTCTTCATAACTGAACTGTAATGTGTTGGAAGATACGTGTAAGGCAGACAGAGACAGTTTTATTCTACTCCACTTCTACTGACGGAGTGCATGCTGTGAAAAATATCCCTTATTACCATCATATTGTTCCAGTTCTTCAATCCAAACAAAGCTGACGTCTTTGTTGTTACGTGCTTGTGTACTTGATGCAGACATGAATTTCAGATGTTTTGCAGAAACAAAAGGACACATTTGTGAAATAAATGACACCCTGTGTTGGCTTCAGACTGAAGTTTATGAACAGGCTTGCTGGTTGAGCTAGAATAATTCTTCACACACCTGCCGCCATTGTTTAACTGCCTGGATTAGTTGTCTTGAGGAATAGTGTCTTATTTTATTTTTTTTATAGTACAGCGCCTGTTTCAGTATGGTTGTTTGGCTGGTTAGAAGATATCTACACGTTTTTAACCAATTTAATAGCCTCTTAATCCTTAAATGTGCTTAACCACCTTTGCTGCTCTTTAGCCAAGTCATTTGTTGTTGTAATTTCTGCCAACAGTATTTCCATTTTCCTGAGGTTACAATCACCACTTTAATTTCCACAAGCTTTTATGCAAATAAAGTATAGCTGAAGTGGATATACACACATTTGTATGCAGCGCTGAGTGTTTTTGTTTCAAGCAGGGTCAACTTTGTTGTAAGCCTGTAACTGTCTGTGTTCTTGGCTACATCTGAGTATTCCGGTCAGGAGGGTTCCAGCTGGAACAGTGGTACACGCAGCAGTAAAACAGAAGATCTTAATACCCAATCCAAATCTTGTAGCACCAGCACGCACAGTTGAGGCCATGATGCATGAATGTATAACTACAGTGATTTCCACACTGTCGCTGTATGGCCAGCTAATGTATTTGTTCCAGACACTCATGCTCTCTAGCTCTCCTCGTACAGATTTTCAGTCAATATCCAAGTTAAGTGAATCTGAGAAGTCCTCTTGGAGTAACAGACACAATTTTAGCTGATAATTATAGTCCTACACTATTCTTAAATTATGCCTAATTATTTCACCTTTACGTGTCAAAACCGCTGACCTCAATCTTATGTGGTTTCTGCTGTGAAAAGAGGAAATACATTGTATAATTTGGAACAAAACAATTTTTAACATTGTCGAATTTATTGGAAGGCAAAGTCATAAGATTGATGTATTATTTAACACCGGATAATAACAGCTTGAAAAGCTCCTGGTGTAATTGCTTTTTATACAATAGTGATGTCTGCTAACACATATTATTGCTGAGCTGGCCGGTCCAAGCCAGTTCTGCTATTCGGGCCTTAGCGAGTCTATTATTGGTGGATTTATGTTGTGCAGGGAAATTATTGGGTAGTTTGTATTGAGGTAAAGGTACAGTAAGCATTAGCATTGGAGTCAGTGTATCAGCATTCCTTTGAGCTATGCTGAGAATATGTGTAGAGAACTGATCATCAGGACTACTCGAGATTTGATGAGCCTGGGTATGTAAACACTGATCCACACACTGATGTGACTTTGGCTGGGTATTGAACCTCAGTGCTTCTTTGGTACACTCACCGAAATATGTCTGTACCAAAAGCACCTAAAGTTGGCACTGAACATTAGTCAGACTGATGGACTGTTTACGTAAATCTTAAGGGTTTTGTAGAAAGATCTCAAAAAAGTACAGTTTTGTTATCACTTGTTATCATATTGGTACTAGTGTCTAAAACAATACCTAGCCCTGGTGTTGTCTCAGGTAGTTTTGTGTTGTGTAACCTTGTCTCATTTTGTCTCCTGTCATTGCCTTTTGTCTCCTCTCTTCTCCTCCTGTGTCTCTTGTCAGAATCTCTGTCTGTAAACAGTGACAGAAAAGCTGTCATTGCCATTCAGACAGGCTCAATGTGTACCCTCAAGGGGAGGAAAAGTTGTTTTCACTCTCCTTAGCCCATTGTTTGTTTCTCCTAAAAGAGGCTTTTCTTGTCCCTGTCCTCCTTTCCTTCCTTTTCTCTGTTTTCTTACTGAAATCCTGTCTTCCATCCTGCTTTTGCTCATATGCAGTCAATTTTTTCACAAATGCACTAAATCCTATTTGTGGGGGACATCGAATGTGTGCTGCATATTTCCTCATATATTTCTGGTAATGCATTCTGTCTCCAGACTGTCTATTATTGGCTAGCGGACCTGGTGGCAGGTTGAAAATCTTGGCATGTCACAAACCGACGTGTATGTATTTGTGTGGTTGCCATGTGACTGTGTGTGTGTTAGCATTTGTGGCCAGTCTCAGCTCACTCTCATGGTGAGAATTAAATGCTGTCATCTTTTATCATTAGTATTCTCTCTTCCAAGACGACAGTCGCTCCGAGGCTGCCAGTCACAGACCCCCACTGTCAGTCTTTATCAAAACAAGAGGATTGTATGTGCATGTGTGTGTACAGCAATGTACACACACATAAAGCGACACTGTTATTTTCACTTCAGAGCTGGTGGCTGTGGTGACTTGTATTACATGTTTTCCCCCTTTTGCATTTATGGAGGAAAGGGTTTTGCTGAGCTTTCAGGTTCTTGTTCATCCCCGCTGTGCCTGACAGTGAACACATTCACACCTGGGAGCTTGCCACTGCATCCAAATGAACTGGTCTGTGTCTGCTCGCGGGTGTGTATGAGTGTGTGCTGATTGGCTGGTTGTACAGCTGGAGGGTGGCGTGCGGGGTGCGGTTTAGAGAGGCAGCTAAGACAAGACGAACCCTGGAGTCACCTTCACCTTCTCTCACATGTACACATAAACTCTGTGAGTGACTACTCCCCAGCAGACATACAGTATTTCTGTCAATTAAGGGAAGACTTGGTTGAACACCTGTCATTCGTTCTTATCTCTCCCCTGCTCTGTCCTCCATTTCTTTTTCTCGTCTTAAGCTGCCTCTGTACCTTCTCTTCATCCTGTTTATCACCCCCACTCTTTCCTGGCTCTTCCCTCTCTCGTTTTATACTCGACTAATTCCTGATGAAACAGTGCCCTTCAAAATAAACCGTCTCTCTCTCATGCTTTCCGCTCTTTTCTTTTTCCATGCGCTCCCTCTGCGTGCATATTTCTCACTCTGAGCTATTGATTTCAAATGAGAAAAGGCTGATTGTAATCTCTGCACTGAAGGATCGTGGTTGTGTGAGTGGAGAGGGACAAGGATTGCATAGCTCCAGCTGCAAGTGCATTTTTTTTTTTGTGTCATGTAGTACTGCTTTAAACTCACTGGTGGAAAATGTTCACGTATCTCTGTAGGGCTGTCTCTTTATGAATGCCCACACAAACATAAAAACACACACACACACACACAGCTTCCCATCCACCCTGAGGCTCTTGGAGAGATCGATCAGTAAATTTACAGGGCCTGGTAACCCTGATTGGAGCCTTGATATAATCAATAAGAGTGTGAAAAGGCTGGAAGACACACACAAACACACACATGCACACACACACAAACACATTGGAGGGCAATTCAGTCGCAGGCTAGTCAAAGGTCACTGTCCCCTATGACCAGGATAAATAGGTTTTGGGTGTGTGTGTTTGTTTGTGTGTGTTGGAAGGTAGAACAGACAGAGATGAAACAGGAAAGCTAAAGGATTGCCAGTGTAATTTTGGCCGACGATAAGAAAGAGGAAATGGGCAAAAAAGAGAGATGGTAGAAGAAGAGAGGAAAAGGAGGAGCTTTAATGTGAAGCCCATCAACACTGTGGGCAGAACAGATGGACGGATGGAGGATGGAAGGATGGGAGAAATGTGGAATCCACCATCAATACAATATGTATGTGTGTGTGTGTGTGTGTGTGTGTGTGTGTGTGTGTGTGTGTGTGTGTGTGTGTGTGTGTGTGTGTGTGTTTCAGTCAGCTTTGTCATGGCAGCTCCCCTCTCTCTGTGGGGATTGTCTTTCTGTCAGTCTATCTGGCGCTGATATGAAGCTCTCCTGCTAAGCTGTTGATTCTTTTGAAGAAACGCTGTCTGATTTTCTGCTTTTGTCTAAAGATTTACCAAGACAGAGAAACCTCCCTCAGACCATTGGGGAAAAACCTGGACATACTCTACTACTAGTTCTATATGAGGATCTCTTCCTTAGACCAATATTCTGATAGAAAGTCGATGCGTCTGTACACTGAGTGATACAATTATTTTATTAAAGAGGGATTGAATTTAATCACCTGTGCTGCACATACCAAACTATTATTCATATATAGCTACCAGCATTACCCTGTGTAACCTCCTATATCTGGCCGTGTTACATTTTTATGGAGATTCATCAGATCAAAATTTTATTTTACATAAAACTTTATTGCTAATTAGCATTAGCACAAGTTTGTTACAAGCAAACATGCTGACAATAATAAAATTATTGATGAATAAAGGTTTGAGAAGATAAATCACATTGTCACAATCATTTCATGAGAAGGGGTATATTTTGTTTTTTTTATATATATAAATGTTTTGGTTCAGTTTACAGTCGTGAATCTGAGAAAAGAAGCTCATCCAGTAAAAGTTCATGTTAGCAATTCAAGAAAAAAAAAAAGACCAAAATTACTGCTGACAGATCTCGATCATTTGATTGATTATTCGGCTCATCAATTCAGCACTAAGACAGATTCATTCTAAATTTAATTCCCAGTGTTAACATGCCATTACGCTGCATGCAGTAGTGATCCATATGGCTTCAAGCTGTCCCCACTATATTTCCACCCTATTTCATTTTCATGGATGTCTGCCATTATTGTTAGAAAATCTGCATTATACTAATGACAGGCAGTCAGATTTCTGTCAGCATATGTCTATAATATTGTGAATTTCACAGCTGGTTTTGAGGGGGAGGAGGAGAGCATCTGTGTGTGTGTGTGAGTGTGCAATACCTGCATGTGAACTAAATTCTGTATAGTTTCATACATAAAACATGTATAGCTCGTTTTGATCATCATCTCTGCATACCGGAGTTGAAATATACATACATTTAGCTGTCAGAATAGTTTTATATGCATTTTTGTGAGTTTCTGTTGCCATTAGTGAAGCTGTCACCCACACTGTGCACACTGTGCACTGTTTCTAGTGTATGATCAGATGTTTCTTCCTCGAGGTTTGGCTCCCTCTACATCTCTCCACATGCCAGTGTTTGATTTCTCTTTTTATAATCTGTTTTATAAGTTAAATCTAGGATTGGAGATGAGCTATAGCAGCCTTATTTGCCTGCTTGTTACTTTGCCAAATAGGAAGTCCCTGTTCACACAGTGATGGGAGTATATGGTCTTGGGTTCATGCCTGCTCTTTGCTCTTTGATTCTTTGCCTCTCTACCTTTTGCTTTTGGAAAATAACCCAAATAGACTGGAATATAACCCAAGAGACATCAAAATGCATATTTTTATACAGCAGTAAAGATGAAAGATGAAAAGGGAATTTTTGGATGTTCATGATTTTTTTTCTACTTGCATAAAAGGGATGGATTGTATTGTGGTGCTTGGACCCATAGAAGTGGGGCGAGCAAGAGAATCTTCTTGATCAGTATTCATTTATTTCCTTGATTTGTCTCTACCACATCTTCTCTTCCTTTGGTTTGGTGTCTCTTTCTTTGATTCTCTTTTTTATTTTCAGCTGAATGCTAACATCAACATGCTCACAATGACAGTGCTAACATGCTGATGATTTGCAGGTTAGCAATCTAACATTTGCTAATTAGCATTATCGACGTGATTACAGGTCTTCATCTGGGGACCATGAATGTCTTTACTGAATTTCATAATTTATTTCAATCTACTCCAATAATAGTTGACATATTTTAGTCTAGACCAAAGAGGTGGACTGACCAACTGACCTACCTACAGACCAACTTTCATCCCTGTTCAGGTTTATGTACTAAACCTGAACAGGGATGAAAGTTGGTCTGTAGGTAAAGAAGCTAATGAACCAGTCAATTCAATTCAATTCAGTTTTATTTATATAGCGCCATATTATAACAAAAGTTATCTCATGACACTTTTCATACAGAGCAGGTGTAGACCGTACTCTTAATATTATTATTTACAGAGACCCAACACTTCCAGTCAGTCATTCATTGTGCAGTGTAAAAGTGGCTCATTGAAACATTATTTATAGCAAGCACTTATCCTACATTACAGTAGGTAAGGCTGAATGAGACACAGAAAAATATTTATTAGTGTTCATTTTGTTATTTCTTTGTCATAATAATCATAATCTTTTGTATTTTGCAATATTCCACACTGGATCAACATTTCCTTGTGTTCACTACGAGGTTATATCCTCTATCTGATTTATAAAGCATCTTCATGCTTTGATTGATAGTACGTGTCTGCTTGTGCTTGTTCCCTGTAATCACAATCGCTGTTATTGAGATGATGGACGTAATCATTGCTTTGCCCATCATGAAAGCTCGATCATACAAACAGCATTCAAATTACACATCACTCTTTGGAATAAATTGCTTGGCTACATATTATATTTCAAGGGAAGACCAATCAATTATGCAATGCAGCAGATTTTATTTACAAGAAGGCCGTCTTGCTCGGATCACATCTGAAAGCAGCCCTCCCAACCCTGTGTGTCACAGTGTGAAATAAATCATGGGCAGTCTGTTTCTCTTTTTCACACCTCCCCAGTCCACCTTTCGATCAGTGTCAGGATCTCTCCTCACCCCCTCTCTTTCTCTCACTCTGATGTTTATGGTCTCTAAAACCATGTCAGATTGAATTGGTCATTATCTCATTTTCCCCCTGAGGGTAGAGATACAGTTACTGTTTGTGTGTATGAGTGTGCGTATGTGTGTGTGTGTGGGTTTGAGAGATATCTTGTCTGCTTCAATAATTCAGGAGGTTTCTGCTACTGCAGCTCATGTGATGTTCCTGGGGGAGAGAGAGGGAGACAGGGTGAGGGAGGAGGGGAGGGGAGGGAGAGATTGACACAGAGATGTGGCAGTTCCTTGTAGCTTTTAGTGCCTTTCCGTATCCCTTACTGCATCATTTTGTAGTTCTCTACAGCTCTAAGTACAGTAACTCCCTGCTGCACTCTTGTTTATGACAGAAAAAACTCTTGGGAATTGTAGGTAATGGCAACGAGCAGTTCAGCCCTGAAGAGTGAATACCGCATGTAAAGTCATTGACTCTCTGTATGTGTGTGTGGACAGTTTGCCCTCTGGGTAATGTAGTTAGAAAGTGTTTGTTTCTCCCAAGACTTACTGAAAAATAAGCTGAAGCTACTTGTACGAGGAGACTGGAGCTTCTTCGGACAGTGTTTCTGTCAAGAGCTTTTCGGGTTTCTCACAGCCTAGTGGTCTTAGATTCTTATCATGTTAGTGCAACAACCTTAGTATGATTCTGACTATTGCATACCATCACTTTGTCTAACTGCTTCATGCCCATAGTATGGCTAAAACTAAAATGCTGTTGTTCCTGTCCACTCTTCAAGGAGAAAAATCCAGCTGATTGTTGTTCTCTGTGTTGAAGTGTTTTTTTTTTGCTGACAGAGTGGGGTGAGTGAGTAATTTCTGCCCTGTACTGAAGGTCAGGAATGAAAAATTCAAGTGGATAAAAACGGTATTGGACACAGTGTTTGACTTTAACCCCTCAAATAGACTGCTGTCTATCTGGGTGATGGTGGTGCCATCTGAGTTAGTTTTAGCTCGTCACTGACAACTTCATGCCCATTTTTGCTGCCGCTACACAACCACTCTACAGTCAGATGCCGTAGAGTTGTCAGAGTAACAGCTGGCTGGATGTCCTGTTTCAGGCTGACTTTCAAACCCAGAGAGACACAAGGAACCAGATTTAAGCCAGATGGTGTTTTTATCCCCTGTATCCTATTTAAACTTTTTGATTTTGAGCACATAGATACAGGATTGAAGGAGAAGGTCTAATTTAAAAGTCATTTGGTGATTTTTAATAGTATTTTTAGTGTAAATGTATTGACAGTGGTGTTGTTATGGAGGTCTGTGGACCTGGCTGCATAAATGCAGTATACCAGAATCGATTATAATTAGATCAATGTACAGAGTAAGACTAATATATGGATTTAATTTAACATTTAACACAAACAGAATGTAACATTTTTTAGAGCTTTTGTTTTGTTTTGTTAAATCATTAACACTCAATACTACTAACATCAGCTACCTTAGCATCGACTACAAACACTAAGCCTGTATCTCTGAATCACCATCTTGCTTCAGGCTTTTTTAAACACAGTCTGCAAAGTAAACATACACAAATCTTGGGAGATTTGGAATCTGATAGTTGAGTCCTAATTTAAATAAATGGAGGCAATTTCTTTACAAGTAAATGGCATGAATTAACACAACAAAGAGTAAAGGGTAAAATAAAAAAGTCCCTAAATTGTATAAAAAATATATTTTCAGATACTCCTATAAGGATTTTGTCACTGTTTGCACTTCATAATGACTTGAATCGAACTGAAACATCACAGTTAGTAACTGAACAAATGTATGTTCTCTACAGCAACAGTCTATATTTTTGTCCTTGTGGTAAGGTTATCGTTAACCAATGAGAATATCTTTGAATATCTTTTGCTAGCTGCTAATACAACCCAGACACCTCACTTTTCAGATGCTCAGAACACCCACATTTGAAATAAAAAACCTAACTCAAAGCAGAAAAGCACTTGACACTATTTGCTTTTTTCCCTTTGTCCATTTGGATAAATTGAGATTGATTACGGTTATTTGTTCTAGCAGGCAAGTAGACAAATGAATGTGGTACTCGAGATTTTGGATAAGTTGTTTTCATTAAGTGTTCTACTAGTTAACTGGTGGCATGCGGTTCATGGTTTGTGTTAAACTGATGTTAGCCCCCTTTTAACTTCTCCTGAGAGCTGAGAACACCACAAGTTGTGTAAGACTGTGTAAGTGAATGTCTCTTTCTTATAGCTGAAGCCAAGCAAACATGATAACACTGTTTTTCTTTTTTCAATATGTATTGTTCTGACCTCCTGTTCTGACCGCAAACACTGTTTTTTTCTTTTGTGTGTGTTATTCAGTGCACACACAGAACCAACAACTAGCAAACAGAGATATCTGCTGAATTTGACAAAAAGCGTATCGGATTAGAATGGCTGACCCCAGTCATAAAGACTTGAAGCAAAGTAATTAAACACCGGGCTGCTGATTGGTCTATGAATATAGTAATTACAATCATGTTTGAAGCAATTTCACAACCCTTTGCGGCTACACAAACAAGATGCATCCTGTCCAATGTTATGTGTCATCACGGGACACTGTGCTACCAAGGTGCATGGAAGGTGCCAACATGTCGTTAGAATTTAAATGAGCTGACTGTAAATGATGTTATGAATGCAAACAGCACCCACACACACACACACACACACACACACACACACACGACTGATGAAACTACATGAAGGCTTCATCCAGGACTTACCATTGACTCTTTCAGTGCTTTTTTTAAGGCAAAAAGAAAACAAAAACTTGATTCTGTACTTTCCACACAGCATTTCAACAATTAGTTTTATTCAATTAATAAAAATTAATAAAAAAAAATACTGTTGAGTCTTGCTAACTCAATCTTCATGTGCTGTCTTCCAAAACAAAATTGAATTAACAGCACATATTTAAATTATATTCATGGGTAATGCTTCAGCAGCAAGATATCAAACTAAGAGCAGTCTTTAGTCACCATGAGGTGAAAAAAAAAATCATTTCAGTAACACCACTGGCGGTGCAGCTACAGAATAATGACAACAAATATTACTTGTTATGTACAAAAGGCTAATTACTATTGGGTTGAATTGTCCATAACTAATATTCAGACAGAAAATGTTGTAGAGCAGCACATAGAGACAGATAATAGAGTAAAAGAATAGCTCTTTTTTCTCGTGTTGAAGCAATTTCATTTCATTTTTTTGTGGGAAAAATAACTAAAGGTCTGGAGGTCATTGTCTTCAGTGATAACCACGACTCAGCAGGTCGTGACTGGAAAACGTCCCACTTAACAACCAGAGAGATGGAGTCAGCTCCCACATTTTCTTGACTCTCCCTCTTCTGCATCTCCCATAGCTGTGAGGTTGTGGTGACACAGGCAATGTGTGTGTTGATAATGGCAGTCCCTATGTTGGCTACTGACATGGCTACTCATTCGGCTTCACTATTCTTCAGGATACATAAAGGAAGATTGATGATGGGAATGTCACACTTGAATTGATGGGAAAGAGAGAGAGAGAGAGACAGAGACAGACTAAGATGGGCGTGGGTGTGGAAATGAATACATTTATGCATATGCATATTGGAGGGTGACACAAGTTTGACAGCTTTAATTAAAGTCAGCTGAGTCAGCCTCTGAGCTGCAGCTTCAGTCACATTTTAATGAGCCACACATCCAGCAGCCCACAAGGAATAAGGTCTGTCTCTTTAAACCCTCTTCTCTCTGTCTGCCTTTGGTTTGTGAATGTGTGTGTGTGTGTGTGTGTGTGTGAGGGTGTACACACTTCTAACCTTGAAGGCACCAGCCTTTGGCACGTTCCCAGTGACCTTCTCATGGATTTTGAGTTGGATAATAAGGTGAGCTGGGATGCTGCTGATCAATATTAGGGGCTTCTTTTATCTGGAACTGACAGATAAAACTGGTTCATCCCTGCCAATACTGGCAGACATAGCTTCACTTTGAACAGTGCCATTTTAACTGGGGCTCTTAAGAGATCCATTGAGCCAGAACTTTTCATTTGAACTACAGACGACCTGAGTGATACACTTGCAGATATTATGAGCTGATATTTACATATCACAGACATAATGTGACCAGCACATGTTGGAAGATCTTTTGAGTGATATGCCTGTACATCAATCATTCCTTCTGTCCATACTGGCCATTCAAGGCTCTGAAAACCAGTTCCCCATCACTATATACTACATCATAGCGACTTTCACATCATTGTTTTTGTTTATAAAAACTCTCGTGCTCATCATTTTTGGCCGCAGCAGGTCAGGAATTTCCCACAGGAGACTGTTACAGCTAAAAATAGAGCTACAAGACAGTAAATAGTGGATATTTGTCAAGTGGACAGTAACTGGAGTAAACAGCTGTTTGATAACAAGTTATATTATATAATGCTACATGTCTGTGTCATGCTCACAGCTGTTTCTGCTAAGTTATTATTAGTTTATGTGATTCATTCAAAGCATAACTCCAGTGCAAGTGTTGGAGAACAAAATCTACAGATTACACCCACCAATAACTCTTTCAATGATCATACTGTATGGGGGTATTTCTTTAAGGCACACTTCTTTAGTGTCATTTCATTTCCAGTTGTTAACACTTCAAAATCAGCTGTTATCCTGTTTTTACTGTGAGTGTCAAGTTTGCTCATAAAGTTAATTGTTAAACTGTAAAATCTGAGGGATCCTTGCCAAAAGTTCTTGTTTATGTTTTGTGATTATGTTAAAAGTAAACGTTGTAGCTCTTTAGTTCTCAGTAATTAATTATAGACACACACACACATGCATGCATGCATGCAATCACACGCGCACACACACACACACAGTTATATATTATATAATATAATCAGGCTGACATTTCACATACTTTAAGTGGTCTGTTTAATGATCTTCAGTTGATTGCATTTTAAGTAATCAGCAACACTGTAAACTACTTTACAGTGCATTCACATTGGTGCACACACAAGCAATCACACACACACACACACACACACACACACACACACACACACACACACACACACACACACACACACAAATGTTCATGACCCCTTACTTGTATGTCTTCTCACTTTTATTCCTGCAACTTTTCATGGTGAGAGCTCTGACATTTAAATGGAAACAGCCAATACCAACCCACTCTGACTTTCTCTGTCTGGCTTCTCAAAAAGAAGAGTGGGTGAGACTTTCTGCAGCTCTCCTCCAGTTTTATTATGTGTGCCTTTATTTGTATGTAGCATGTGTGTGTGTGCGCCCACATGGCATTCAGCATGCTGATTGCTAGACCCAAAGATCTGTCAGCTCAGCTTTAGTTGTTTCACTTCATGGGATACAGGGATTGCATTACCTTGCCACGATGACTGTAAGATCTCTGTGGAGACTTTTGTGATGCTGTGAGGCTTCCTGCTGAATTGTTTCATTTGTTAAGAAACAGAAGGGTAATCCAGCAGTGGTGTGGAGAATTAAAAACTTAAAAGGTTTCCTCTATGAAGTTATCCCACAAAAATCTAATAGCCATGAGTAATCTCTAGCTTCATCTTCATTTTCTTTATAATCAGTCATGGCGTCGTCAGACAGGAAGATATTGTCCGTATGTTGCCTATTTCAGCCCATATGGCAAATGCAACAGATTTATAACATGTTTATACTGTAACAAGGTATCTAACTTAACATAGTAAATTGTTAAATCTGGCTGTGTGTACACAGTCAGTGTGTTTACAGAGTCCTTAAATTGTTCTCAATGTTTCTTACTTTTAGAGTAGTCGACTAGACCCAGCCAATTTGATATCTGGCATTGGCTAAAGCTGCATTCATGGTCACTGTGAGGACCAGTGGGAGCGTCAGATTTCTCCCTTGATTGATACCTTGGCAGCACTAGGAGGTTGCATTCCATGTAATCGGGACAAATCGTGTTTTATAATCAATAACCATACTTTACAATAGGTCCTTTTAAATTTCACCTAAATTTTTGGAGTAATATTTTATGGCAAAAATGGTTGAGGTTTGGTTCGGTGTAGGCTTGGCTAGGTTTGGGCATAGATCAGCAGCTGTGGCTCAGAGGTAGAGCGGGTTGACCAATCAGATCATCGGCTCCTCCAGTCTGCATGTCGAAGTATCCTTGGGTAAGATACTGAACCCTAAATTGCTCCCGAAGTCTGTACCATCAGTGTGTGAATGGTACAGTATGAATGGTTAGCTCCCAAAACTGATGAGCAGTTGGCCCCTTGCATGGCAGCTAATGCCATCAGTGCATGAATGTGTGAATGGGTGAATGAGATATGTAGTGTAAAAGCGCTTTGAGTGGTCGGAAGACTAGGAAGGCTCTATATAAGTACAGTCCATTTACCATTTACCATCATCATGGTTTGGGTTAGAATGATCTTTGTTGTCATGCAATAATGAACAAGGGGTAAGGATCATGGTCATTTTTTAAAAATTAAATTCACTTCACTGTCATTTGGAAATGGGAGAGAATATGTTAAAGTCTAATGTTTTGTTGACCAAGCTACCTCTGAATGGGCTAAATCACTATGGAGGGTTTGTCACTGTAAACATATGTCGTTTTGGGTCACGGGCTGAAATGACTGATTCTGATTGTTCTTCGTAGGACACAGTCACGTTTACTTTTGTTAATTTATGAAGGTCTGCCTAATTTTGCTGAACATGTTGACTCCTGTGCAATCGCCCCGCATTATTCCATTCACTGTGATAGAAAGCAGGGAAGGAGTAAAAGATTTGCAGTGGGGGTGGCTTTGCTGTATGTATGTACTGAAAAGGAAATGTGTTTTAACTTGCTTCATGTTCTCTTCACCAGTGACAACCTCCATCAACACAGTCTTTATGTGAAGGTCTTGAAATGGATAGCTTGACACTGAAATACTGTGTTCAAATCAATATTTGTGCCTCAAAGTTCAAAAGCCAGTAGCTTAACTCATTGCACTGTGTGAGTGTGTGTGATGTGTGTGTTATGGATAAGATACAATAAGATAAGATAAGATAATTAACACAGGAAAAAAGTATTTGCATGGCATATTATAATTTAGGTGTGATGTAAATAAGGATATGCATGTAAGTGAAATTAGGAAGGTATTTGTGTGTGTGCGTCTTATTCACATTTATTACACTTGCTCCCCCCTCCTGGTTTAACAAGGACACTCAGCAAGGGAGTGAGAAATGGTCAGAATATCCAGACTGTGATATCCCTGACTCAGATTTTAAAGTTGGCCTAGTTTCATACTTATGCAGCGAAGGTCAAAATAAAAGTCAACATTTTGTGAAGGTGTGGGTACATATACGTGTGTGTGTGTGTGTGTGTGTGTGTGTGTGTGTGTGTGTGTGTGTGTGTATGGAACATGGTTTTCCCTTGACTGCTGACGTTTTCAACAGAGTCAGAAAGTTCTGGTTAAATACAGCAGGGTGTAGTTTTATTAGTCATGACTTAGTCACACATTTGATCTCAGCTCTCATGAAAAGTGTGTTATATGTGCATGGGTGCCTCTGAACAATTTGCAATTAATTGTATGATTTTTAGAATGAAGATTAAAGCAATGACATTGTTTAATGAATACTGTAGAAAATGGTGATTTGATAGAAAAACTAATTTTAGCACTTCACTGCAAGCCATGCAGGAATGTTGTTTGTGCACAAAACATGGCACTGTTTAGTGTGTGTGCTAGATAAACAACACCAGGATGTCAATTTGTGACCTAACATATTCATTTTGTGTTTTCCTTTCATGTCTGATCCCTTTCTTTCACTGATGGTACATCAGGTAAGTCTCTTTTGTCTGTATATTCTGCTGTTGTTGTTTAGTGTGTATGAGGGAGTAACAAAGAGGCAAAAGGCTGTAATTTAAAAAAATATCTCTGATAGTTGTGAAACACTAAACTGCAGCACCAAATGCAGTGCCTGCATTTTAATGAGTGTGTATATGTATGTGTGTTTTTATGTTTTCTGGTTGATGCGTAATTGTGACTGCAGATATTTATGCGTGTTTCTGTTACCTGGGTAACACAAAAAGTGCACACACAAACACAGTAAGACACACACACACACACACAAAGACAAAGATCTGTACTGCTGGCAAGATGGTTTATCAGCTTTGAACATGTAAGTGTGTTTTCTATGTGTCTTACCAGGTAGAGCCTTGGTTATACTGTATTGGCCTCCAGGCTTAAGTGTGGCAGCTGAGATTTGTAGCTCTGTGCTCAGCTCTCCCCGGTGTTTCCACACTCACAGTGCAGTTTGATTTGTACAGACAGTAAAAACTGTTTGTGGCCTCTAGTTTGACTGCTGTGAACTGGCATAATTGTCTGAAAACACTGCTGCATGATTTTGACTTAGGTGTGACGCAACCTCCCACTAGCAACATATGTTACCACTGCACTGGGTGTGGCAGCACTGATGTGGGTGTTATGAATATCTTATTGACAGTGTCCAACCTTCAAACACTAATATCTGGGGAAACTTAATATGTTAGTGTGTTTAGTGTACTATTTGGATAGAGTGAGGGGAATGAATACACTACTGTACTGTAAGTCTAAATTATAGTATTTTAAAATATTGCATGATAAAGTCACTGTAAAGCCACTGAACACTGACAGAGTTCTTAGTCCTTAAACAGGGCAGGAAACAATAAACTAAGTAAAAATTATTCATCTATGTTTTTATGTTTCAGTTCTCGATGTTGACCGATTCATCAGTTTTGCTGATTAATCAGTGCAGTAGAATGTTTTGAACACTCTTGTGACCAAAAATGGTCAAGCGCCAAAAATGGTTGGCGCTTGAAAGAACCAAAGAACCAAAGAACCATGGTTGACCATGGTTCTTTGAAGAGTTTATCTGTGTCAGACATACACTATGACTGGTACCTCAGCT
Source organism: Miichthys miiuy (assembly GCA_036365135.1). NCBI lineage: Eukaryota > Metazoa > Chordata > Actinopteri > Sciaenidae > Miichthys > Miichthys miiuy. Next base: position 14,282,232 of record CM071611.1, read on the forward strand.
CCTAGTCAAACTGCTACAGTAGCCCAAATCACCATTGGGATACCATCATAATATCTCGCTGCACCTGAAATTACTGACTTGGAGGGAAAATAGTAGCTCAAAGATATTTTGTTGCAAGTAGTTTGATATTCAGAGATCCTGATTTATGCATTTGTTTAGGTATTTATTACTATGACTTAGACTTTCAGTTCAACAGCATCTAATAAAGTTAGAGATTTGATGGGTGAGGGGAATAATTATCAGTTGTGTTAATTGGCTATCAGCTTTTTTCCTGCTCTAAACTAACACTATCATATCAGCCTTTAAAAATTCACTATCAGTTGACCTCTTTTTAGGACTGTGTGTAGTAAACTCTTTCCCCCACAATGTGGCACAGTGTCTAGTTTATAATCTGAACCAGCAGGCTGTAAAGTGTATTTGGAGCCTCTCTGTTTGTCTTTATATCATGGATGAATGCTATCCAAGTAATAGAAAGTCACTATCAAGGCTATAGGTTACCGGTGGTGCATAAAATTATACATTTCATGCAGCCTTGCTGTACAGCACTACACATTTCCAGCTGCTTTTATGACACAGAAGTATAATGATCTACAATAACTTCCTGCCTGACTGTTATTTTCAGTACCACATTAAATAAACTTGGTTAAATGAGCCACTTTAGAAACAAACTGAGGAAGGCTATAGATCAAGTAGTAGAGCAGTGTCATTGACACTTAACTCCAAGCTGCTCCCAATTCATTTAGAAAAAAGGCAGTTGCTGAAAAGCTACTTTGGACAAAAGTATTTGCCAAATGATTGCAGTGTAAATAAGACAATTAGAGGAGTTTTCTTTTTTAAGACAATTTTGGACTGTGTGTTCTCCCCTTTGATTATGGTGTCTGCTCAGGTAAATATGATTTGTTTACTTAACTAATGTGAAACAACATTTATTTTGGGTATGATAAAGGTTCATAATATTAGTTTATAGTAGGTACACAAACCCATGCACATTGTTTTTATCGCCTCCTATTTTTCAGTGCCTTAACTTTACCTATTCCGCTGCTGTATGTCAACACTTGTTTGCTGTGCATATATCCTGCTAGCAGCACCAAACGAGAAGCCACTGACTTTTGATGCAACCCTTTTAAAGCTAATGTACATTTACTGAGGTCTGATGGTGCTTTTGAAACCTGAAACAGATATCTATGCTTTGAGTGGTGAAGTAAAAAATTATGTTTGTTTTTTTATGCCGCTCTTGTAGTGTTAGTAACAGCACAGCAAACAGGAATATAGATAGTAGCTGGATGTCTATACAACATAAATGAAGAGATGGTGATATAGTAAAATATTGATGTGACCATATACAGTACATTATAGTGCAGAGGAGATAGATCGAGGAAACTGTAGAATGTAGCATGAGAGGAAGGAAAGACCAGGAACAAAACAGAAGAGTATGAGTTTTGAAAGTGACAGCTCTATTACTGCTTTCATCCATTAATAACCAGCCAGGTCATTAGTGTGAGAAATGAAGCCAGGCGCTCACAAGAGACAAACAAACACAATGCTAATCTCTGTTCTCAAACGGAGTGTCAACAGACCGACATAAATGAGGGAAATGGAAAGTGAGCGGAGAGGTCAGGGTGGAGAGAAATAGGAAAGGAGACGTAGAAGATGATGAGGGAAGAGGGATTGTGACGGGTAAATGATAAGGTGATGAATTGAAACTGATCTAGAAGATATCATAACAGGGTAACAAGAGTGAGAGGGGAGACTCAGGAAAGGGAGAAAGAAAGGAAAGAAGCGAATTGGCTGTGATTTCTGTTAGAGGACTTTCTTTAAGTTTGAGAATTGACAGCCCCATTTTTTTCCGACATCTGTTGAAGAGAGTCATTAGTGCTAGAAATGAGTCCCGCTGCACGGAGTCAAACAAACACAGCACTGATCTCAAGAAGAAGAATGAAACAGAATGCCAATCAGCGGCCACATGTGTTTGTGATAATTAAACTGTAAGAGGAGCAGAAAGAGAAAGAAGTGGTCTGTGGTCTGTCCATGTGTCTCCTTGCTACATAATTACCACAGGGGAGCCAGTAAATCACATTTCAGGAAGAATCGGCTGTTTCCTCTCTATTTTTCACCCCATATATCACTTATATATCTACCTCTTAGCCTTCTTAGCTGTCACTCTTTCACTCTCTTTCACACCTTTTTATGTCTGCCTGCCACTGCCTTTTCCATTATTATTCTCTTTTTTTGTGTAATTGCTCTATTATCAGCCCTACTCATGCATTATACACTTCCCACAGGAGGGAGAATCATACAATGGTACTTGATGATTTTGAAGTACAATAACAGATTTTCTTGCCGATGGTCAAGGACAAAACCCACAAATATTGTACGACTGTCTGTTCCTTCAGGCAAGCTGTTTGGGTGTATCTGCACATGCCAGTAATGATAGTAAAGTGGAAAACAGCTGAAAACTGCAACGACTGCCAGTGTACAGATGTTGTTGAATATATGAGATATAAAATGAGATAAGACAATATGAAATTTTATTGATCCTCATGGGGAAATTGGATCTTTTCAGCATCTATAGTAATATACTGTAGGAAAAGATTTAGGCACAGAGGTCAAATATAGAGCAATAACAACAATGCAATACAATACAAAAGCAAAAGACAATATAAATAATAATGGAGGGACTTATGGAGGAACATAAAGTTAAATCCAATCATTTCAAAAGATCAAAGTGTGCTAGAGGGGATTTATATACTTTATACATTTTGTTTGGGTTTGCTGCTTGTACAATTTTGAGCCTGTTATTCTTTTACGTGGGTCCAAATTCTTTTAATTTCCAGGAAAGATGCAAAAGCAGCAGCACAATAGTCAGTACGTTGATTTCTCTAAAAGACCCGAGATGAATGTGTTTCGCTGATAGCTGATGAGTAATTAGAGTTTCTGATTTGCAGATCTCACTGCGGCAGGGACTGTTTCGTTCTTCGGAAATCCAGAGCCATAAAATGCTCTTTGACTTCATCCCACATTAACTGATGACAGAATATGTTGGCAAACACATTAAAACATGATTGTAACATATGCACCTTAGATTATGTAATATAATTGTTTTTTTTAATAGTCTTAATCAATCAGCTAAAAGTGTTTATTTGTGTGGAGTTGGTAACATTAGCATCTACCCCTTACCCTAACCCGCTGAAAAAATGAATGTGTCCTCATCCCAGAAGGTACCCAAAGTCAGATGAGATGCACACACACACATACTGTACACACACACACACAGATTACTTCTCTCTCTGTGATTATGTCTTGAAGCAGCAAACTGGTAGCAAACGTGCAGCTGTGATGCTACGACTTACTTATATACACACACACCAGCACTCATACACGAACACACATGCACAGAACGGCTATTCTGTTTCAATTCTGCTTTGTGGTGCAGAGTCTGTATTGGATTTGTGTTTGAAGCCAGCCTGCAGCCTTATTACTGTGTTGTCACCATACACACAGACACAAACAAATGCGTACACACACACGTATGGAAAGGTGTGACCAATTAATTTTTCCAATTTTGGTGACCAGAGGTAGAAGTGCAGCCCTGGCACCGAACAGGATGAACACATTATTAGTAGGAGCAATACAGTATCAGAAGGTGGAGTTGGGGCGAGTTTCAATATAATGGCCAATCACACTGGCTCCTCTCATCCCCTTTAATGTAGCAGACAGTTTTCTAATGAGCCAGGAGGAGAGTCCAGGTCGAGCTCTCATCAGAAAAATGTCTCTGGGAGAAATGCAATTATAGTAACTTGTGTTTCATTATTACTGTCTGTATTTCTTGTTTAATTAAGTAATTAAAACATAGGAGTCGCTTTTCGGTTAGTCATATCTGGGTACTTTTACATGCCCAATAATGCTACTCATGCAAATACTTTAGCAGTTCAACAATAATCCTGCACACGCTAGTGTTTGAGCACTATATAACAGTATATATTTCATCATCTCAATGATTTTACACTTCTGCATGAATCACACACAAGGTCTTGCACCTATTTTGTTAGAACCCAGTGCTGTGTAATTAATTATGAGGTGGCACATGCTGTTTGACCTGTGTGCACTCAACTCACAAACTGCAGTTGGAAAAGCACCTTGCTGCTTTTATAATCACAAAAGCATTTAATCAGCTAAAAGGAAAGACATGAAAACAAAGACTCGCAGATGACATTATTTGTAATGAATCATCAATCTGACCAAGCGAAAGCCTCAATGTTTTACAAATGGTATTTGATTTACCGGAAAATTCATGTGTATTTACACAGCACTGAACTGGATGAAAAATGAAAATAACAGTGAAAGCCACAAAGCTTATATCACATACATTAAAGAGCTTGATATTGTAGAGGGCTGTGTGCGCAGCCACACCGATGAAGTTGCAAAAATTCCTCATTTTACTTGTGTTAAGAGACTGTGTAAGCAGGCCGAAACCCAGCTGAAATTTCATGGAAAAAGGGAAAGTGAAATTGCACTTTGCTGCCTGATTTGCATAAACACAACCTTCATTCACCTCTTTGTAAAATGGTTCATTTGAAGCCATGATTTTAGGCACAAGCACAAAAGAATAGAACAATAAAACTAGGTTTTGTGCAGTACAGTCTTTGCCTCAGCAGGAAATAGGGGTCTCAGCATGTGCCTCTCCAGCCCCAATCTGTTGTTCCTCTGAGCTGTTCCTCTTTGTCTCTATAGTACTACATCGACTTCTACATTTTTTTTTTATTCTGCAGAATATTTGTTAGATGTATTATCTGAATGTTTCATGTAGAACCTCTGTGTCATCTGTATGTTTGCATGCTTGCTGTGATGATCCCATGAGACTGGACTGTGTGGGGAGTCTGAGGACTGGATGAAAAAATGATTTAATCATGGTCTGTGTGTGTATGTGTGTATGTGTGTATAATACATTTGCCCTTTGCTGTCCTTTTTCAAATAAAATGGGTATTGTTTCAATCCTAAATTAAAAAAAATGAAAATGGATGGATGGGGAATGGAGGAGATTCCTCACTCAGCCTCTGCAGGCATTGTTCCTCAGTGGCACTATTTTTTAGCTTTGCCATAATCTCTGACCTCATGTGACATATGCTGTGAGCCGCACTTTGATTTGTTTACTGTTTGTCTGTCCCTGTGTTTTTTTGACAGGGCAACGCTACAATAGTGAAACATATCTATCCTTATAGGTCTGAGAAGAGAGAAAACATTCAGTTAGTCTTGGGTGCAGATGAAACATCTAAAGTTAATTCTGATAGAAAATAAAGATAGTCAAATTAGAGAGACTTAATGAGGTTTTCTGTGCTGCCTGTGATTGCCAATTGATGTTTTTCTATTTGCTTTATCTTTAGGCGTTTTACATTTAGTTGTAGTCGAGGGGATTTAATTAATATTAAGTTTTATGGCTGTATGAACTACTAGTAACATACACTAAATGCCCCAACAAGGAAAGGATTGCAGCCTTTTCTAAACCATTGGGAGCTCAACTAGCTTTCCACAGTTGCTCCACTTAGTGAGTGAGTCAGTGTAGGTCACCGCAGCATTTTGGCAGCGCTCAGAGCCCAGCAACCAATCACTGTAGTTATGTGCAAATAAGATAGACTTGAAGTGCAAAAATATGCTCTCGGGTCATGATGATACGTGTACAGAGCAAATGAAATAGCAGCTATTACACATCCTGTACAAACAGCTGTATTGATTTAAATAGCATGGGGCAAGGAACATGACTCCATGACATGAATGCTCTTACTTTATTGTTGAGCCGGAACATTACATTATCCATGATGATGACCTGAGGAGGCTGTAAAATTAAGCCAGCATGCAAATGCCAAAAACTGCAGTTCCTCAAATGGCCACTTGACGCTGGCTACAGAAAGAGTCAATCCATAAGCCCTCTTATTAAATGTGTTTACAGCCTGCTATAACAAACAGTTTGGATCTCTGTAGCTAATTTCCCCGTTCGTGACAACTGTACTGGTAGTGATTTTTATACAACTCACCCATTCAAATTATATTCACGTTGTGTTTAATTAAGAGCATGGCCACTTTGATTGACAGGTTGGGTGCCATTGCAGCTGACTTGTTGGAACAACCAGGCTTCATTCAGCCTCTCTTAGCTCCACGCACGCTAAATGTCTTTGCCCATTTTTGAATTTTTGCCAATTTTTGGCAGATCTGCCAAGCTGGAAACAACCAAAGTCACTACACTCTTGGCTTCACAACTGCTGTTAAAAATCCATAGGTGATGTCATGGAGACTACATCCATTTTATTTATACAGTCTATGTATTCAAGGAAAGTAAAGCAACTGTTGTAACTGCAGTTTAGTTGGTTGTGCCTAAACATGTGTCTTTGTATGCAGTAATCTACTTAATGCCTGATACGACCGAGGTATTAAAATTAGTTACTTTCAGTTGCAAGTTGCTATTGTTACTTCATAACTGTGTTGCTGGGTTATTGTTACGGTGTAGGGGGACTGAAATCTGCGTTTGAAACAGACCTCCAAACAAGAAAAGTCACTAGTGAATGCATGATTTTGTCAGCCTGCAGCCATATGGAGCGTAATGTGTTGTCATCCAAAGAGATAAAACAGAGCTCATTGACTTATCTACACTTTTAACAAGTGCACTCCAGAGAAAATATAAGCTCCCTTTCATCCCTACACAAATCTTTCTCACAGTATTCACTTGGATTTTGGCAAACGGATTTCAGATTGCTTTTGACACATTTCTAGCATTGTGTTATTGCATAATTCAGTACCTTTAATTTGTAAAACAAATTAGCTTCTGCTGTGTGCTCTATAACCTCTGTTGTCTTGAGGTTTAGTTTTCTTTTGCAGGATCTGATCCTGAATTTCTCCGTTTTGATAATGTGTTTTTCTTGTGCTTGGCAACTTTGTAGACGAAGGAAGAAGCAGGCTGCAACATTCACTCATTACTGTGGCTGAAGTGAAGATTTTGGCAGCCCAGCTAGAGGGAAGTTATAGTATTCAAGATTTGAGATGATAAGAGTTTGGACATGTTGTGTAACATCACACCAAGGCACTTGGCAGTCTAGCCAGGGCTCACTGTCATATTGTCAGTTGTGATGGAAAGCTCTTGAAGAAGATAAGATTCACATGGGAAAAGAGCAGCTCGGTTTTGGCAGTACATGTCGAGCTTTAGGTGGTGGGTTGAACTCGGCTCAGAATGTCACCTCGATGAGCAGAAATTCACTATGCTGCATACATACGCTGGAGTGTCATCAGCATAAATTCAGATATTACTTTTACATGGAATATTGCCCACATATAATCGGTAGCCTGGAAGTTATTAATTATCGATTAGTTCTTGAGGTAATTCAGTAAAAACATCCAAAAATAATCCAGTGTAAGCTTCTCAGATTTGAATATTTTCTGCGTTTCTCAGTCCTTTATGACAGTACACTGAATGTATTTCGTTTTTTCCCCTTATTTTGTATTTCTTAAAACCTTTCAGTCATAACAATTTCCACACATATTCACATATTCTCTATCCGTTCACACACTCGTGCTCAGATGCACACTTACCAACCTTACAGCAAACATGCAGCCTCATAGGCATAGGCTCCTTTGCTTCAGTCTTATTTGTAAATCTTGAAGTCAAAGGAAAAAAACCTACAGCTTTAAAATGGAGATAAATACCTTCACATCCATTTCAATTACTTCTCCACTCTACGATCAGCATTTTGATTAGCGTTCCTGTCAGCTTTATAATTATGATGCCGATTATGGTGATCATAACTATTGTGATGATGGTGATGATGATTGTGTTTGTGATTACCATGCTTATTGACTGTGGCCGTGTCACAGATGCAATCTTTCAACCGCTCAACTCATTCTGTGTGAAATTTGCAGTCTGGAGGAGAGAAGGAAGGAGGAGCCTGAGCTGGTTCAAACTGTTCCATATTAAGAGAGGGAGGTGTTAAACCAAAGTGGAGGATTTTGATAAATGTTGAGGAGTTTGGCATAAAATATTATTTTTAAAAATAAATATAAAATAAAATATAGATATAACATCAAACTGGGAGTGTGAGGAAAGTTAAACTTCCCCTCAGGATTGAAGAAAAAAAAAGAAAATTAAAAATGAAATAAAAAACGAATGAAGATGTAAGAACACAGAGTTGGCAGGGATCACACTGTGATGCGTTGCTAGAAACACATTGCCAACAAAACCATTGTGAAGTACAGCAGTGTCCCTGGTGTGTGTTTGTGTGCCACAATTTTTTGTGTGTTTTAGACAGGCAAAAAGTACTGCTCATCAGTGTCACACTTGGCCCAGACAGCAAGTCAAATCAGGCTGGAGCCTGGCTTCACTACTTTACCACCTCCTTTAATGCCACTAGATGTGATCGGTACGGTAGGACAATGGTAAATGCAGATGAGAGATTAATATTAGTGGTATTTAGTTATGAACTACATAATTTAAGTCATCCAGACACAACTCACAGAAGAGATGGTGGTATTCACCATACTGTTTACTTTTTTTTAAACCCAAATCCTCTGAGCTCAACATCAGCTTGTCACCATTCATTTCTAGAACAGGTATCACTGGTGCTTATTGAACAACATTACACAAGACAAAGTTGGGGATTATTGTTGTTTTTTTCTTTTCTGCACAGATATTTGTTGGTTGAAAGCCCCTCACCCACCATGTGCATCTCCCTCAGTGTGGAAATAGGCGTTTCAATCTATAATAGTATGTTGAACATTCACAAAGTTACAGTTTTTAGTATTCTTTCATGCTTGGTATTCACATTCACATGCTAAATTGTATACTTAAAGGGAGACCACTCTATGTAACTTTTCCTGAACAGTGGCAGCTTTTTCCACAGGAGATGTGATAATCTTAAAGGTAAAACACTCTATAATAGTAGGGAAAATGAATTGACTCAATCCTGTAGCATTAGCTACCAAATGTTTGCTAATAAAGAGCTAGCGTTAGAGATCATAAGCTATGGTGCATTCCAGACCGAGTGCTGTTGCAGCAAAACCCCTCAGTGTATTGATTTAAGCAAGGGTGGATTTTATTGCTTATGAATTTAAAATGTCATTTGTAAGAGGAGGAATGTTATTACCTCTTTCAAAAGTAGCATAGCCCAGCTTTAATGTCATGTCCACGCAGATTTTACTGCACTGTACATTTACCATTCTGCTTATTGTTGAATGTGCAGACATGGGTTGGAGAAGGACAAAGATGGAGCATAATCATTTGTGGAGGAAAAGAAGGAAACAAAGAGAAAATCTGTCAGCTTGTGAATGTATGCCATTCTCTGCATGCTCTGCATGCCAAAGCTCAAATCTCATTTAACAGCTATTAGCAAGAAATGAAAAGAAGCAATGGATGTAAGGAAGAAAAGATGACAAGATAAATAGATGCGTTAGGGTTTTGTGTCATCAGCTGGGTTTCCAGAAGGGAAAGGAAATCACTAGTGAATGGAAAATATGACAACAGTGATAACTAGCAGCAGAAATGTGTCCCGAGTCGTTTTCTTCATTGGTGAATGGTATAATTTGCAAATGAAAATGATGAAAAACAGACTGTGTTTCATTTCGCATTCTTCATAGAGCTTATTTGACAGAGAGTCTGCAGATAACCCATCTGACAGGCCTACACAGCACGCCTCAGTCATTGTACTGAATGTCAAACAGGCTGCCTGTCTAAGTGAATGATGTAGATCCTGTTGGTTATTCACAGCTGCTCTGTAAACGTCACACTCCTGACTCGAGAGCTTCAGCCAAAACAAATATGCATTTAGAGCAGGGTTTCTGCAAGTGTTATTAAGCTCCTCCGTCACCCCGACTGAATTACTGTACCAACAGCATGACAGGAAGAGTGTATGAGCGGCGATGGGAGTTCTTTACAGGGTTCACGTTCGTGTCTCAGTCCAGAAAGATTCTGTATAAAAGCATCAAGCGCAGATCCAGTGAGTCCTCCTCTGAGGGGACTCACTGTTGTTTAAAGTGAGTGCTTCAAGACTGATTATCTGTTCAGTATCTTTAGCATCTGGCTCATGTTTTCAGTCTAATTATACTGATCTCGTAATTACACAGCAAGAAAGAAGGATTTTAATAGAAGCATTAAAGCTGACTTGACTGATCTAAGTGGATATAAAACACAGAATAAGCCACTGAACTTGCCACAGAGTGTAAAAATACAAGGTTTTCCGGTGAGCAGCTGAAGAGACTCAAGTTGATGGTGCGTGTAAAAGCACCTCCTTTGTGGCACGGCCGAAAGACGAGGAAGTAGACTGATAGTATGTTTCAGAATCGAGAGCAGAGAGAGCAATAAGAGCTTTTTCTTACCCCAGTAAGTTGACATTCACTGTTTGAGGGCGCATGTAAAATCCAGAATAATTAACCTTGCGAATGACTCAAGGATTATAAAATGGATTTTCAGATCAGAGCACATGTTTTGGCTGTAAAACTACCAGCTGGAGAAAGTAGAAGGGGAACTGCTGGTTCTGGAATATATTTAGATTCTAGATCCAACAGAGTATAAGGACAGAACATTGGTTCTATACACTTATGAAGCATTACTATGAGTTTAGGTACTGACTCACACTTTTAGCCTGAGTAAACTTCCTTTACTTTGAAAGGCTAACAAAGAAAATGACTTACATGGGGATGCCTCAAAAGCCAGAGGTACCAATTGTTACATCGATGAGTCTGGCTTCACCTTGCACAGTAACATGCACCTGTCACATATCTGTATGAGCTCAAGGTAAAACTAGGTAAGACTTGTGATTGAACACCCACTTTTAAAACACATGTGACACCCGTGAGTGTATCTGTGTTTTGAGAAACGGTCTGGTGAAAAACCCAGTGAAAACACTACAGTAACGACAGTGCTGGCACACAGAACATCAGGTATAGGGTGCACAGTCTCCAACAAAACCTTTCCGAAAATGTATTAGTAGTCCACAAGAATATATGAACAGATAGATAGATCAGATTGATTCAGACATGGAGACACCCAAATGGTAGCTGATTTTTATATATATATATATATATATATATATATATATATATATATATATATATATATATATATATAGTTGTATTTCTGGCCACTTGATGAATCGAAGTCCAATACTCTATTTTAACTCTGTTTTTGGTCTCTACCAGGCCCTGAGAGAAATTTCTGACTCTTTAGCTGCTAAATGGCCCACTATGTTTATCAGCTATTTGCTAACCGTGTATGTTCTTCATTTTGTTTTTTTTAGAGCTTTGTAAAAAAAAACAGCTGCTGCTGAAAACAACACTAAGAGCGGTGAGAGTGGACCAGAACAATAAAGTTGTGGGCTGGACAGCTAAAAAATGAGCTCTAACTCACTCTAAGGCTCAGTAAATCACAGGGAAGGTGCAGATTCAGCTGATAGTTCTCTGTAGGTTCATCACAATGTCATATTGTTTTCACATTGTCATTTGCAATGTCATTCACTGTTTGTGGCATTTCCTTGTGTACAAGTAACTACATGTTTAATGCACACGCAACAGACATGGCACTGGGGACAAGGACTGTCACCTGTGAGTGATATGTTGGTTGACAAACATGACAAATCATGTTGCTGGTGGTCGTGGATCACAGAATATCAGGTATAGGGTGCACCTTTAGTGATCTGTATTGGTTAGCAGGGAATACAGAACACTCCCAAAACTGTGGTGAGTGTTTTGCAAGGAATGTACACAGCTGTTCTGTTTTATCAAAAAATAGTATTTTTTCACCGTTCATCTATTTTTAATTAAACACACATTTCATTCACTGTAATACCTCTTGTTAAATTCGAATATTACCTCATTATGAATTGATATCTTAGTAAACTCTGTATTAGTCAGACCAAATTTGGTTTGCAAATCAGTCAAAGGAATTAATTTGGTTTTCCATTCATTAAATCATCAACAGCAGACTGAATGTGAACCAGCTTAATGGGTACATCGAGCTAACCAAGCATTTATCCATATAGAGATATTATTTGGACTTTCAGTTTTTACTTTAAAGTTGGCAGAATTTATGTTTTTATCCTTCTAAAATGTACATGAAAAGAGATTTTTAAGAGAGCTGTGCAGTTTCAACATGAACCCATTGCTTTGCTTTTGTGTACAGCAATGGTACTAATAATTATGCTTTTTTTAAAGATTTTTTTAGCTGAGGTACTGTAGAAAACAGTCTTTTTTATCAGAAGATTCATCTATTTAATTGAGCCAGATTTCATTAATGAAATCTTTATATATTATAAGTATTTAATACTGATTGTCTTCCTAAATGATTGTTGGAAGTGATGTTTTGTTTTTGTTATGTTACATTTCACAACTGTCATCATTTCTCCACATTCATTTTATGACCCTGGACTATTGAATCCAAACAAATATAGTATAGATTTCTCCAAGTTAGTAATGTAGACCATGATCAAAAGTTCAGCAGCAAATAAATTAAGTTCATTTTGATGTTTACCTTGACTGACACCTGTAACTACAAAACGCACAATGTTCTTACCAATGTCTGACTGCACTATACATCATCATAAACAGGTGGACAAAATAACTGGGTTTGTATGATCAGGAACTGTTACAAATCCTTGTCTCACCTCTAAAGGGTAAAGTAAGGTTTCCATCGACCAATCAAAGCAGTGGGAGGGCTCTTCTCCCAGGAGGGCTCATTAAATTTGAGTTTGTTTTTGTTTACTCAGAATAAATAAGAAAGGCCTGTCTCTATGTCATTTCAGACATAACTCAGATTCAAGTAATGGTATTGGGATCACTCTATACAAAACAATTATTCAGAGGCAGTTGCAATGTTCTGATAGAAAATAATAATTGTAGCCCACTGGATCATCGTATCACCCCTGCAGTGTGAAAGCACATCCTTCAGCCAATCAGTGTAGAGATCACCCGGTTGGAAGGGCCAATCCCCATGTGGGCTTGTTAGGGTCCTGGTGTTGTTTGTTTGTTGAGAGGCGAGAAAGAGAGAGAGAGACAGAGAGAGAGAGAGAGAGAGAGAGAGAGAGAGAGAGAGAGAGAGAGTTGAGATAATGGCAGGTTAAACCGATAGAGGCGATAAGAAAAATACAACAATTTCGTGTGGTATGTGGTTCTGTCTCTGTCTCCTCTCTGTCTAAAGAGGGTAATGTGTTTGGTTCTGTGCTGCTCTGGTCCAATGTGGGAACTGGTTCAGTGACAATATGTGAAGGGACAGAAAGATAAATTGGTCTGGAAGGACTCCCATCTTCTCCCACCAGTGGTATGGCTGGGCATTGTTTGGAAATCTGTGATATTGAGGCAAGAATGATTTCTGAGATTTGGTACCAAAGTGATATTTTTTGCTTTGAGAAGTACAGAAGGTTTTTTTTTGCATTTAACATACGTTCTAGAGTATTTATGTTGTCAAACACAAAAGGCGTTTAAGAACTTTAGTGAAATTGCTTAAAATAAGCAAATCATGGCTGCGTACATTGCAGATATGCTTGCATCTCTTTGGCTGGTCAAATGTCATTTGTAAGAGGGTGGGGAAATCTGCTCCACTCTCAATCCAGAGGAAACAGACCCCCCGGGAACAGATCTGACAGGATTAACCCGCTTAGACTGGAAAAGGTCAAACGCCATCTGGGTTTATGTGTCCTGCTGATCCTAAAAGAGCTCTGTTCTTCTGTTGGTTGGTTTACCTCTCTTTAATGAAAACCCACTGGACCACAATGTTGACTGGGACACACCTGGTTTACTCTGTCAGACATGTTTACCTTTCTAGTCTTGAATCATCAGTGTGGAAACAAAAGGGTTTAAAAATTTGTCCTTATGTGAAAAGGTCTATTGCTTCTTCTCAGAACACCAAATGCATTTTCTTCATATTGTGCTTCTAATCCTTTACCAACAAGTAAGTTACAGTATGGTTACTTAATTTTCACCATCTTGATCAATCTTGACTGTTCCAGTGAAATCTGTAATTAATTAGCTGAGAATTAGTTATTTGTCGTTATCAAAGATGAACACTTTTGAGACATGAATAAGACTTGAATATCCATTATGTTTTGAAAGTCATGTAATGTCAAAAACAGTCAGTAAATATAACACACACCAGCATAAATCACAGCAGTATAACAAAGATAATGCTCTGCTTTCACAAACTAAGCTGTAATGTAACAAAACACAAAGGAATTGAGATCTGAAGAGTGTTGACAGAATAATATCTGCACTTTTCATCCTGAGGCAAGAAAAGGATCAAGTGCAATGTTTGTGTAGGCTTCAGTTTTGACAGAGTGAGTTTATTTAAAATAAAGACGTCTCTCAGCTCTAGTTTGCAGTTCTCTGCTTTAACGTCTTAAATCAGCCACCATGTTTGCTTCAACTATCTTTCATGCTCTTCTTCTTTCCTCTTTCTCTGGTTTTCATCCAGCATCCGCCTCTCCAATTCACTCTCCTCCTCCTTATTTCCCCTCATCAGCACCTTTCTGACTTTTCCCTTTGTTTCCCTCACTGACTCTGTTCCTGAGTAAGGCTTTTAAACTCCTGTGAGACTGTGTGAAATTAGCTTGTAGCTGTTGTGGGTGGAAGAGCTGTGTGAGTGTGTGTGTGTGTATGTGTGTCAGTGAGTAGTCTTGGTACTCTTTACTACTAACTTTGATCAGACATAATGGCTGCTGTTTCCATGTTGTGTTTGTGGATGGGTGAGTGAAGGAGAATAATATTTGTCCAGCGTGCTGTCCTGCTTGAAATCCTCTTCCCTGAAGCGCCAGCAGTGCTGTGTTTGCCTAAAAATTTCCACATTATTGTCCATCTGTGTGTGTGTGTGCACATGAGGTTGTTGGTGTGTGTTGGATCAGTTGTTATGGCCACATTGCGTCACTGTTGGTTAGACCTTGACTTTTGCCCATGCAATGCTGTTTCCACGTACAAGATGCACCCTTAGGTGATAAATATAGAAAGTAATGTAAATATACAGTATTCTTGTGAATACGCAGTTTTCATACACACACAAAACCCCTTTTTTGCTTGGTATTTTTATTGCGTCTGGCATGAAATATACATTTAACACAATTAAGATACTGATTGACAGTTTAAAAGGGTTAATATGTGCTTTGTTTTTTTTTTACTTCTGTCACTGATGCACAAATGATTGCAACATTTCTTTGAGGAAATATTATACCAATTTCAGTGTTTATTGCTTTTCGCCTGTCTTCATGATGGCAGCCTCTTTGCCCTGCATTTGAAAGCGGCTGTTCACAATATGCACTTAATATACTTTTGCCTTCAGATGTAGTCAAACGGCACATCAAACAAACTAGTTAATCTCAAACACACCCCCGCACAAGATGGAACAGGAAAAAAAAATTGTTGATCTGTGATGCAGGTCCATAAGTGCGGGTAAATTATTTAAGTATAGTTTGAAATACAAAAAGGGCTTGGTGAGTTAAGCAGAATGGACTATAAACATAAAATATTCAATCCTAGCTTTTTTTTTGTAGGGGATTTTGGATATATATTTTTAACCTTTCTTGTTGCACAGCTGTGGGGTGGTAATAATATAATTATAACAATATAATAGTATAAATAAATACAGTACATAATTATACGAATTATGTTTTATGGGGCATGTTCCTATATTATCCTAAAAACATAACTAGTAGAGTAAAAGCAATGCTTGAGCAGAAATACATGATCTATAAAGATTTATTTATACTCCAAATAGATTTATATACATTTTGATTAACTTTTAAATCTAAAAACATAGTACATATATAAAAACAGTAAGCTACTGTATACGTTACACCATAATACATCACAGGGTTCCCTCTCATATCCTGTTCATTCGAAGAAAGACAAAATGTTGTTCTTCTTAGCAAAGAATTTTTGAACTATACCTTTTAATATGTAAATCAGTAGTTAGCTTAGCTTATCTTAGCAAAAAGACTTCCTCAGATTCTCCAATGTGAGGATTTGCTGCTTTTTCATGTTTTGCATCATAGTGATCACCTATTATTGTTGTTGTTGTTGTTGTTGTTGTTGTTGTTGTTGTTGTTGTTATTGTTATTGTTATCACCTTGGGGAAATCATAAAAAAATGTACAGGTACATCAGTTATTAAAGAAAAGAATTGGTAGTCACAGTTCTAATACCTGCAAAATGAAAATAAGCTTTAACTCACAGGTATACTGTATACGGGATTTTTAGATTCAACTCAAATATCAGCAGTGTTCTTCAGGCATTGATCTGCAACAATATCACACTTTGAGTTCATGAAGCACATTGTAAGCTCTAACAATATATCACTGCCTTTGTATATGGACAAGTAAAGGGGACAATATATTTACAGGTCTGGATTATAGCTGAGCTCAGCTTTTACTGTAAATATAGTTTGGGTGATCGCCAGAAAAACCCACATGGTTTTAAATTGAAAAAAAGAAACCAGACTGCATTTTTTTCTGTAACAAAGTGAAAAACCGCCAAGTGTTTTTTTTTCCTGTTTACATACAGCGAACATAAAAACACTTTGTGAAAAGTTTAGTGTGAGAGCTTGTCTAAAGCCCAGTGTGGATGTTTTGTCTGCATTCATTTGACTTGCATTTAGTTTGACAAAGCCTTAGAGACAAGAACGTATCAGCAGACACAACACACACACACACACACACACACACACACACACACACACACACACACTGTAAGACGTGAGAGCTTCTTCCCACAGGCTTTTTTTGAAGTTTCTACCGGCATTTACTCTGTGAACAGACAACAACACGGGCAATAAGAAAAAAGACAGAGACAAAGTGTCAGAGCAGAATGAAGGCAACTGAGGAAGGGTTTGGAAAAAAGGAAGTGAGGGAAAACTGAGTGCAGGACAGTTGCAACATGCTGAGAGAGGAGGAAACTCTGCACTCTAACTAAAGGGAACTGAGGCAGAGGAAAGAGAGGAGGAGGAGAGAAGGATTAAACAGAGCAGAGCAATGCACTTGGAGTAAAGAAAGGACATTTATCTCTCCTTCCTCCTGAGCTTGTCCCTTGTTTCCCCGGTGGAGCAGACAGATAAGACAGCCTGTGTATGATTGGCTTAACACTTGGCCCGTCGCCACGGCTGCACTATCACCGTGGGATACCGACAGTAGCTGAGGGATTTTGTCAGATAGGATGGTGTTAAAAAAAGATAGGATAGTTTTGTACAGGAAGTTGGTTGATTGAATTTAAATCAGTGTATTTGAATTCTGTGTGAATTTGCACCAGAACTAGAAAATGCAGTGCTGTAAATCGTCTATCACAGTTCCTATCCCACTCTTTTTGCATTTCCTCTGCTTTTTGACATTTTCACAGTGTGATTCAGTAGATTTCTATTTAGGGTACTAACTGTCTATAGCAGAGAGACACAGCGAGAGAGAAAAACAGTGTTTTTTGTGCTACACAATTTTCATGTACATACGTATTCTGTCTTCTATTCTTTTTGACGCTCATCATTAATGCAAATAAATGCACTCAGGTGCAGCCTGTGTTTCTCCTTTATCGGTATAGGTTCTCTCTAATTCAGCGAATTGAGGATCTCCACTGTTTATTTTCAAATAACACTTTCTGTGTCACATAGCAGAACACAGCAGAAGCAGGTGGGCTATTAACACTTTATAAATTCCACTCTAAATATCTATGTCCTGCTCAACAGTGACAAAGTAGCAACATCTGTCAGCTAGAGGAGAGAGAGTGAAAAGGAAACCAAAATGTTTGAAGCAAGCTGTTGAGTATTTTTTTTTATTTCCGGAAGCAGGGGGATGAGGCAGCTATGGTTTTGTTTTTCACACCATGGAGAGGTTATGGAAGCATGGCAGCCACAGAAAAGCACCTTGTGAGAGCTGAGACTGTTAGCAGCCAGCAGCAGCTGAGTCTATTCATCATCATCTAGCTTATGGCTGCACACTCGCTGTTGGAGCTTACCTCACAGATAAGAAAATCAAGGACCCATACTCGCAGTACACTAGTTTGACAGACCTCTAGTCAAGTAGACAAAAAGACAAGAAGCAGCACTTCCTATTATGTTTCTTTCCAACCTGCTTCCCCAGCCAATCAAACAGCCAAAGGCAGTAGACCTGTAGCCATGTCAAGCTAATCTACTGACATGCTGTCTTATCTATTATTTATTACACTGTGTTGTGTGTTGTGTCCACTAGACTGTGTCTCCCCCAGGCTTAGATCTAGGTTGACCTCGACACGCCTGGGAGCAGCTGTAAGGCTTACATGGTGAAAAACACTGTTCTGACAGGCAAAAGTGACTCGGGAATAAAGTAACAAACATGAGACTTAGCTAGGTTTGTGGACAAAATGTTGGAATCACAAGAAAAGTGTTCCAGACTTTTTATTTCTTCCTTGTCAGTTTCCTTCTGCCTCTGCCTTGATCTTATTCACATCAGTTTTTTTCTCTGTCACCGTGTTTAACTCGAACGGGTGGCTGAGATTTTCTTCTGCTTTCTTCCCTTTAACCTTGTCTGTCAGTCAGTTGTTCATCCAGTTACTAACTCAGTGATGTGAGTGACTGATATCCACGTTTCTTACTGCAGATATGGGTTCTTGCACATGCAGTACCTGACACAAATTAACATGAGAGTAATTATAATGAAGCTTAAGCTAGCGCTGAAACGATAAGAGGATAAACAGGAATTAAAATGAATAAATGAAAAACATCTAGTCAGACAAAACAAGCAAAGTGAAGACATCACTGGCTGGGAAACTGCATAATTTCCCACAATTCTCTGACATTTGAAATACTAAAATATTATTTGTTTAATAGAAAAACTAACTGGCAGATTAACCAATCATGAAAATTATTGTTATTTGCAGCCCAAAATGTAGCTTTCTTCTCTATCAGGGAAAGTAAATATATTCATCTACATGTGAAAGGGACGACTTGATTTCCAAACTGATTGTCCTACATTTACTTATTTCTTGTCATGTGTACAAACAAGTGCAACACTACTAATGCCTTCCAAGAGGGACTGTCTGAAAATGTGCGCTGTTATCCCCATAATTAAGTGATTATCCTGTCTCACGCTTCTCTCTGGAGGCATGCTTGTCACCCCACTTTAAAGAGGACCGACAACATGTCGGGCAAACTAGTTCTATTGGAGCATAACCTAGTCGTATTCTTGAAACATATTTGTCTCCAGATTGCTCTGCAATCTTTTAGGCCTGAGATACGATTTAATTTTAGATTCATGGACCCCATATTGGGTTGAGCCTAGTATTGACAAGAGAGGGACATTTTTAAAAGCTATTTTTAAAAGCTAGATATCATAAGAATGAGCCTTTTTCTTATTCATTATCTTCTCTTCTCTTCTTCCCCTCATTAGCTGGCTGCTGCATGCAGTTTGTTGCTATTATTGAGATTTTGCTGTCAGATGAATCACCAAAAACCTTGCACAATGCTATTTAATACTCCTTTTTTGCCTTTTAAGAGTGTCCCTCTCTTCACTGGCCATTAGTAAATCTCCTCATTTCGTTTATTCTTTGCATCATTTAAACTTAAAAAACACATCACATGATTTTGTAAGTCCAGGTCCCATGAGTAATTAATCTACAGTGACTCTTCTTCTCTGCTCCATTTGTTTGTCATCTTGCTTTATCTGTGTTTCTCACTCTGTTCTGTATTAACAGCTTAAAACCCTCTGTTCTTTCATTGGTAATGTGCAAAGATTGTTGTTTCTCAGCACTCCATCATCTGTATCTTTCTTTGATTCTCTCTAGTCCTCCCTCTCTAAGTTTCTAGTTGAACTGACTCTCTCCTCTTTCCACCACTGCTGTACCGCTCTCTTGTAATTGATTGATTTTTATGTTCACTATCCTAAAAACTGGGAGGAAATAAGAGAAAAGGGAAAGGAAGTCAGTTTGGAGAGGGCATTGAAAAGAAAGAAAGAAAGAAAGAAAGAAAGAAAGAAAGAAAGAAAGAAAGAAAGAAAGAAAGAAATATGAAAATGCAGAGATATTCTAAATAACAGGCTGCTCAGTGAAAGTTTTCCCCTCATTAATGTGAAGAGAAAAGACAGAATGAAGAGGAAGCATATTTTTGATGTTTGGCTTTGATCCACATGGTTTAGTTGAGGGATGTTTTCAGCAGTGAAAAGAGGAGTAGAGGAGGGAGGCATAGAGTTGATGAATGAGGGAGGCTATAAAAATAGAAAGCTAAGGGGAGAAGGAGGAAGTAAGCAGAAAGAAAAGGAGTCGTTTGTCTCAGTTTAGAGAAGCTGGATTAGCGATGAATACAAATGTTGTCATTGGTTAGTCGGATCCTACGTAGCATTACACTCTGCAAAGAATTCACTGTGATATTAAAGCCACGTTTGTTTTGAGTGTAATTGTTTGTTTGTGTGTGAGACTAATAAAAGGAGAGCAGGTGATAAAGTTTGAATACATTCCAATAAGCTATTAATTTGAGTTTGTGAAGTTATACTCAAACACAGGTGCAAACGTTGTGTGAGAACAATATATATGTGTGTGGTCTTCTCAGCGCCACATGTAATATTCAGTGTTACCTGTCTGTTCATATGAATGAGATGCTGCCTGTCAATCTTGAGGCTGTGGACATGAATACTGGATAGACTACGGTGGAGCTACCCTACAGGAAAGCAAACACGTCTCTCTGGTCTTCCTCTCTCTACTTCTCTCTCTGAGATGCCTCTCTTCCTCTCACGTTCTCCTCCCCCTCCTTATCTATGTTTCCTAGTCATCCTTCTTCCTCCTCCTTAATCTTCAATCTCTCTTTTGTTCCTGGAAACATCCTTTTGCATCCCCCTCTTCTTTTCCCTCTTCCTAAATCTATGCATCTCTTCCCATTGCTGATACAAATTGAAATGACCTTTCGGTTTCGATTATTGAAATCAAAAAAAGGACAGATGATTCTCTGTATATTTTTTTTTCTTCCCAAGTCGCCTACTTGCTCGTGTCAGACGTGTGTCAGAAGATAAAAAGTACAAAGCTTAAAACAACACAGCGTAGCTTAACGGTAGCCTGCAGCTGCACTTTTCAGCTTGACACCATGGCTGCTGCTGGAGTCACAGATGTATCCGATTCTTTGATTGACCCTTGCTGTCTGCTGTCACTACAGTTATCTAGCAGCTTGCTCAGTATTTCAGCTGGTAACAGGGATCATAACAAACTTTTTTGTTTTGTTGTATGTTTTTTTTATATATATATATATATATATATATATATATATATATATTGATAGATCTAACAGCCTGTCACACAGTGGAAACAGCCACTCAGTCTGCAGTTTTTGGCTTGCACATCACAGCACATGCCCATCTCTTACTGCAAAGCATAGTTAGAGCTAAAGAGAAAGAGCATTTGTTGATCTATACTTTCGTCTTCGTGTCCATTCCATCTCCTCACGTCTCAACTGTGATTAGTATGCTGACAATGCAGCAAAAAGTCTGCCTGTTGTGTGTTGTGAAATGGGTGCAATCCATTGTTTCATGGCCAATATTTTTTTTATTTCACACATTTCAAATTCTGGTTACAATGTAAGAAATCATGGATAGTAAGTGATACAGGCAGTTTTAGATCCATACTGTGGAGGCTGAACAAAAACTATGTTATTTTTTTCTTCTCAAAACTTTCACACTTCTGTTTTAGACTGAATAACTTCCACATTCACACAGACTACCATGAGTTGGATCAGATGCCGGGTGACCGTGATCAACAGCTCTACTTTCACTGTTAAATGTGTTCATTTGACTGTGTCACTGCAGTAATGGTGGTGCTGATTGGTTTCTACTCATCATTCAGCCACCTTCACACATGTTACAATTTTTTTCAAATCAGATATTTCTTTTTTCACTAATGAGGACAAAAACTTTTAGTGAGAACAACTTCATCAAATGTACAATTTCTATTTCTGGTTGTGTGTTACCACACAGTATTGTTGTTGAAGAAAAACTGGAACCACTGGTCCTACTCAGCATTACTCACTTCTGCAGAGGCTGAACAGTAAAGTAATTTGATGAAGTGTGTCACTAAAATCTACTCTCTGCTCTGCTCTGCTATCTGCTTACAAACCTCATATATCAGCTTCACAGGACACAGATCAGATCCCAGACCACTACTTGACTATAAGTGGGATGTAGCCTAAGGAGGAAAGCAGAGACTTGGCGGAGATGAAGGAGTGAGAGGAGGAGGAGAGGGGAATGAGTTAGAGACTATGAGGGAGGGAAGGAATTCGGCAAGGTTCCAGACCCATGAATAAAATGCATAAAGTACACAGTAAATTTTTAATGCTGTTTAGTTTCCACCGAGAGGCCAGATTTGCATCCTCATCCCCTGATTATGACATCTTCAGTCAGCACTTCGGGCATGGCTTTACCTATTTTAATGTTAATGCGAGTATTAGTGCAAACCAATACCAACTTGTGTGCATGCACACACACACACACGTACTCACGCGCACATATTCAGTGGAGGTTACTTATGCTGAGAGAAGCTAATCGGGCTGAAACCATTCCCACATCGGTTCCTCTCTAAATCAATTCTGTTCCTTCTCTACCTTTTCCTGTCACGGACTTCCTCTGAGACCTGCTATCAGATGAGATCTCAGGCCCATCACTTTAAACATGAGAGAAAAAAAATGAGCTGACTCGCTGGAGACCCAGGAGACAGGATGACTGAAGAGGTCATCACAGAAATAAAAGACTTCTTGAGACTGTTCTCAGAAGTTAAACAAAAACACTGTTCATTTGTTATGTTTGTGACCTCATGCTGCAGTGTCATCATGGTTTTAATCATATTCAGGATATTGACATTGAGATACATTTTAAAGTTTTATATACATAATTATGAAATTATCAAGTTTTTTTAAATGTCTGCATTGATGCACGTTGGCTTTTATTTTTTTCATATCCATCAAATTTGTCATTTTTGCAGCAACTAAGTTACCTTAACAGTTAAGGATGAATCCAGTTTGGTTTCTGGCTGCCTGGATTTAATATTTTTTAGTTTTGTATCGAAAAACTCCAGCTAGCATATCCAGATTTTGGGATCAGAATCTGCAAACAGATAATGCAATGACTGTCATCTTCAGAAGAACCAAAACTTTGCTCAGTTGCTTGTAAACCAACCCACCAATATGTTTGGAAGGAAAACAAAGTCAAAATCACACAGCCAAGTCAAGTAACAATATTAACATGTGTACCATATATGCTAATTGGCTAAGTTGTTTTTGCGCTTCTCGTACTACATTTCCTCATTGATATGTGAGCCACTTTTCTTTCCCTGGGGAAACTGTCTGACACTGCAGCTTAGTTTAACTTCATCGTCCAACTGCTAAATAACGTCTAATGGAACTACTCAGTGAAACATTAAGGTGTTTGAACACAGACATGCAGTCAATTAACTATAATTAAAATAGAGGCACTGCTAAATAAACTGCATCATGTAGAGGTTTATAATAAAGGAATTCCATTTTCACTGACAGCTGTTGTGCTACATTTTAAACAGATTTTAATTAAACCCTATAAAAACTTAATTAAACAGTTCAAATTTTTGCTTGCCAACACTCTCCTGCAGTGTTTGCAACTTTAAATAGACATGGGTAAAAGACTTTTTGACTTAGAAACTCTTTTTAAATTCTAGCACCACCTTCAACAAAGACGATATGATTATAACGGCACAGTTTTATCTCCTTGTAATCACTTTAAAGGGTTTGAATGACATTGGGGCAGTGTCGCAGCGAGCTAAACAGCCAGTTAATGCTTTTGAGATGAGCACACTAAAATATTAATGGGGGTCCTAGGCAAGGAAAGGTCATCCCTGAGACTTAGATTGAATAATAAGAGGGCTAGTAGCAACTGCTGGAAACCTTAAGTAACGCAAGCTAGTGAAAAGCAGTAGTTCTCCGGCAACAGCACCTCAGCTGCAGTCCTCTGCTGGACACGGTAGATGTCTTGATCTTATGATAACAGACAAAGCACTTTTCCTTGTGAACACAACATGTTTTCTAACTGCAAAAATGAACTCAGCAGAAAAACAACATGTTGCAAATTGTCCAGATGGTATAGAAATCAAAAGTCAACAAGTTTATTTGTTCCAATCTGGTTCAGATGTAACCACACAGACAGTTATTCACTGTTAGCCTCAAATATGTTGAGCTAGTTAGCCAAAGTTACTGTGGATTGGTTTATCAAATTGATGACTGATTCATTTTTAATTAATTAATGATTTCCAAATAAAGATTATAGATAGTAAATTTAGGTATGTTAGCATACGCTAATTGTGGCTATGTCGCTTTATATTCATATATTTCTCCTTTCTATCTCTTTGACTATATTACATGCTGTTTTCAAATCATACATTTATATGGTATATTAAATTTTTATGTGGTATAACAAAGTCAAAAAGTCAGATTCCTTTCATAACTCTATTTTGAAATATGCATAGTTAGTGTGTTTTGGCTATAAGGGCAGAGCATAGGACACCCTCAGTCCTAGACCCTCATTTAAATGAGTATAATCACCACAAAGTTTCTCTCCCTTCCTCCTCGCAGCCACATTTTAGCATAATAAAAAGGCACTACCTTTTTCCTCTTGCCTCTACTTTTGCACAACTTGCCTGCCTCTCCTTTGCTTTCTTTCTCCCCTTTCTCTTTACCCTTTGTGCTGTGCCTCAACTCTAAGCCTGCACAATTTACCCTCGATGTGTTTCAAATTACATGCCACATCAAATAAAGCTATCTCATAAGGCTTTGAGCGTGAGTGCAAGTGTGTGTATGTGCGAGTCCTTTGGTATTCTACCACCTTCAGAATCAGATTCCTATTAAATGAATCTCTAGAGTTGAGATCAGTATTCAGAATGAATAACACAGGGTTGTGATAGCTCTGATAGACATTGCATACTGTGCCGTTATCGCTGACCTTTCTTTCTCTCCTCTCTCTCTCCCCTTCATTGCTCTGCCTCTTCTCTCCAATCATCTAAAGGAAGCGGAGGTAAGTAAATTTATTGTGTTTGTAATTTAATTATACCATTCTGAAACATAGTTACCTTCCTGGAAGTCCCAGACATTGTAGTGTTGTCTGACACTGCAGCAAACCCATACTTAAGGCATTGTTGGAGATCTAGAGAGATTGCTAATTTAAATGCACAGCAGGTTGGGTGGCCAGTCAGCCACATTGTGGTGTAGAATTGCATATTAAAATGTTGCTGTAACAATTTAATAGGTTTCAACACTTTCAGAAAAATGCTGCAATTTATCATTATATCAAGTTTCTGAAGTGTTGAGTAATATCAACTTTTAACCATGTAAAATAGTTCTTTCTTGTGGATTAGCTATTGAGTTGGTGTTCATGTCTGACATAGTAAGGGAACAGAATTCCAAATATTTCACATCGATAGTTAATCATTTTATTCTGCTATAACAGCCTCCATTATTCTAAGAAGACTTCCCACAAGATTTAAAACCATTCAGTCACAACAGCTTTAGTGAGGTTCAACAGTGATGTGAGGTCAATGTTGTCAAATAACACTTTGAACATAATTTCTTTATTGATGTCCTTTGCGCATATATGTTGTTTGTTGTAAAGATTTCTAATAATTGGAAATAAAGCCCTAAAACTAAAGCACAAAAGAGCCCCAGTCCAAAAATACACAAAAGCATTTCGATCACATTAGATCACTTTTTAATTATTTTTTTTTTATTTTGTCTTATCCATTTTTTTATTTGCAGCAAGCAAAAATTGACTATAAATGAGGAAAAAAATGTCAAGAGATAGGGGCAGCGTCAGCGTTCTCCTAAAAAGATGATTTAATAAGTTTTAACAATTTGTACATACCTGATTTGAATCAGGTGTATGTATGTAACTCCTTGATCACATGTTGAATACCTAATGCAGACATAATATTGAAATATAGTAATTTTGCTTATTATCATAATTGTACTAAACAAATCACCTTTTATTATCAATTCAGCATAATTTATAAAGGGTGAAATGAAAGGATTTCTTACATACTGGATACCATTTCTCCACATGAAGCTGACAATGTGATGATAAAGAGGCTGGAGTGCTTAATCATGGGAAGTCATTGTCACTGTTTAAGCATAGAATAACATTGTAATGGTTTCATGGTGTAGGCCTCATTAGAACACACTAGCATTCTACTTTACAGCTTTACATCTCAGTCACAAAGAATAATTTCCGATCAGAGACAGAGCAGGAGAGATGGACATAAAATAAGTTTAAAAAAAAAAAGAAGAAGAAGTGAGGACATGAGTGATGTAAGGACCTACGGGAGAAACTAATTAGGTTTCATCTCCTCTTTTCAAACTTTTCTGCTGGCTCAAGTGTCTGCAGTTACCATTTATAGAACAAGGACTGGATGAGTGGGTCAACTGTCCATTTTGTGTTTCCTAATTTAGCTCCACGCCCTCTCTCTCTATATATATATCTCTGTTTTATTCAGTAATAAAGTACCTGGAGATCCTGCTTTTAAACTCAGCAGGTTGTCTCTGCCTCATTCACGTAGTGTCACTGACACAGGCTCACTCCCTGCTGACACACATATGGCTCGCCCTGGGCACTCCTTTAGATCGAGACACCACCACCGAGTCTGTGTGTGTGTATGGGTGGAGGTAGCTCACACTATAAAGAAAACACAGACTGCTTTTAGTGCACGGCTAATTCAGTAACACTTTAGTGTCTTTAGCATGTCTATATAAACATTTCATAAATGGTTAAGAGCACACTTTAATGTGATTATATGCCGATATAAGTGTGTATCAATATATTTTTTAACAACTGTGGCGGTAGATACAGGTACAGATAAAGAATAACAACATACTAAAACTGTGTTGTAATCATCTAAAATATGCCTTCACAGGAAATATTATAATAGTTGATGAATACTGTACATTAACAAACACCTAAAAAGTCCTTATAGCTGCTGGCAACTACATTATAATGCAGTATAAATCATTTATCTGTCTTTAAATTTTAAATGGGAGACTGACAAAAGCAAGCAAATCTCTCACAAACAGAGCTCACAGTGAAGGTTTCAGGATTATGAAGTCATTCACACCCCACAGATCAGCTGACCATCACCTGATGCTCCTAAGAATCAATGTGATCATGTAACAAAGAGAAAAGCAGGGACTGTTAATCAATTGTTCCACTTATATGCGTTATATGCATGTAACACTAAGCTGTGGCTCTTTTCATGACGGGGACTTTAAACGGTCTACAGAATAAGAGACGTCTTTAGCTGGGCAGGAAATCCGCTCTGAATGGATCCATTGAATCAAAGTGTATTTGGCCTAACAAATCCAAATTTCTTCTCAACTGAGCTTAGCTGAGACAAGCCAATTATTTTCTCTTTTAATATTTCCAGTTGATGAAGCTTTTCCATGACTGTAAACTGCAGACTGTAGCCAATAACAACAACTAAGATGTGACACTGTTGCCTCAAAATCCGTCTTCTCCTCCTGTCATTTCTTCCTAACAACAACAACAACAACAACAACAACAACAACAACAATAACCCTTCTTTCTAAACAAAGCAGAAGCCCATTTTGAGCTTGACACTAAATGTTTTTGTCCTAGTTAAAGCCATTTTTTAACTAGAGCCTATACCATTTTAATCCACAGCTGAAGGTTTTTCTCTACATTTGTGTCCTATTTTTAAACGTCTATTTTCTGCTGCAATCATTCATTTTTACAAAAAACAATGTATGTGAGAACAAAAGGAGAGAAGACTGAAGACAGGATTCTTCAGTAGAGTAGTTTAGTATTTGGGTTGTTCTCTCTCTGGTCTACAAAATAATTCAATGATATTCTCAGCATGGAGTTATTTTTTCATAACCCAGTTTCTTGTGTTGTGTTTCCACCCAGGATGACTACTTCAAAAGCTGGGCTCCTGCCAAATCTCTAGACCAAGGTGAGTTCTGCTGTTAGTGTGTTTATTTTAATGCATACTGTATATGAGACTCAGGGTGGTTATCAGACCTCAAGAATTAGTCAATCATTAGTTTAGTAGTTTGAAGTATATCAGCCTCATTTACTCCCATTCAACATTTAAAATGACTTTATATATTTCTAATTCATGTTTAGGTGCAGATTGAAATGCGGTGCAATTTGGTGCAATTTCTTTGTGCTTCTCTTTTCCTGTTCAAATTGACAATTTAAAAATAAATCCCAATACAATCTACAGTATAGTTAGGACCTGCATCCTGTCATAACCCATTTAAGGCAACATACAAATTGAATGACTCATGAGTCTGACATATAACACTAAACATATAATAAATTGTATTTCTGTATGTCATGATGTGATAGAAGTAGAGCAAACCCATCTTCAGTACAGAGATTTTACTATAAGCGTCATTTCCTAGAATTTTTTTTTATGATTTTGCTTCTTGCTCAGTCACTTTCCTTTAGTCTTCTTTACTTTATCCATCAACGTCCTCTTCAGCAGCTATAGTTCGTAGCAGTATACTTTACTGTTCATCTGTAAACTCTGTACTGTAAATCTCAGAGTTGAGGTGGAGCAGTCAGAAAACACTTTCTTCATACAATATAATCAAGTTTCATCAGAATAAATCAAATAGTTGGTTGTGTGTAACATAGTGCCATAAAGCTTTTCATATGTTGCAGGCGATTGTTCCTGGTTAGTTACATAACGCAAGAACAGATGTATGGGGTGGATAGTGGGAATAACAAAGACATCATTCACATCAGTGTAGCATCAAAATGATTTAAAATGTTATTTTATGGCCTTAAATGTAGAGGGAGGCACGGTGGTGTAGTAGTTAGCACTCTTGGTTTAGTGTACTTATTTTATGTTTACTTCACATGAATCATTCTTCAAGTTTTTTAGTGGTACAGTTTACAGCCTGTAAATTCAAAGTACTGCAAATGAATTAATTGTACTGTTTAGTGAACTGTTGCCAAACATCCAATCATCTCTTTAAACATGTGTGTGTATGCGTTTGTGTGTGTGTTTGTGTGTAGGACTTTTTCCAAGGCCAAATGCTGCTCTTTCTTTCCACAGTTACATACTGCTTACGGACTTACTATGGCAACAACGCCAAGTCCACTTCATCAATCACACTCAAGTGTGTAATGCTCTTAGACCTCTAGTAACTCTTGACTAAACTTGATTATTACAAACACTCACTCACTTTCACTCACTCTCATTGACTCACAAATGTGCACACACACACAAACACACTTTGGGGGGTTGATTGGACTGCAGCTCTCTGAAGAGCGCAAGAGACTTTAAATCTTTCTACCACCTAGTATGTTCTGTTCTGTGCTGGCTTGGTTTTGCATATCTAGCACAGTAACTGTAACTCTTCAGGGAAAGACTTGCTGAGCAGGTTTATCTGGGCCAGCTCCTCATGGATACTGAGCCTAATGAGAGCAGCCTCAGCTCAGTGCATCAAATTCTATAGTTACTCTAGTTTCTTTGCTGGACTGTAGACAAAAAAGTAAACAGAGCTTTATTTTTCTAACCAGGGACAAAACACATGATGTTATGAATCCTCTGTGACAGAATAGCACATGTACAGAAGCCTGATTTAGGTACTAAAACAATGCTGTACTAACAAAAAAATTACTGCAGAGCTACTGTATGGATCACATACTGTCCTCCAAACATGGAGGCTCTGCTTTATGCCGAACCGTAGTATCTAGTTTAATCACGTCTATCAACTCTACTCCTGACTTTACTAACATTTATTTCAATTATGCCAGAGACCAAACACAGAGTGGTAAATTGCTGATGCTGTAACAGAGAATAACTAGAAGGAAAGGGCACTCACTGCCTTGGCTGACCCCTGAATCCCACTGGTGTGGCTCTGTAAGGGTTGAAACTGTTTTGGTCTGTTCTCCACACAGCTTCATATAATTTCAGAATCGCCTCCACCAACTCAATCTGCTCTGTGCCACTTGACGCAGCATCCCTCATAAGTAGACTGACTGTGGAATCTCCACAGAGCGGAGAGCCGCTCCTGAAATGTGCCGTGGTGCTCCTGGTGGAATCAAATACATTGTCTAGAACAGCACCGCCTGCAAGTACCTTTAGACATCTGTTTATGTTGGAGTGATAAAGCCCCCTAGCATCTGTATACTTGTTATAAGGAAAGCAAAGGAAGACGTCGGGTGACATTGTGATAGAGCATCAAAGTCTGCACAGGGGGAAGGTTGGGGTGGATGGATGATTTACCAGAGCATCCGACTTTGTTTCCTGCTTCCAACTGACAGCCAACATTTTTTTTTTTTTTTTTGAAAGCATGACTGCAATCATTCCCTAAACTTAACCCTCATTTTAACCCAAACTGAAGTTTCTCTAGACCTTAAAAAGATGTTTTTGTGCCTAAACCCAACCAAACCTTTACTGTAGCATTGTGACATCAAAAGACAGTGATGTGTGACAGTTTTGGAAGGAACAGACAATTGATGTCCTGATTGTTCCAAAGGGCATGGACATGGATGTATTTTGTTATTTGATTTGGAGGAGTTGTTGAAGCTTCACTAACCCAGGGGGCTTGTTTTCAACCACGCACATATTAGACCTATTTTTAGCAAGAGATTTCAGTAATTGCTTTGGTCAGTACAAAGTTACTGTAAGTGATGACCCTAGTTAATTGTGGCGGGAGACTATAAAGCCTAGTCATTAGAAACTCACAGTAGAAACCATTTCATAGATTTCGTTCAATATTGTTCATATATTACGTGTAAAAATGCTTTGAAATATCCATGAAAGCCCTTTGCTTCTCTAAAAATCCATCTGTTCTCTTAGATTGCCCACATCACACGGTACACACTGTGAGTCACTGCAACATTTTGCGAGGACATAGTGAGGTGACTTTGTCCTCTTGAGATTGTGACATCTGTGCACTTCTCTAGAGACACATTCAATGTAGTTAAAGCATGGAGCAGCTTTGTGCCAATTAGACCCTTTATGGGAGTCTTCTTTTTATCTTGCCCCTTCTGCTGCAGCAATGCACTTCAGCTGCAATACGACTGCTCCCCTGCTGCAGAGCTGCCAACATCACTATGCACAATGCAGTTACTCCTACTCAAACAGCACACCTGAGAGTAATGGACAACAAAACAATTACACAGCGAATACATAATGGTAATCAGTCAGGCAATCTGGTCTGCTTTGGGAACATTTGTTGTTTTCATGTGTCTGAATTGTTTCTAGTGGGTGCCACAGGCATCACATTCATCCCTGTTAACTTTACCTTTTGACTCCAGCCAGTGTCCAAATGACAGGCTTTTGAATATGAGTCAACCAGTGATGGACTTGATATGAGAAGTGTACAAATCCCTTCCCAAAACAATGCTGACATGTTGTAATGATGTCTTCCTGTAAAATATTGTTTTATCTGATTTTGATCGATGGGAATCGAATTTAAGGAATTGGGCAGAGAAGTGTGCATACATGGGATTGCAATCTAAAATAAAGGGTAAAAATAAAATATGCTTAGTCAAAGTAATCTATGACTTAAGCCCTTGGTTGGATGTCAATACAACAGAAACCATAGCAGTATCAGTCACTACCTGCTGATCTCAGTTTGACTAATGAATTACTGGTCGCCCTTCGAGACTAGTCATCAACAGGAAGGTTGATGGGGCAAAATCCAGTCTCCTGATGAATCACTCGCAGATTAATGCTTCCTTCTGTAGCATCTAATGAATGAAGGTGGGATCACAAATTACTTGTTGGTGATACTGAACAGCAAGTGATCAAATCCATCAGTGGTAAATATGTTTTCCAGACTTCTTGTGGATTGCATTGAGGTCCAGCAGTTGATTTGTAGCTTCGTGTGGAGCTGTGGTAAACATGTATTTGGATCCAAACAACAACTCAACTGAATTTGAGAAACCCTCAGAATCAGCTACAGCCTGTAAGGCCAGTTGGCTGCTTTACCTCACTGAAATGAACATATGTTCCAGCTCATCAGTATGCTGATATGATCCACATGTCAGGAATGTGCTGTTGATTTGGTTCTGCATATCTCTTTGGTGACAGCATGCCAAACAAAATTTCCAAATACAACAGAGAAGAAAAATCCTGATTTTAAATTATTTAAATAATTAAATATTCTTCTGACTTCTGTCTGTGTTTTTAGCTTATATGAACAGTCTTCTTAAAACTAAACAATGTTAACACTGGAGCCTTATTTTACATGGGGCTTCTTCATATAAGGTGCTGATGTTGTAGAATAATGTGGTTTGTTTTGTGTATTTTAATCCAGTGAAAGTGTAATTTTCATTTCACAGTACTTTTGATAGTGGGATGCTGAAGCCTGATTATTTTTAGATTGGAAAAAGGCTATAATTTGGTATATTTAGTCATAGAAGCCCAACCACATACACTGCGTAGAAGCTGTTTACATGATGTTGGTGATACTGTAAGTGCATTTTTTTTAATAAAAAACAACAAAACAACAACAAGCTGGGAATAACAACACAAAAACCCAAACAGGATGATCGGTTCCAGGTAAATGCGACAGGTATATTATGCAGTACAGACTGAAATACAATGGGAGCTGAATAAAAATGCTCTTGTATAGCAGAAATATTTACATTAATATAGTCAAGAAATGGTTTCCATATTCTTTCAAAGGCATTAGTTTTAGAGTGCAGAAGACAGGTCCAGAGGTATGTATTCCAGTATTGTCCTATGCCATCCCACCACTGAGATCCAGTGCTATTTTTACACAGGACCAGAAACAGTGAGTAAGATCACCAATTTCTGTATTTGGAGAGACGGTTTGGACCAACATGCGCTCTATGCAGTATCTTAAATTGCATCGCTCTTGTCCGGTTACAAACAGTTATTTTCTTTGCATTATCCCAGATGTCCTCCCACATCTGTTCGGTTATCACAACACCCAGTTCCCTCTCCCAGATCACTCCCATTGTCCGAGCACCGAGATTTGAGCAATCCCTCAGACCGGCATAAAAGGTTCTAATGGAAGCATTGCCCTGAGAAAGAAGTACTTGTTTCTCTATCTGTGTGACATTCATATCAGCAAGCAGAGATGTATCTTTTATAATAAAATCTCTGACCTGAAAATAACGAAAAAGATTGTTTCTTGATATGCCATATTTTTCCATAACTTGATTGAAAGTCATGAGGGTAGGACCAGCAAAAAGATCTGCCAGGGAAGAAATTCCCTTAGCTGTCCAGCATTTGAAAGTCCTGTCCAAGGTTCCTGGGAGAAAGTCAGGGTTATCAGCGATCGGCGTGAAAACCGACGCAAGTCCTGATCTGCCTTCCATATGCTGTATAATCCTCCATGCTCTAACAGTATTAATTGTAACTGGGTTGCTGCAAAGCTTTTTAATACATTTCAGCTTATCAATAAAAAGATTTTTTAGAGGAATTGGATAGGGACTTCTCGATATCAAGCCAGATTGACGAAGCATCATCTTTAATCCAATCAGCTATGTATCTTAGATGGGCACTCAATTGATATCTCTTAATATCTGGAAGATCCAGCCCACCCATAGCACTTGGTAACTGCAACACTGACATCCTGATCCGTGGTCTACGTTTACTCCAGATAAAAAAACTAAACCAGCCATTCAGTTTTTTCACTATTTTATGATTGAATAAGATGGGAATCATTTTTATTGGATAGAGCAAACGTGGAAGGATTCATTTTCAGAAGTGAAATACGGCCCAGCCATGATAATCTGAATAAGACGAGGCAGACTGAGGGGTTTAATAAGAACAACAACACATTGTCTGCATATAATGTAATTTTATGTGATTTTTCGTCCACATCCAATCCAGGCATTAAAGGGTCTCGCCTGATAGCCTCCGCTAGGTTCAATAGCCACCGCAAACAAAAGTGGTGACAAAGGACAGCCCTGTCTGCTACCCCTCTGGACCACAAAATTTGTGGACCTAAGTCCATTAGTTACGACTGCAGCCATTGGTTGGGTATACAGGACCTTCACCCATCTAACAAAGCTATCACCTAAGCCAAACCGATCAAGAGTAAAAAATAAATAAGACCATTCGACACGGTCGAAAGCTTTTTCCACATCTAGGGAAATCACAAGACCATTTATTTCCTGCTGTTCAGATAATATTTAGCAATCTTCTAATGTTGTTATAAGAATTACAGCCCTTTGGCCAGTTTGAGCCTCCTTCATTATGATTGGTAAAAGACCTTCTAAGTGTCTTGCTAATACCTTGGAAAGAATTTTTAAATCCACATCCAACAGTGAGATCGGCCTATACGAGGCACAATCCTCAGGGCATTTCCCTTTTTTAAGAAACAGTGAAATATTGGCTTCCCTTAATGATGGTGGAAGGGTGCCACATTCAAAGGAGTGGTTAAACATATTCATCATAGGCTCTAATAAAAGACTTTGAAATTCTTTATAGAACTCGCTACCGAGACCATCACTGCCTGGTGCTTTGCCTGTTTGAAGGAGTTGAATGGCCTCACGCAGTTCAGCCGCTGAGATCGGCTGAAGCTTCCATTAATGTTTTAGCATTGTTAGCTTGTTCCAACGGATAGAATGACCCGTCTAAAATTGAGGCCCTTCACTTTTTTGTTAAATTGGCTAAATATCTTCCTAGTTTGTCCCCATGTTCAAATAGTCTTTGTTTTGCATATCCTAATTTTTCCCCCGCCTTTTTTGTTAGCCAGGAGTCTAATGTGGAGCGAATAGCAGTAATTTCCTTCAATTTAGCTGTTTCTGGAGATATTCCCTCTGTGATATACTCAACCTTTTTTCCAATAAAGCTTGTTGTTCCATATTTTTACGTCTTTTAGTAGCAGTATAGGATATAATCACCCTCCTGGGATAGGCCTTGGAGGTCTCCTAGAACAGAGAATTAATTATTAACAGAGCGGGAGTTAATGGCGAGGAAATGCCTAAATTCAGTAGTGAAATATGAATTTGTGATCTTTTAGGATTGAGGTGTCCATTCTCCAACTTGTGGGATTCTTAGAGAGTTTTTTAAATTTAACGTTCATATACATTGTTGCGTGGTCTGATATTATAATGTTTCCAATTGAGCAGGAGACAACAGATTCTATAAGCTGTATTGGGGCAAAAAAAGTAATCAATTCTTGTGTAACAATTGTGAGGATTAGAAAAAAAGGTGAATTCTTTATCTGCCTCTAAATTAAAGTGGTCTGTTAATGCTTTAAAACAGTATCACAGAATGGTCCAACCCAGTTTCCTTTTGATATGTGTGTTGTTTATATATTGTGAATGGTGGGAACCGTGATGGAGCACATTTTGAGTTTAAAAAAGCAGAAGAAGTCACAAACTTAACATTCTGAGGAGGTGAAGTTTTCTGTCAGTTTTCACTGGCAGGCAATTTACTAAACCAACAGAATCTTATATAAAGTGCTGCTTCCCACGAAATATATTCATGCAGAATACAGTATACCCTGCAACCCTGCTTTATGTGTCCCCTACACTGCAGTCACTGTTTTCTCTTACTCTCCCTTCTGCCTTTTTTTTTTTTTTTTTTTTTGAATATCACCCTACCTTCTCTAAATTTCACTTGTTTTCCTTCATACTGTATTTTTTAGGCCATCTATCCCTCACCACCCCTTCACTTAACACATTTTTGTTTCCCTTCATTGTTTCTGACGTATTGAGTTCATCAGATGGAAATTACATAATGATGAACAATGGGTGACTGTGAATCAACATACCACAGTGACATAAATACACACACACAGCCTGTAAAAGCCTGTGAGAATTGGTTCTTAGTTGTTTTCGTACATGTTTGATTAATATTTAAAGAGGTTTGGTTATTATTATCACATTCCCCCTGTGTAATTGTAGTCTCTTCTCTCTTTTCTTTTCTTTCATCAGTTTCTTTTTTTGCCCTGCGGGAAATCCTTAGTTGACAAACACACCAACACACTGTCCCTTCCAGCTCCACTTACACATTCTTCTTTTTGACAGATCATCCTTTTACTGTATGTGCGTGATCATTTTTGCACTGGTCATACAGTACAGTGCGATCTGACCACAGTCACAGCACAACACAGCAACTCGGGTTTCTTTTTTTCATATTGTGTACATCGTGTAATTTTCTTCATTCAGATATAGACCTTAGAGCAGGGGTCGGCAAATAAGTTTGGACCTGGGCCAATTTTTTTTCTGACAATTCCATTGCGGGCCATGACCATGCTTTCCTACTGGAAAAAAGGTTTTCTATTTTTTCTATTCTATTAAAAATAAACGTTATTTAACTTTAAAAATGCATTTAATTTAATTTAAAACATTAATTTGCTCCTATGTGCTGTTATTACGCCCACTGCTGCATCTCCTGGCGTCTGTCATGAAACAGGCAACCTGCCCTAGCAACCTGCCGTAACTAATGTATACAGCAGCGCAGATCTGTTTCCCCATGCCGCTGATGTGCATTCACATTTTTTAATTAGGCTATTTGATATTTGAGCCGACCTTGTTTGTTTTTTTTTTTTATATATATAATGAAACATATTTGTTCACGTTGTCCGTTGCAAGAGGGACACAGGACACTTTTATTTTCCACAGGTTACAGCGCACGCACGTGCCAATTAGTGTTCCAACCTGTGCGTCAAGTAAAGAGGCTGCAAGGATGTTCTGGCTGCTGTTTTGGCACGTTACTTATCAGCTACTTTTCAATAAATGTTGTGAAATCTGTGGAATTGTTGTATTTTTGACAGAAAACATGAGGTTTTAAAGATTTATTTAAAAATATATATATATATTAAAATAAATCAACGTCATCTAGCGGGCCAGATATAATTGATGGCAGGCCGCTAATTGCCGACCCCTGCCTTAGAGTGTCTATGGTTGCTTTCTAGCTAGTCAGATAGATCTCTGTGACTAAGATGTGAAGATATTCAAGTATTTTGTACTTTGCATTTGGCTGGATTAATGAACATTTTCAAGGCAGGATTTTTGTATTTTAAAATATTCAAATTTTAAATTTCAGAATAGATGAAATGATATAGACCAGTTTTGAATAGAGTAACAACATCTATATTTCCATAATAATACTACCACACTGTGTTGTTTACTTTGATTGTATTTTCTTTTAAACTTCATCTCCCCCGGAGATGTGAGAAATGCAAATATTAATTTGTCAGACGTTGCTTTGGTCAAAAAGCGTGTGATATTAAAAAGATAGGAAAACAGTAATTAAATTAAACACAGGTGTAAAAAATTACATGTTGCACTTAAATGTCACAACCCTTCCTGTCTCCATAATGCATGAGAACAGATTGGAGAACCCTCGCAATGCCACATCAACTTGTTTCCATGGAGACATCCCGCTGACCTGTCTATAGATGGTTAACCTTTTAGACCTCTCTTATGCTTAAGGCTGAATTCTATAGCTCTGTAAGGAGGTAGGTGTGTGTGGGTGACACTGGACCGCATCCCAGAAAGCCCAGCTTGCCCTGTGGGTGTGATTAAACAGACATCTGCTGTAC
This sequence comes from Miichthys miiuy, assembly GCA_036365135.1. Taxonomy (NCBI): domain Eukaryota; kingdom Metazoa; phylum Chordata; class Actinopteri; family Sciaenidae; genus Miichthys; species Miichthys miiuy. Next base: position 14,319,696 of record CM071611.1, read on the forward strand.
TGAGATCAGGGCTTCATTTGTGCACGGCGCGCCAACACACTGCCCAAAGCTGACCCAGGACCAATGAGTGTGAAGTTGTGTCATGTGGAAAAGGTTTGAAGTAACCATTGCCCACTAATTCATCCATGGACTCACTTCTTATGTTGAACTGTAACATTTAACTCATAGTGGTCTCAGGCTTATGGGAAACAATGTTTATTACAGGCCACTAAATACAGATGCCGCGGTAGTTTGCCTGCAGCCCATGTAGAATTATGCTTTCTCTGTGCCTGACAACACGACACCTTGCAGATAAGGGCAGAAAAGTGATGGCACAATGCACAGACATTTGTTTTGATCTGAGATGCTGTGCTTCAGTGCTAACATAAATGTGGAAAGCATGAGTGACATAACGGTTGTCATAGACAGGGTTACATTAGGTCAAATTAGGTCAAATTACTTGGTCGTTGTTTATTACATTTCCAGCAATGTGTTTCACAAAAAAATAGCAACTTACTATGAAGACACCGCTGACTCTGCACCCTGGTCTGCTCAGCTGGGTACTAAAGAGTTGACGTTTAAAATTTACCAGAATGACTCGGTATGCACAAAACCAGTTATCAACTGGTAACGTTACCAGTTATAACGTTACCAATTATCCCAAAAACTGAACTCACTGTGAAACGTAGTTGAAAGCTCCAGAAAAAGCTACTAAGATGACCTTGTGTTGCAATTGCTTCTCCTTAGTTGTTTATTTTTCCATAAACTACTGGTGGAAAACTTTCACAGAACTTATTTTGATATTTATTTTAAGATTTAAAAATGAGGCAAAAACCAGTATCTTGAGAGTTCTGTCCATCATAAGAGCAAAGTGAGCACACACACCTACAGTACATTAGTCTTTTTTGTGCATACAATACACACAGTGAACTCATAAACACACACAAATATACACACACATTTTGGTTGTTACTTTTGCTCTCCACCCACCTGTGACTGACTGCAGCAATCTGGAGTGAGAGCGGCTGCCTTGTAGCCATTAAAATATCAGCCACGTCCTGACATTTACTTGTACTTTTCCCATTTACAAGGCAAAAATACCTGCTGTCAGACAATCTCATACACTCGCTCACAAGCTGAAGTTGATGAGTTTTTATGATGAATTTAAAATCTTTTTTTTCCTCTTAAACTAAATTTTGATACAATAAAAACCGCCTGCATGGACACAAATTTAGCGCCATGTTAGAGCCACATGTCCTCCAGGTCATCTCAGCCTTCTTCCAGTCACAAACTCTGAATTGTGTTTATTACAGATTTTCTGCATCTGCATTATTTTCTGCTTGGTCCCATCTGTAATGTTTGGAGAGCTGTTTTACAAAGGCCTTTAAGCCCGAGCATAGAGACAGAGACGAGGAGGGAGAAAGAGTCCTTGGCAGCCGATAACAGTTGTGCTGTCAACAAGACTGATTTTAGAATCAGTATTCTGGCTATTTCATTCTGGTGTCTTGTATATGGACATGCCCAACATATTTGTGAGGCTGTGATTGCAATGCATTATCCAGAGAGCGGGAGTCAAAGAGAGGATTACAAATCGCAGCCGGTGCCCCATTATCACAGCCAGTCCAGAGGAGCACAGGAGAGTCAAACTAGCACTGAGACACAACCAAGGAGACACAATATGGACACAGAGAGAGATTCAAAGATTCAGGTGTTTACTACTCCTGTCCGTTTGCCTAATTAGATTACATAGTGAATAAGTGGTTGCTATGGAAACAGTTTTGGCACCAAAACACAAGTCATTTGTGATGCTCTCTGGTTTGGCAGTAGCAGCCACAAACAAAGCCTGGAAAATCTGGAGCTTCCAAATTGCCAATCAGCCTGATTAGACGTGACATTGTGTTTTCCCAGCAGAGTGTTCGTCGTTGTTATATATTTCATCAGATATTTCTCCAACTCGCTTAGCCAGTGTCTCTCTGAAGATATGCTGTCTGTCTGCTCCCATTTCTCATCGGTCCATCTTTAATCTCCCCTAACTCTGTCACTGCTTCTTAATACATTCTCATATAACCATCTTTGATCCACGCCTGGAGGAGCTAAAAGAATTTGAAAGAGAGAAACTGATAAGAAAAGAGACAGATAGGAAAACATACAACAGTGAGCACCTCAGGTCTGTGTATTAAATGGAGTGTGAGCTGGAGCAAGAACAAATATCTCATTTCAGTGTAATGTGCTAAGGGCTTGTAGCTCGCTCTCCAGGCGTTCTTTAAACATTGTTTACTGCTTTGATTTTAATGGCTTGTTGGCCACATCATAAAAAGTGACTCAATATCCACGACCCTCAGCTCAGCTCTTATCTCCCTCTTTCAGAGGGGTGAGTGCTCGCAGTGTTGAGTCTTAACACATAAATGGGACTATCAGCTGAAACGCACATGTCCACGCTCCAGTGATTTCGAGCGCATGGAGTAAATTAGGCAGTCACACATACGCACACATGAGCAGTAATCAATGATACCTGGAGTTTGATGAGATGCAGAGGGAGGAAATACACAGTCAGACGGAAGGTATTGTCAATTTAATAAACAGATGAGGCCAATCATATCAGTAAAGCAGGTTCACTTCTGTTTACGATGGAAAAGAGGAAATGGTATGGAAACACTGAGGAACTAGTAGCCAAGAGAATTGGTGATTAAGAAAGGGTAAATGTTGGCAGACGGAGTAGTGTGAATTGTTACTGTCCTGCACTTCCAGTTTAGAAAGGCAGAGCCAAAACCAACAACAAGCTCAAAGCAAAATGAAGCTGTGAATCAATGGACTGCAGTGTGTGAACGGTGCTGAACAGGCTGTTTTCAAGGGGAGATACACACAACAGTAGATCACAAAGAGGGAAGAGTGAATGTGTGTGTGTGTGTGTGTGTTTGTGTGTTTTGATTCTGCCCTCTGTGCCCTGTAGCAAGTAGAGCCTCCAATGATGATCGTAAATTAGGATAAATAAAATTCAGAGGATGTGAGCAGACAGCCGTTGCTAGCGATCATAGCAGGAGCCCCCAGGCTAAATGCCAGCATGTGAAAGTGACAGTGGCATCAGAGAGTCTCAAGGGAGGGAGGGAGGCAGAGGGAGATACAAGGATATACGCAGGGCCTACAGAGAGCACTTGAGAGAGACTGCTTGCAGAGAGGATAACTTAGAGATAAGAAAGTCATCCAATAATGAGGACAAGAGAGGTCTGGCAAAGAGGAAAAAAGGAAAGAGTGCAACATTAATGAATGGAGGGCATATTGACAAAAACGAAGTTGGACAAACTTTTTTTGCCTCCAGACACACGCATCTTCTTACTTTTTCCTGGTCATTATATACAGTCTGTGGTCAGTCCTGGCTCAAAAGCCTTGCTCGCTAATAAATACAGGAGATGGATGAGTTGGGGAGTTAATCATCTCAGGGTGTTAATGTCACAGCCTACAGACAGACATGACAAACTTCCTGTACCTCAGCGTTTGGCTGCTCTGCTCCATCCCTGAGGCTCTGCCACCACTGGCCTGCTTCCATATGGGGTGTTGTATTGCTGTGTGTGTGTGTGTGTGTGTGTGTGTGTGTGTGTGTGTGTGTGTGTGTGTGTGTGTGTGTATGTGTGTGTGTGTATGTGTGTGTGTTAGACAGAGGATTAGTGTTTTTGTATCTAGATGGATAGGTGCATTAATTTGCTTTTCCTTGGCTGAAGCTACTTGTTTTTGTCTTTGGCAAAAATTATTCCTTTCAGACGAGATACATTATCCTTTAAAATGTTTTTCAAGAGACTAAAAGCATTATATCAAAACATACTTGTTTTGGATTGTGAAGTGGGAGACCTGAAAGCAACATTTTAGGAAATAATTACTTTCTAGTAGATAATTAATGCCATTCACATGTCTGAGCAAGTACAGCGCTGGAGCCAGGAGGCAATTAACCTAGCTTAGCATAAGACAGGAAGCTGGGTTAAACATCTAGCATATATTTGTCAAAAGTTCAAAATAGCTCAAAAGCTTAATAATTAACATGTCTCGGTTTTGTTTCTTTTTCTGTTTTTTTTTTTCTTTTTCTTTTTTCTTATCAGAGCGAGAGGCAGAACCTGGCACATTTGAAGACCCAGCCACTCCAGCTCACTCAGCCAAGAAGACAGTACAGGATGGTGAGGCAACATCATTTTCTTCAGGGTGGGGAGGGTTTTTTTGTTTGTTTTTTTAGTGACTCTAAGAAATAACATGAGTCAAAAGTTGATACTACAGAAATCCTGTTGTTTTATCACAGTAGATGTGGCTAATCTCATTCAGCTCTCATAGTGTTTTTGGACTAACAATCTCATTGCTGATATATTTGTCTCATAAAATTGAGATCCACAGGCAGATCATTCCAGATTACCAGGTTTAATGAGAAATATCTGCATTAATAGCTGGTCATTAATGTTCCAACAGATTGTAGCATTACTTTACACTGAGTTAAAATTGTTCTGCTCTGCTGTCTCAGCTGCAAATCCCATAAAACTGTGGGTATAATACAGCAGTGATTTAGCACAATTTGTTCTCCATCCTGTCTCAGGTTGAGTGCAGAGTTGTCAGTGTGGAAGAAAGAGATAACCAAGCTTACGGCTCGTCGTCTGAACCAGATAGAGCATGGCTAATGCACACAGGATGATCAAAGCTAGCCCCTTCAGTAACATGGAGTTAGCTTCAATACTAACATCATGGTCTGTTAGTGCAAGCTAACATGAAAACTGTAATTTGAGATTTAGCAAGTGGGCAGTAATATACTGGAGTAAAGAGTTCCCTCTTCAGAACACAGTAGGCTCCTGTCAGTTCTGGTGTTTGTGCTCGCAGCTTAGCAGAATTTAACCAGCTAATGTGGGTGTAGTGGGCTGAAATCCTCTGCGGTAAGTAACATCAAATACATTTAAATCGCTTCTTCTCTGTAACCAGAAGAGGTAATACATTTAATTAAACCAAAAGTATATGGAGCATGACATGCATTCAGTTGATTTACTTTTGGGTTTTGATGATGTCTACACGCTTTTATTTTGTTGCTTGCTAATTCTAATTTTTTTTTATTTACAAATATTTTTCGTACAGTGTGGGACTTATGATATTCTTTGTTAACTTCATGACTTACTTATAAACACCTTACTCTATGACAGAAATGTCTTATTTAGTTATTAGGTCAATGCATTTTGTAAGGCAAAAGCAAGAATATGAACAGATCAGACAGTTACCGATTGCTATATAATTTGATACAGTAGTTATCAAATTAAAGTTATAGTGATAGTCATAAATAGGAAAATAAACCAAATGGTGAATAAGTAATATAAAATACATTAACTGATCCCTTTACTGTGTACTCTGTGGAAGATTTTAATGGTGGCTTAACACAGTGCACCAGTACAGCTTAAAGACTTATTTTTTTCCAGAGATAAACAGGTTAAAGTTACAGCCAAAGAGCGTTCTTGTTACACTAGTTTTGCCCCAACAAAGCTCCAGAGCGCTGCTTAAATGGTAACAGAGTTGGCAAATGGAAAGCTAAATGTGGAACCAATTGGGAGATCAAATGCAATTTGAAATGTGACTGATGCACACAATGTGTTCTGTTCGTTAGGTAATTACAAAACCAATTACACATGTTTTAATCTAATTCAGTGGGAGATAAGATGTGTGGTAACATATACAGTAATCCACAGTTTCAAAGCCAAGATAAATCTACAAAAAGAGCTGCAGTGAGATTATGCTGCTGGGAGATTCAGCCTGAATAAATTGTGTTTCTTCCTCAGTATGTCTTCATGAACTTGAGTCAGTTCGAAAAACACAGACGTTAGGGTCTGTGGAGAAGGTTTGGTTATTTTTACTTAATTACAGATTTCTGTTTTTCAGTGTCAGCTCTGATGAAACACTTATAACACTGTAGAGCTCTTTCAGTTTTCAGGTTATGTTGCTCTGTCGCTGAGCTGCAACTCAGAGATTCAAATTAAAATATCTGCTTTTGATTTCGATTGGGAGTGCATTTGTTCTGAAAACAAGTGACTGTCAGACAGTAAATCATGGAAGCTATAAATCTTAGCAGCTTATAAGTGAGTCTCTGATGTTGACCCCTCATGTGCTATATGGACAAACTACTTGTTTTCCTTTTAAAAGGAGCAAAATCTCACACTTGAAATTACATATTGTATAAACTCTCCATTCTTCCCTTGTGTACTGTGTGTGTACTTTGTTGTTTTATTATTAAACCTTTATTTAACCAGGAAAGGTCCCATTGAGATTGAAAATCTCTTTTTCAAGGGAGTCCTGGCCAAGACAGAACAGCAGCACAAACGAAGAACAAGTCAAACCAAAACAGACACAAGACACACAGATAATATTACACATAGTGGTCTATAAAATAAAAATGGTAAAAGAACAATACAAGTCATGAAATCAACAACAACAACATCAATTAAAACAGCAACATCTGGATAATTCATTCTCTTGCTCTTACGATGTGGATTTAAAAGCATTCAAAGACATCAGATCTTTGAGTTTTAAAACATTCTGTAAGACGTTCCAGTCAGAGGGTGCTGAGTACCCAAACGCCCTCTTCCCTATCTCAGTACGAACATTTGGTACTGATAAGATATAAAACTCCCTAGAACGCAGCGAGTATTGTCCATCACGTTTTTTTAGAAATAATAGAACAGAGGCATGTTGGGAGCAACCCAAGAATTGCCTTGTATATAAAAATATACCAGTGAGTACGTCTGCAGGCTGGTAAACAAGGCCATCCCACCCGAGCATAAGCTCAGAGTGGTGAGTCAGGGCGTTACAATTTGTTATGAACCTGAGTGACGCATGATAAGCTGTGTCAATCAGTTTCAATGCCTGCGCAGGGGCACGCATGTACACAAGATCCCCATAGTCAAGAACAGGCAAAAATGTTGCCAAGTTGTACAGTAGTAGTGCTTGGGGCATAACATGTTCAGTTCAGCACATAGATTTTGTCTTTTAGAAAAAGTGAGATTGAAAAGGGTTTTAATCTTAGATAAAGTGAATAGATTCTGTTTTCTTCTATTTCTTACTTTACTACACGCTTTAGGCAAAATAATGATTTAATGGACACATAGAGCGTTGGTGTTTCATACGCAGATACTGCTGTTTAGATATTCTTTTCAGTAACGTGAGTAAAATAGTGAATATGAGTGGATAGTAACAGGAGAGGAGAATCAATGGAGGTATGGGACTCTAATCTACTCTTACTCATTCATGCTCACACACACACACACACACACACACACACACACACACACACACACACACACACACCCTTCAGCTGCAAAATTAATGAATGCCTCAGTCTAGGACAGTGCAAAAACATTTAATTATCCCTGATACTGAAGGTGAGGCAAGAGGCCAGATCTTTCATGCACCTGTGTGTGTGTGTGTGTGTGTGTGTGTGAGTGTGAGGACTGAGGAAAAAGAAGAAGAGATCAGAGTGTGTCAATGAGCAAAAAAAATCAGCCTGTAAGTCAAGTGTGCGGTCTTTCATTTTGACCTCTCCTGAAACTGACTAAAGGTTAACCTGACACAAGCTCATCTGGCAGCCGAGGGGATCTTTTTAAAAGCAGAAGAAAACAGACCAAATGACGAGCGTCCAAAAAAAAATCTTGAATGAATGAAATAAAACTTCCCCTTCCTGCACAGCAGCAGACCATTCCTGTCTAACCCTGCCTTATAATCTATCTTAAAGTACATCTTAGATTAAATCAGTCAGTCGATTCAATTTTAATATAATTGAAGAATAAATTTATTCTGCATTAAAATGACAACAATCAGAAAAATATAACATTTTATAATCAGTGTTGAGTTTGTCCAGCAGTAAAAACATATTACCTCTGTAACTGATGACAAGCTGTCCTTTGAGCTTCATGTGGATGCTGTTTGTAAGAAAAGTTACCAGCAGATGTATTTTTATCGAAAGCTTCAAGGTCTTAATCTTAATCACAATAGCACATTCATGAAAATGTTTTATTTCTGTTTCATTGAATTAGTCCTCATCTTCTCTTTTGTTAGCTGGTATGGGTTACTCAGCCTCAAAAACAAGGACAGATTACAGGGTATCATTAAAGTGTGCAGCAAAATTGAAGGCACAACCTTAAAAGACCTTCCACTCCTCTACAAGGTGAGGTCTTTGAGGAAGGCCCAGTCTATCCTGGCTGATCTTCGCCACCCCCATCTAAGGAGTTCAAGTTGCTTCCATCTGTCCACTGATACAATCTGCCAAGATTTCGCTCAAAGCTCCACTGTGCATAAGTACAACCTCACAGAGCCGCTAGCATAACTCTTACAGTTTGTTCAGAAGGGATGCAGAGGATATTTTACAGGTTAAATACAAAGGCAACGGAAAGATGCAATTAAACACACATTGACAATGTTTCAACTTTAGCCGAAAGAAACTGTGCATATCTAAATACATTATGACCTTACTTCATAAACTTACATAGCCAAGAGGAAAAAGAGTGAAAACAACAGAAAGAAGTGAAGTTTCTGGTGAGATCAGCAAGACACTGAGTTTAACATGCACACAGACACACTCCCACACACACAATCGGTGCATCCATTGTAGCCAGTTTACAGCTAACATCTGTACAGTTGGTACATTGGTTGTTTGGGGCAACACAAAAACGATCCTTGCTATCTGTCTGAACACACCATTAGCCATATTAAAATACGTAGTTGTGAAGCGATAAATTCACACAGTGAAATGTGCCTAAAGTTGGATGATCAATTCTATGGGAGCCCAGAATATGAATATGAATGTTTTGAAATTAAAACTTCATATACCCCATTCACTGACCTGTTGCCACAATGAGGACCTCACTTTGCAACCTGGTTATCAGGAGTTTGTTTCAGCTGATTTCCTCTTCTGTCTTTGTGAGGGTGGATGCACCTAAAGACACCAACATCTTTTTAGCCATTTGTGTGTTTGTTTCTCCGAGTGTGTGCACCCCACAACCAAGCCAATTTCATGCATATTCTATTCTATTTCTGCTCTCTCAGTTCTCCATGTAGATGATTAGAATTGTAGACACACTTCAAGTAGAACAGGCTATGTATAACTTTATTTAGACTGTGACAATTAGCAACTTCAACTTAAAATAATGTCCTCCTGCTTGCGCATGTTGTCCTTAAATGCATCTTTGCTCTTTTGCTTTGAAGTTGTCTTCAAAGACTGATTATTTGCTTTCATAAAGTTCCTTTAAAATGCTTTGCTGCCAGCAATAGCTTTACAAAACATCCTCTTTCAGGGCTTTTCACAATAAAGTGTGAGTTCGCATGTGCTGTTGTGTGTATAATGGTTGTGTAGCAGTGATGAATATTCAGTAAGAGATAGTCAAAGAGCTTCTCTCTCTCCAGATATTTTTCTCCCGTAAGCCACTGTGGTTTCTTCTCTGACATTCAACCTGAACCAGCTTGTTTATCTTCTCCATTCCTCAGTTACATTCACAATAATATGATTTGGCCATGTTTTCAATAATTAATTTTATGGATGGTGAATCCGTTCCATCACTGCATCCTCCCAGAGGCCCTTTCTGTGCTTTCATCCCTCCATCATTCCTCATCATTGCTCTCTGTCATCCCTCGCTCCAATGCATCTCATAGGCCAAACAGTCAGACCCTGAGGAGCGTTCACAAAGCTGAGCGTGAATCAGATTTTATCTTCTCCTGATCTGTTTGTCTTTCTGTTCTTTCCCTCCATCACCGAGACCCCACCAGGTAAAAGACCCGAAACACCTTTTTAATTAGTTTATCAAAGCCTGAAAGTGATGCTCATTTTTCTAATAACAGTCATGAATTTGTCCTTTGGGAATGGTTGTTGAACCTCTTGTTTATTTAATTTCAAACTTGTTTATTTGCTATTAGAAATGGTAGCTGGGGAGAGCAAACAATGGAGAGCGATAGAACACTGCGTCGATAAAGAAGCGCACACACCCATACTCGCAGATTGCAAAAACATCCCGTTGACCTATGTCCGGCTCAGCAGCAATTAATTTGAGGTCACCGTCTACTCTTTGACAGGGCTTGTTGGCGATGTGGCCTCTTCTATTCTACTCTGACTATCTTTATTATCCAATCACTGCACTCCATTCTGGCCTCTGTCCAGTATTAGAGGACACAGGAAGACTGTTTTATCTTACCATTCTCTTCTCTAGCCACTTTTTCCTGTCTCTTAAGGAACATTAAGGGTAAAAAAAAAAAAAAGTAGAGGAGAATTCTTGAGGAGACAAAGTGGCAATGCAGGGCAATTTACTGTCAACTTTAATTGTAATAAAATTCTACAGCTTCGGGTACAATGTGCTTTTCTGCCAGGAATCCACTTCGAAGTCTGCAGCAATTAAATGGCTGGAAGATATGTTCAGGGTTGGATCATCCAGGAGAGGAGGATGTTTTTTGCACACTGTAGACAATAAACTGCCATACTTGGAGCTTACCCTAATAAATAATAGTGCAATGATATAGCAACACTGACACACTAATGCAGTTAACACTAATTCAGTTTCTGTACCGTGATTCTACATTTTCCTTTTGAAGGCATGGATCAAAACCATGACCTTGTGAATTGTATGCTGAAATTCCCCTACAAAGTCCCACTGAGAGTATCCATTTAAACAAAACATGTTATAAAGCAGTGGCTGGCACAGAACTTTTTGCACTTAAATGACAGCAAAACTGAATGCATTTTGTTAGGTTCACCATCTACGTTGAATGTTTTCACCACAAACTCTGGCACTCCGGCCCCCCTTTTTAAATCACATGTCAAAAATCTTGGGGTAACATTTGATAATGGGCTCAAATTTGACAAACAGATTAGCTCTGTTGTCAGCACGAGCTTTTTTCAGCTCCGTCTCTTGGCCAAAGTGAAGTCTTTTCTCAGTTGGCAGGATCTCGAGAGGACAATCCACGCTTTCATCAGTTCCAGACTGGACTACTGCAATGCCCTCTACGTTGGCCTCAGTCAGTCCTCAATTTCTCGCCTCCAACTTGTGCAGAACGCTGCTGCCTTTTTAACAAGCACGTCCAGACACGAACACATTACCCCTGTGCTGTCGTCACTCCATTGATTTTAAACTTCTGTTGTTTGTCTTTAATGCCATTAATGCCTTGGCCCTCTCTTACTTGTCAGAGATTTTAATTTTTCGCAATTGTGGCAGAGCCCTGCGCTCTTCGGGTCAGCTTCTGTTAGAGGTCCCTAGGTCGAGATTTAAACAGTGGGGTGATCGTTCTTTTGCCGTCGCTGCTCCCAGACTGAAACAAACTGCCCCCTGACATTGGCACCACTACTGATCTCAACCTTTTTAAATCGAAGCTTAAGACCCACTTTTTTAGATTGGCGTTTCAATTCTGACCAGGGCCGTACTGTTTCTTAGGTGTACTCATTCTGTCTGCTCCTCTCTATGTATTTCTGGAAGGTTTTTAATACCCTGCAGCGCTGCAGCACTTTTAATTGTATTTGTTTGTTATGTATCTGTTATGTATTGTTTATGGCTTTGTTGTAAAGCACTTTGGGTACCGTTCAGCTCTTGTAAAGGGCTATACAAATAAACTTAATTTGATTTGATTTGATAAAGCACTGATTGTTAGTTTAATGTCAACCGTGTCTACAGTGACTTGTTTCTGAAGGGTACTGGTGTCCATGTCAAACAATTTTCAGTGGCAAATTCACAGAGAGAGAAAGAGAAAGAGACATATATATATGTATATATATATATACATATGTTGGGTATCCAGTGTTTGAAACATCCACACAAATAGATGACTGCTGCATCAGAACCTCTATTGTTTAATGTCATGAAAGGGCAGATTTTCATATTTTTAATGAACATTATGGATCTATACCGAAACAGTACACTGAATAAGAATAGGTCTCTTAATTTTCTAATGCCAACATTACAGCATGTTTCTAGCCCTCCTCTGCCTTTCTGTGTTTGCACTGTTGCTCCCTGCGGGCTCTGAGCTGTCGACTTTGAGGGAGGGAGATGGAAGTCAATTTATGAACCTACTTCATCTACAGTTGGGAAAATGGACACACAATGTGCACAAGAGAGCACTGTAACTGTGGTAACAGCGAGGGCAGAATGGTCTAAGGTTTATTGTAACACCTACAAATAGAGAGGAATAAAGCTATGATGTAAGTAGGATGGCTAGGAGAGCTGGTGACTTGTAAAATATTTATTAATAGATAATAAAAAAAAACAATACTGAAACAATTTAATAAAGAAAAACCTCACACACTCACACATCCCTTTACATGTTTACACAATGAGCCTATTGAGCCATATAAATAATATATACACATATGCATGTTTATGGATCTTATTTTCACTCACTTGATGAAGATGACTTTGATCTTTTTTGTTAGAGTATTTTTCTAAGATACAGTGAAACTTTTGATTTCAGCAAGGAATATATTTTCTTTTATGTACTTGCTGTGTTCGCTGAGCATGAGCTACCAACCAAGCACTATATTGATCCCCCCCCCCCAGTATATAAAAGCAGATCTGACCAGATGGCAGCTGGGTTGATGCTGGGCTTGCAGCAACAGCAGAGCTTTCAAAGCATGTAGAAACACAGCAGTGTGCAGCAGCCACGAGGTGCCCGTGTTAACAGATTTTAAAAGTCAGATTGTAAGTCTTTCAAGACAGCTGGCAAATGGCCACAACTTTCTAGCCTTACTGCTAATGTACGAAGGATGTAGATACTGCACATACACAGATTATGCTGTATATGAACAGAACCTATGAGATCACATTTTCATCCGTGTATGTATGTATGAATTCATTGAAACTGTTAGCTTTAGCGTAGCTTTAGTTCATGCAGCGCACTAAAGACATGCTTGCATTAGCTGACTGACACCAGCTTCACCAGCTGTTTGGATGGCTACCAGCTGACTAGTTAAATCAGTCATATTCATGCACTCACTATCACTCTGGTAACACCATTAACACTGCTTGCTGCCACAGTGCACTTCCCCAACCCAACCTCTTCGTAAATGGCCCCTTTACGCTGAGCAGACTAAAGCCGACAACCGTGAGAGGAACATGATGAAATCATTGGTCGTCAGTCAAAAACGGTGGGCCAAGACAAGTCCACCAGCAACTAATTTAGAGCCTTGGCAACCAGAGACCAAAAGCTTCATCACAATTCTGTCAGAAGTGTCAGAAATGTAGGACCAAAATCCCGAATATGTCATTTCTCTTCCTGCGTCAGTTACTCATGTAAAACATTGGATGGATCTAATAATAAACTTCTACAGGCTCCTGCACAGGCTTGTGTGTTAAGTTTTTGATAATGTTGAACTAAAATTTGATGTGTATGTATGTCTCATGAGGATTTTTTTCTCCAAGCCAAATCCTCATTTCAGTTCAGATTCTTTGAAATCTATATTTAATCTTTCAACTGACCACCTTCATTTTCAAGAAGCTTTTACACACAAACGATTAAAAATGACAACCATCATCAAACTGTGTCAGTGTCCGACTTTGAGAAGTGTAAATGCGCTCAATCTGAATTCAAACTGAGAACATTTGTGTTCATTTGTTAATGATCTGCTGTTGTCTTGTCCCCACGATTCCCTTGGCTACAGCTCTGCCAACTCTTCCATCTGTCTTACCCCTACAGACTGCAGACTGTAACCCAGCACCCAAGGGGGCATCAGTCAACCTTACATATGGCCAAGGACAACAGTTTGACAAATTGGTAGTGAGGATCTACATGCTCTCTCTCACAAACTGTAACTGTAACATTATAGAGAATACGCACATGACTTCCTTCTTCTTTTTTCCTCCCTTATCAGCCACCAGTTCCGAAGCACTGCGCCCTCACAGTTTCTCCGTTAAGCAGTGTCTGATGACGAATCATAACACTTAATTCATGCGCACACACACAGGCACGAGTGCTTTACACTTGCTCATTTGGCAACATCTTATCAGCAGAAGACAACCATGTTCATTTACATAAATCAATAGCATTTTCAAGGTAAAATGTGGTTTAGAGTGTGAAAAGGAGTTTTACTTGGCACTTTGGAATGAATGGATAAGCAATAAGGCATGTCAAGTAATATTGCTCACGCACATTGACTTATTCACACACACGGATGAGAATAAAGTCATACTTAAGATTAGAGAGAAGAGAGGGGAATAAAAGGAGATGAGAGACTCATCGTATTGAGGGAAGTAAAAAAGAGGTGGCAAGAGTGTGCTGCAGTGCTCCTGCATTTCAATTGATTGGCTGGTTTAACCGCCAATGCTGCTCACTCAAGCTTTAAATAGATGGATAAAACTCTTTTACCCTAACACTCTTCTATTCTCTTCCCTGCCTCCCACGCCCTCTCTTCATCCTGTCATTTTCTCCTTTCTTTTCCTACTGACTCCTCTCCTCTCCTCTCCTCTCCTCTCCTTTTATATATACCATAAATATTTGAATCACATCAGCTGAAAACGATTTCACATTCAGAGCATTATTGTCTCTCCAAATTAACTTTATTACTGTTTATGAGAAAGTTTTATCTGTGTAATCATCTACATGTGATGCTTTGTGTATCGCTGTGTGTAGCTGGATAAACTGACTTGCTCATTTGTATGTGTGTGTGTCTGATTTCCAATTTGTCTGAGAGTGGAGGTCACATACTAATCCTAAATTGTCCTCCAATCCTCTGTTAACCAGATACGAGCCTCCTTCTTCCCCAATCCTTCCTCTCTCCCTCTCTCCTCGCTCCCTTCATCTCTCATTTCCTTGCTGTGATAAAGTCATTTTGCAGCGAAGTGAAATAAGATGGGTTTCCTCCAGCACTGATAGATGGAGGTGAGGACAGGCCCAAAAGAGCAAACGATAGAAACACACAACTGAGCAGACAGCTATCAGGAGGAAGGTTGACATATCATCGCCCTGCATTCTGGGGAATAGAAGAGGGCACACTGGCTGGTTAATTTGTTTTTGTATCTGTGTATATGTTTTACAGATTGTAAGGAAACAAGTCGGTTTTTATGACAGATGTGTGCAGTATGCTATGAATCTGTTCCCTCGAGACTATCTAACCTTCACCATCTTTATTGTGTGTGTTTGTTCTTATACCTCGCTGATAAAGAAAGGTCTCCCATATCCTTTGACAGCACCAGATATGTTCAGAGTTGCGTATGTGTTGGTGTTCATTCGTTCAAGTAGATGGTGGTTGAGATTGTGGCATTACTGTGAGCGGAGACAAGAAAGCCACTGTGGCGTCAGACTCTCTGATTTAACGCTGATAAACCAGCATGTAACCAGCGGAGCAGTGTGTAATCAGGTCAGAAACTAGTTGATGTTCGCAGCAGACACCAGCTGTGGCCCAAACACAACCCATTAGGCCCCTGATGGAGACAAGGCCACTCTCATTTTATGATGTTAGCAGCCACATGCTAATGACTTGTACATAACGCTTTGATCTATACACTCTGTGCTCATTCTTAATTGATATGGGACTTGAAATCATTTTTAGCTTGTTCGCCATGCTGACTTTACATGGTCTCTGTATGTAGCTTAAAACCCACTTTGTCTTTGATGTCATTTTATTATCTTTGTTTGGTGGCTTTGTTCATTATAAAGGCTTTCATCTTTTTCTAATACATATCTGGTGCACCCCTTGTGATTGATAGGGTCTCCATGACTACCAGTCCACTGCCGGATGTTGGCAGGTCTCTCACTTCATTTGTACTAATTAAAGTACCTAGTGGACAGATTTAGGAGCAGGGACCCAACCAGGCCTACTTATACTTCCTTAACTCGTCCTGTTCTGTTCACCTCAGCTGTTAGACTGTGCTTTGTTCTTATTCACTCTCTTGCATCCATCTAAAAAATTTGACTTGGCTACTTGCCGTGAATCCCAAACTGCAAATAAATCCATTTGATTCAAGTGATGATCAGTTTGAAGCAATTTCCTTCCAGTCATGATATTCCCACAGCAGTCAGACCACCGCCAAACCTCCTGACAGTGCTGCAGTCACAAACCCCAGAGATCTCCCCTACTCCAGATCAATTTCATCTCTCAATCAGACATCTTGATCTCCACAATCTGAACCCAACATTTAAGAGATGGGCTTTGGCCCGTCTCCGGTGCCCTCTAAAAGAGAAAGGCATTCTCTTCAACCACAGCACCAATCTCACTGTCTCAGCCTATATGACCACTGCTTACCAAACACATCAGTTAAAGCTCCTTAAGACCCACTCGTTCTTACCAAAACAGGGAGAATGGCCACTCAACTCTGGTTTCACAAGTATTTTCATCAGGTTCTCTGACTTTCTGGCATATTTTCAACAGGCTGGTCATCTCAAGTCTGTATAGTCTCAGGCATATTGCTCCTACATTCATAACATTCAAAATGTTCTCCATCAAGCATGTGCTCCTCAGCTCCATTTAAATTTGTTGAGTCTTTTTGGGGGCCCAAAATTGGCTCAGGTGACTAAACTCCTGAGACATTTCCCCCACATTGAGCCTCCTCCTTCACCGGCCTAAATGGATGAAGTCTTCCATGTCCATCCTTAACATCTACTACTTCTTCATTTGATTAATCCGTTAAACTCACACTGTTGTGGTGTTGTACAAAGTGGTAAAAAGCTCTTGTCTCTCTCTTTTTACTGCCACTTTGTCTTTTTCACCTCGTGTTTTTCTCTTTACTTCTGTCTGTCAGATGAAAGTGGGTTTGTGCTGTTAGCTTAGTGTGAAATGACACAATGCTCAGAGTCAATGAGCTGCTTTGATCTTTTGTCACCATGGACATCAGCCAGCTGTGCCGGGCTGACACGGCGATAATGTCACTGTGGAGATTGATTTGGAAGAAGATGAGGTCGACGCTCAGAAAGAATAGTCCTCATTAAGCAGCTCACACTGCGGAAAACTCAACGTTTACTTCATACCTTTAACCATTCTTCTTCTCCGTCTTTTTCTCTAACTCCAATTATTTTTCTGCTTGCTTCAGTTAGTAGAACGTAAAAATCTGCCAGCTGGAAAACCAAAAGAACAGCTTGATGTTTTGCTGCATCAACTTTCACCACTACAGTGTGCCTGCTCTGCATGTTTCCACTAACTTATTTTTGCTGCTCAGAGATTAAGTTTATCCATGATCTCTCTTCGTAGGTCCAGATGCCACAAAGCACCCCTGTCTGAAGGTGCTCTGCCCTCCTCACAAGGTGTGTGTCAGCCATGACTACCAAACAGCCATCTGCACCAATCGCAGGCAGCCCACTCACAGGTAATGTGCACACCAGTAATGTGCCATTTTATTAATCCCCAGTTTTTTTTCTCATTGGCTTTACTTATTGTAGAGGGCAGCTGAAGTTGTAGCATGAAGAGTGGGACGTCTACTAACCACAGGTTTAGTGCTTCGATCCATAGTCCCTCATGTCAAAGTGTCTTTGGGCAAGACACTGAACCCCAAATTGCTCCTGATGATCATGGTAGCCTGCTGCCATCATTGTGTCAAATGCAAATTCTCATGTGGTTTGAAAAAAAAAAAAAAGTAACAAAAAGCATTTTATGATTTTCATTTCTCATTTTTTAGGATCTCACAGAACCCACTGCTGTTTGTGTAAAATTAATGTCAATAAATCAACCAATTTTTAACCTTTAAATAATTTTTTTCTGTTCCACTGACCTTACTAAAACCCAGTAGATAGAAAAGTATTGAAGTAGTAAGTCTTCTCTTTGTCACAAACTGTGCTTGCACAAAATACAGAAAAATAAGTTTTTCTGAGTGGTTAAAGCCTCAGACACAAAATTAGGGTTGATTCAGAATCAGTGTTATCTACAAAAGAACAACAAGACAGCGTAGTTGTTGTTGCTTTGATGCAACACTTTGCCTCTCCTTAAATATGAAATTATTAATAAGTTGAAGTAAACACAATTACTATGCAAAGTGGAACTTCAATATGCTAAAGGCCTTCAGGGCAGGTTAGACAAATTACACCCAGCAGAAGCATGCAATAAAGTGGCATTTTGTGTTTTGTGTATTAACAATGTGCAAGAATCCAATCCGCTTCGGTGACAGACGTACAGACACACATTCTCAACATCAGTTCTTTCAATAAAACTTTCTGCTCTTTGGGCTCTGTCAGCACCCAATTTGTCTGTGTTTTCAACCTTGTTATGTTGCCAATTTTAAGTTTTTTCAATTTTTCAGTTCAAGGAGCATTTCCCCCAAAAGACATCTGAATGTTTTTTGTCTGTCTTGGGTTTAATTGATTTCCTCAATTCATTAGTTCCTAAGATACTTGTTTTTAACATTTATCTTTGTATTGTATTAATTACACATCCTATTTCCTGCTTAATATGTCACCTGAAATCCATATTTCCCCAACAGCATCACTTACTGAAGCTTTGGACCGTGGTATTATTTTATCTATGTGTTAAATTAGTTGCAGTAATTAACATAACACAGATTCAGTGTCTTCTCAGAAGGCAAATCCAAACTTTGTTTGCTCTCAGGATATTTGCAAACAGGTGGTGAGAAATACAAGTAATATGCCAGGTTGCAGCTTGTATATCTAGGACATCATTGTTATTCACTGCTATAACAAAATTGCCCTTTTGAAGATGCTCTGTACACACTTTGGTATTACTGTTGTGTTTACTAAAATCCACAAGCAAATTCATTTTGTTCTCTTCTAAGAAGCTGTCAACACAAAAGTCCCAGGCAGAACTTTTTCCTTTTATTAAAAGTGATATAGTTGATTTGTTATACTTCTTGGGTGATTATGTTTGGCTGCAGGCCTGGACATCTACATTAGCAGCCAGCTTATACTTTAAAAAAACATTATGGAGTTTTGTAGTATTAATTTGTGCTTACCTCTGTCCTGCTGTGAGGGGGCTGTGGTGCCCTCAAATCAGAGCCTTTCCGGATTAAAGCAATATGTAAATCTTCAGCATGGGGTTGAGGTAGTGTTATAATTGGAAGGGAGGGAGGGAGAGAGAGGGTTAGAGGGAGAGAGATAACTCTTGTTTCTTTTCAAGATTAATATGTCTATATAGATCATGTGTCTCTCTTTTCTCCGTCTCTCCCAGTGAACATTTATCATGTGTGCACTAATTTCCCTGGCCAAATAAAATTCCTCCTTTCCAATCATGCTAATACATACTTGCACATACTTGTGCTTTGGTGTAGTTAAACAAAGAGAACTTGATAGGAGAGATGGAGAAGCGAGCCTACAAGTTTAATCCTACCTTCATCCTATATTATCTGCCAGCACTGTTTAGTTATCAGTGCAGTGTACATATCTAATCTGCCGTGGCACTGGTTGTGGTTCTCGAGTGTGAGGGGTTTGAATCTTGTAGTTTTTACACTGTAGATATCTACCAAGGGTCTGAATGGTAAATGCTTATTTAATGTGATGTTATAATGCACTTGATTTTGGCCTTAATTTTTCTCTTAAATTAGTCACATGGTTTCAGTTTTAATTTTTTTATTTTGCAGTGTTCAAACAATTTAAAAATAAAGTGTATGATGTATCCAAACATTCATTTTTTCTAAATTGAAGTGGCCGGATAATTTTAAGAATTTTCACGTCACTTTTGAAAGACATCAAGAAAGTTTGTTTACCACAGCAGTCAGTGCAGATTATGGAGGTCTCCTCTTTCATAGGCGTTTTTAGAATTTAGAGTGTAGATGTGAAAGATGTTGTATGACTGTCCACCACTTCACTTCAGTAGTTGATGTTTACTTTGCATCATTTGTTGTCGTCACATTACTTTCTCATTAAAGAGTCTGTCTGGCTCCAAATCTGGCTTTGCTCAATGGATCAGGATGCAACAGGGTGTTTAGGAGAGCACTTAGACAGAAAATTGCTGCGAGATTTGGATCAAACATAATTACACTTGTTATAGAAAAGGCCTCAATGGACCAATCAGGATTCACTATGTTTCAGCTGACCCTGACAACCAGAAACACTTTCTGCTCAGGAGAAAAATGATTCTCCTACTTTGGATAATATTCTTGCCTGGAAAGTCATTACTGCTCTTCAATTTTTTGTCTCACACATAAAATTATGACAGTAATGTTGATGAAAATGCTACAAAAAATGCATGAATAAAGGTTTTGGCTTTAAGCACTGGAGATTTTATTTTTTGTTTTGCCTTTTCATGGACATTATGTGCAGGAAACCTTGTCTTTATTATACTGAGTAATGTCAAAATATAAATTAACGACGAAATGAAGTATTGTTTCTTCCTCTGTCTGTGTCTGTTAGCGTGAAACCCAGGAAAGGCAGTACAGGCCACAAGCACAGGCTTGAAGCTGGTGCTCATGGGAAATGTAGGCTCTGCTCTGCACTCCAGTCAAGTCCTGTGTGTGGATCTGATGGACACACCTACTCCTCCAAGGTAAAAGTCCCTTTCTGTATTTTATCCCTCTTTAAGTTTCACACTCTTACTCGTCTCTTACTTGAAGTGTGTCATTTTATTTTCAGTTTTGAAGCTAACATCATTTATTAATAATTCAGTTTGTTTTTATCTATAAAAGCAAGGACAGGATTGCTTCAGGATTCATGAGAAAGAGTGGTCTGAAGAGTGGCTGAATTACAAAATTTATGGCGTAAATATTTGAAGTTATGTGTGCTTCTCTTTCTTTTACATGACAGATATTTTAATTATCCTCATCTGTCAACCTTTCACTCTTCTGCTTCTCTGCCTCCTCTCTCTTCTCTTCCTGCTGTCTCATTTTACCACCTATGTATTGACTCCTGTCCTCCTCCACTTTGGTGATTTCAGCAGCTCTTTTTTCTGTCTGTTATGTAAATGACTGAGAATGAGGTCAGTTGTCAGAGGTCTTAGCAGAAGCTAAAAAATCTTCCTTCAATGATTTGAAAGAAGCTCTTCAACCTCCATTTTCTCATCTGACTGTAGCCCCATTTTCAGCCTCTGACCTCTGCTCATAATCTCATTCCGAGCTTCATAAATTAAACATAGACACAAACTCACAATGTCATGTCATGATAGAGGAGAAAAGAAAAAGTCAAGCTTTAACCTTTATGATTAGTCAAGAAGGAAGTGAGCAGTGAAATCAAGTTGCTGGAAAACACAAAGAAGTGAAGCATTATGGGTCTGTTCTTGGTATAGTTTAACTGACCGTGGATTTTTATTGACGTCCACATTCGTATTAGTATTTATTTATTTTGCTTGCCAGGGGTGAAGCACAATCCAATACACAGAAACCTCATACAAATGAACGATATGAGACATCCCTTGAGTGTCTTGCACAGCTGAATGAAAATGTTTGTCACAGCAATATTGACAGAGCGAACTATGAGCCTGCAGGATGCATGCACACTGTTGTGTTCAATATTATTTATTCATTTCAGAGTTTCAGTCAGGGACATTCCTAAAACAATAGTGTCTGAGCAGACAGGATCAATAAAAGCAAACCTTTGTGAGATGCAGTTCAACTGTGGTTGTGGAAGCTGGTTTTCCGACCTCCTATTAGCCTTGTTTTTTTAGCTCAGCTCTGCAGGAAATTAAGACATTTGTTGATCATGTTGTTTTCGGATTTAGGTTCACAGTTAAACTTCCAACCCAGAGGTATGAAACAACCTGAGATTGGGAGCTTTAATATCTAGTGTATGAGGAAGTCAGGACTTTCCTCATGACCTACCTGCCTGAAGCTGTGCTGAGGAGGGGAAGTGTCGAAGGAGAAACAAGAGGAAGAACAAAAGGAAAGGGAGGGCAGGGAAGTCCCTCTGCTCTCTGCGGTAATTTAGTTGGAGGGGTTCAGTTAGCTGGTGGAGTGATGGGTCCCTGTGGCCCAACTTAAACTCTGCTCACCAGTGAGCTGCCGGTCTCAAGCTTATTCATGTTTTATTATTACATTACATGCTTCCCTCATCTTAACCACACACATACACTCGCACACACACATACACACACTCAATATCCTATTAAGAGGACAGTGCTCTTATCTCCTGGGAGGCTTCAGCCCACTAAGTTAAGTCCATTACTTCCCTCCTCTTAAATCATCCTTCCTCTCCTCTCCTCTCCTCTCCTCTCCTCTCCTCTCCTCTCCTCTCCTCTCCTCTCCTCTCTTTTACTCCACCATGTCAGGTGTTAAAACACTGTTTCATCAAAACCACATTAACCCCTGGAGAGAGACAAACATAAAGATTCATGGTGCCTCTCAGTGTGCTGACAGTGACTGGGGGAGGTCATCCATTTCCTGGGCTCTCTCTCTATCTCTCTCTCTCTCTCTCACCTCCTCCCTCCCCAGACAGCTAATTCAATATGTTGAGAACAGGACCGAGCACTATTCCTTTGTCAACAAATTTCATTAAGTAACATTAGCAGCGCTATCAAAGAGGTGACACGGAGGAAATGATGGATTCAGATTAGAACATGGGAAATGAAAATGCTGGCAGGATAAGTCTAAGCCTGTGTATGGCATGATATGTGTATAGATGTTTATCCAAAGTCATGGTCCCACCCTGACAAAACATCGTCATCATCTTGCAAACAGAATTTACATAACTCATTTCAGTTTTCATTATTCCTCTTGGAAGGATCTTGTAATTGATTCCCCTTTGTCCAAACAATTCTTTACCCCTCACTTACCTGAAATGAAATTTATGCTGTTAAATTACATTCTGAAGTAGTCCATCTTGCATTTTTGCATTGAGTTTAGGTTTGTACTACAGTGAATAATAGAACACTGGGCATCTCCGTGTCTAATGGTCTGTCTACATGGCTGCCTAATGGACACATCTGCTCATTGAAGACAAATGACCAATCCTGTCTCAGCAAATCTTTCCCTTAATCAGCTCAACAAAGTTCGATAATGAAAGTTTTTGTTTGGTTTTGTTTACGTACTTGGAGCACACTTGTAACATGCAAATTGTGTGTCAAGAACTCTTAGAATTGCTTCTCTGTAGGGTGAAGGGTTTCATGGCTTCCATTAATTAAAGCAGATCTGGATACGAATGGACAAAATTGGTGCAGCAGAGCCCAAAATATCCTGACTTTTAGTTTCTAGTAGACTCAAGCACCCTCTTTACTATGAGTGCCTTTTCCTCTGTACTTCATGCATATTTGTAGTCTACAGGTTTGCTGTCGTCTTCTAGTCATTCAGGTGCAGGAGAATAGATTCACAAAAGGACAATATTTTTACCTGGAGAACCTGGTGGGATTCAAAAGTTGCTTTTTCCCACTTCAATAAAGTTTTCCACACATTTCATTTTTTCCTATAAAGTTGAAGTATCCCAGACAAGATAACCCTGATGATATCACAGGGGTTGTTTTCTTCAGAGACTTTAGAGAGCAGACCCACAGAAGTATTAACCTGTTTTTACAGGCCAAGTACTCTCTGCGATGAGTAAACAAATCTTTATGTTTAAGGTCAGTTGGTTGCCTCTTTTTCCTCTCAAGTCTGTGAAGTAAAGTCTCCATTTATGTTTCTTTGTGGGGTTTTTCTACAGTGTAAGTTGGAGTTCCAGGGCTGCCTGTCTGGGAAGACAGTCTTAGTAAAGTGTGATGGGCTGTGTCCCTGTTTGCCTGGTCAAGAGCTCAACAAACCGCAACATGACCATAAGACTGAAAAGGCTGGTGAGTACTGAAGCTCTCTGTTCATATAAATAAACTGATGAGTAACTTTCTGTTTAGATAGATCCGTCTTTTTTAGCTAGACAGGAAACAATATCTTTTGATTTAGGTCAAAGCTCTTGTCTTTTAGGCTGTGACATAGTTAGTCGTCTTTGTTTCTCTGTGGATTTCATGTGCCTTGATCTTCTGTGACACAGTATAATCTTTTTCTAACAATATGTATGGGTGTACGGTAGAGATGGATGTATGCATGTAGATGGTTGGATGGCTGGATAGAGGTTGGATAGCTCAAAGGGATGAATGTGCAGACAGAGAGAAGGTTATCTGTATTTTAGCCATTTTCAGGTTCAGTTGGATGCCACACACACATACACACCTACACACACACACACACACTCACACACACACTTACACACACCCTTTCACAGGTAATCCCTCAAATTCTCCAGTGATTCATGGTGTTTCCATTTCTTTCCTGTCACCTCTCCCCTTACTCATGTTATTTTCTTCCCCTCCCATCCCATCACCACCACCCTACCCCCACACATTTTCTGACAGCTATAGGGAGCAGTGACGGAGTGAGTTTGTGTGTCTTATTGTTTGTCATGAAAATAGGATTTCAGTAGATGGATGGAGAGATTCTGGAGGAGAAATGCAATCTAAAGGAAAGCAGCACAGAAAAGGATGGATTGTTATCGTTACAGACTTCCTCTCTCTGAAATGGGGGGAGTAGTGGGATGGTTTTACTTTGTGACTTTGTGTGTTTGTTGTGAGTCTATCTATCTATCTATCTATCTATCTATCTATCTATCTATCTATCTATCTATCTATCTATCTATCTATCTATCTATCTATCTATATATCTGTCTATCTATCTATCTATCTATCTATCTATCTATCTATCTATCTATCTATCTATCTATCTATCTATCTATCTATCTATCTATCTAATTGAACATATAACTTACACAAGCACACATATCCTCTGCCCTCTCAGGTGTTTACTTATCACGTGCAGATTAGGAAGCATTTATAAGCATCCCAAGGTTCATCAAGCACAATTATTACAAAAGAAAAGTGTCTAAGTACTAATTAATGTCAGCTCCTTCTCCTATCTTACATTCTCCTTCATTAGTTTATGCCTGAATGATGGGAAAAAAGGAAGAGGGAATGATGTAATGAACAAGTGTTTTATCAGCTTGACTGCTGGCTTGTATTCCCCTCCATCCTTGCTCAATAGAAACTCTAATTATGTGTTTGGTATTGCTGAAAGCTTGGCACTGGGAGTGAACAGAGTGGATGAGTTTGTGTTGTCTTGTTCAATCTTTTCTCAAAGTTTTCAGTTCGAACTTCGTCTTTCCTCCTGTTCATATTCCTTAACCGTCTCTCTTTCTGGCTCTATCTTCTTCTCATGAATGTGACTATACTTTTCAGCACAGCCTGTCCTCAGACCATCAGTAAGATAGCAAGTCCAAATGTTTGTGTATTCAGAAGTAGCAGGGATGAGTGAAGTTTGTGTGTGCGTATCTGTGTGTGTGTAGAATCTCTCATTAGATCAACAACACAAAATGGTAAACAGATGGATGTGGCAGTAGGTGAGGGAAACACTATGTGTGTCAGATTGTGTTCCTATGGTAACAGTCAAAGGATTGCAGAAGTTTGGTATGTGCAATCACTCCTCATTCATACCAGATTGGTAAATACCTCTGTTCACACAACACCTGTGACATTTACAGTAAACAGGGTTGCTTTGTTTCCACACCAAAGTAGTGATTTGTTTTAATGCAGCTTTTAGGGATTCAGAATTTGCAACCAAAACAGTTGGAATGCTGTGTAATATGCAAATAAAACAGATTGCAAAAGATTTGCAGATCAATCAATCAATCAATCAATCAAATACAGTGTAAAGACAATATATTTATGTTCGAACTGGTAAACTTTATTGTTTCTTGGAGATATTTGGATTATTCTGAATGTATTGCCTGAAACATGTTCCAAACAAGTTGGGACAGGGACAACAAAACTGTTTGAAATGTTCTACAGGTTAACAAGTTAACTGTTTATAAGTGATAGTACCATGAATGGGGCCATACAAGTTTGGTCGTCCGCAAGTAAGGATGGGTTGTGGTTTACCACTTTGTGAAAAGTTAAGTGGGTAAACAGTCCAACAGTTTAAGAACAACATTTTAACCCACAATTGCAAGAAATTTAGGGATTTTCCCATCTATAATCCATGATATCAATAAAAGACTTAAATCCCTCAGTACATTAAAAACTGACATGATTATATTAAAGATATTACTACATGGGCTTGGGAACACTTCAAAAACATGCTTTTTGGAAATCATGGACATTGTGTCCTCTGGGGAATTTTCATTTTAGAATTGGGGTTGTACAATATAATACCTTAAGCATGGACAATGGCCAGTTTAAGTATACATAATATGATAGAAATAGACACTATGTATACATTAATAGTCACAACAATCCTACACAACTGGGAAACTGGTACAACTGGCACACAAAGACACATGTAAAGACACAGTTCAAATTTGTTCACATTTTCATTGAAAATGGTGATTCAGTTCTGTTTAAAAATACATTGGTTACCTCATGAAATGTCATCTTGATTCAGCACATCAAGATGATGATGTTTCTTTTATGTTCTGTGTGAAAGAAGAGAGCTGGTTTTAAAAACAAGATCAAGAAGTGGAAATATTCAGTGAAATGTTTGTGTGGATGGAGGGCAGATGAGGTAAGTGTCATGGTAAGTTGACATCAGGAGAAATAACGCTGGACAGGCAGAACTAAGCCAATTAAATGAGCTAGACTGTGTAAATCAAGCAACGGTAATCATATACAGATTTCATTAGATATCTCTAATAATATCCTTGCAGCAGTGTTAATGGTTTTGGTGAGGCCACTGAGATCACTGAATGAAGTTTATTTTTTCAGACATTATTATGATCTCTTCTAATTGTGGTCACTTTATATGGTTTATCTGTGGTCAAATGTAGTCCATCTGTTTAGGTGAATTTAATTATTAAGCACATTCATCTAAGTGGCATCAGAGTGTAAGATATTACAGTAATTAAGGAAGACGTGAAGAATATTTTTCAGTTCATTACGATTAAGTCAAACTGAATCATACATGGCATAACACATGGCTGCTCTCAGGTAAAGCTTCAAATTTTGTTGCACCTCTGCATACCGTGGACAATACGAGGGAATTATATCATGCATAAAATGTATACTCAGAAACACTCAAATAAAATGATGTCAGGCAAATGAAGTGACTATGTGATTTCAGACACAGCCCAGAGGTACAACAGGTAGGAAGTGATTGTTTAAAAAATAGAAAGGAACTGACTGGAGTGATTTTGTTAAGTGGAAGGAGCTATACTTGATTAAGGAGTTGATTTGTTGTTTTAAATAAATGGCTGAATAAAAAATTACAGTAAAATTTATGATGTAAGCCTACAGTACAGCTTTACATCTGAGGATAACTGGAACAGCAGTTGGTTGTTCTTTTGAGTTTGGTCAGAAAAATATGATAAACTTTGGTTTACCTTCATACATCAGACAACATAGGTTGTGTTTAAACATACCATAGGAATGGTTAAAGTGCATACTGTAATTGCCAGATCCCTGGTTCAGTACCTTTGTTGCATGCCATGTCTCTTCTATCAACTGTCTGCAGATTGCAGGACAAATAACCCAAGATGATGAGAAATTTGCAATATTAAAATTATTAATTTAAGATTTTTTAAGACAGTTAGTATCTAACATGGTTCACCACTGTGTGTCAAAGCAAGCAGACTAGCAGTCTCCAGATTCAACAGATAGTAAAAAGACGGTTGACATCTTGAAAATTGTTGATTCTCTGATAACAATTGAGGAAGAGGAGGATGAAGAGAAAGAATTGTTGCAAAAGCAACAAGCATCTTTCATTGGTGATGTTCTCTCTTCCCACTCACCCACTCATGCATTCATAGTTGTAGATGATACAGTAATAAGTGTGTGCTGCAGTTTACAGTTTATTTGGAGTGCAGGGTGAATATTGTTGTCTATATGACAGGCAAAGTGGAAGGCTTCAAATATCATACTGTTTGAGTATTACAGTCACACTAATAACCTTTATTTCCACAGTGTGTGGGGAAGATGTCACTGTGTCTTTGTTTGGATGAAGTCCCACCTCCACATTTTGTCTTTCATTTTTCTGCCCCTTTCTTCATTGCACAAAGGACAGGAGGGATGAATATTTGACTTTGGGTCAGATTGGCACAAATGGATATAATATTGTAAAATGATCTGGGACTGAGAAATTAGAAAAAAGTGTCAAAGATTAGACCATAATTACAGGTAATGATCAAATGAACCTGATTTACTTTCCTTATTTGTCAGCAGAGGTTAACACTTACACAGAAGCACTGAGATTTAATTTCATTTCATTCACCCTTGAGGCAGTGCTGTTGTGACACTGAACATTACTGTCTCATTTAAAACAAAGACTTGCACGGACACAAAGCAATCCTGTTGGTGAATCATAGTTAAAAGCGTTCATTGGTTATAATCAAAAAGCTTTTGTCTTCAGCAATAATAGTTACATTTCTTTCAGCTACTGTTGAACAAAGACTTTTTCAAAATAATACGAAATGTTAGAGGCTGAATGGGCTAAATCCCCTTGCTAAATTTAATTTTTCCTGGCAATTCTGTCTCACAGCTCCGCAGAGAGCATGCAGGAGGACAGATTGTGTTGTCCTCTCTTCTGCCTCCACATTTCCTATCCTCTACCAACACATGCCAATTGCTTAGGGATTTTTGCTAACTGGTGTGAAGAGTGCCTGTGAAGCATGTTTAGTATGTCCAATTGAGACTGTCCAGAATATAAAAAAGCTGTATTGGTCATTTGTTCAACACAAACTCTGTTTACAGCTGACAAGCTACCTTGAGTGGTCAGGACATTGTTATGGTGATGCAAAACCTCCTAGGAGGATGTCAGGTGTATGATTGGACATACAACGCCGGCACCAGATACTACAGTTTACAACCCTTTCCCGAGCAACAGTCAATGTTTTTAACCACGGCGCACTCACATCCTGTGTTTCACTCAGAAAAGATGGTTCACATAAATGTCTACATTGTTCCAAGTCTGATATATCTAGAATTTGTGATGGCTACAATACCTCCCAATTGCAGTCAGTTTCATCAGTCATTTTCAGTGCACTCTTTATGTGTACCTGATTTCACTTGTTATTGAATTGTACTGTAGGTTATTTAGGGTATATGATGTGACTATAAAGATAGTAGCAATGTAATTAACCTCCGTTGAGCTGGGACAATACTAAGTTGCAATATCAAATAGATTTTTCTATTTTTTCCAATTCTTTCGACATTTGGTCAAAATTCATCAACCTTTAAAGTTACTACACACCTGTTGTCTACCTGCACTTATTTTGACTAATTAGCTCTCTTTCTCCGACTGTTGGAGTGCATAAAGACTGTCTTTAGCGCGTATCTCCCACATGGACATGGATTTTGGTGACTCCACAGAAGACATTTTGACATGTCACAGTAGGACAAACACAGATATAAATGATAAAATTGATGATGGCTGAATTCCATTTGGCTTCTTTAATTTCAGGATCCTGTTATTGTCCATGCTGATACTTGATTAGACCTAGGCCTTGATTAGAACATTTACTAAGCTTAACTTTCATGCTTAAACCTCTTTCAAAACATAATTTAAAACCAAGAAGCAAATACTTGGTGAAATGATCTCACTTTGTAAAAATAGTCTAACTCTTAACTCCTAACTTAAACTCTGCCTGGTTCTCTCTTTGCACTCTTATCAGTTTTATCTCTACCTGTCTCCCTGTCCGTGCAGACAGTGTATTACTGATCATTATCTAGGCTAACCTTAACTCGCTGCCAGTGAGAATGTTCTGGAGAGGTGAT
The DNA here is from genome assembly GCA_036365135.1 of Miichthys miiuy. NCBI lineage: Eukaryota > Metazoa > Chordata > Actinopteri > Sciaenidae > Miichthys > Miichthys miiuy. The sequence goes on from CM071611.1 coordinate 14,349,223, forward strand.
AGCTTGGGGCAAGGAAAATCAAACATACCCTGTATCTTTTTAATGAATCTGACCTTCTATCTTCCTCATATCTCCTATCTAACTGTCTCTGTCCATTTCTTTCTCCCTCTGTTACCTTGTTAAGAAGTGTCACCTCACTCTACCGCCTCCTATTTCTCCTGTCTTTCTTTCCATCTGCCTTTCATCTTGATCTGATTAGACCACGCTCCTGATGTCTCAAGGTGATCACCGCCCACCTTTCCTCTGTCTGGATTTAGAGCCACTCCTTCTCTTTTATATGACAAACGTAGTTAATCATTTATAAATGATAAAGGGGACCCATAGAAAGATTCAAAGCCTGCCTTCTCCTGATGGTTGGAGTTATATATTAGGAAGTCTGGAGGACACATTTATCTCACAACCTAAACTGGCCCGGAGGGAATGTCACCACATGTAACTTGGGAAAGTTGCACTCAATCACATCCTGATGGCAGTCGCAACCACCACCAACATGGTGATGCATGTTCATGCCACACTAAAAGGGAACAAAGAGGATGCATCTGTCATCACAAGGTGGACAAAGTTAAATCAAACTGAATGTTGAAGTAATTGATTGATATGTGGCTGAATATAGTACCGTTTAGATTTTTTTTTTTTTTAAAAACATCACATACGTTTTGTTTTCCATGTTTACCATAGAAGACTGCTGTCATGATGGTTAAAGGAAACTACCAGCAGCCGATATAGTTTTAGTAATTTATGAGCTGAAATGAAAATAAACCTTTTCTGTGTGTGATTGTGCACTGATACAACTATGCAGAAATGAATACAATAGAACTGGAACTTCTCCAACTATCAGTCCACCTTCCATTCTTTGGTCCATGCCAGACTTGAACCAGCCACTCTCTGAGTCCCAAACCAAATCCCTACAAACTGAGCTACTGCTGCCCAATGCTCAGAAAAACTGCCCTTTTATTTAAAATCTGTGGAATATCTGAAGATTTGGCATCAGAATTTTGTGGGATCAACGCCAACATGAGGCATGAGATGGGATACATTCGTTTTCTAATATTCAGCTAATACCATGATCTTTCCCTGACCTTATCCCAGAGGCTTTCAATCTGTGAGGCGCCCCTCCACTCTGGGACAGTTTAATGGGAAGTGTGGAAGAAGAGACATGAGGTGAAAAGGAAAGAAGTTAAAGTTAGTTATCGTAGCTTGGCACACTGATTTGGCTCACTTACCAACACACCAGCAGTTGGAGCTATAGCAGTAACACCCAGCTCATGGAGGCAATGAAGGTACTTCATTAGTGCCCGATTGCAGCAATTTGTGTCAGAAATGGCACTTGCTCTGAGTCATAACTCAGCTAATGCAGACACATATATTTTCAGTGTGACTCACAACTTAACATCTATATATATGCTTATCATTGAAATAAGACAGTTGTAATGACTTCAGAATTTGCATGACACGTCATCAACTTTTTTCAGTATTCAAATAATCTATTGATCTGTACACCCATGGGTACATTGCAAAGAACATATGTTAGAACATATACAAATGTAGGCTAAAGACTGACAACATTATACGTTTTTTTTTCATTTTCTCAGTTTTGTCTGAGGGGAGTCAGCAATGTTAGACTTTGAACATCTCTGCCTTATCGTAACAAGAATCAGAACGTTGGACACAAAACTCTGCCTGTAGTGTCAAAGTGCTGTGCATTGTACACCCGTCCAGACCTAAACACTTTGACATCTGTGCAGTATATGAATAGTGGCTTATATTCTGGATGTTGCTGGATGTTGTTGGAATGTTGGAAGTCAATTTGTAGTATAAAAATGTGTTTTTGTGACAGAGTTGTTGTCGTAATTCAGAAGCACAGATGCTGATGCATCTCAGTGAGTAGTGCTCTGATTCATTCTGGTGACTTTGTCTTCACCCTGCTATCCACAAATGGAGCGACACCTGCAAGCTAGTTCATGCAGACAGCTCGAGCAGCACTGCAATGCCTTGCGTCAGCATCACCGCCTGTTCTTCAGCCACCTGTAGGCTCTAGTGGTCTAAGATCTTTGTTTATCACTCATTAATAGCTTTATGCATACATATCTGTGAGGATGTGGTGAGGTCGGAGCCTCGACGCCAAACTCTAAATATATTCTGCTGCTGCAATGAAACACTCCAAATGTGAGTTGTCTGACTGAACTTCCCTGAAATGGTAGTAACCAACTAAAGAGTTTTTATTTTTGCATTCTTTTTGGCCAGAAAAGTAGAGGGAAAACTTTTACTTCTACATTATGGCATATTGATTGATCTGATTTGAGTTTGCAGACATTAAAGAGGTGAGGAAATGTTGGGTGAGAGGGCAGGAGGGAAGGAGGAAGAAGGATAAGAAGGTAATTCTCAGCCATTATTCAGTGTTTGATTTATGATGCAGTACTGATCGATTCTTCTACATCTCCTGCGTGAAAGCAGCCGGTGCATCTGCCTCGCTGTCTCACACCTCACACTCCACAAGCATCTAATACAAATACAAATACAAACACACTCTCCTTATGTAGCGGTCTGTTTAAGCTTTTAAATTTCCCATCTCTCACTCTGCTCTGTCAGTGACATTGCTTACCACCTGTCTTTCAGCCCCACCACCACCTCAGCACACACCTGCGGGCTTTGAGGGGTTTAAGATATTTGCTCATCATTCCTCAGTATCTTCTTGTAGGAATATCTGTGGCGAGCGATTAGGTCAGAGCCTGAATGCCAAACTCCAACTCTTTTCTGCTGCTCCAATAAACATTCCCAACAAGTTGAGTTGTCGGACTGATAATCAGTTCTGGCATCTTTAGCGTCAGTCTCACAGTGCACGAGTATATCTGCTGGAACAATTAGGTAGCAGCTGTTTGGCTGAAGGATACACCAGTATTATTATTCGAAGTGGAGAGGGAATTTTACTCTCAGACCTGGAGATCTGAAATGGAAACTTCTTAGCCAAAGGCTTCTAGCTGTTCTTACTGCTGCCAATTTTATATTCACCATCTATTGTAGCTTTTGTTCCATATACCAGTACAGTTTGCTGCTAAAACACATCACTAAATCTAAGAGTCCTTCCATTTAGGAGTAACTGATGACACGCAATGGAATCATGTAATCAGGATACAAAAAAGGTAATCCATTACAGTTACAGATGGAATCAGATACAGTTATATTTAGTTACAATAATGGGTTTAAAAGCAGGACTACAATTTTAAAATGCAGTGCACACATATCTCTCTCTAGTGAAGCCAAAGTTATTAATAGCTTATAATTGCCAAAAGTGTTTTTTACAGGGAGGAAATTTCACCACTGTTTGGCCTTTAAAGCAGAAAAGAGGAACAATACAGCAGAGTGCAAGCTTTCCCTTCCAGCTGGGAAAACTTCTTTACAAAAACCAGGGTTTTCTTTAAAAATACACAGAAAAAAGGAAACATTTGATGCTAAAAATCTTGTTTTTCCCATTTTCTAAGGTTATATTGATGTCTTGATTTATAGAATACATATCATGTGCATATTTAGTATTGGAAATCAATCCAAAGGTAACAGAAAGTTATCAAATTACATTAGTTATCCTAATATTTGGATACTTAATTTATGTTATTGGGTACATTTTTTAAAAGGTAATTAATAATTGTATCATATTACATTTTTAAAGTAAGCCTTTCACAAACCCATTCTTTCACCTTGGTCTTTGTTTCACACACCTGTTGTATCTGTTATGATTTAAGTCATGCCTTCAGTGTCATCCTGTAAAGTGATTCTGAAACGCTTGATCAGGTTTTCTACTGACAGCAGTAACACTTGTTGAGTCCCACATCAAATCCAGTTCTGCCACAACAGCATAATCTTTGTATCTGCCCGTGAAAAGGCTTTGATGTTGTTGTGTTGTGTGTCAGACATCTTTAAGCTTGCCTGACCCGCTGTGGCTTGCAAAGAGAGAGAGAGAGAGAGAGAGAGAAAGAAAAATTGTTAATAGGCCATTTTATCTCTCTGTGTTGTGTCCTTCAGCACATGAATGTCTTCAGCTCCAGCTTTCGGACTCATTGCCCAAGAAAAGGATTCCGAACACAGGCAGCTGTGTCGGGCCTGTCCAATACAATTTGGGTCACACTGGGAAAGAGAGATAAGAGGGGTCCATCGAGACTCATTGTGGGCTGTAGTGCTAAGTCTGAAAGACTTGAGAGGGAAAGATGGAGAGAGCAGTGAAGTCAAAAGTGGAAAAAGTGGAGAGGGACAAAGGGAATGGATATCAAAGTGAAAAACAGAAACACTCAAGTCTTTGGACTCTATAGGGGGATGTACCAGGAAAGAGATGGGAAATGAAGCATTCAAAGCAATTTAGGTGAGAGAAAGAAATAGAAGAGCAGGGTGTTTTAAAGTGGTCCTTTAAGTCTCAAGAGAAACTGAGTTAGGTACAACCAGGTGTGATAAGTGGCTTCTATTGAATCTGGGAAAACTGACTGGAATTAGAGTAGAGCGAGAGAGAGAGAGAGAGAGAGAGAGAGAGAGATTGGCAATGAACAGGCAATAGAGGGATATGAGCAAGACGTCCTCAAAGGTAACAAAAGAATCACAAAAGTAGAGAATGCTTCAATTGGCAATGTGTGGGAACAGAAAGTGGGATAGCGATCAGTGAAGAGTTGGTGTGAGGATGAAGAAGGTCAAATAAATGGGGGTTAAAGCAAGAGCTAAATGCTACAAATTCCACTTCTGCCAAGGGAAGAATTTTAATTGTAGACAGATAATGTTTAGCTGTTGGTATTTTGCTCTCTCTTTCGCTGCTTCAGACCGTGAAAATGAAGAGCACTCTGAAATGTTATCTGTCTGGTCCTGAAGTGTTATACAGTACCTCTCTGTCACTCACACACACACAGACCACCGTGGGATTACAAAGGTAATGCCACACAATGGATAGCTAGCCCAGATAAGTGTTATTTGTCCTCTGCAGCTTCAATCTGTTACCTGAGGTGGCCTCTGTTTTATAGCAGCTGCAATAATGACACACTGCCAGACTATAACTGTAAAATACATATGTGTGTCTGTGTGTGTTTTTTGTGTGTGTGTGTGTGTGTTAGCTCTGTTCTCTCTATTGAAGTGAATGCCTCTGTATGTGTGTGTGTTTGAGAGAACATGAGAGAGAGACTTTGGATGACATTATCTTTCTGCCTGCCTGATGTGTCCGTAGGATTCAGTGTATTTGCATGTGTTTCCCTCTTTTCTTATTTCTAACACTGTATCCAAGAATTAGAAGTCATTCTCAGGATGAAATACTAATATCTTGATTAAAAATTTAAAAGGGACTCTCACAACTGTTGCGTTTTTTTGTGGCATACTGCCTCAGTTCTGAAATGAGAGTGCCACAAAGCTGGAGGTGGAGAATGGCTCTTGTTCTTCAGGCACATTTATCAAGCTCGCAAAAGAAACAAGACGGGAAAAAAATATGCCAATCATGCACAGTAGAGAAAGCGAAAGGGAGACAGAGATTGACAGACAAAGATGCAGAAGGAGACAGGCAGAGGCAGAGGTCTGCTTGAATTTCAGGAAGACCCCATCAGTCCCACATGGCTGAAGGAACGAGGGATTTGATAGGCAGCGTCGAAGGCTGGTTTATACTTTTAATCAGTGGTATCATTTAACATATTGTTCAGTTTGTGCTCTCTTTGGTAGTAGCATGGAGAGTAGCATCAGCTTGATTGGCACCATTGGATCAGCTTTGTTTTTTAGTTGTGCAGAGGAGTGTGGTCATACATAAGAACACAAACACACACACACCCACACACGCACACAGAGAGAGAGAGAGAGATTTAGCTCCACTGAGGATAAAATGCAACAAACAAGTGGTGTCTCCCTGCAAGACATCAGCTTATTTTTCCTCTGGGCGAAAGATGAAATGTGGAAATTCAAACTGACCTTTGTCCATTGTGTGTGTGTGACTGTGTATGTCACACACACATGAATAAAACCATTCATCTGAACAAGAACACTAAATGGTGTAACGAAACTCCAATGTGTATATTATATTTTTATGTACGTCTGTGTGTGTGTGTATGTGCATGTCAGATTGGGTTCCTATAGTAACTGTCAAAAGATCATTATGGTCAGTGAGGTCAGTATGTGTTACTGCTCTGCTGTGTTTACTCAAAGAGAAGAGTTGGTTTGAAAAAGAAAGGAAAGAACACAGAGCAAAAATACACGGCAGAAAAGAAATGAATGTTTGATAAGGAGCAAGAGTTTGAGTTATATATAAAAAAAATTTTACCCCCTGATGACAGCAGTAGATTGACGGCCTCCCCTCTCCTCATTATTTTGTGTTTGTGTCGTAGCCTGCACTGACGCAGAGCTCCACAGTCTGGCTGCCAGACTGAAGGACTGGTTTGGAGTTCTCCACCTTGACGCCAACAGAGACCTCAAATCCTCTGACAGCTTTGACTCTGCCACTGGACGTGAGTACATCCCCCCACAATATGTTCGCGTGTGCAAGTGTGTGTGTGTGTGTGTGTGTGTGTGTGTTTGCTTCTATTGAGCAGCCATGCTTTTCAGTTCTCATGAGGGCTGGCAGTGATGTTGACAGCGACCCTGCTCTGTTCTCTGTAATGTCAACATGTCTGACAACATGTCCACACACACTCTGTCACACACACACAAATCTCAGTGTGCTATTTGAAACAGATAAGAAAACAGATAAGTGACCTGGACATCTTCTTCACTTCAATAATTTCTTTCATTCTATTTTTTCTTCACTGTCTCTTTTCTCCTTCAGACTTTGACACCAGCATCTTGCCCATCTGTAAGGACTCACTGGGATGGATGTTCAACAAACTAGACATGAACTTTGACCTCCTGCTTGACCAATCAGAGCTAAGTGCCATTTACCTGGACAAGTATGAACTGTGCATGAAGCCCCTCTTTAACTCCTGCGACTCCTTCAAGGATGGCAAACTGTCTAACAACGAGTGGTGCTACTGCTTCCAGAAGCCTGAAGGTGAGGATGGGGAGAGGGCTGAATAAGAAACTGATGTTAAAATAAGATGGACAAAGGCCGAGAGAAAATCTGGAGAATCTACAGTAAATCATCACTAAGAAATTCACCTCAAGCAATTCATTATTGAAGTGAATAGAAACCAATGCACACCTGAAAAGCGGCAAATCTAGTTTTTATTTTTATTTTTATTTTTAACATCATTTTGTATTTTATCTTCATGGCTTTTCCCACTATTTTGTCATAATTATCCCTAACTTCTAACTAACTTCATTTTTGAGATCTGATGACTGGGTGACCTCACTATAGCACAGCATAGCCAACGGATAAGCAGTAAAAATATCACGAAAGATGTAAACAAACTTCCAAATTAATGTATTTAAAGGAAAAAGAGAAAGCTAACATTAAAAAAGTGTCTTTTTGGTGTAATTGTCAAGTAGGTTTGACAGATAACTTACTGGTTCAAAGTTGTACAAAGCTGTACTTTTTTCTCTGCAGTGAAGAATTATTATAGACATTTTCATGTATTTGTTTTCAGTTTTACCTCTATTTAATTAGTATTACACGATGACTGCTTATGATCCCTCTCCATTTGTGTTTTAATTGTCTTGGTGTAGCATAGCAACCACTCAAATTCTATTTTAACATTGCTTACATAGTACCTTTCATACAGGTTAGTGCAATTCAAGTGCGTTACATATGGCTGAAAGTCTGATAATTTGTTGTAAACACTAAAACAAGAAACTTAGCACAGTAGTAGATGTGAGGACAGATGCAATTTCAGCTTTATTCATAGAGGAATGTAATGAAAGGTTGACCAATATGAGAAATCAGAGATGTTGCTGTAGTGTAAGAAGAGTAACTATGAGTAGATGGTAAGACAGAGAAAGAGCCGTTTTAGTTAAATTACGTTGATGGAAAGACTAAACGAGCTCTACTGATTAAAATACTGTGTATGTTCTCTTGTAGGACTGCCCTGCCAAACTGAGAAGAGCAAGATCCAGAACCAGAGTCGAAGGAAGAGCCTCATAGGTCAGTCTGTATGATTGCCAGCTGTTAGTCACTGACTCCTGTCTAAGAAATCAACATGGTCACCTTTAAATGCTGACAAACACATAAATCTGCAGCATTAAACATACGGTATACACTATAAAATACATCCTGAAACTTTGTACGTGTCATCCATCCCCACTGGGCAGATCGTTCAGTCCTTTGGCTCACAGAAAAACAGCATGAAAAATAAGGTTGGACTGGGTCAAATGAAGGTAACAGTGTTTTCCGTGTGTGCACGGGTTTGTGTGTGTGTTACTGGGTCAAATGAAGGTAACAGTGTTTTTCTGAGAGCTCATGGGCTTGTGTGGGTGTGTGTGTGTGGGTGTCTGAAAGTGGCGGCTTCCCTTTAAGCAGGATGTATGGTTGTTGTCCTGCAACCTTCACAGCAGTAATTGATTGTTGATCTCCCTCTGTGAATACACAAGGTACTTCGGTCACAGGATACACAACGTCTTCCTGAGGAGGGATGACTATTTACTTATATTATTTCTCCCTCTTTCTTTCCTTTCTTCCCCTCTGCATCCTCTCCCTATCTTTAGGCTCTTACATTCCTCGTTGTACTGAGGAGGGCTACTTCAAACCAACCCAGTGTCACGGAAGCACTGGCCAGTGTTGGTGTGTGGACAAATATGGCAACGAGATCGCTGGCTCCAGAAAACAAGGCAACCCCAACTGCGGTAAGACCAGGGGTAGAAGCAATGGATTACAGCAACTCACATTATGTCTTTTGTGGGGGAGGGTAATTGCGAGTTACTTATGTATGCATTACACTATGTAACATACTTTGCTGCTTCTAAATCATTCACTACTGACTAGGCCTACAATTTGAATTATATCCAAACCTTCCATCTGTATTTTTGTAGTCACACCAGGGACACAAAAGCAGAAGCACCGTGTGAAGTGCTGCCTGCTTCCTTTCAGCACCCGTGTTAACCAATTGGGGCGTTCAGACAGAGCGCTTCAGTTTTTTTTATCTAGGTTTGCTGTCTGTTCTGCTTTTTCCACACACCATGAACACCATGTGCCAATGAAAACCATGAACAAAAGTAGTTTTTGAAAAGAATACTTTCTTTTAAAGTACAGTAGTTTTACTTGTAGTTGAGTAATATTTCAGAAATGTAACAGTACATCTACTTAAATACAGATTTTCAGTACTCTTTTCACCACCGAGCTAGACCACAACACCCACCAACTCATGCACACACCCACCCACATGTTCACTTATAGCTAAACAAAGGTTTTGGTTGTGTTCTGTTTGCTCTCCTTGGCTCCCATTTCTCGGGCTGTCTGGAGTTAGTGCTTTGATCCAGGTGGAGTGCTGTATGTCTGTCTTCTCTTTGTGTTTGTAATCTCGTGCTGTTACACACAAGAGAGACTGCAGAGCCTCTCTTCAAAACATAACGTAGCACTGAAACACAGAGAGCATCACAATTCCAACTTTGCTTCATTTCTTTGCTCAGTATCGCTGTGTCTCTCTCTTTATCTTTACAGGTATCTACGCACCAGTGATCATTTAGGAAATAGATAACATTAGGCATGCCTCTGGAGCCAGTCTGGCTGCTATTCTATCAGTCATATGTCTGATTCTATTTCCCTCTGATATACTGCTCATGTACCTTTGATAAAACACCAGCGCCTTGCAAGTCAAGTAGGAGAATCCATCATATTTGTCAGCAGAGTGCAGTGTCAAAAGATTTGTTATAAACATGAATTTATAGCAGTGACTGTATAGCATGTTTTGGATGAGAATAAAGATCAGAACTGCTGGCTGATGTGGGCATTCAAGAATATGCATTTAGACAAAGAATATATATAATTAAGTATGTTGATATGTCAAAGTCATATTTAACAAGCTAGTAGCGAAAATTCAAAGGGAATGGTCACTTTGCTGTAAATCAATTGCCGTGGGATTTTACTGTGGGAAAAAAGAACAATAATTACCAAGAAAGAATCCAGGCGGACATACTGATTACCAATCAAACAACCAACTCACAGTCACAGATTATGGCTCACTCGAATGCCAGTCTAGTCCAAAGCCAGTAATTGCAGCTTCCAATATTGATGAGGTGTCTCTGTGGTCATCACACACACATCACACACACAAACACTGACAGCAGCAGTCCTTTGTCTCCAGTCTAACAAGCTCATCTAACTCTGGCTGAGTGGCCTCAGGCTGTAGCAGCCTGGAGTTCTCCCATTCGGCCTTGCATAGAACAAACAGGTAGCAATGCAACAACTCTACTCTTTCTAAAAACAAGGACACCAAATGTGTTTTAACACTGTAGATTCATCATCTAGGACATCATTTATCAGTGTCATCATAGTCCTACAGGTTCATGCATTTCTGATTTGCTCACTGATTATAACACAATCAGTTCTTTTAGGACATTGGGCTGATCCAGGACTGATCCAGATCTAGTGAGGGTGCCTTTAGTTACTGTGGTCCTGCTCTTTGGGACATCTTGAGGTCAGTCACAGCTGTGGCCGCGTGCAACAGCAGGCTAAAAACCTTCCTATTCACGCAGGCATATTATTAGCCATGTATACGTGTGTGTGTGTGTGTGTGTGTGTGTGTGTGTGTGTGTGTGTGTGTGTGTGTGATGGGGCGAGAATTTCTGTTTGATTGTGTTGATTTTGGTTTTTGTTGTTGATGTTTTTTATGTTCACATGTTTATGCTTATATTGTTATATTGTGTATTTATGGTATCGCACATTAACTTTCTATGTAATGAAATGTGATTCTAATAAAATTGGCAATTCCCATTCAATATATCTAATAGTTGTTGGGTGGTGGAGCAAAAGACGGCCTCTAGCACAGAGAGGTAAATGTTAGCAAAATGGCTAGCAAGCTAACGCACTATTCCACATTATATTTAGCACTGTAAAATGCATTACATTACTAGTTCGACATGGTAGCTTAAAAACTCACAACACTGGCGTTTTCACACACGAGTATGAATTTCACAAAATGTGAGTGTTGTGTATTGAACTGGCAACGTCACCAGCAACATTTACCTACCGAGAGAGGGTGACCATCTTTCTGTTTTTCTAATCTGTCTCTTTGTGTTTGTGCATCTCCGTACAGATGAGGACCAAGAGACATCGGGAGATTTTGGCAGCGGCGGTGCAGTCATCCTTCTCGATGACCAGGAGGAGGAGCCATCACAGAGCGGGCGGAGCCGGCAGAAGAAGAGACGGGGCCGGATTCACCCCAGAGGAGCCATTGAGGACGACGAGGATGAGGAAGACGATAAGGATGACGAGATCGGCTACGTTTGGTAGCTCCGCTCCATTTTAACCTGCCATCAGCTGACCAGGAACCTTCGTTAACTCAGCACAGATCTGAAGCCATTCCAATGTCTCCTCCTCCTGTTACCTTGGCAGCAAGTCCATCTTTGGCTCCTGAACCTGTTCTTGTAACCCCCTGTCCCTTATCCATATCTCGCTCCTCAGTGAACCTCATCCGACCCTTTTCCTTTTCAAGTGTTTCGCTCAGACAGAAAACAGAGAGCCTATTAGATTTCAACAACAACTGTCAAGATCCTGTCAGAATTCTGCTCAAGCTGTCCACTTTGTGCTTCTGCCTTTCCCCCAAACCTGTGATCTTTAACCTCTTCTAACATGGACTTACTACTCTATTTTCTCTATTACACTCTCTCTATCTTCTTCTTTCTCCTATTCTCTCCCTCTCTCCTATCTCTGTATGTCCATATCAGAGCCTCTGGTCAGTCTGTGAGCCCAGATATATTAGCTGATGTACTGGATGTAAATATTTTTTCCTCCAGGAAGGCCAAAATGTGGATTACCTTTCCTGTACTTTCATCAGCGGTTCATTCTCATGTTCTGTGTTCCACTGTCGGGCTCTTTCCAGTGTTCAAAGATGTTTCCACAACATGCTCCCAGGCTCTGAGATGCTCCCCTCTCTCTGTTACTTTATGGAGGATTGTAAATTATTTAATTGTTGATCTTGAATGTCCCAGAAAGCCCAGGAAGCAATGAGATTAATGATGTATTGTCGTTGTTGTTGCATGTTTCTCATCGTGTTTCTGTAAAAGAGAGATTTACCTGGCCAGGTCTAGCTCTATGCATCTCAAACAGAAAGTGATGCCTATTTGGCTGCTACAATACTTTGTTGCTATGTTGATGCTGTCTAGTGTCTTTTTGGTTCTTCTCCCAATCTCAGGAGGTAGGAAGTTGCATTGCATAGCGATAGCAGGGTAGAAAAGTGAACTGCAATGCCTACAGTCCAAATCGGCGGCGTCTCAGCCAGCTATGCTTTTACTAATTGGTCAGTAGGGCTGCTGAGGCTATTTGACTGTGCAAGGACACTAGAGGAAGAAGCTGCTCCTGAGCTGGGAGGACACATGAAGTCGGGTGTGCAGAGAAGAGGCTCTGTTCTGCCTCCCAACATTGGATATGTTCAGTGATTTAAATGATTGAAATCTTCACCATGTCAACTAAGTGAATTTTTATTTGTAACTTTGAAAATTTAAGTAAAGTGGCACTTTGGGTGTCTTTTGAACCTTACAGGTCTGTGTCCATGTGTCTGTTGTTCTCCTGATGTACCATTTTCAGCACAAGCCTCACATTTGATGTTATTTCACCAAATCATGATGAAATAAAAACACTTCTCTTTCCTCACGATGAAACCACAAGCACATTTATGTGAGTTTCTCATGCTTTTTGGTTTTATTTTATTTTATTTTTTTTTACTGAGGCTCAGATTTCTCTGCAGTAGAACAATCAAAGCCCTCCATCAATTCTGACCTTTTCCAACCTTGAGAAAGCAGTCTCCCCTGTTAGAAGCAGTCATAAATGGTAGCAGCAGAAAATACTCTTATCACATGCCCTTGAGAGAGGAGTATCACAAAGCCAGCAGAGCCCAAAAGAACATAAAAGCTTAATGAGTGTTTTTGTAATATCACTGGCTAATGGGACAGCTGACCCCACTGGCTTGAAACAGCCCGCTCAGCACTTTGAAAACACATTGTACCAACAATTGGAGGCTAAAAGGACAACTGAATCTTCTGGCTTGAAACAGCGTATTCAGCAATTCACAACACACTCTGTCAGATACAATAGACAATGGGCTTAACTATGTGCATCAAATTATGCCAGTAGCTGTGGAGGGTGTATAATCACCCGATTCTGGGAACCTGGCTGGTGCAGCATCATCATGTCATCAGGCTACATGACAAAAGCTGTAAAGAGAATGTTTCATTTGTTCATCTTTTATCACATGCAGCTCTTTTCTGAATTGTATACACCATATTCCTTTCTGCAAGAGCTAGCAGTATGTTACACCTTTTTCCTTTTGAAATATATCTTAGATTAGAGTATTGATACTGCTCTAATGTGTGTTGGGTAAACTTAGCTTAGCACAAAGATGGGAAATGGGAAACAGCTAGTTTGGCTCTGTCCAAAGGTAACAAAGTCAACCTACCAGAACCTCTAAATCCCAAGAATTAACACATTTGAAATACTTTATTTAGCCAGGCTAGCTGTTTCCACTGTTTCCAATCTTTGTGCTGTCCTAAGTTTGCCTATAATTTCATATTTACCATACAGACACGACAATGATGTCAATATTCTCATCTAACGGTCAGCAAGAAAGTATAAGGCGCATGTCCCAAAATGTCACATTTTTTTACTTCTTCAGGACGTCCATCCATTCTTCGTTTGTAGAAGATGTGACAGTCTGTGTTCCGACCTAATTTATTTCTCCATTTATTACCACCAGTCCAGTGAAAGCAATAACCAGAAATTGCACCCATAATTCAGGAAAGGTATCATGGAAATACGAATTAGGTGGATATATTCAAATAATCAAAATCCCATTCACTTTTTATTTTTTCCTCTCAACTTGTAGCTCCAGCCACCACAAGACACATTTATTACACACAGCGGTCTCACATCGCTCATTATTGTTTCTATTTCCTTCCACTCTCCAATCTCACTGCAGTCAGTTCTGTCTTCATCTCAGTAAGAGGGATGCGAGTGTTTTACACTCAAGGGACTCCGTTCTTCTGTTTCATTTCTCTGTTGGCTGCTTCTTTATTATCTTCGGATAGCTTCACTAAAAGATGGCTCCTCCTCCATCAAACCAGGGTCTCCATGGAGACCGGTGATGGACTATGAGCAGGGGGGTTATGCAATTGTGGTCTTTTTTCCGCAACAAAAGGGAACAGCCTGATGAAGTTTGCCATTCAATGTGAGATGTGTCTTCTTAATTATTGGTGTGGTCCATCACAACATCCATCAAAATGAAAACGCTTTTCTCCAATACATCATGCTTCATACACCAAGCGTTTTCAGCTATCTTTCCTTCATCACGTGGTGTCTGAGGTTGTTTCTGGTTTCCTTACATTCTGTCCATCAATCAGTCATGGGAAATGTAAATTTATGAATGTATTAAAATAAAATATTCCATTATATAATTACTACTATATAAAAATATATGGTAATATTTATTGTATAGTAGGCATAGATTTGTAGTGAATTTAAGCCCCATGATGGACATATTGGAGGAAACTAGACACCATCCAGATAAAAACACTGAATCTTATCTGCACTAACTGATCTTTTGGTCACTTGTTGGCAGCACAAACAAGCTGTAAACGTTGACACATCATCATCAAGTTGACTGTATTTGCACACCCAGCTGACATTATCATTCATTTGGAGACATGTCTGGTGAAAAAGTCCAATAATCACTGTTTTTAACTTTGTTTTTGATATACACCCATTTCTGAGGACAATATTTGGTTTTTAACTTCTAAATGCACCACCATGCTCACCAGCTAGTCACTAACTTTGTCTGCCTGTCCTTGGGTGCTGAGTAGTGTATAGTCTGTTATAGAGCTGTTTCACTGTGGCTGAAAAATACACTGATGAGAGCAGTGAAAGTGAAGCAAAACAGTAAAGTTGCAGGAAATGCTCAGTAGAGCTGAGAGGAACTAATGAGTGACTGTGGGTTCGTCGATAGAGGTCATTTGATCCATTATTAATATAAAATTCTTAATTATAGCAGCTTTAAAAGTGGCATCTTTACTCTCTCAGAACCAGCTTATAAAATTTAAACATTAACCTATGCTACATCTTCTTAATATTGAGAAGTTTAGACCACTTAAATAAAAAAGGCTGCAAATGGAATCCACTCATGGTTTTATTTAGCATACCTTCCATGTAATTGGGCCATTTGTCAAGATTGCCACTTTAGCAGGTGAAAAGTCCAAGTGGCTCTCCAAAGTCCTCAGGGTCCATATTGCTGCTACTTTCAGGTAGTTTTCATTCTAGCTGTGTGATCAAGGACCGATTTAGACCCGTAACCACAGGAGAATAAAATTAGCTACCTGATGGAATAGAAATCCAGCAGTGCTCCAGAGCCCAAGGACCAGACTTGAGGATCACTGGTCTAAAGCCTGCATATGTAATTGGCAGAGACACTGTAATAAGCAGGGATCATCTCTCCCTAATCTGTCACAGCCCACCACTTCCACTCACACTCTCTTTCATGCTTGGCTGCCACTGCACCAGCCAGCTTGTGGAGCGTCTGAACGGATCAGACCTCCTCATGCCCCCCGGTGGAGGTTTCTTGGATCATTCACTTCAATGTGGTAACCAACAACACTATTCCAAATGTGCAAATTTAGAGAGATTATACCATGGTTCTTGCTAATACTCTGCCAGTGAGGTCCCTGTGATAGCACTAAATTGCTGGGTGTAGCCCTCTGCAAAGTAAATGAAACAAGAACAACTCATAAGTGGTTCCAGTGGCTTCACTCTTGGCAACAGTCACAAATTAAATTGGAATTTTCAGGTGAGCAATCAAGTGAGACCAAACCACATTCAAAAGGGTGTCACTTTACCCTCACACCAATAAATGTATTGACCTATATGGGTTTTCAAATTCATTTTTCCCCCTTATCTGATTGTTGCTACTGTATATTTCAAAGCCAACTCCACCTCGCACACATGGAGCTCATGGAGCTAATGCTGTTGTCACTTCTTCCTGAAACAAATCCATTATTTTTTGTGCAGCAAACAAATGTGACTTGAATTGCTAAACACATTGTGTGACACCAGTGCCCTCTTGTGGTCTGATTTTGGCTTTGGGTAGAGGGCCAGCTCATACTAGCACTAGTTACATGTGGTTTTGAATGAATAATAGAGCTCTGAGGGGTATGCTGGTGGCTTAAGGATTTAAGGCACTGACTATATAATAATAGTCTGGCTGTGGAACCTTTTTTGCACGTCATTCAACATTTTTTCTCTCTCTCCCCTCACGTCCTGTCAACTCTCTAAAAAAAGTCCCATAAAGTCCCAGTCTAGATGCATCAACCAGCAACATTTTATTCATCATCTCTATCATAGCACAATGCCATTTATTTTTGTAAATCTTTATTTACAATTGCATAAATGTAGTGGTTAACACAGGCTTTAAAACATGCTCAAAGTATAGAAGTGATAGTTTGTATAAGAAAGGCACTTTATGATGATAAAAGATACCACAAAGGATCAACATGGTCCTATGTTCATTTGTGTTTCATACAGTTTGTTTCTCGTAGAATCAGAGGTTTGGAAGCAAAGACCTCCTTGTCTTGATTTTGTAAAAAAAGCTTTGGGGTATGGCTGTAGATTAAAGGCACGTTTGCAAAATGTTTACTGCTCTTCAGGGCATTTTCGTGTTTATCCATTTTTCTCTTCAATAACAGGCAGAGATTAGACCTCTGCACTGGCAACAGCATCACTGTATATCTTTTTAGAGGCTGAATAGCTCCACATCAGTCAGATGGAGCTCAGAGCTGGTTGGCATTTCCTCTCACCAGCGATTACTCTGAGCAGGAACTTCTAGATCCATGATTCGTGGCAGTCGACCACTAGCCCCACCCTCCAGGTAGCCAGGCTTCACTGCTGGTGTATCTGAGAGCCTCCTCTTGCTCTTGTTCAGGTCTGTACAGAAAGATAAATAATGTAATGATTTTCACAAGAGGAGGCAAGCGCCACCTACCACGTTAACAGATGGAGAAGCAGATCTGAATCTAAGATTGGACATCATATTCTCACCTGAGATTGCCAATAGCATCTTGCGTCTGGCTCCAAAGGTGGAGACGCCCACTTCCTTTAGATCTTCATCAGACAGAGTAAGGAAAGTCTGGTAGTCAATCTAGATGAGCACAGATTACAGAGAACATTTGCATAATGAATCATTAATAATGCATAACGCTTTTGGTTTGGGTACAACAGTTTATGTACTTGTCTGTGTGTTTCTCTGCAGAAACTTCTTAAACGCAGCCAACTCAACTCAAAACCTGTGTTATATCTGCAGTTAATGATAAAAATGTATTTTCACATGTTTTTTTTTTTAATGTTTGCACTCAGAAAATTATGCATTACAACTCTATATCTATGTTTACCTCTTGTTGTTCAAACACATCGATGTATTTAAGTAGGCCAAGTTGGCTGAGCAGCTCAGGCAGGTCATCAGTCCTTTGGGGAGGGCTCCGCTGACTGCAGGTTGATGCCCTCCTTGATGAGCAAACATCTTCAAAGTAGCTGCTGCTGCTCTGGAAGTTCTCCGCTAAATATCACCGGTCAAAGTTCAGAGGAAATGGTTAGAAGTGCACCAGCCTGTTTGGTCTAGCTTAAAACCACACATAGGTAAGACTTACAGGGTTTGTCATTTCTGCCTCTGTTCATCGAGGATGCAAATGCGGGGAAGGAGGAGGTGGATGAGGAGAAAGTAGGTGGGGGTGAGGATGGGGAGGATGAAGAAGAAGAAGAGGAGGAGGAAGAGGAGGAAGAGACAGGCAGGGATGAAGATGTGGATCCACGTCTGTCTCTCCAGTTCTCAGAATCGCTGCCGTTATACACCTTCCCCATCTGTGCAGCCCATGACTAGAAGGAGACAGAGACATTATGTTGGTATTAAAAGTGAACTAGAGCACCTTGTACTTCTGTCACTACCCCCTTCGTTCATCTCTCCTTTGAGGTCATGAGACAAATGGCTACAAGTGATCACAAATTCTCTTGTGTGCAGAAGGTTTCAGTGGACATAATGTTCATAGATCCAAAGATTTAATAAGAAAGGCGATTAATCATGTGTCTAAACAAGCTCATTTGCCCCTCTTGGCTGACCTGTAATGCGATGAGCGTAGTGTATGCTTCCTCCCAGCTGCCTGAATCTCAGAAGAAAATTGAAATCGTCTGAGCCTCTTGCTCTTATTAACCTAAGTGAGTCTGCTTCTTTGTCAGTGGCTACTGAGCAGCCAGACTGCAGCCGTTCAAGGGGCTTTTTAAGAGCCGGGAAGACGAGTTGAAACAGTTCAGGTAAACAGGTTGTGGAGAGTGGCTGTGTTGACTGAGGCGATAGGATCAGACCCAAAGTAATTGAGCATACAAATTGGTGGTACTTACCACACATTGTGATAAATGCTTTAAACCGTTAGAGGGCAATACCAATAAATGAGAGTGTTGGTGGGGACGCAGTAGGGGTGCTTGTTTCACCGCACTGCAACGAAAAACAGCTCTGGCAGCTCAAAAGAATTTAACAAGTTTAGCAAAAGTCAGTCAAGTCAAGCCAGCTCAGCTAAAGTTAAATAAAATGAACCCCAATAAGTTGGAAGTCGATTTTTGTTGTTGTTGTTGTTGTTAAACCAGACATTAAGTTAGCAGGATATTCATTTATACCTGATGCTGGCTATTGATGGTGCTCAGGTAGGGTTTGTAGCTGCGTCGGCTGATGTTGCGCAGCTCTTTGACAGCCTCGGCTGGCATGGACTTGGAGAAGCCAAGGCCGCTCCAGGTGTCTGTGGGCGTCCGAACTTCTGTGACCACTGGCTTCCTCTGCATAGCTGAAAAAACACAAACACAAGGAATGAAAATAAAAGCTTTTAAAGCTGCATTACCTAATTCTTTTGGCCTCTTGAGGGCAATGGACACAAGCTTGAAAAACAACACTGACATATCAACCTACATGTTAGCTAACATTTACTGACTGGCTGATGCTGCAGCATACACAGCTCATTCATTCATTTGAGTCATGTTTCTGGCCACTTGTTGAATGTAAATCCAATGTTTGCTCTTCTTTCAGCTGTTTTGCTTCCCACCAACTACTGAGAGAAACATCTGGCCTATAGCTGCTAAATGTTTCACTAAGTTGAGCAGATAATATCTAAATTTTGTCTGCAGTTTAGTGCTGGGCATGTAGCATACAATGGTTTATCAGAGCT
This sequence comes from Miichthys miiuy, assembly GCA_036365135.1. Classification (NCBI taxonomy): domain Eukaryota; kingdom Metazoa; phylum Chordata; class Actinopteri; family Sciaenidae; genus Miichthys; species Miichthys miiuy. Next base: position 14,368,495 of record CM071611.1, read on the forward strand.
GGTCTGATAAGAGTGCTCAGAGTTAACTAAAACAATAAAGATACCTGGAAACAAAAAATTGAGCTGAAAAATACTAAAAATGCTCTGTCGTATTTAAGGGAAATGCAGATTCTCTGTGAGTTCACTATGATTGACACCTGTCACATTACATGTAGCCATTTGATCCACTGATAAATTAAACATATGGATTGTAGCACACTGATAGCATGTAGCATGCAATAAAAATACACCACAGGTTTTCTCATTTACTCTGATATTCTGAATTGGACAAGCCGGGTTCAGGTGTTAAATAATGAATAACAAACGATGCTTCTCCTTGCCAGCATGTGGCATATTTAATAAAATTCAAATTGCTGATATTGCTGATACACACATTCAAATGACAGACAAGTGACCCTGGGTCACTTTTTGGCACTGGAACAGAATCTATGTGTGAATATGTGATTAAAAAATTGTAACAGCACTTCAAAGAGTGGGATGTCAATAAGATTATAACTGGTGGGTTGCCGTTTGTGTGCGTGTGTGGATTTTTTGTGAGTAAATGTCCCATTCATATACTGGCATATGGGTGTCTTAATGACTGTGAGGCAGATGGCCCATTCAAACTGCTAATTCATAATCCCATAAAGCAACACTGAGGGAATTTAGCACCATTTGGCTGCAGATCTTCCCAGTATCTCTCATTCGGCATGATGGATGAGATAGTGTTTCGTGTGTGTGTGTGTGTGTGTGTGTGTGTGTGTGTGTGTGTGTCCATGCATGTGTGTGAATGAGGGTGCACAGAAGACAACTGTGTTTGGATGCATGTGTGTGTTATCGGCATTGTGTATTTGCCCTATGTGAATTAAGTGGGAGTGCCAGTGCTACTCTATTATAACTTTGGCACAGTGCAGCCCATAAACAGGTCCCCTTCATCAGTTGTCTTGGCAGTGCGCAGCTCTGAAATAGCCCCCCTCTATCAAGTCCCTGCCTCTGCACAGGATATTAATGTGCTCCCACCATAACGTGCTTGAATAAGCTAAAAAGGCTACTTCATCCTGGATAATCATATGATATTAAATCATGTTTTAACAACATTATGACCAAAACTTGCGCACTTTTACAGAATTCCCTCGATTTAGTGTTGTTTGGGGAGCTGACTTAAACTACTTTTACAGTATGTGCCCTGACCAGCTAATAAAACAACAGCTTGGTTGTATAAAAGTGGCCATTTGATGATCAAAACAACAATATAGAGAAATAATTTTTGACCTAATTCCCCCTGCAAAATGTGTTTTTAATATATTTATCTGCAGTATACAGCAACTAATAGATCAATAAAAAAAAAGAAATGCTCACTTAGCAGTGCCCTAATTATTGATGCAGAAGTGCAGAGCTCCTGAAACCACAAGACAGGAAAAAATATTAAACATTTAGAAGCACTAACCTCTGGTTGCCAGCAGTTTCTTTTTCTCGTAGTCATAATCCTACAAAGCATAAACAGGAAATAAGGTGGGTAAATAATGCATGAAATTGATTTTTTTTTCCCTGATTACTGAGGACAGGCAGGGGGAACCTTCCTGCTGCTGTGGCAGTAAACTTGTTAATCCTCTATGCAGTAACCTTTGAGAGTGAGACATGACAAATAAGAAGGAACACAAACAAACACAAAAATCGATTCCCAAAATCAAATTGCAGCGAGGTCAGGGATGTGGAAGTAAATAGGTTATACCACAAATAAAATGTTCCTGTTGTTTTCAATCTATCTTCAGTTTGATGTGCAGAAATTTCGGGTATTAAATTTTGTCTCCTCTTTCTGGCTTGCATACACCCTCCTCTCTGAAACATGTCTAAAACACTATCACACCTTCACTGTCAAAAGTTTGCTGGGTTTCAGAAAGACTTCATTGTCTCTCCACTGAGATTTAGCTGTAGTCTAATAAGGTTGTCCAAAGGTGCAATGCATCATTTTGTGGTGGCAAAAAAAGAGACCTACAATTCCTGTTTTTTTCTCACCTCAGCCTTGGATGAGTCAGCGCGAACATCCTGAGCCAGCGTCACGTCTCTCCTCAGGCTGTTCCTCCGCTCACTCCTCCCTCCCTCGGTCTCTGCGTTCAGCAATCTGGCACATTCAGGAGACACACATACATACACAAGGTTAAATTGTGATGGCTGTGTGCAACATTTGAGAGCTTATGAATTCTTTCTTTCCCTAGAGCAACAGCAGCATTACCGAAAAAGGATTTCAAAGATGTTGTATAATTAAGGGGAGAGATGCTTCATTAAAACTGCACCATTCTACAAAGTTTTTTTTTTCCAGACAACCAAATAAGTAAGAGACTCAGCGAAAAGCAAAATATAGATGAGGTCAACAAGCTGTCCTTTCTCCGTCTCAGTTTTTTGTGAAGATTCTCAGCAGATCTGGTACATGCAGGTGTATGTGTGGGTGTATTAATCACTCTGTAGGGGGGGGATCTGTTCACAGTCATTATGAGGACTCAACAAAACCTTGGTCGAGCATTTATTTATTTATTTATTTATTTTTCGTTCTATGCATGCTCACCTGTATGTTAGTGCCTGCCCTGTTGAATGACGTCTGCCCTGGATGAAAACCTTGGTAATTTCAGGACCCTGGAGACTCCCCCTCCGACCCACCAGCCCCATCCTACTGATGCTGCTGACGGCATCATACACCTCAGATGATGACATTGCCACGACCTTGGAGCTCTCATCCTCTGACTGGCCAGACAGGTCCTCATTTTCTAAGATCTGAAGAAGAAGAAGGAGATAAATCATGTTTATTCTCTATTGAGGTTTATCTATCAATGATTTGTTTTGTATGGTTTGACTTTAAACCATGACAAACCTTTTCCAGTGGCCGGCTGTCTGTTCCTTTCAGTCCTGTCCTCCCCTCGTCAGCGGGAGGGGTGAGACCTGGTGGAGGGGAGGGGCGAGGCTTAGTACCACTCAAAACCTCTGGAGTGGTAGTAAGAACAGAACCTGATCAAGAGGTGACATGGTAATGAGTATTAATGAATAAAATAAAATATGTGCATAAAAGACAGCCTTCACAAAAAGGTTAAAAGGACAACTGATACAGAAAAGATCCTGTATTGATAAAGAGAGAATACACTGAAGAGTGAATATATGATTATTTTCTAAAGACAACATTAGAGTACTCCAAAATAAACCCACCATATGCGAACAGATAAACCTGAAATAGTCCTTCTAAATCCAATCCACACTCTCAAAATCTAATATTTGATCACTCTCCATTGTTTGAGCCACCATACCTGTCTCAACACAATTAAATACCCTTTGTGTCATCCTGAACAGTAGCCTTTTGTTCTCCAGCCTCATATCAATAACAATATCTCCTAGATTGCCTTCTTCCATCTGTGAAACATCTCTAGACGGAGCACATCACCCCATTTAGTCATTATGTTTTTTGTAACATCTCACATTGAATGCAATCCTGGGTGGCATCCCAAACAAATTCGTTCACCAACTTCAACTCATCGAGAACTCACAGATTATCACACAAATCCCACTAGATTAAAGCACTTCATGACTGAACCTCTGCTTATCTCACAGACCTCCTTCAGACTCGTTCTCGCTCTGTATGATCCTCAAACAGCAGATTTACATTACGTTATTATCAGCCATTCTCAGACCACCAGCAGCATAGTGGGTGTCGGCCTACTCCTATGGTACACCCTAACTGTGGAGCTCCCTCCTTCCTTATATCTGTATACTACAATCTATTATAGATATTTTAAAACTGCTCTTAAAAGCTTGCTCGCTAATTAAGCTTTACTTTATTGCATTTTATTTTTTAAGAATTATTGTTTTATTGCTTCTCTGTTGTTTAGTGTGCTTCATTGTCGATTATAATGATGTTTTATGCCTTTGCTGTTGTTTTTATATGATGTGATTACATTTCTCAATTCAGTAGCTTTCCATAATCCAACTCAAAACACACCCACAGAGATACATATATGCTCACCCTGCTCAGAGAGGCGAAGCTGCTGCAGTAACATGTTGAGCCAATAGTTAGTCAGCTCGCTGCCAGCCAGTGTAGGGTCAGGGGTCATCTCGGTTACCTTGGCAGTCTCACAAGAATCCAACCCCAGGAGCAGACGGCGGGCCTCATAGAGACAGGAGATGTTCCTTTCTAGACCTTTCACCACCACTGACTGATAGATGCAAACCAATACAGAGTTTTACATCAGTATTCAACACACCACAGCGTGTGAGACTACACAGCAGAGTGGTTTTTCATCTAAAATCAAAAATGAACATTCAAGAAATATTTCAATAGATATTTCTTATTTAATCCAGCATGTATGAAATAAACAATCACAAACTCTATAGTCTGAGATTGAAAGTGAATTTAAAAAAGAGCAGATGCCCAACAAAACAACAACATTACTGTTTCTTTTTAGATGGACTGATTCTAACAATAACAAATTGTACAGTTGTACCTTGTTGGTCTGTTTTACTTTCGGCTTGACACTAATGAAGACTCCCAGGTTTTGCATCATCTGAGAGAGTTTACAAGGATCTGCCTCCCCATCTTCACGCATGTCAAACATCAAACACACAGGCAGACAGTCCTAGACGTGTATACGAAGACACATACATCACACAGAATGTCACACAGATAAAGAAAACATTTTGTTATTACAGCAGAAATAGATATATAGATGGCATAGAAACACGAGAAACAAGAATAAACAAATTGCTACGTCTCTTGTCCTTCAGCACAATTCTACCTGAACAAAAACAACACACTGCACTGTACCATGAGCTGCTGCCGAGCCAGACACACTCCATCAGGGCTGCCCTGGATGAGCAGTGAGGGAGGGCTCTGAGGAGCACTGAGGTCTGGAAGGATGATTTGGGTCTGGGTTTGCTGCATGACGCTCATGAAGTGAGCTCCGTTCTGCCCCAACAGAAAGACATGCTGCTGGGAAGTGACATCCAGCTGGCTTCTCACTATACCGCCTGTGACCTCGGACCCCAGCAGCAGGTCCATCAGGATGCAAGTCGCCTTCTGTCAAATGATGATGTACATATGTATGACATATCTGAATGTGTATAAACTGTAATAAATGTCCCTAAAATGTCTGACACTAACCTTGACAGCAGCTGCATTGCCCTGCAGGCCCCAGACCGTGCAGCAGCTTTCGTAGAAGCCAGGTTGTGCCTGAGGGTGAGGTGGCACGGCCCTGAAGCTCACACTGACCCCCAAAGTCTGGACTACTTGCTGGATGAGTGGGGAGCCTGCATCTGGCAGAGTCTGGGGCACCAGGCTGACTGGGAGGTCAAAGGTCAGGGACAATGGCTGCAGGTCCTGTGTCAATGAAATTTGGATGGAAAACAAAGAGAAGAGACAGAGAGGATGGGGAAAATAAAGAGATGTGAGACAGACAAAGACAGACAGCGGCGTTTTTGACATATATACCTGTCTTCTTTGTTACCGCCTTTCTATGAATCACTCTATTGATTGCTGTGTCTTGACAGGAGTGAAGAAATTGAGTTTTGAGACAAATAAAAATCTATTCTGGGTAGTCTCAACTCAGATTATACATTGACCACTCACTCTTATCCTCCTCCTTGCTTCCTCCACTCCTTCTATGGGCCCAGCAATGGACACCTGGTCAAAGCAGAAAAAACATAAAGGGCTTTTAAATAAGCTTGTTTTCATGTTTTCAACATGAAAGTTTGTGGCTGACTAAACTGCTGCCTTAGTTAGCGTTACCTGGTTGCTTTTCTCTCCAGCAACGTTGTGGCGGTTGGAGTCGGGGAAGTGGATGTGACAAGACGTGACCTCCATCACCTTTTTGATGTTTCCACCACCTTTACCAATCACGTGGGAGTGTTCTGTATATGCCACATCCATCTTCAGAGTCACCTTGTTCACCTGGATTTTATATAAACAGCTTTACTTTTCAATTTTTAGTTGCCTTCAAATGTTAATAGGAGCAGATTCAACATAATAAATGAATAAATTATTACAAAATGGAGCCTTTATGCACAATTGCAAAGTGTCTCTCTCCTGCAATGTAACCTTTACAAAAACAAAACGTATTTTGAAGGGAAGCAAACGTTTTTGAAAAACATCTGTACATAGTTGACATAACTGCTCCAACAAATTGTGAAAATCAAGCAGCTGAGCCCTCACCCTGGTTTCCAGCACGTCTAGTATCTTCTTTTTGGCTTCCAAAACATTGGCTCTCTTCCCTTCCACCTTCACATGTGGATCTACACGGAAAGAAGAGTTCAGTTTAAACGCTATACATCTGAGTGCACTACGGTGAATGGTAAATCAGTTTGCGAGAACAAAAAGGTGCGACCGGAAAGGTACAAAACACAGAGATGATGTGAATCAAATGTCAAGAATTTGTCACCTTTCTTTGATTTGGCTCCAATCTTCAGTTTGGATGGCCATTTCACCTGAGTGTCAGTTTCTCTCATCACCTGTGGCACGAACAATAGGAGAGCGTGAGAAGCAAAGAGCTGTCATTGTATGCCACAAAGACACACACACAACCAACGCATACACACATAAACACATCGAGACCCAGAGCAGATCTCTTCCATCTAAGAATACAAAGTCTCATTTGCATTTCAAAGACTGCAATTATCACCTCCATAAAACCGGTAATCACTGGATGCAGAGTGTGGAACAAATGTTAAAATGATGACAGGGATGCTCTCGCTGATCTGTAAGATACATTTAACCGGGATGCTTTATGCACTGATGAGTATCAGTGGTTTTCACTGAAGAGAGCAGCTTTTATTTTTTTTGTTTCATATTTTGGTTATTAATGAAATGTTCTACTTACTCTCTCAAAAAACTCCTCTCCTGTCTCACCATCCCCATGCTTTGGAGCTGTAAGACAAACATCAAGTGAACATAAAGAACACATAACACACATTCCTGCAGTGTGATTTGTCACGTTTTGTTGGTCAGCAGCACAATATTCCTCAGTTTGTTCTGTTGTGTAAAGTCAACATTTAAATGTTGACTTGGCTGAAATTTGCCAAGCAACTGGAACAAGAGGTTGCCGGGAACATAAACAATTTTAAAAGGCCATCGCTCCACAGTGACATTTACAGGATACGGGGGGGAGACTCAGGAACGCCCTCAACCCCCCTCATCACTATGGGTTACGCTGGCCAGAGCTGAGGAATGGGAAGAGAACAGTACGGGGTGGAGAGAGAAGGTGGTGGTTGGGGGGCACAACCACAAATTAGCCTGGAGACAGCTTATCACATCAATGGCATTTGCTGACGCAAAGACCTCCCACTTGACCGAAAAATTAAAGAACAACTGCAAAATCAAGAGGATATGTGTAAAAAAAAAAAAAAAAAGAGTGGTCCTCAGCCTATTAGGGTGAAGTCTCAAGTGTAGTCTGACAGATTACCGCCAAAAGGGATGAGATACGTTTCTTACTACCTGACTGAGGTTGCTCAAACAGCTGCAAAAGCTCAGTCCCACCTGCACACACATTAAACAACTGATAGTTATCAGAGTTGTATTGACCAAGCTTTCCCATCAAGAGTCTGTGCGAGGACAAACAGACAAACATCAGCCTCTATCTGCAGCAGTAGCACACTGTCAGAGAGAGTTTTTTCAGCAACACAGGGGAGGCATTTGTCATAAACCTGCCATGCAGCGATAACTAATAGACTACCTCTGCTTCCCAGATAGGAATGATACCAAACAAATATTCTGAATGTATAAGCCATTGCAGGTCATAAATCAATGGTGGTGCAGCAACATGTGCTTAGTGGATGGCAGTTAAAGTGATGTTGACAACAAGGACATAGTCAGCTGAAGGCCCTGACAGACACACAGGGTCAGGTAGATAACAGGCTGTGAGGAAGGAAGGCACCAAAACAGAATAAATTTCAGAAAAAGCAGTTTATAGATAAGAGTGTGAGAATGATAACAGTGCCAATGTAAAACTATGGAGCTTAGGCACCTCTCAGTGCACTCACCATACAACATGTTCTCCAGCTTCTTCCTGTCAATCCTGAACCTCTCTTCCACCCACTCCGGGTCCAAACTCTTCCCTCTTGCATTCTCCTGCCCCGGACTACCTTCCTCCTCCTCCTCTTCCTCTTTTTCCTCTCTGTCATGCTGGGCCTCGCTGGGCTCAGGCTTTGCTGCTGAGCCGGGTTCTACGCTACTTTCCAAGTCAGGCTTCTGGGGTGCTATGGTGGCCGGGACCGGAGAGCTCTCCTCTGTGGTGGTGGTGGCCATAGCAAGACTGAGCCCTCGTCAGTGTTTGTGTGTGTGTGTGAGGATGTGTGCATGTGTGTGACCAAGGAGACCGGCAGGGAGAGAAAAAGGGGAGAGAGGGGCAAGAAACACCCCCTGTGCCTTTTCTTTAAATCCCCCACCCCCTTCACTTAATTTAGTACACAAACCTAAGTCTCTGCCTCTCTTCATGCTGTTCGTGCTTGCAGGATTTGCTGCCATGGCCTTGTAATGCACATACGTATACACAGTCACTTCTTTACTATAACACAGGACACAGGCATGCTTTCTCTGTCTGAGGGGTTCACACAGACAAACAAAATCTACAACTTCGCCCAAGCTTCACTCTGCTTTGAACAAATCCTCTGTAATCCACAGTTCAACAGCCACAGATTATGTGCAGATAGTTAAGTGTTACTATGGTAAGACAAGACACACATCTCACCCACCCACACATGTATATACACATTCTGAAAACCAGCTTCACACCAGCAAACACAGCTAACAAAATAAACGGGTCATCCAGTTGGGTTCCACCACACGTCCGTCCATGTCTGCCCTCCCTCCCCTTCCTCTGAATGAGAAGTACAAGGGCTTGAGATTCCAGAGGTCGAGGTGAAAGGGGTAACAGGGTGTATAGCAGCAGTGAGCGTGTGCTGTTTGTGTGGAGGGGGAGCTTGCAGCAATGCAAGTTCTCCATTTAAAATCCTACTTATAAAAGTCTTACAAGGATGGAGCTGTACTTGAAGTAAAATTAATTATTCTGCAGGGAAACATCCCATGTGATTGATATATTATTACAAATTACATTTACAGTTGTCTACTAAGGAGTCAGATAAATGTGAGGGGTCGTGAGATTAAAAAAAATGAAAAAGTCAAAATCTTTCTCGGGTGTAACTGCTAACAGCTCACAGACATCTGCTTACTGTCTCACTACAACGTGTGGGAGTTTTCTCATTTTTATTTAAATTGTGCTTTCCTCCGACGCACCTGCCACATATTCAAATGTGCAGAGAAAAGACAGTGCTTTTCAGTTCGGGGTCACAAAGCTAAAATGGCTTTGGAACCATTGTTTTAATCTTCAACACTGTGTTGTATTTTATGAGCTCATACACTACTGTTCAAAAGTTTTGGAATTACCATGAAGCATCATGAATAATTGCTACCTTAACACAGATAAAAACAGTATAATTCAGACACTAGATGTATCATTAACATTTGAAATAGGTTTGGCTCAAACGAAGCATAATCAGATGATTAAAACTTCCAATTAGTCCCCATAGTGGTGGATGACAGATGATGTTGTTACCCCAAACTACCTTTGATTTTGAGTTTCTTTTCCACTCCAGAAAAGCATAAAATCCCTGAGATCATTACTGAACCACAACGGTGCAATTGGGCTCTCATATTTTGCGATGCTGATGTCCTTTGGGCCCTTTGCAGTCTACACAATGGTTGGACTAAACAGGTTTAAACTGTGATTTATTTATAGTATGGTCATCTGATATTTGTATGTCCTGTAATTGTTATAGGCATTATTGTGCACTTGACACTGAAAAAGGAACCTATTCTTATTTAGATCTAATGCCAGGCTTTTATATTCTTTTAAACAAGACTCATTTCATAGAGTTTCATTTAATTGTTGCTCTCAGGGATCTTTTTGTCCTTTCAGTCATCAGTCTGGTTGAACTATTGTACAATTCTTCACTTTTTTGAAAACATTTAGACAAAAAAACATTTATTTTTAAAGAGGACCTTCTACAACTGAAAGCCATGAAAGACCTTCAGACTCTCAGCCGTCTGACTGCAATAAAACAAGTTTTGTGGAAGGCAATTCAAAACTTTTAAATGGTAAGTATATTTTCATGTAAAATCTTGAAAAACAGCTATAGCTGTCCAATAAACGTATTGGAGTAAAAGTATTTAGCAAGTAATGAAATGCTGAACTAAATAGAATATAAGTACTTCTTCCTCTACCTCCTCAAGTAAAGCACTTGTGGTAATTGTTACTCAGTTTCATTTCACCACTGCCTGCAGTAGTATTTAGCTTCATAACCATGTTTTCACACACTGCCTAGAATTAGCTTGTGAACAAGCAGGCAGCCAGAAAGTCATAAACTCCACTGACAGGGGAAAATTGTTTAAAAGTTACAAATAAGAGCAAATGAGATTTCCAAAATTGCTTAGCATTTATTAAGTCCCCACCCTGCTTTAAATTTCTAAAACTTGAGAACTTGAGTACAGACCGAAACATGGGTAAAAACAAACTGCTCAATTAGTCAGGTCTAGTGGGACCCTGTTTCCAGCTCGACGCTGTGTTTTCCATATTGCCCAGACAAATTTGGCCCCAGGCGAATCTGCAAACATCATTTGGCAGTGCAGAGATCTTGCTAACATTACAAACTACTGCAGGCTAGACATATTCGCCCAAGGAGGATGCTAAGTGAAAGACATGATGACTGTGTCACCATGGAAACTGGACAAAGAGTGAATTATTCCAAGTTTAATCTGACTTCACAACTGCAGATCTCCTCCCTCAGCCCCCGATTAAGCCCCCGTTTGACTGGAAGTGTGTATGTTTCCAGTAAGAACCTGGGCGTGCGTCACTGTTTGACCCATGGGTAGAGGAAAGAAAAGCCAAACCATCCTGCAGGGTGAGTGATGAGCTGTGCGGTTTACTAAATCAACCCCCGAACCCCTGAGTGAATCCTTTATTCATCTAGACAGATAGATCAGTACCACCTTTTCTGGTTGAAGCACAGCCTCCTTATTCACTACACCACCGCTCAGCCCATTATACAGTTCCACTTAAAACTGAGCTGACTCTTCAATCCTGAGAAACATTAACTAGATGTAACAAACATTTATGTGTCATCAGAGAAACTGAGACTGAAACTATGAGAGAGAAGTGCAGAAGTGTAGGATTTAATGTCAAAACATCAGTTCATTTTTGATTAGACACCATCATAAGACCTTGTGGTCTCTCTGCCTCATTCATATGTAGAAACCTCATTTGAGCTGAATTTCTACAAATTATTGATTTTTAGGAATTCTGGTATTCAACACAAGTATTCATATTTAATCATTGCTACAATGTGAAACTATTAAATTATGGTATGTGCACTGGTTTTCAAAAAAATACAGTTCTTTATTTCTGCAGCCTGTGCCTTGAATATATACACATGGGCCTATTCAGAAGCAGGATAGTGTTGTGATGTATAATTACTGTAAGACTGGCTCCACTGGTATTCTCTTATGTTTACTATTTTTTTCATACTGTAATACTGCAAAGATAATAGCATCTTCTTCTCATTCTTGTCACAATTAAAACCCACTTTCACCCAAGTTTCACAGAAGCCCTGCAGCATGCAAATCAGGAAAAAAAAAGTCCAGCTTAGCCAGGATTTTAGATATACGGTGTTTAATCTAAACCCTGTTCAATTAAAAATTAAATTATATTTTCTGTAATTTTTCACAGAATGACAATTATTATTTTTAGACAATAATGTTGTTCCATATATGTGATATATATGTATGTATATATGTGTCTTTGAATAAACCCCAGGCCTTTTTCACAGAAGACATTTTGACATGTCACTGTAAATAATAAAATGAATGATAGCTGAATTACATTTAGCTGCTTTAGTCTCAGGATCCTGGTATTGTGCATGCTGGTACATTTCCATGTCATGAATTGAATAAATGTCATTTCAACACCTGCATGCTAAATATGCTACTAATCAAAATGTCTCCAAATGAAAAATGCATATTAATTTAAAGGCTGCAGCAACACAGAGAGACACGTGCATAAAGAGAGATAAATGCACATTTTGTTTGCCTGATTAAGGGCACTCTATACATTTCTCAGTCCATTATCATCTTCTTTGCACAAAGAAAATAAAATTTGTTTAACAAAGCGTAAATTGTTGCAAAGACCCAATATTGTCAAATCCTTCTTCACACCGCAGAAATTTTGTTGGCCTAAAAGTAGTCAAAATTTAAGAACACTAGAATCAGCTTTTGTTACACTACTCTGTGCTGAGTGAATAAATGTATACAACATTCTAATATGTATGCACACAGCATCTAACAGCACAATAACTTGACCTCATATGAATGTGCAGCCTGTAGTCCCAGGAGATATTCAACAATGGAATTTATGTAAATAAATACACACACACAGCCTGAGATACATAAAAATATGAAAATGATAGACAAATGCAGTATGAACATACACAAGAACATCTAACTTTATGCACCAATTAATGTTTTTTCAACACATTGTACGTCTGATTCCATTCATAAATAAATGGTAAATGGACTGTACTTGTACAGCGCCTTTCTAGTCTTCTGAACACTCAAAGCGCACTACATATCTTATTCACACAAACATTCATTCACTAGTGGCAGTGGCTGCCATGCAAAGTGCCAACTGTTCAGCTAACTAAATCATACACATTCACACACACATCTTGCCCAAGGACACTTCAACATAAAGTCTGGAGAAGCCGGGGATCGAACCATTGATCATCTGATTGATTGATGCCCCAAATAACTAATATATAGCACAATATAAGTATGATGCTTTTATCTATCATATTTTTTTTTCAACAAGTGTGTTTATTAATTTTCAGAGAGAATATCACACTACAACAAATAATACAGGTGCAAAACATAATAATCACAGTAAGGCTCACCTTCAGTAAGGTAAACATGACAGGGCAGTAGAATGCGATATTTGGCACAGTCCAAAACATAAGTCATCCTTAAGTGTCACCGGTGGTCCAAAAGTTATCTTAGATATCCCGAAGAGAAAAGAACTCCAAAACAAAACAAAACAAAAACAAAAAGACAACATACTAAATAGATAGCAAAACTCATTTGTTGATGGTTGACATACAAGTGGAGCATGCCTCCAGTGCTTTCTTCCCTCTAAGAACACCATAAAAGATCTCCACATACTGTCAAGAATGGGATATTTTCCAGTGCAATAGAGTTTGACAGCCCTGAAAGCCAGACACTAATGCTTGGTTTGGTATTTATCTATCACAATTAGTCATTTTTCTTCTCCTATTCCATAAAATAATATTCAGGGCACTTTTTCTTACACTGGTCTGCTGCGAGGTTGTAATTCCCCATCACACCGCACAGTGGCGCTGAGGTTGTAATTCCCCATCACACCGCACAGTGGCGCTGAGGTTGTAATTCCCCATCACACCGCACAGTGGCGCTGAGGCTGTAATTCCTCCTCACACCGCACAGTGGCGCTGAGGCTGTAATTCCTCCTCACACCGCACAGTGGCGCTGTGGTCCTCAAACTTTCTCTATTGCGTCAACTGAGACACTTCCGGGTTTGTCTCTTCGACACATCTCGTGACCATAGTTTTATTACACCGCGAGCAGAGTTGCGGGAGTGAAACCGCAAGAAGGAGGAGCGGCTGCTGTGATTCTTCATGGGGCCAGACAGACCTCCTCAAAGATGAATCTAAACACGTCTGTTCGGATATTACTCTGTACATGAAGCTCCCGTAGAAGACGAACCATGTGGAGAGTTCAAGGCTTTGTTGGACGAGGTGAGAGAAATGTCATTGAGCCTGGAGGAACTCCCCTTTTGCTCGGTGCCATGTTGTTTCCTGACACAATAACTATTATCAAGTGTCGCTTTTATGAAGAATAAGCGTTGTTTATTGTGTTTACTCTGAGTTTAGCTGACGGCTAGTGAGTCAGTTAACGTTAGTAAGATTAAGTTTTTGCTCTGTCGCTGCAACTGACACCGTCAGTCGGTTTATTTTGGTCCTGTCAGTGACGTAAAGTCAGTTCCTGTCACTGACCTGCTGTCACAGCTGGTTTCTTTAGATCAGGGGTGTCCAAACTCCTTTTTAAAGAGGGCCGGATTTGACAATGTGAAGATGCCCGGGAGCCAATAAATAGATACCAATAAAAGTTACATACAAATGCACTGTTCTCTAACACTTTTGTTTTGCATTGTTAACTTAATGTTTGTCCTGCACCAAAAACTCCAAGAAAATTTCCTTGTGTGAGAACCTACTTGGCAGTAAACCTGAATCTGATTCTGATAGTTTAGATTTGTGTTTTTACAGCTCTCTGTATGTGTCTGTGTGTACATATATCAGAAACCTAGACAAAATTAGTAATTTTACTGCAAAACTATGCATTTGTATGTACTGCTACTAAAATACTCTTTGTATTCTTTGTAAATTAACTTGTTCACTTGAGTTTAAATGGAGCTGTTCCCTTGAAACTACTACTAATTAACAACAGAAGTAACTCAGCTGAAATAACCGTCTCAGATCTAGCCTCTCTCATATTATATAATTTTTCTTTCCTGGAAATGTCCAAGGAATTTATATGAAGTTTTGCATGTTTTGCACATCAAGTAGTTTTCTCAGTTTTCTCTCTCCTCCTGAAATTCGAACACTGGGCATTAATGTCTTATTTTTGCTGTTTTTGTTTTGCCACCACGTCTCAGCTCTGCATCGTTGCTATGGGAACAACCCTCTGCGACTGCCACAGAACCACCATGTGGAGGACGAGGTCTTCAGCAGCTCCACCGTCCTCTCGACCTCTCGACACACCTCTGACAGCAGGTACTTTCCCTTCTTTTTTTCACTGTTCATACTTTTTTCAGGTCTGGTGATAAAACCCTAGAAAGAAGGAAGAAAAGAAAAAGCATTGAGCATCAACTTTGCCTTTGTCATATTATCAGCTGATGAAAAGAGAGCTTGAATTAACACCAAACCTTAGAGGCTACCTTTTCTCTGTTCTTTCTTGTTCCTTTACCCGTCTTTGAACCCGTTCTCTGCTTGTAGCGCATTCACTGCTTCCCTTTCAGCTCATTACATCATCCAGCAGCATCTGCTGTGAAGAGGGTTAGTCGAGGGAACAGAAACAAAGCCATCTGCAGTATTTGTGTGATGCCTTAATACAGACAACAAACATTGTTATATTTTATTTTTCAGCTCTCACAAAGAGCAGGATGAAAAGAGGAGGAAACAACAGAGGACCTTTCAGTATGGCTGTGCTGAGCTTCCACATTACACAGCCCTGGATGCTGTTGGATGGGTATGTCTTTTGTTGTTGATTTCAAGTGTAAAAAAAAAAACAACTCACATATATACTAGTACATGTAAACTGGCTTATCAGTGTGTTGAGAAACCCTGCAGACTGTTTGCTCTCCATGGGACATGGTTAACCATTCCTGGCATATACAGCAGTGTACAGTGTTTCTTTTTTAGCAGCAGTGCAGCTGTGTCCATGTCCATGAGGATGCGACGTTGACCCGTATTCATGCGAGTGAGAATAGTTTCAAATTAAATGACCTTGGAGTCCTTATAGACAGGATTATACATGTTTGTATTTGTATGTATCAATTTACAGCTTTTGACATTTGTCTGTAGAAAATATTTTAAATATTTAATGTCGCAGCACAGAAATTTACTCACACCTTTTATTTATTTACGAGTCAGCAGACTTAATGACACAGCCTACATCCAGCCTGAGCTCTTCTGTAGTGGAGCTCAGCAGTGGGGCGGCCATTGATGCTCTCCCTGTAGACTGTTCTCAGGTCAGTCTTATAGAAATACAAACAGTACATGTGGAAATCATAAGGGTGAGGCCAGAAACCAATTAATAATGAATTTTATTAAAAGTACCCTATTCAGTGTGGAAAAGTCTCTAGATCCTGCTCCTCGCACCTCTCCTTGCATCTCTCCATGCTCCTTTCCTTGCTCCTCTCTCTGCTCCTCTCCTTGCATCTCTCCTTGCTCCTTTCCTTACTCCTCTCCTTGCATCTCTCCCTGCTCCTTTCCGCACTCCTCTCCCTGCTCCTCTCCTTGCATTTCTCCCTGCTCCTTTCCTCGCTCCTCTCTCTGCTCCTCTCCTTGCATCTCTCCCTGCTCCTTTCCTCTCTCCTCTCCCTGCTCCTCTCCTTGCATCTCTCCTTGCTCCTTTCCTTACTCCTCTCCTTGCATCTCTCCCTGCTCCTTTCCGCACTCCTCTCCTTGCATCTCTCCCTGCTCCTTTCCTCACTCCTCTCCATGCTCCTTTCCTTACTCCTCTCTCTGCTCCTTTCCTTACATCGCTCCCTGCTCCTTTCCTCTCTCCTCTCTCCTCTCTCTGCTCCTTTCCTCTCTCCTCTCTCTGCTCCTTTCCTCTCTCCTCTCTCTGCTCCTCTGGACACACACAGGTAGTACCGTAATGACAAGCAGCTAATTAATGTAGCTAACGCTACTTAGCGGCTAAAAAAACGTGCCGTTAACGTTAGCTTGAGAAGCTGTAGCATTTATTAGCTGACAAACTACATTTTCTGTCAACTCCCTGTTCTGTATCGGTGTTTCTCTATTCACCGTCACTTTCTCTGCTCGCTCACTTGTTGCACACTGCCATAAGGAGTTACGCTCTACGCTCTACGTTACGCTAACGTTACGCTACCAACGCTGCTCTAACACATAGACCGTGTGTAAACTTGAACGTTACTTTTTACGTAGATGTCCTGTGAAGAATGAGAAGAGGGTCTAACGGGATTTGATGCGCTACTTAATGACTCAAAGCA
The DNA here is from genome assembly GCA_036365135.1 of Miichthys miiuy. Lineage (NCBI taxonomy): Eukaryota > Metazoa > Chordata > Actinopteri > Sciaenidae > Miichthys > Miichthys miiuy. The sequence continues at coordinate 14,385,318 of CM071611.1, forward strand.
AGTCCAAAATAACGTCGTGTGTTGTGCTCACACAGTGCAAGAAAAAGTAAAAGCGTCTTGATATTAATGATTGTAATCTAGCAGTGGCGCTGCACCGCTGCTGACTGAATATAGGGGAAACACTGGTGTATATACATCTCATGACAGAGGTAACAGTGGAGCTGATGTTTCTCCACAGAGTGCTGCAGCGGTTCTGTTCATGCAGTTCTGCAGGAGGATCCACTCCCGGCTCTCTTCAGGCACTGAGCCGAGTCCGATCCCTGGAGCCCAGACAGCACCCTCCAAGCTGCACAAATGTGGCTACCGCATCCTGCTACAGATCTGTGAGTCCTTATTACAGTATTGTAACTAAACAATAGTCCGACTGATGGTTCACCTTTATCATATCAAAAGATAAAATCCTTTGCCAAGATACAGTAGTTATACATGACAATCCTTTGACTTTTTAATCTTGTGTGATCAGTATCCTTTTGTTGTGTCTGTCTGTGCTCCAGTGTCTCAACGTGATGTCCTGCCCAGAGGAAGGAGTGCGTTGTGTTTGCAGGAGGTGACAGAGAGACAGAACCAAGACCAGTTGCCGGCTCAGAGCAGCAGCAGCAGCAGCAGCAGCTCAGGTGGCACCAGTCTTCACAGCAGCAATGAGCAGGACCATCTGACTTCTGATTGCTCCGGCTCTGACCAGCCTCAAATACCAGGTTTGTTCTGTGCTCTGTGCGAGTCATCATTTACTGATTGTTTTAAAATGATATGTTTCTCAAAATTTTGTTCACCTTTAATGCGTGGGACAAGGATAATAATTTGTTCTTGCCTGATGCACAGATGAAACACTTCTGTCAGCGACCTGTCCTCTGCAGAATGATGCCAACCGAGACAGCACAGAGACAAAAGATGCTAATGACAAGGTGAAAGTCTACCTCCTTTAGTTTGTGTCAGGTTTATTTTGTCTAAGTGTCTTGCACTCTGTATCTGGCACTTCTCCATCATTGTAAATCAGAAATTGGCCAGCCTAGTAAAATATAGGTAAAATAAATAAAATTAAAATAATCTTGTTTTTTAATCCTCTCCTGTGTTTTCAGGACATCCTGTCTGATGAGGAGAGGCTGACAGAAGCAGCACAGAACCTCAAACACGTGGAAGACACCAGTGTCCCTGTTATCCTCAACATCATTGGTGATTTATTGAGACACATAATTTTCACACATTCATTCCTACTCCAGACACTCCATTTTACACAAACCAAATATCATATGTTCTTGTCTGCCCATAACCAAGTCTTTATCTATCTGTTTATGACAGGTCTAGAAAATGCCAAGAGTGAGAACTACAAGGAAGCTTTTACATGTTTTGTAGCTGCCGCTCAGCAGGGTTATAGCAAGGCCCAGTTTAACGTGGGTGTGTGCTACGAGAAAGGCAGAGGAGTGCACAAGGACAAAGACAAGGTGACAATCAGGAATGCTTTACTTCATTGAATGCTTCATCATTCTGAAAATTATTGTTCTTTCTCTTCTCTGGTAACAGAAATGAGTCTTGAAATTATGTTTTTTGTTTGTTTTCTTTTCTTTTCAAGGCTCTGCATTACTACTGGCAGGCAGCAGGTGGGGGTCACAGACAGGCTCAGTACCGCTATGCCAAGCTGCTCCTGACCAGCAAGGGGCACCAGAGTTTAGAGGAGCTGAATACTGCCATCAGCTTACTGCAACAGTCTGCTGCAGCTGGACTCACCAAGGTAGAAATCACGATGAAATCCTATAAATTCATCTTAATTCTGTCATAGAATACCTTTACAGCTCTAGTGCACGTACATTCAACACTGTTTAGCAACAGTGCTAATGATCGCATTGCTTTTATTGTGAGATAGTATACTGTACTTCATCTTAGTTATTTAACTTCATTTTGAATCAGTCAGTGAACAAAAGTAAGATTCCTCTTCCTGTCTTGTTTCAACAGGACTTTCAGAATGTAAATAAAGATGATATTTGTAGCCTCATGGTGGCATTTTGTCTCTGCATTGCTCAATGCAGTTATCAATCTGCCTCTCATTCATGATGACACCAAATAAACAAAAGTCCTAGGACCTGCTTTCCAGGGCTGCACTCACAATGGTTTTCTGTTAATTAATTAATGTCTGAAAATCAGGGAAAAGGCCCATCACAAGTTCCTAAAGTACAAGGTGAGAACATAAAATATCTTGTTTAGTCTGAACCAACAGTTACTTACTAATTAAGTGTCACATTATAGGAAGAAAATCAGAAAATAAACAACTTTTGGCATTTTTGCTTGACAAACAACTGAAGAATTTATTGACTAGCAAAGTATTTGCTTTCAGCAACATGTGTGGGTCACTGTGTGTTTGTGTCTGAAAATAAAAATCTGCCTTTTCCTTCTCAAAAAGAAAGTCCATTTTTGTGAGACTAGCTATCTTGATGCTTGTTTGCTAACAAGATGTTAGCTAGGAAGCAAGCTAAGCAGTAAAACTATTACCAGTTCAGCACTGACAGTTTGATGAATGATGTTTTGACTGGTGGCACTTAGAAAGACTGTCATAGCAAATAAGATTTTGATGTTATATATTATTAAAAATAATATGTTAGAATAATATGGATTATATTTTGTAGCATTTTCTCTCATCTTTCTTCGTATTTGCTGACACCCCCCTGGCCTCTCCTGGCAGAACCCCACTTTGAAAAACATTGCTTTAATAAACAATTCTTATTGCTGTTTGCAGTGCTGAGTTACCGTGGCTGTGTGTATCAGTTGACGCTGGAGTATTGTTACAGAAGTGAACCGACTCACCCTTTCTCCCCCTCTTCAGGCTCAGGTCTGTCTGGCCTCAGTCTACTCTCAAGAACCGGTGAGAGACGGGAGCAAGTCTGTTCACTACCTGAAGATGGCAGCAGAGAGTGGCGTGAGTGCCCTTCTAGATGCTTCTGGAGTTTAATCTATGGCTTTATTGCTCAGGTTTCACCTCCCCTCCCAGAATACCATCTCAGTCATTCTGCATTAGGAAACAGTATCCCCACCATCCGTCTCCTGCTTTTTGATTTGCAATCTTTTCCTGCAGTTGTATCACTTACTCTCACTAGGAATCACTTTAGAGGTACAGTCCTCTATTTATGTTCCTGGTGTCAAGGTTATGTACATATAGAAGATGGTTCTTGAAGATTAAAAAGCCAAACAAATGTTTATTTTCATTCCTATGTGCAGGACAACACCGCCATGCTGTTCCTGGGTCAGTGTTTTGAGAGTGGCTTTGGGGTGCAGCAGAATCTGAGGACAGCGATTGAATACTACAAGCGAGCTGCTCAAGCAGGCAACAAGCAGGCTAAGAGCTTACTGACACCCCGTAATGACATGCTGAAGGGTAAGCACATACCTGTATTAGTCATTGATTTTGTGCATTTGCTAGCGATGGCACTGCATGTGATAATCATAACAGTTTCTCATGTCTCCCTCTCCTCTTCAGTGGAAGATGCGATGTTGCGCCCCATCCGTTCAGCTCCATGTTTCTCTGTAGCCGATCATTGGCTGTCCTCTCTGGTCACTGGCATCCCTCCCTCCACCAGTCTCCCTGTCACCCTTCCCCTCCTGCCTCACTCCTGGAGTACCGGGAGTTTGTGTGTGTCCCCGGCGCTGTCCTCCACTCCTCTTCACCTCCATCCCTGCACTACGGAGGGAGGAACCTGCCAGTGGACTGTAGGGATAGGATAAGTTACCCTGAGCTGGCACAGGCCAAATTGAGGAATGTATTTCATAGTGTGAATGTTTTTTTCACCAGAGAAAGTTCAGAATGTGTAAATATTGTGAAGTCTGGATTAGAGTGAAAAGATTTTATACTTGGTGAAAGATGTGAGTGTGCACATGTTAATATTTTGGAGATTTTTACAAGTCTGAAAGAGTTGTTGCATACAAGATACAACAATATTATGTGTTGAACGGGATGTAAGCTTTTCTAGTATTTGTCTCTATACAGTACAGTGTTTTCTATGTTCTAAGTTCTCCCGTTACTAAGAAAATGTGTTCTAGGTGCCTTTAGATGAGGTGAGAATATCAGGTGTCTTGTTTCTCTCCCTGCTAATGAAGGATTAATGGCATAAAAAAAGAAGTTCTTTAAGTGAAGTGCTTTACATTAGTGTCATATTTACCTTCAACATTACAGGTCCTAAGTAAGTCAAATGTTTCATTGTTGTCCATCCTTGTAAAAGAGCAGCTTTAGAAGATATAGGGAAGGGAAAGCACTACATGTTTTGTCATAGCTCAGCCTCTTAACTATACACATGCCAAAGTGAATTATGATGCACTGTGAGGTTGCTGTTTTCTATTATACGCACAAATGAAATAATAAAAATGTTTTAAAAATCATAAAAAGCTGTTTTAAGGCTGTCTGGTTACTTTGTAATTAAATTCACTAATGAGGGAGAAAAACTGTATTTCAGGGAGCAGAGAGTGTTGTAATCTGTCTGTATTTTAATTAATCAGTACTAGTTTATATTCTCTCTGTAAGTACATAACTACAGATGGTAACATCATTAGTTTTAGGACCACTTTGAGTCAATTCATGCATTATTTATCTAAAGAGAAATAAAAGTGTGTCTCAGGGACACTTTATGCGTATCACAATAAACCATTCATATTTCCTCAGACTAGTGCATGACGTAAGACTCCGATGATGTGTGATTTCATTACCGGAGTTGCAAAATAACACCGGTAGATTTATTATGTTGGCGTCTCCTCTGTGCGCCGAGCGTCCTGCGTCCTCATCTCTGATTGGCCGGCTGGCTGAGAGCGCTCCACAGCGCCGCGCTGCTCCGGGATCCTCTGGCGCAGAGAGAAATCGCAGGTTGGCCACCAGCGAGCACCGATCCGGGCTGGGAGGGCAGATGTGATGTGATCCAATACGGGCGGCCGGCTGCAGCTACGGGGTGGACTGGCACTTAAAAGCGGCTGTCGACCTCGGCCCGGCTTACTATACTGTGTGTCGTCGTGGGAGTGGAGGCGCAAAAGCCTGGAGGCTGACCGAAGAGCGGTGAGTGGATGTAAATAGATGCTCTCGATGGGATGCGCTCCCCTCCCAGTGCGGCGGTGGTGCTGGTGGTGGTGGTGATGGGGCTGGAGAGAGGGACAGGATGCTGAAGATTTACTGCGTCTCACATATCGACAGCTTTGCTTCCGCAATATTGGCAACTCCACCTTTGCATCCTCGGCGCTGTGGTGGATTTAAAGACGATCTAACGCTGTTTCAGATGTATAAGAGAGGGAGTTTATTAAGGTGGCAGCAAGAGACGAGCGGCTAGATACTCCACCCATGACATCATCGACTTTTTCAAGTTCATTTTCTCCCCAGCTCGTGCTTTCATCTGTTGCATTTCATTTCTGAAGCAGTGGGTGCAGTTCAGAGTTGAGGAAAGAGGCCTGCCATTACAGGGACTAAGTTGATAAAGGATGGTTTCCTCTGACAGGCCAAGATCTGTGTCAATATCTAGAAGAAACAATGTGATGATGAATCTCCAAAGCACATTATTCATTATCATGCAAATCTTTCTTTTTTGGGTGACCTTCAGGTGAAAACACTATTGTATGTAAATTTCTATACAAGGTGAGCAGGCAGTATAAACAGCTAGAGCAGATAAGAATCCTTGTTTTGACACCTTGCTCCAAAAATAGAGAGGCAACATGATATGCATGATATTAGTCTGTCAACAAGTTTTATTTTTTCATCTTTTATCATCGTGCAAGTAAATCTGTAGGAGAGGACATGGCTTGTATAATACCTGCTTGTTTTCTCTGTGATTTTACTGTAATGCAAGCAACAACCGAGCACACACCAGGAAGCAAACAGGGATGCTTTTAACGAGACATCGTTGTTTTACTAGTATGTAGGTTGCTGCTGTCTTGTGACACAGCTGCTGAAATCTCGTGCATCTTATGAATGACCTCTGCTGTTGGATAACACAACAGATTTATTGAGGGCAACAGTTTAACTACCTTTGTGTGTAGACTGTGCCCCACTGTCCTGCAAACTGCTGTGTCATTCTCATCGCTTTCTCCCTCTAATAACCATCCTTTTTCTCCTCCCCGCTCCCCTTGCGTCCTCTCCTCGCCCCACTTTGTTTAACTGACGGGAGTAAAGGCTGCTATCTCTGTCCAGATGATCCAGTTTGTCTGCAACTCGGGCGTTATAAAAAAAAAAAAATTGAAGAAAGGGACAATGGGGACTCTTTGTGAGCTTTTGAGGGTTTGTGTCAGGATGTGTAATTCGTGCTCTGAGTCATGCAACATATTTGCTGTGATTTTCAGCTTCAGTCGCTCAAGGCACATTTTGTAGCAAAGCTTGTATCTCTGTAAGCTTTGAGCCTTCTATCTTGCTTTCAGTGCATTTTGGACATCATCTTAATTTGAAAGGTTTTTACAAGGCCCAAAACTCAGACAACAATATAGTCTATTTGCTAAGGGAGGTAACAAGGGGCTACGTACAAGGTATTCTAATGACAATAGAGATAAACGCAGCTGATTGAGGATAACTGGTATTCTAATGAGAGCGCAGGGTTCAGTGCAGGTAGTTTGTACCTGTTGACAGTGTGTTTGTGTCACAGGCCTGGAGCGTGAGCGCAGATTCAGCATAAACAGGTTGTTGTGGTTGTCTGGCTCAGTGACAGAGGGACAACAAGACAGCCACCCAGGGAGCGGGGAGCCGATAGGGGCCCCACATGAACAAAACGCATTGCCCAGGGATTCTGCTCTCTCCAAAATCCTGCCTCTGTCTTTTCCCAAGATCTAATCGTGACTTAAAATCTGCTGTGTTTGTATTTTCCATATTTCCGAGAAAAGGCACTGATGATGACTGCAGCATTGTTTGAGGTGTGTGTGTGTGTGTTGATGATTCGGTGACAGGATGTTTATACATTATGCTTGCGTGCCTGGGCATGTTTTTCCCTGTGTTTACCTTTTCCACAAGGTTGTCGTCAAATTAAATCATCCAAAAACAGAAGTGACAGTGATGCAACCCATACATGTGCAGTGTCTTAAGATCATAATGATCCTCTGCCACTGTCTTTGTTGCTGTCCATCTGTCTGTATTCAGCATCACAGGGCTGATCCACTCAGAGATAAAAGAGACACGGCTAGCTAGTTAGCAGGATCTGACTGCCACTTCTCCTCCCCACAGACTGGATTATTGCTCAGCCTTGCCTTTGAGTGTTAGTCCTGGATGAATACATTGAGGATCTGACTCACTCACAGTATCATGCAAATTCAGCTTCAGGACTTTGATACTGTGTTTGTTTTTTTAACCCTAACACTTTAACAACGACACCTTATGTGTAATAACCTTATGAGGCTAGAAAATCATCTGCACTCAAGTATATCAAGAAAAACCCTGAGAATGGCTGCACTGCAGCTGGAGAGAGCAAAGATTGAGATGTTTTATAGGCTTCATGTTTAACTGTAACATCATAGTACTGAGCATCTCACCGTGATGATGTGAGAAACCCAGAGACACCCAAAAAGTACTTGAGCTAGAAATGCCCCAGAAAAACATTACTATCATATTATCTAGTATAGTAGTTTAGTAACGTACATAACATATACTATAAGTAGAAAAGCTTTTAAAAATATATTGACCCAGTGACCAACCATTAGCCAACCAAGCATAAAAGCAACCACAAGAATCAGTGTTATTGTACTCTGACTGACTGAAAGGGACAAGGTTGAAATAGAAAGTGAAGACCACTTCCTTATCTGGCTCTTCAAAAATATATCTTTTATTCTTCATCAACGTAATCTTAGCATTGGGGCTCTGAACATGATATGTCAGCTCATGTTAACATCTATAAATCATCAGAACTGTGCAGGGTCCATTTAATTTCAGTCAGCACACACTTTGCAGCTTTGTAGTTATATATGATCATTGTTATGATGAGGGGAAAATGTATTGTTGTTTACTTTATTTATTTAATTGAATCTAAATTTATTTGAGCTTCATTTAAGTTCAGATCTTTACATGTCCCTGAAGTTCACTTCATTAAAAATGACCTAGTGACAGGTGACCCTGACATTGGCCTGGCTGATAAATTGGCTGGTATTAGCTCATCACAGATACGCTGCATCAGTAGCTACAGATACTTCTACTATAGTACAGAAATGCCGAAAACCTAAAACATATTTAGGATGATTTATGGTTGGGAATCAAATACTCAGCTGGCGTGCACAGTAGCACTTCACTGCAAACCTTCTGCTCACTGCAATGCTGAACTATAAATCAAAACTTAACCAAAGTATGATCAGTAAGGTAAGAAGATAAGTAAGAACTCTTTTAACTTCTTTTATCGACCATGAATCCATCTTAAGTGATCCTTATCAAATATTTTGTATGTTTAATGTTATGTGTAAAAGTAAGAATATTGGTCTTCGCCTTAAAAATCCAGCATCAGTTGGTCTATATAGTGTGGCTTATCAGGTCATGCAGTTATATGAGTTCTGACACCGCATCTCTTCTCTTATCAGCTTTATCACAGCAGTGCATTTCCTGTCAGCCATGATGTCAGTACAAACTCCTCCTCTCTCCCGCTCTGGCTCCTCCCCCTCTAATGTGGGTCTGACCAATCGAGGTGGCTCCTCTGCCACACCTCCCACCTCCCTCGGGCTTCGCTCATCATACAACCAGCTGCTTGGGCGAGATGTCATTAAGGAGTCTATGGAAACCGGAAGTTCAGCCACCTTGCCAAAGAGCCGTCAGAGGTATGCAATGACCAGTGTGCGGAGTGCCATGGGGATAAGCGACAACTTGGCTTCCTCTAAAAACCAACCTGTAACAAGAGGAAGGGGTCTCCCCACCAAGTCCTCCTCCAGTTCTGCCCTTTACTCCTCCTCTTCCTCCTCCTCGTTGTCTAACACAACCAACCCCAAATTAGCCAAGAATGGGGCCAACATGCAGAGACGAGCTGAGAGTCAGCAGCTGAAACTAAGCAGGGCCAATACAGAGGACAAAATTCACAATGATTTCATCAATAACCCAAGTTCTGATTGGATAGAAATAGGAAAAGACAACTCACAGCTGCCCCCATTCCGAAGAAGGACCAAGAGCTTCTTAGAGTACCATGAGAAGGGCTGGGATCTGGACTCTAGTTGGGGAAACAAAGAGGACAAGGGGGAGAAGAAGCAACAGCTTTCCCCAGAAAAGGAGCAGGCCAGCCCTGCCAAAGAGAGGGAGAGCCAGAAGGAGGAAAAGCCCAGCAGTAAGCAGACCTGCCAGGAGGAGGAAGAGGAAGAGGAGGTAGAGCCAGTAGTGGAGGAAGAGGAGGAAGATGTCCCCACACCACCACCAAGACAGCCCCTGCTTCCAGTGGTGGTGGAAGCCCCTCTTTCTTCCACCTCCTCCTCTTCCAGCAATAGCCCAGAGTGGATTTCAGACAACCAGAACCAAGTTCCAGCTCAGGTCAGAGAGGAGCTATGTGCCCAGGTTCAGGCTAGTCCACGCAGTCCTGCAAAGCCCCCTCGGAGCTCCCAGCCCCGCGTGATCAAGGTGGAGCTGCATCCCAACAATGAGAACCAGTTCCTGCAACAGTACCCACCTTCCTCCCCTAAACAGGCCCGGGCTGCAGAGAGGAACACTCCCACCAGGAGCCGGGCGCCCCCTGCCCTTCCAGATCCTGAACCAGAAACTGGACTCCCTAAAGTGGGCTTAAGAATGGATCTGACTCCTGACACTCCATCAGAGGATGAAGACTCCAGCTGGACCACCCTGTCCCAGGAGACGCCATCTCCTCAGACTCCACGGGAGACAGGTTCGATATGTGTGTGTTGGTCTTTTCATCTGATCTTGCTTTTTTTAAAAACAATTTGCATATGTGTGTCAGCCTTTAATCATGCCTCTATTGCACCCTCTGTTCACTCATCCGCTCTCTCTCTCCCTCCTACTTCCTACAGACTGTCTGATCTGGAAATTTACTAAAAGCCTCTTAAGCAAGCAAGTCACTTCAGCAATACTGCTGAAACGTTTAAGGCCCCTGTGAGCCACCTTATGGTGCAGAGAGTGATTAGAATGAACAGAAGGATATGATACTGCAGATAGCAGGGTGTGAAATAGGAAGGAAAAACAGAAAGAGAAAAAATCCGAGCTAGATTAAGTAAGCCATGATTGTCTAGGATGTATGTGTAGCAGTAGTTAGACAACATAAGTGAGATGGAGAAAAATATAAGAAGGCAGATAGGGAAAAAGAAAACCAGATGAAAGAGGAAGGAGAAAGATGCTTTTGCCCTATGGGTCCTGCTACAGGGGATGAGGCCCGGAGTTGCTATGACAACGGAAACTAAGTAGGGACAGGCTGACCATCTCTGAAATTTACCATGTCCACCCGTCGCATGTGTGTGTGTCTGTGTGCGTAACCTTTTGTATGTGCATATATCATGATCATATGCGTTTTTGCAGAGCTGTCCGTGTGCAAGCATGCATATGTACGTGTTTGTGTAATACACTCATATTTGCAATATGTGTTTGTGTATCACTGTCATCCATCAGCAGATGTATGGGGTGATGGGGACCTGCCCCCAGGCTGGCGGGAGATCTCAGACTCATCTGAGGTTTATTTCTGGCATGTCCCTACCGGCACCACACAATATGACCGACCTGTTGCCTCTGGCAACCAACACACCTCACCCATTGAGCCAGACAGGGAGCATGACCCACAACAGGAAACGCAGGACGCCCTCAAGCCACCCAACGAGGTGAGAGGACCCGCAGACTGAACACACCTCATGGTCAAACATTAATTTAAATAAAAATTCATTTTAATTTAACTAAACTTTTAAAAAAAGCTACATACCCAGATTGGTACAGGAGCAGTAGAGTTTTTCATTTAAGGTTGTTCATGTCAGCATAATAATTTCTTCTTATTTTTATTATTTTATTCTGCTGAATACCAATGATAATAGTACAATAGATAATAGAGCAAAACTATTTATATAAAGACGCTTTAAGAAATGGTGAACATCTGTTTTTCATCAGACAGAAGTCTATTATTTATATGTATTTAATTTATAGTTCGCTACACATCCTTACACACCATTCTGTGAGGAAGCACACGTTTTTGGACAGACCATCTCATTCTCAATGTTTTGTCTTTATTTTTGTTACTTTCTACAATGTAGATTAACACTGAAGATATCTAAACTATGAAGCAACACACATGGAATTATGTGGTAAACAGAAAACAGATCAAAGTATGATGCACACTCTTGGTATTCTCTTAATCAGTTTCATGAGGTAGTCGCCTAGAAGGGTTTTCAATTAAAGCAACATTTAGAGATTTAGCACCTCCAGTTTCAGAGTACAGTTGCACTGTTGTAAATGTGTGTTTGTTATGATTATATAACTTATGATGAAAAAAACAGATACAGACAAACATCAAGCAGGTGTAACAACACAAGACAGCAGCCAGCTAATGTTACTTACTAGCCCAACAGCAAGAAGCCCAGCTCTGTGTCTGTCTTTCAATCTATTATTTCACAAAGCTTTCATCAATAACTAAAAGTCTGTCCCAGATTTACTCTTGTTCAGCTGCCTACTCTCTGTTTTCACTTCTTAGCTTCCTCCAGCAAAAACCTCTTTTGTCTTTTCGCCTCAGTCATTATGTCCAGAGAGCCCAGTTACATTGCCTGCTTGTCCAACTCCAGTTCTGGCACAACACCAGCTCCACTGCCTGTCAGCTTTCTCCCATGGCCTGAAAACCTCCTCTTCCTGGTGGTCCAAAACACCTGTGGTACAAACACTAACACCTCCCAGTGCTCTGAGCTCACAGTCGGGGCAGCCCGCCTAACAAGCTGTGCCAGCATTAACTAACAGCAGATATAGTTCACAGCCCTTTACTTAACTGTCCATCAGGAAACTGTAAATCACAGAGATGAGGTGGAGCAGTCGGAGGACATCGGAGGGAAAACTAGAAAACATTTTTTCTATAAAATATCATCCACTTTCTCCAAAATCAGTGAAATAGTTGGCTATGTGTTGGTGTGTGACTTAGCGCTGCAAAGCTCTACATACCTCTTGCAGAAGATAGTCCATATGACGACAAACAACTCTACTAAGTAAAGAGAAACCATTATGGTTGAAACAGGCTCTCATGAGGGCCACCTTAGGAAAGAAAGATCAAGAGATACCTCTGCTGCAGATGATACAGTTACCAGCCTAAGAAGTTGCCAGTTAACAACAGCTCAGATTAGAGCCCACATACAGTAAATGCATCACAGAGTTCAAGTAGCAGACACAACTCAACATGAATTTGAAGCAGACTGCACGGATCAGGTCTCCATGTCAGATATGAAACCACTATTGAGGGAGACCAACAAGAAGAAGAGTATTGGAAATCTGTACTTTGGTCTGATCAGTCCAAGTTAAGATTCTTGGTTCCAACTGCTGTGTCTTTGTGAGATTCAGAGAAAGTGAATGGATGGTATCTGCATGTGTGGTTCCCACTGTGAAGCATGGAGGAGGAGATGTGATGTAGTGATCATGCTTTGCTGGTGTCACTGTTAGCGATTTATTGAATATTCAAGGCACACTTAACCAGCACAGCTACCACAGCATTCTACAGTGATATACTATCCCATCAGGTTGTTGATCAGTGGGACCATCATTTATTTTTCTACCAGTACAATGACCCAAAACACACCTTCAGGGTATGTAAGAGCTATTTTACCAGGAAGAAGAGTGACAGAGCATTGAATTAGGTGACTTGGCCTCCACATAACCTGACAATTGAGATGGTTTAGGATGAGTTGGACCAGAAAGTAAAGGAAAAGCAGGCAACAAGTGCTCAGCATATATGCGAACTCCTTCAAGAGTGTTGGAAAAAGCATTTTGGGCGACTATGCCATGAAGCTCACTGTCTAAGAGAATGATGAGTGTGCAAAGATGTCATCAAATCAAAATGCAGTCATTCTGAAGAATCTAAAATCTAAAGCATATCAGTCTTAATCTTGACAAGTTTGACAAAACAACCTAATGTCACGACATCTAACAGTCTCATGAAAACTCTTATCGGCTGATGAATGCTGAGATATGACTGAAAGCTCTGAAAAAGCTAGTGGACCTTGAGTTCAGATTGTTTCAAAATCAAACAGTTAAAAACTGTTTAAAAAGGTTTAAAAAAAAAGGTTCAATTGAAGTGGTGCCATGCAAAAAAACAAATTAAACAGATTTAACTGGCAAATATACAATCTTAGTCCAACATATTATATATTGGATGACCAATGATGTACCCACCATCCTCTGCCTGTCCCTGCGTTTCTCTCATGCTGCATCTCTCTCTATCTTTACCCCTCTGTCTTCCACAGCGACCCAGCAGTCTGATATCCGACAGCTCGGTGGAGCCAGTCCCCTCACCCTCTGGCTCCTCCCCCTCCTCCGCCTCCTCATCCACCCCCTCCAATGATGTCACCTCTTCTGGACCAAATCTCAATATCACCACCTGCGCAGCCAACGTGAGTCACATTTATTTGGAGGTTGACTTGTTGAATTTGCCCCCCCCTCTATAAACATCCAAATACATTTTGTGATATCTTTCTAATGGTTTTATTGATCTCAATTGGAATTTTGTGTGTGCTTTTAAATGTAAATAGGAAAATAGGAAAACACTTTATTTCATCCTTTATTGTTATATATGTTGGATAGGATGAGATATATTCCTTCTATACAATTAATGTGTTTGGTACCATAATCATCAGTCGCTACAAAACCTTCTATTACTGGTCAGCTTATTACCTTTGGTTCACCAGAGTAAAACTTTGCACTGCTGATTTAGGTCTGCATTTTCCCCTAAAAGCTTGATGGTGTTCTAAATATATATTTCTGCTTTCCTGCTGCATTCATTAAATTTAAATGAGCACACAGTAATTTCTGTCCAGGTCAGTCTGAAGTGCATATTCAACACAGATCAATGTTTCTCATATTAAGTTAAAATGAATATTATCCTCTTCAGTTATTACAAAGCAAGTAGATCAAATAAGGTGGTAACATCTCTAATATCTCTCTTTCTGAATATCTGTCTGTTTTACTCCAGGAGCTGAAGGACTATCCAGTCTATCCAGATCCCAGTCTGAAGGCGTTCGAAGGGGCTACCCTCCGCTATGCTTCACTTAAACTCAAGTAATACACACAGTAATACACGTAGACATACTCTACGGAAGAGACTTATCCATCTATATTTATATCACAAATCTAGCTTTTCCAACTTGTTTAGCAAAGTCTGAGACATCATGTTTTTTCATGTACTAGCTTGTGCAATATGACTTTACTCTGACCATTTTTGTTACATCTGATGTTTCTCTACAGCCCCCCAGCCCAGCTGGAGACAGTGGACCTCAACAATACCTTCTCCGATCCAGAGGCAATGGTAAGATCACAACAACAACATGTTTAATATTTGTGTATGAAATAACAATGTGGCCACGGACAATGAAGCAGACAGGTGTCCCTTTATGTTGTTTGTTTTGCTCATGGACTCATATCACTTAATGTAGAGAGAAACCATCTGATTTACTGTAGGTCGGTACTATTCCAGACTCCAGGCATTAATTCAAATCATATTCAGATACTATAAGTACTGAGTAGCACAGACTACCATCTATAACTGTTTGGCAACATTTATAACATTTGATGAGAATATATTTGTCTGTTATTAAGTCTGACTTTATTTGTTGAACAAAATATCAGCCTTTCAGCAAATCACGTTTTTTGTTTTTTTTTTGTTTTATGAAGACAGGTCATCAGGTTTGTTTGCAATGACGTAATGAACCTGCTTACTGGCATCCTGGCCACTCTCTCTCTGTCGCATGCTCTCTTGCTCTCTCTGTATGTTGCAGTGCCACTCAGTGGTTACTTTGTGAATTGAGCTGTGTTGAACGTGTTTACAGCCAAATTATGTAGGTGTTTCTGGAAGAATAGCATATAGAGAGGCTCAACTAGCAGATGTGCGGGATGATCGCATTTAAAGTAGGAGCGGGTAAATGAATCAAATGAAAAAATGAAAAGGGAAAACATCTCAGGTTAGGTTTGAAAAGACACAGACAGAGAGAGTAATCTTTTCTCAGACAGGCATATCATCTGGACTCACAACAGATAATGAAAATTGGGGAGTTGGATAGAAGTGGTCAGTTGATGGTAAACAAAATTCACCACTAGTGCAAAAGACATTAATTCAACCAACATTAGTCAAATGTTGCATACTCACTTTTGTGTAATAAAAAGTACAAAGTAATGGCATCATATCTTATGTTCCAACACCAAAAATACCAAGTACATTTTCTTGTTTAGTCAAATTTTTTTTTAACTTAAATCATGAAGGACAGAAAATAAGACTTCTTCGTGCTTTACTAATTCAGATTCAAGTGAAAGAAAAGCTTGAGCTACTCCATTGATACATCAGGGGAACCCAAAAAACACAGGGGAGAGGTGCGGGAATCCATATCTGATCTCAGGAATTCATCATGAGGTTTTCCTCTTTGTGGTAGAGAAAGAGAAAGAGTTTGAAGGAAAGGCAGGACAGAGTATGGTAACTGCTATGGTAATGAAAATGACCTGTAAAATTATTACATTCAATTAATACATTATGTTATTACTGTTTCTTCATCATTGTTCTATATAGTTTTTAGTTGGTTCGGCTTTGATCTAACTGTCTTGCTTTACTTATTTACACACATAGTTTGCCTGTTCAACAAAGGATTTTAGATGAAATGGCATTTTTTGATCATATGGTTAAGCTTTGGGTTTGTTTATAACCCATCTAATCATCTGACCACTTATGTTTCTTCACTATAATCATTTAGCAGTTATTATGTTGAACAAATATAACACAAAACAAGACTAAACTAAAAATAATCAACTCTTGAGTTTAAATCAAAACCAAAACATCATTTAAGGATGGAGATTATTAAGGATAGGAAGTCTGTGAATCCTTACAAGTTTGACAAATCAAATGTGTGTGTTATTTTCAGTCATTTCCTGTGCGGTCTCTGGGCTGGGTGGAGATGGCCGAACAGGACCTGTGTGAGGGGAGGAGCAGCGTGGCTGTCCACCACTGTATCAGACAGCTGTCCTACTGCAGGAGGGATATACGAGACTCAGCCGGCGTCTGGGGAGAGGTCAGTGTGTCGGCAGAGACAGTCAGTTACATACACGATACAATATACAGCATATATTAAAGTGGAGAAGTTCCCAACTCTTTGGCCTGTGAGCAAAGCATAACACCTTATCACGTGTTGCATCTCTGAGTTGCAAACATTCAACCAAAGACAACCCTGTGTGTGAGCAGACCGTTGGTAATGGTTAATAATAATACAAATATTAATAGAAAATTTGTAGATTTTTGAATCACAGTGCAATCCCATGGTTTGTGGTCTCACAGGGGAAAGGGATGCTGTTAGTGCTTCAGGATCGCATGTTGACCCTGGTTGACCCAGACGATCGCAGCCTGCTCCACTCTCAGCCAATCAGTAGCATCCGTGTTTGGGGGGTCGGCCGAGACCACGACAGGTTCGTGTACAAATCAAACGTATTTCTCCTTTTTTTTTATATGACACTTTTATGTCGTTCTCACCTTGCTAGTATGCCTGGCTATTCAAAATGTATTATTTCCTCTTGAATATGGCTAAGATACAGACAAGAACGCACCAACATCTGAATCAGGCTGCAAACATACACACGGATATGCAAATACACAGCTTACACACTGTAAAAATGCATGTATGGAACATTCTCGCTGTTACAAGCTGATTCAGGAGTTTTAACTAATCATCAGAGAATGAAATCAACCTCATTATAATTCAATGCATAATTGCACAAACTGCATTCAAAACACCATACTTATGCTCATTGCTGCACGTTTCTATTCTAGACTAAGGACCTATGGGACCTTCAGTCATTTGGCAATGTCCCATGGTCTTAACCTTTTACTATTGAGCTGACAGTGTGCTGAGGTTAGCACAGCTGCTAATGGTGGGGACAAGCTAAGCCCTCATTGATATGGGCCCCTCAGGGTTTCCATTAACCCATGAAGGAGCCTTCAGCTACTTCAAACACTCACACAGAGCTTACACACACCTGGAAACATAAGTGCTGATGTAATATATATGCATAGATTTAATATGTATAAGACATGTAGGCCTATTTGCATGTGTTCCTCTACCTATATAAGCTTACACACACACACAGCAGTATATATTTTTTTCTAAACTACTTACTAAATGTTAAGAGCTAAGAGACTTTGTGACTCACTTTGGAGACGTGTCGCATAATGGCTGTTCAAATGAGAGAAGTGGTGGAGGTTTGCAGTGCAAGAAGCTGTCTGGTCTTGACATGTGTAATCAGCTGTTAAGGGATTGGGTGAAAATGGAGTTTAAAATAGCATCTGTGTAAAAGGCTTGATCTCACTTCACTCGCCCAGACTCGGCTTCTCGTTACCTCTTTCTTTTTTTTTTTTCTTACCCTCTTCCTGCCTCTGTTTCTTTCTACCTCTCTATTCTTTCTTTCTTTGTCTGTTTAGTGCTGCCATAGTCATAGGGATGCTGTGGGAGGCGCCATCCCACTCTTCTCCTCTCCCTCCTGTCTTTCTCCTGTTTCCCTTCCCTCGACAGCAACGCTAACACAACATTAGCTGTGTGTGTGTGTGTGTGTGATAGATTAAAAAAAGGGGGAAAGAAAGAAAGAGAGCCCCTCCACCCTCTACCGTCTCAGAGGATCGAGAAACTTTTCAGTGGCTGTCTCTCTCAGCGGTAATGGATAAAGCGTGTAGTGGAAAGAAGAGGGGAGGGCCCAGGCTAGCTCTCCCTCTTGTCCTTATTTTCTCTCACTCCATCTCTCTCTCTCTCTCTTACAGCATTACAGCTTCCACTCTCTCCATCCTCTCCTCCCACCAGCACTTTAAAATCTGCAGTCTGCACCCATCTGTTTGGTTTCAGGCTCATGACTTTGAATGTACTATAGCTCTACCCTGTACTGGAAGTGTGTATGACTTAGAAGATATTTGATGCTCTGAGGCTGCAGTAGCTTCCCTTTCCATATACATATGCAGCAAATTGCATCTAAAGAGGGGTGCAGAGTGTGTGTATCCGAGACAGGGACATATTTTTCCAGAGGTTGGAATAACTTCATCCTGCCACTAGGGTGCACTATGATCAAAGTCTGTGGATCCAGGGAGCGTCCACTAAAGTATAAGGACACCCCTGCCCCGTGTACTTCTGGTCTGGAGCTGTTTCTCATGGGTAAACCCATCAGTTTTAATTCAGGAAAGCTTTAACCCCACAGCTTAAAATAATAATTTAAACAGTGTGTTTCCGACTTTGTGGCAGCAGTTTGGGGAAGACCTTATTGTGTTAATGTCCTCATGCACCAAACTAGGTTCATAATGTTTTTGGCCTGAGTATCCAGACAGACATCCACACACTTTGTGTATTGCATTCTGTTATTAGCATTCTGTGTATTCAGACTAGATACAGGACTCTACACTCAAACATATCTGTGTATCTGGATTGATTTCTTTGTCTTTTATCAAAGGAGACGAGTGAATAGACATTGACCTTGGCATATGCAGAATGTATGTGTAGAGACACATGCAGTAGAGGGGAGGTGAATACTTGTGATCACTCAGAAAGCAACAGGTGATTGTTATATTACTGACAGAATCTGTTTACTTCCTGATTCGTAGGAGGGTTTGGCTTTCTTTCTAGCAGCAGAGCTCATCGTATGCTTGATGATTATTATTGCTCTCTGGATTAATATATACTGTAAGCAGGCTCTTACATTTACTTTTAGTCATTTTTTTGTATTTTTGTTGTTTGAAATTTATTCACTGGTCACTTAATGAGTCTGCCTAGGGCTAGTGCCGTGATAGTGGACTGAGAAGGTGGTTGGTTTGTGTCGTTAGTGTCTTCTGATCATGCGTCTTTTACTTCTTTTTTGAAAAAATCACCAAATTGTGATCTGGAAAGAGCCTTCATCACACCATCGATTCTGCAGTCAGGTCCATAACTCTTTTTGAAAAGCAGAGTAGAGGCTGTTATAGCAACATATTATATTAATATCGTGTATTGTATGACTGACTTGAGAAACACAGAAGCTGTACGCTGACCTGAGTCGGACTGACTTGCCTGAACACTGTATGTGTGTGTCTTACAAGTCAGACAGGTAATGGTATCTGAGTGAAGCTGGAAGAAGGAGAAAGGCACTCTTCTGAATTATGTAAAGAATAAAGGGGGAAAGGAAAAAAACTGAAAGACAGGCAGCACATCATTTGAACAAGTAAGCTAAAGGAAGGGAAGGAGTGAAAGACTCTGCATGAATGAATGCATGCATGGAGGTTACCTCAAAGTAAAGCTCCCTTTGCTCTCTCTACCCATCTCTCTCTTTCTGTCTCCTGTCTCTTTCTCTATCCATCTATCTGAGGAAGATTCACAGTCTTGTCCTGGATGTTCTCTCCCTCTCCCTCTCTCTCTCTCCTTCAGCTTGATTCAATATGAATGAGTCCCCTTGTCTCTTAAGCGGGCGAGGGTAGGGGTGGGGAGCAAGGGGGTTAGCTCCTCGATGAAGTCATGAAGCTATATCTGGAGCACTCAGCAAGTCCAACTGTGCACACCCGTGTGTGCGCGTACGTGTGTTATCATGTATGTATGTGTGTGTGTGTGTGCAAGTGGACTTGAATTGATGAAGTCATAGGTCTATATCTGGAGCACTCTGTTTGTATGTGTGTGATGGTGAATGAGTGGGTGTGTCTGTGTTTCCCCCCACTTCTCCTTCCCTCTTTCTGTCTGTAATGCTCTTGCGCTATTTCTACTCTTTGTCTCCAGCGCTCTTTCTGCCTCTCTCATGTGCCATTGGCTGCACAGCTTTGCCTCTTCTTCTTTCTGCTTCTCTTTGTTTGTCCCGCCGTTGCACTTTAGCGGGGTGTAAGCTTTTCCAGCTTCCAGCTTTTTTCTTTTCCAGCTTTTTTTCCAGCTTCAGTGAGACAAGAGAGGGAGAGACAAAGATAGCTGCAACTAAAGAAGAAGAGAAGATACTCAACAGGGAGAGAGCAGGAGGGGAAAGAAAGAGTGGCTGTGTTTTTGAGAGGGTATAAACACACTGATGGAGAGACAGTGAGGGAGGAAGAGGCAGAGCATGCTTCCCTTCTTGCACTGAGCAGGACACGCAGGACTTTGCAGGAGACTCTTCGGACCGGGTGAGCCGAGCAAAGCAAGCAGACCGCAGAAGAAGACAGGGAGAGAAAAGGTGTAGCAGAGGGAAGAGTAGGAGGAGGAGGAGGAGGAGGAGAGGGAGACACAGGGGGGAGGGGAAGGAAAAGGGGGAGAGGAGAAGGGGAAAAGGAGCCCCAGATGATTTGAAAAAAAGAAGAAGGAAAAGAGAGAAGGCAGACGGGAGGAGATTTACCCTCGGGTACCACGGCGAAGGGGCTGTAGCAATGTCACCGTGGTGTAGGAGCTAACGAGCCAGGGAAGTAGTCGTCCGTAGCGGGGCGAGCATGTCTGCCTGTGTGAGTATCCTTATCTCTTATTCATTCACTCCTCTAGCTCTCCTCATCCATCCATCCACTCCTCTACTTACAGTCATCCATTACTGTCTCTCTCCTCTTTCTAACTGCTCTGTTTGTGCTGAGGACACAGATCCCAGACCTCCTTTCATTAATTAGCATTCCCTTTATTTTTTTGCCACTCATCTACTTCTCAGCCTCCCGCTGTGTGTTTGACTTCAAACCGTGCACTTTGTTTCTCTGTCCCTCTTCTCTCTCTCTCTCTCTCTCTCTCTCTCTCTCTCTCTGGCTGGCTGTCAGGTGTATGGATGCAGGCTGGCAGCAGCAGCAGTTTTGCAGCCAGTCACACAGATATGAGCAAGACATTAAGGGAGCCTGATAAGAAAGAAAAAAAAAACACGAGTGAAAGAAAGAAAGAAAAAGAGATGAAGTAAGCAAAGAGGGGATTGAGAAAGACAGGATTAAAGAGTCTGGATGTGCTGCGGGGATTTTTCAAAGTGTGTGTCGTGGCTGTTTGTAGGTGTTTGATATTGCACTTGGTTTCTGTGTGAGTGTGTGTATTCTGCAGAGCCAAAATATTAAGAAATTTTGACATACGCATCCTGCGCTGCACTCTGAATTTGTTTAAATGAGGATACTAATTTCCCCCCAGGGATCAGTAAAGTGTTTCTTATTCTGATTTTGATTCTGACATATTTCGGTGAAGGTATGTGTGTGTGTAGATGATAAATGCCTTCACTGTATGCATATGCATTTCTATTTTTCCTTCTCCCTCTCATAAGAAACAGAGGAGGAGGAGGAGGAGAGAGGAGGATGAAGGATGAGCAGGGAAACACTAAGCGAAGAACAAAAAGGCAGAGTGAAATGATTTACAACATCAGGGGAGGCAGTTCCTGCTTGTTTTCTTGTCCTTGGCATGTGACACTTTTTCGGATTAAGACATCACTGTTTGAAAACTGAGGGTGTGCGACGCTGTGATGTATGCCTTTAATGATGTCTTTGTATAGCCCTGATGTCTGTGTGAATTTCCTGCTATTTATCTGAACTATAGGTGCACACACCGATTCGATGTTTCATTTATATTCATTAGTGGGCAGCACTAAGGTCCTGCTTGCTTATTCCCTCTGGCTCACACTTATTTCCCCCCAGTGCTGACCTTATGTGGACAGCTGTGGCATGTAGAGGAGGAAGGAGAGGAGAGAAGTAAAGTGAAGAGACACGCAGGCTGCCCCTATCATTAATATTTAAATGCTGAAAACACTCAAGAAATCACCTCCATTTATATCAATGACGTGAGTGTGTATGCGTATGTTTGGGTTGTGGCACCCTGATCTGATTGCTGATGTCAAGGCCTTTGTAACCTTAATTAACATGCAATGCCCCTCTGACAGTCCACAGGGACAGAGCCCCAATACCTACACCCACTCGATAGACGCCAGAATGATTGATGGCCTTTCCTTCCCACTCCGTCTCCGATTTGAGCCTCATACCGACCTCTCTCTTTCCCTGCAAGTCATCGCTCCTCCACGTCAGCTCCTTCTATCTTCCCACAATACATCACTCCCATTTCTCCACACACACAAACGCCTCATGTCCAGGAAGTGTCCACCCAGCCTCCCCAGAAACCCTCATTCTCTAAAGGGTCATTATAGAAGGAGCCGTGTCCCCTCTCACTCTCCAGCCCAGAGTTATATGTCACCCACACACACAGAATTACAAAGACACTCAAGTTAAAAAAAAAAAAAAACCCTTAAAAAACAAACATTTATTTTGTCTGTCTTGCATTTACTCTGTCACCATCTCACTCTTTTCCCTCTCTCTCTCTTATATTAGCATTGTTAGACACACGTGGTGTAACCCTTGTCTTCCTGACAGATTACTCCTCCTGTACCTCCTCCGATAGATCCCCTCCCTTGCTGCAGCAGCCAATAAATCTCCACCCGATAAAACCCTCGCTGGTCCCAGGCCGTGGCAGGCGGCGATGTGAGGTGATGCTGATGTTCGCTGATCATACAGGGATGAACACAGCAGGACGCTGGCGCAGTCAGTGTCTGGCTGTAGCCCGTCCATCTATTCAGACTCCAGACGGCAGAAGTAGCCACGGATTGTTTAGCTATATATAGAATATAGAATATATTTGAATACTCAACATGTTTGGACGTGCCTGATGTAGGTTTCTGATTATGTTTTCAGTAGGGCAGCTGTTGATGTGCCTCACAGAATAATTGCATTAGGTGATAAATGAATCTCCTCTGAGTTATTTCAGAATCAATATCACACTTTATTCAATAATTTATTTTGACAGAGGCCATTTAAAGGTTCACATTTATCACTTTTCATGATTGAGATTCAAAACATTTCTGCAGCTCAGGATCAGACTACTTTTACTCACAAACCAATGATCTGCAAATAGATAAACTAGGTTAAAAGTTTAATTTGAGCTCCACGCAGGGTTTCAAAAAAATCACAATACTTCACCCTGATTGGCTAAAAACTCCTTTAATTCAAATAAGATGAAATTGATGACCTGATAATATGTCTATTTAACATCCCAAATAATAACATTTAATTTAACAACTCAAATGTTTTTGTGTCATTCGCTCAAATGTATGTTGCTTTTTGATTAAAGTTCACCAAAATGACAAAA
Source organism: Miichthys miiuy (assembly GCA_036365135.1). Taxonomy (NCBI): domain Eukaryota; kingdom Metazoa; phylum Chordata; class Actinopteri; family Sciaenidae; genus Miichthys; species Miichthys miiuy. The sequence continues at coordinate 14,408,475 of CM071611.1, forward strand.
TAAATAAATAAACCTTTCCCGCTAGGTTTATACAAAAATAACTTTTTATGGTATCAACTAAAACAGACCGTCCATCTTTGAGATTTCTGCCTCCACAATTCACTGTTTCTCTGGATGAGCCGCAAAACACGAAACTTTTTTTTAAAGGGACAACAGAAAGTAGTGTTAATGAAAAGTGTTCACAGCAGAAATGTCAGAGGTGAATCGCTCGAATAAAACCAAAACTAACTACACGCTACAGTTGACACCATTAGAGGCAACTGAGGAATAACTATAATTTTCTTCAATTAATCGTTTGGAAAATTGTCCTTGAATAGCTTCTTTATAGCTTTTTTTTCTGTCACAAAACACAAAAAAATATCACTTTATTCACATGAGACAAAGAAAAGCAGCTTGAATCAGGGAATGTTTGATCAGTCAATGAGCCAATCAGTTAATTGATTAATCAGCTCTAGTTAGATAACATACTTTTTTGCTTGAACTTATACCAATTTAATAATATCCACTGTAAGTAGAATAGAGACAACTAATTACTGTATACTGTAGGCATGAAACATAATGATTTATGACACATGCAGCTAATTAGGTTACATGCATACAGTATGATCCAAACTGCACTGTGTAGAGCTCAGCATAACTCGACACTAACTCGACTCCAAATCCCCGTGCTCCCCCACACACTCCCTTTATCTCTTTCTGTCCCTCTCTGTCTCTCTCCCTCTCTCAGACACGCGCACACACACACACACATACATTAGTAAGTTACATGAATGGGGGCGTCTTGCTGAAGTGACATCTCACTGAAGCTTTGTCTCAGTCGGGAATATTGGCGTTTGGGTACAAAATCACACACACACACACTCCGGAGCAGTGTGATGTATAAATGATCAAGAGTGGCGTGAACAGCAGGACAACATTTTTCTACCTCTCCCGCCCACCCAGAGTCCCTCTTTCTTCCCCTCATCACTCATTTCCTACACACACACACACACACACACACACACACACACACACACACACACACTATTTCTGTCTTCCCCCATCTCACCCACCCAACCTATCTCTGCTCTTAAATATGTAATGTAACAAGACGACTGTTGACACATGGGTACCGTGTGTGCCTCCTCAGTGTGTTGCCCCTCCCTCTCTCATTTGTCTCTCTTCCACACCAAATGCTTAGAATTGGGTCACAAAGCTGCATGAGCACAAACTGGGGTTTGTGTGTGTGTGTGTGTGTGTGTGTGTGTGTGTGTGTGTGTGTGTGTGTGTCTCCCTCTTTAGTAAAACACTGTTTTTACCATCAGTTTTGTAAATCTGTGCATTTTACTCAGAAACGATGCAGAGGTACCTAGTGTGAATCAAACTGAGGTGCTGCTGTTTGCCGCTGTAAACAACATCAACAGTCTGCTCAAATCACACAGGCATCGTCGTGTGCTCTGTACGCTGTTTAATACACCATAGACAACAGTTTTATTTTTATTTCCACTTGATTTTGTCCCAGTTCTTTGCTGCCTTGGGCAATATTGGTGATTGTGCATTTGTGTGTTTGTGTCTGTCTGCCTGTGAGTGTGTATGTGTGCATAGACACAGGGATTTGTGTCATGTGGTACCAGTGATGCAGAGAGGGCCTCCTCCTCCTCCTCCTCCTTTTCCTTCTCCTTCACTGTGCCCTCTGGCCCTGGGTGCTCATTTTGCTGCTCATCTTGGTGCTGTAAACAAGTTTACAGTGTAGAGAGGTAATTACGCACAGACATTCTACATTAGGCCTAACGGCTTTGGGCCATGACTAATTCACCAGGTCGCAGGGGGGTTTACTCTGTTGTCACGTAGACTTTAAGTACTCCAGTGCCACTGCAGAAGGTTTTACTAGTGCCACTTCTAGTGAGATCCAAATTAACTCCAAAATCCTGCTCCAAAGGCACTTTTTTTTCACAGAAATTTGCTTTCTGCTCAGAGTTAGATGAGAAAATGAATATGAGTCTTGCCATGTGTCAAGAGGCGATTACCTTAGCATGAGGAGCGGGTGTGGCAGTAAGCTTAGCACAATGAGCTCCAACTACTTTTTTTTCTTATATACAGATATATTTTGAGCTATTAAACCTTTATTTTAAAAGTAGTAGCTGAAGAATGACAGGAAAGTGTGGAGAGAGAGAAAGAAGTGGAATGACATGCAACAAAGGACCACAGGTCGAAATCAAACCCTGGGCCGCTGTGGCAAGGATTGAGCCTTTGTACACGGAGTATACCGCAGTGTGGCCACAGTCTTTTCACAAAATAGGAAGAAACCGAGAAAAATAGAGACAAAAAAGATACCCTGTCTGTGCACGGTGAGTGTGCATGGATCTGTAATGAGCTGTCATATTTGACAACTTTAATTAAATAAATCTTCATTTTCATAAGAGTTCAAAGTCCACATTTGAAACTAAAGAGACCTTGAGAGGCTTTAAAATTGAATTGAAAATTGGACTGAAAGAGTTCATAACCAAACATAAGTGATCTTTCAAAAATCTTTGTTTATGTTATGTTATCAATAACAGTATTGGCCTGAAACACCCAGTACTGATCAGGCTCTAATTACGATAGTGGATATCTAAGCATGCTATAGACACAACTGTAAGTACCAGATAGTGGACACTTTACAGAGCCATCAATAAGACAGATCTGTAAAAGTAAACCAATATCTGTCAGCAGCTCTGTACAGGCCCATTAATGGGTCTGTAAAGTGTGTACTTTGCATCTCCGTGCTGGTTTTATCTTTGAGTTTCATTGGGCCTTTCATCACCATATTCTTCATTCCATTACAATAAATTACATTTAGCTTTAGTCACAAGTAACATTGGCTGTTTTCTCCAAACACAATTAGCAGCACTCAGGGGTCCAATTTTTTTTTAAAAACACACAGCAGTATGTTGTAATGTTTATTGAGTTTGTACAAATGAAAAGTTTCTAGCAGAGCACATGTAGATTACCAAGATCCATCAACAGAATCTGAATTAACCAAAATGAAAACACGTTTATAAGCCGTGGCAGAGGAAATATTTCTTACACAGGGAGCTTTAGGCTTTTATCAAATTACTATAATTTTCATGAATATTATTATAGTTGTCATCATTGTGCATTTAATTTACCTTTGTATTGTGTGTTTATAACTTAAAGAAATTGCAGAGAGCTTTGATTAAGTCATGCTGCATCAAGTTTTTAGTTAAGCTTATAAAACAAAGAGAGAGAAAAACAGCAGAGAAAAACATTGTGCTTTTTAAAGAAGAATAATTAGATGCTAAATATAAATATACCTGTGAGGAGTTTTGTTATTCTCTTTACAGTGTGATGAAAGGGATTTCCTCTAAATCACCATCCAGCTGTTGTTGCTTTCACATGTCACAGATAAGCATTGAATCTCACTGTGAAACTGGATCACATCCACATCCACTTTGGACTGAAGCCAAAAATGCAATCCTGTCAGTAGTCAGAGTTACCAGTTCAGTTTCAATCAATAAGTATAACATATTTACACACTCACACACAGACACACACACACACACACCTCACTGCCTCAGCTTGTACTTTTTGCTGACAGGAGAGTCACAAGAACTTCCTCCTTAGACATTTCTAATCAGGATTTGGCTGCGCAATTATCGTATGTAAGTGCATTGCCACAGTGGAAGCTGCTACCCCAGATACTCTGTAAAGCTGTTTGATAATTGAAGTCTGAATGAAGCGTGTGTGCCACCACGCTCATTTGTGTGTGCGTGTGACAGATGGTTTGGAGAGGACTCGAGTCCCTACTGAGTGATACTGGAAGCCACAGAGCTGAGCTGGCTAGGGACTAGTTACATTTGTGTTGTTTTCACTGCCTCTTAAAAAGCCTCTTTTGCTGTAACAGTTGAGGACACTTAAGTTTTATTACACCATTTTAGCACCTGAAGATGCATGGTTATCCCCTATGAACGTTTTCGAAACTACTTAAGTTTAAATAATACAGTATTTTCAGTGAAAGTAGTGTTCTATCTACATTACTGAACATTATAGTTGCGAATTGTAATGCTTATGGCAAAAAATTAGACAACAAAAAAAGCACTACAAAAGTAGTTATTGCTGATGTATCTCCATTCAGTAATGTTCTTATTTTTATGGATAAATGGTCAAAAGTAAACAATGTGACATCAAGTGGTGTCAGAGTGTAACATGGAGCAAAGACAAAAAGTATATATTTGTATTTGTGTAGTAGTAGTTCCCTCATTTTCTGTGTTTTGTGTGTTCTGTGGGTTTCTACTGCCATTTAGACTCTTCATAGTATGCATACATGTAGCATTACCTTAATTAATCAAATAACAAAGCATGATTTGCATTTCAACCCCACCTCAAAGACAAAACTAAGAGTAATGGTTAACGTTAATAAAAACTGCCGTTTTGTATGCATTTTTTAGTCCCTAACATCAGCTTGTCGTTGCAGCACATCATGACTACAAGCTGCATATCTCAAAGAAGAGTGGGGAAATTGTTGTGGCTTTTTGCAGCTTTCTTGCATTTCCACTCATAATCAATAGTTTTATTTCATGCAGAAAATCAAGGCGGCAACAACACAGTTTCACAAACAACCCCAGCCTCAGTGTTCAACAGTGTTTTGCCTTATAGATTTTCTTTCCACATTCCTTCTTCTTACATTTGTCAGCGGTGTAAAACATTTCTATGTCTGATTAATTCATTTCTTTTGGAATTAAATGAATAAGAAAATCACTGTAGGTATAGCGGATCTAAACATATGACTGAAATCCAAAAATGTGTGATCAAGCATTGAATATCACAAACTGAAATTATGTTTAGGTATGCAAGGGTGGGATTTTCCTTCAGCTGTACATATGCTAATGTTACTACTACACACAGTGCTGTTAGTTCTACTGATGGTGGGTGACGGATGTCAGAGCTGCAAACACTGACGGCTCTGTGTGACTTTCCTAGACCCAGTTCTCTATACATCTACAGCCGTGACCTCATTTAATCTCAGAGTTGTACACATCCTCTGGAGCCGAGCCTGCCTCACAGCCATCAGGATCAAAGAGAGATTGGTAGTAGTGAGTCAGTCATCTTTTATTCAGCTCTGGAAATATGTGAGAGAAAAAAAGAACACATGAGTGGTGGGAGTCTTGCTTTAACTCATCTCTCTGCTTCATACCTTTCATCTCTTTTTCCTCTCCGCCTCTCCCTCCGCCATCAAGTCCACAATGCGTCTCACACCTCGTTCCTATTCCTCTCTGCTACATTCCCACCATTTCATTTTGGCTTTCTGGCCTCCTGCCTTTATCACTTACCTCTCTTGACATTTTATCTATCTATCCTCTCTCCTCACTTTCCTGCCAAAAACTCTCCCTATATCTCTGAGGTCTATGTGTCATTCATCTAGCCTGTCTGTGTCTACCATGTGTCACTCCTTCCATTAACTGAGGTCAGGGATAACTGCTCCTCAATGCCAAAGTAAACCAACAACTCTCTTTTTCTTCTGTTTTCAACGCTACACAAAAATACCAAGTGTCCACACTTTTGTTCTGAGGTTGTTTTGATGAAGATCTCTGTCTGCTCTAAAATGTCAAATCAATAGGAAAATGACTTGATGTGTTCTTTTTCCTAATGTGGTCAGCAAACTATAAAAGACTGCGTTACAGTCAACATGTAGACAGGTGCTGGTGGTGCACCAAGGTCAATTGCTTATATTTATGGAAGTTTTACTGTTTGTAATGGACTTGGCACCAGAATGAGTGATGGGTGATTACAGACAATTACTGTCACTGACATTATTTTACTGCCTGACCAGGATGAAGTCATTTTATGCCAAAATACAAATTTCTCCCATCTTTGAAATGCTCAGTTTTCAGGTGTGAAAAAACCTTGTGGCCAGAGAGAAAAGGATTCATTTCTAGATGTAGCTGGTTTGGACTCAGTATTATGTTGTCAGGGACAAATAAGGTCAGTCATGACAATCCTGTAGGTTTTCTGGGAGGTTGGAGTCAGTTCTGGGTTTGAATCAGATGATGATATGGTAGTAATGAAGCTTTTGCAACCCTTTCAGTCTGACACTCGCATGCAAATTAGTTGTAGCGAGAGAAGAATGAGGTGTAGTGATGGTAAATATACAGCCTTTTGGGCCATTGAGAATTTTGATGCCAAAAATCCAATTCCACCAAAGTGACTGGCAGTGAAAAGAGCATGAAGTGTGAATTTGAAATGGAGCAGAAGGAAGTAGAATGAGAAGTAAATGGACTGAGAGCAAGAAAAGAAATCATGAATGAAATTCAAACAGAGGGAAAGAGATGGATTTTCATACAGTATGTGCAGAGACATTTACATGTGGCGAGTGAGCGCTTCTAGGCAGTTTATACATGTGTTGATTTAGCCTCCATATGTCTGTGTTTGTGTGTGTGTGTGTGTGTGTGTGTGTGTGTGTGTGTGTGTGTGTGTGTGTGTGTGTGTGTGTGTGTGTGTGTGTGTTGAAGTTGAAGCAGCAGCTCTGATGCTCTGACTGAAGATTCCTGTTTGAAATAAGCTGCCAGCTGCTTCCACACACGCTCATACACCTACGCACACACACAGACTGCTTCTTACTAAGTGGATCATCAAAGAATCAAAGGCGGTCGATGTTTGAATTAGCCTGTCTGTTCTTTATTCAACCTGTGCCTCCTTTGTAGTGGTCCTGATGATAGGTAAAAGTGTCACAGACTATATGGAAGAGAGCAGCTGTGATAAGTTGTTGATATGAATCACTCTGCGTTGCATCTCTCTCTCTCTTGTTTTTTCTGTTTTTAGGGGGCTTCTCCTGTTGTGGGAAGAAAAGAGAGTGAGAGATGGAGAGAGCTGTGGAAAGGGAAAGTAAGATTAAAAGAGCGAAAGCAAAGAGAGGGATGAAAGAGAGGCTTAGAGGAGGAAAAGGTAGAGGGAGATGTGGGTAGAGGAGGAGAGCTGCAGTAAAAACAAGTGTGTGTGTGTGTGTGTGTGTGTGTGTGTGTGTGTGTTGTGTGAGTATGTTGGCACGTCTAACACGAAAGGTGTGTTGTGTCATAATGTAGCAGAACGCTAAGCCACTGAAATGAAAAGTATACAGAACTGAGCTCCAGTGCACACACGCACACACACACACACATCTCACGGGAAGACAGTGATTGAGGTGAAAGAGCGTTGTGTCTGTTTCTGACTCAGTACGTCGTGTGTATTAACATTTTTTTCCCTCGCTTTTTCTTTCCCATCTTCTGCTTCCCTTTTTTAATTTCCTTTTACTGTAATACGATTCTCTCATCCTTCCATTTTTCACATCTCTTAATTTTCCATTCCACTTTCTTTCTTTAACTCATTTATTCTTTCCTTTCTGTTTCCTCCACTGTATTCCCTTTCATCCCAACTCACTTCCTTCTGCTTCCCCGGACCCAGAGAAAGGTAATTGCTCTTCGTCTTGTGGTCAAGTGTGATATGCTTCTCTGTTGTTTTTCGGTAATCGTTATGTCAAGAATGACCCATACAACCACACCCACTGCCCTGTGCAACCACATCTGTCACTTCAGGCATCATATCAGTGGCTTTGCTTCACCCAGAGTAGCTGTTTCTCTTCACAGGAGTGCAGCAACAACTACTGAAGGTCTAAATAACTGGTGTTAAATCATCACTGAGCCAGACTGGCCACAGGCTAGTTCCTATTAAGAGGTGCATGCTGTTTTATCACGTTTTGATCCCCCAGAGGGGGTACAGAAGTCATAAAAGAGTCATTTGTAGTATGCGAGGCAAGGCCACTCATGCTGCTTTGGTGACACACTGCTCAAATGTCCCTGAATGAAGCGCACTGGACGCATACACTCACCACACACAAACACACACACGCACGTCCCATTGCACTTTCCTTTCTGGCCACAGGCGGGGGGAGCATTATCGACCCAAAGTGTGTGTGAGCACACAATTAAGCAGAGGAGACAGGCCGGATAATGGACTCATAAACACAAAGAGCCCACTGTGATAAATGTCGGCTGTGTTTGCCATATTTCTGTTTGTGTCTATGGTTATTTGGGAGTGTGCACCGTATGTGTGTGTGTTCGTGTGTGTGTGTGTGCATGGAGCTGTTCAGCCGCATCTGGTGACACTGCCATCCAGTTGGCTTCTCTGCATGTCCCCGCTCCTCTCTTTCACTCTGTTTACTCATCATCATTTCAGTCTGGGCTGCAAACACATCCTCCTACCTTTTGTTCCGCAGCTTGTCTCACCTGTTAATGAGGAGGAAATGTGTCTATCTTTCATCTTGTTTGTGTGTGTATGTGTGTATGTGTGTGTGTAGTATCACCCACATATAGCTGTGTTTCATCTCCCACCCACTCTGCATAAAGTTTGCTTCTCGATGGAGCTTCCTCTCTCAGTCTCACCCTCAAACTCATCATTTCTCTGTGCTGTGTGGCACCACTGTGAAGCACTCGGCTCATAGTTTCCTCAGGCACTGGGATACACCTTGCTGTATGCTTATGTGTTCCTGTGTGTGTCTCCGACTCCGGACAGAGAAACCTGTTGTTCATGGAGCAACAGCACACAATATGTCACATGTGAAAGGGGCTTTAAGTAACCTATTAATCAAATAAACGTTAACTGGTGTACAAGGAATTGCAGCAATAAGCTAGAAAGGGCAGCTTTGACACACATGACAAAGAAACATTTTTACAATAAGTGTATAAGCTATTTCGACAGAGCTCCAAGAAATATCTAGAGAAGAGGTCATGATGCAAAATGGGGCTTTTTTAACTTGTGCATGAAATTTCTTGCAACTTGCTGGCTCTTTAATTCATTGCTTAACAACTGACAGTGCAAACAGGTCTTCAACAGATGACTGGTCCTAGGACAGACTGATGTTTGATGTTTGCAAATAGTCACTTCCTGACAACACAAAGAAAATGAAGAAAAGATGTAAGAATTCCCTCCAAAAGGGGCGATTGAGAGAATGAGAATAGAATAAATGAGAATGAAATCACTGGGAGGGATTTCAAATGGAAAGGATGTTTGAAGACAATGCTGATAATGCCAAAATTAAACCCAACCAACTCAAGAAAAATGCTGAAGGGAATGTGAAACACAAATTGGCAATCATATCCACATATTGGCCCTAAGCTACGTGCCCTTTGGGAAGAGTTGTTTGAGGCCTTTAAAGATGCATTCAATATATAACAATGTACTCCAAGGAGTAATATCAGGATGCTTTGAGAGGAAAACTATAATCTATTTGCTGAGCTAGTAGCAGATTTTCAATGCATTCCAATTAAGTGGATAAATCTTGACTCTCCCACATACAATATGTGGAGAGAACAAGTGTTATGAGATGGAACAAATGTCATCAGGACGGAAAAGCTGCAAATTAACAAATAGATGGAATTCTGTAATGGGCTTATTAATGCAATGAGGTTATTTAGTATATTTTCATAAGCATAAATAACCATCAGTTATTCTGTCCCCTCTCCCTTATCAGACTCGCATGTTTTACTGTAATGGCAATCCAACAAAAAGGCCACCTGGGTTTTCTATGAAATATGCGTTTGATGTTTTATTTATATGCAGATTAAAAAAAAAAAAAAAGCACAACAATATGTTTCCTCATCCTACATTGTAAAATAATTCCCTTCACATGGAGAAAACAACCTGCCATCTTTTGTCCTGATTGATTGAAATAATTTGTTTCTTCATATTATCATAAAGGTTTAGTAAAGAAAATAGTAAATAGTACACAAGTGCGGAAGATCACCCACCTGTGGTGTAACTGAATCACCTGTATTATGGGACAACAGAGATTCTTACTTACAGCCCCTTTAACAAAGATACATCTGCTGTGGGGGAATATCGCGTTTGTTTCTTACCTGCATTAGGAAATCATGTGTAATAATTCTTGTGTGTCTTCTGTCCGTCTTTCAGGGACTTTGCCTACGTGGCGAGAGACAAAAACACGCGGGTGCTGAAGTGCCACGTGTTCCGATGTGATACTCCTGCCGCAGCCATCGCCACAAGTCTCCACGAAATCTGCTCCAAGGTGCGTGTCGTTACTGTCGCCTCCTCCGCATTAATGAGCTTATTTGCTGTTCTGAAACAAGAAATCAAGCTGTGATTAGAGTGACTGTTGAAGAGAAAAAGAAAATCTCTTTTCTGATAATGCCAGAGCTGCATTTTGAGGTTGTAGCTTAAACGCTACTCCTACATGCACGCTATATAAAACTAATGATCAAGAATGAAAAACACTGTAGCAGTGCATAATTTCTGTTATCTTTTTCTAGAGAAATTAGAGCTGAGGAGAGAAATAGGGGATGAGCCTTTACTGCGAGGAGAGGAGATAACATTCAGGGTACAGAGCACATGCAGTATTTCTTTAAAAGAGTTTTCAGTGTGTGTGTGTCAGAGAGCCAGAGAGATGGTGATGACAGCCTGTTAACCTTCTTAAGGACAGGGAATCCCAGATCCTTAAAGGTGCAAAGCTGCAACATCAATTGAAGTCACACATCGTACCAAATACAGGCTCATGCATGGCAGATTTTTTGATGCAGCCCACAGTCTGGCAGCAAGGTTGCAGCAGAACGGACATCTATCCTCCCACTTGTCTGCACTTTCCAAATGTGCACTGGGCACCACAAAATCACAATGTCAGACCACACAGGCCATTGAACATTGAAAAAAAGGGAATTATGGCGACCGCTAACCAGTGGAACAATTTGCTGATCCTGCCAGGCTCCACCAGGGTCAGTGTCGACATCACCCAGATCAGCAGGTCTAATGACATCTGCAGCTCCATCATTTGAATAAGTGATAAGTTGCGGCAGTAGCTCCATCGGAGAACTAGTGGCAGATGAAGCGTTGTCACTGAAAGTAGATCTGGTATTCTAGTAGTTGAACTTTCAGTGTCTGAAAGTAGCAGTGCCTGAGACGCCGCATTGTAATTCAATGACACCTGAAGCCTTGTCATCGTGCACAGCTCTGGTGATGTCTTACTAGAACAGTGTTTTTTGAACCACCATGGTCTGAAGCTCTGTAAAAGACCACAGCAGTGGCTAAAGCTTGAGGCAGTGTGTCTGTGTCTTCTTCATATGAATCAGTGGCAGCTGAATCCCTGTCACCTCCTGAATCTATGCCAGATCTGTTCATCTAAGAGTGGTCCAAGGATCATGAATTCAAGGGCAGCATCTGCATAAGAGCTGGTATCAATTTCACTGGCCAGGTGAGTCATTGTGACAAACCTGAGGGCTTGCTGTGAGTGATTCTCTTTTTAGTTTCCACATGAAGGAACCCTTTAAGTGGGCTCAAAAATGCTTCTCATCTTTGTACTGAAATGGCATCTACTTTCTTCAAGTATCTCTGGTTTGCATCATCCAGATTTCTGCCCACGTAAAACACTCTCAGTGAAACTAGGGTTCAACACCATTTGTCACTTTGTATTCATCTGGCGACTTTAACCTCCTCTCTGAATTGATGGAGCCCTGTTCCCTGCTGAAATACTGCCAGGTGTTCCTGCCAACACTCAGCAGGTGGTCCCTTGGCTGACCCAGCAGGTGTACAATAGCTTTCTTGTGTGATATATGGGGTTTCCAGGGAAGAGGCCGATGCCAAAACAAAAGAATGCCTTAAAACATCTCCCCCACATATCAGTGGCTTCAGATATTGGGAGACCCAAGGTCACCTCTAGAACTTGATACACACAAGCCACAATTCACTTTCACTTTGGACACTGCAATGGACAAACCAGAGTTGATTTACTTCACCCTGAAGGGTTGGCTCTTCTGGTTGACATAATATTGTCAGGTTTGTATAAAGGATGCCAATAGCTCAGATATTTTACCAAAACATCTTTCTCCATTTAAGTCCAACAAAAATATTATATATATAAAATTATTCATTCTTAATTCTTAATTGTTGATGGTTGATTTTTTGAGTCAAATTTCATTTTTTTATTTTTTTTTTGACAAGATTTAAAGACATCTAAATCCAGTTTTCATCTGTGGCAATTTCTCATTTTTGTCATGCATTTTTAATTTGTGTCTTCTAAGCATTTTGAGTCTTTTTATTCAATTTTTGTTGTAGAAAATTGTCAATGTATATTTGTACCATAGGGTGGTTTTCAAGGAAGGCTTTGGGTGAAATCTGTCCCTGTTGGATGGACCGTCCTGAAATTTGGTGCATTTATAATTACAAACACACAAACTACAGTGTCCAGATGTTTTAGGAAATGACTAAACCTTTTTATATAAACAAATTTTATATCAGTGACTTATCTTTAAAAAATGCAGGAACAAAATGACTAGAATCAGAAAAGCTTTTTTTGTTTGTTTGTTTTTATGGGATTTATTGACAATGCAAATACACAATAACACCTGAGCTCATTAAAACAGTAGTAGTATAAAGTCCTGTCTAGCCAACTATTACAAACTTACCTTTCCAGCCACACATGCAATAACTGTATGATTTCTATCTAGAGTGTGAGGAGTGCATTGGTCAGCGTTAGTCTGGAACACCAATGCTATCTGTAACATAATGAAAGCCAATGAATGTTTTACTGCTAGCCAGTGTATACTGCAGTATAGTGGAAATATATATAATACATGAAGACCCGTTGACACTTAGATAGCCTGGACATACAGTATAAGTCACTTGTTTAGAAATCCTTTTCACACACACACACACACACACACACACACACACACACACACACACACACACACACACACACACACACACAAACACACACAAAGAGAAACCAGTCTGTCCCCAGGCCAGCAGTGACCTTGTAAAGGATGAATCTACCTGGAGCTACTGATCTTGTCCCTTAGAGACATGTTGACCCATTTAGAGAGGGATGTTTTTTTTCCCGTTAATTTCTTCTTATCGCCTAGCCCAAATTGAAGGAAGAGAGTGTTTCTCTATGTCTGTGTGTGTGTGTGTGTGTGTGTGTGTGTGTGTGTGTGTGACCATGACTCTTCACACTGCCTATTTTAAACATAGTTGTAGTTTTCTCTTTACTGCAGCGGAGAAACTTGGTGACCCGAGTCTTGCAGCTGCGCAGCGCACTGAGAGGGCTTCCTGTATGTGTGTGAGAGAGAGAGAGAGAGAGAGAGAGAGAGAGAGAGAGAGAGAGAGAGAGAGAGAGAGAGTATGTGTGCATGCATTTTCTTGCATGATCCCCTGTGAGCAGAGTTGCAGACTCACCATAGACTTTGATTAATGACACCTACAATTAATCAAATATCTGTAGCAGTAAGGGTGCAGCAGCTCGGTGCAGGGGCCATGCAGACTATTCAAGACTCTTTAAAGAGTGTGTACACTGCAGCAAACGAACAGAAGGTCGTTTTTCCTTTTGAGACTGTTCTTTCAAATTCAGATATATCATTTCAAAAAGAAAGTTTTAAAGGATAATCTATATTTTTTTTATATTAAGTTTTACCTGTGTAGCCATATACTGATGTATGCCATAAAGCTCCATTCTTGTCCAACACTAACACAAGCGCTGTCGTTTATTTAGAGTTAATCCTACACGCACTGTCCTGCTGCTGTAAATAGTGCACAAAATCCACACCTAAAAATAGTCATCAATACAAACACAATCGCTGCCTGTTTGAGTAACATTTGCTAAAAACTACAGTGCCCCACTGTTTAAGGAAATTACCCTTTTTAAAAAGAATATTTGTGAAGATCTTTAGTCGAAACAAATGGGATTGGGGACAAGACAGAGTAGGGAAGCAGAAAAATTAATGCTAAACTAATGTTAGACTAATGCATTGTTGGTTTTGATATATTTCTGGGAGCAAATATCTAGAATATCACCAGCCATCTCTGTTGAATTTTGTTATTTGTGTGATTTAGCTGTAATTGAGGCAATTAAAGCTTATTTGATCCCTGTTGTGTCCGCTTTCAACCATATCTTTCCTTCTCTCATCCCCATTCCCATTCCCATTCCCCTCCTTCTTCTCTCTCATTTTGTCCTGTTCTTCCCATTTGTTATTCTCCTCTCTCTCCATTTTTTCCTCTTCCCTCATCATCTAGATTATGGCTGAAAGAAAAAGTGCCAAGGCTGCAGCTGGCAGCTCCTCCCAGACCGGCTCCGATGTACCCCTACAAGGTATACACACAGACACACACACACATCTTTTTCTTTGAGTCTCGCTCTTCTGTAGTTCCCTCGTGAGGGAATTCGATTTGTCAGCCGTGTGCTATCTTCCCTGCTGTGGTTTCTTGTCTCACATTACAGCATTCCTCATCTTAGACCAGGTATATGTTTTTTTAAAAATGACCGTATAACCTCAGGAGCGACTGTGAACATTTGTTAATAGCGAAGATAGCAGTGTTTGGTTCAATTACACACAGATATTGCTGACTCCAGAACAACTCCTCTGTTCACAGTCACTGAGCTTTATCCTCCCAGCACTAATTCTATTCACCTGTTTCTCATTTTTGCTAAGTCCCACTGCTTGTTCCTCTCAGTCCCAAGTAATTATAGGAAGAAAGAGAAAATGTGCCAGCACAATTCATCCTCTGCTGTAACTTCAGCTGTATCTGCTGAGCTTTGGGGTAAGGAGCCTCAGCATCAGAATATAAAAGAACTATATTGGCTCTTCACTTACAGAGGCAGTCAACCTCATTAAAACCCAATTAGTGTTTCTTTGAGGCAAGGCCTGGTGCTCCACAGCACCCATCCCAACCCAAGGATCAAAGAACGTATTGGTGAAACATCCCTCACATCTTTTAAAGCTATAACTTTAACTGAAACATCTAGTTGGTATCCTGTGAGAGGCGATGTACTTGAAATAGATAGACTATTCCGGAGCTCTAGAGGTCCATACACAGCAAAAACCAGTGGATGTTTTTGTTCTCGGCTAGATTAGGGCTCTTCAAGGTAGCTGGGAGTGTGCAATCCCATGTGGGAACACATTTTAGGAGATTAGCACCAAATGATTTGGGATGAGCCCCAAGACAAGGATAATGGAACGATTTGGGATGAGCCCCAACAGGATAATGGCCCGATTGTTGTCATCACATTTGGCCTGTCCAGAACTCGACAGTAAGGACTGCCCGGGTTGCCCGCGTTGGGCAAGTAAATCTTGCAACTCACTTTTTAAACTGATTGTTTTTTCTGGAGCTGATGATGGATGTAGGCGTGAGCCATCATCCGTGCGCATGCAGTGCCGATTAGGCACTCGTGAGAAAAGTTTATAAGCTCTAGTGCAAGCAAGCATTTCAATTATGCTGGACTTTAGTTGGATGGTGTCAGAAGATGTGGGCGAGACTCCAACTACTGTAGAACAAGGCAGATAAATTGGGGTAGGTTTTCAAAGGCACGTCAAGTTTCAAAAAAACCTCTCTGGAGTACTATAACGAGAGCAGACAGCATGTCGCTCACATGACAGCTAAGAGCCTTTGTTGTCATTTGATAGCTGCTAAATAGAACAACTTTTATTTCCCGACTGGGCAAGTGGAAAAAGAAACATTGATGTTAAACCCTGTTGGCTGAGCTCGACTTTAATGTTTGAAAACCTCTCAGTGTTCATCATTTACGTAACTCCTGTTTTTAGAGCTTTAGCAGTACACACTGAATGTGAGATATTAGGGACTTTTTTCATTACACTAATGAGGTGAATCCAGGCAAAAGCCATTATCCCTGATTGGTTTCCCACATTCAGTCAATACTGATCACACAAAGATGAGATCACAATGAATTGTTAATCTGTGATATTCAGTAATTAAGATGTGGATTGTGCATCGGAACATCATCAAAACACTGCTTTTCAGCCTGCTATTAAGTCATAATGTATAAATGTTTTAAATGATTATAGTATCTTTCAAATTATTCTGATTTGTTGGTGCTTTCATATTAATGTGTCAGTGTCTTCTCCTAGAACGATAAAAGATACATTTATAAAGTTGAAAATTATCAATATGTACATAAACTAGACTTAATATGTGAAAACTGCGATCTACCTGCGTGATTTTTTTTAGAATCTGGATTTTCATTATTAAATACTTCATTCACAGCAGAATATTAAAGCAAAGTCTTTATGAGTGAGTCGATAGAGATGACAAGGAACAATGGCTTCCAGCTTGACTCAAACTAAAGATGTTGCAGCACATGATCAACACCTTAAACTCTTTGATGCACCCACATTATATTCATAACAATTATACATGTTAGATGTTGTTATCGATTGAACTGGAGGAGTCATTCAAGAATAATGAACAGTTCATTTAGACTCAGTAATAATCATTACCTTCATTGCAGTTCACCCCTCATTTTTGAAATTCATGTTGACACGCGATACAGAAGATAGTTAATCATAAATATCACCATTTCAAGGGTGTTTCTTCATTTGTGCCATTTCTATTTAGTTTTTATCACATTTGGGGATTAACAATCTTTAAACTGTGTATTAAAACATTTAACTACATTTAGTGTTCTGTGTTTTACCTTGTCTGGAATCATTTCAAGCTTATGGAGCTGATTGCATGGTGTGTTAATATTGAACTCCTGAGGGTAAAATGATGATGATGATATACACATCTTCGATTATCCTCATTCATAGTGTATGTCAATTTTTTCTGTCTGCAGGCCATCGTGTAAACAGGCACAGCTGGGTTTTCATGCAGAAATATATAATAATATATGCCCTAATCATGTCAGCAGCACTATAAAATATTAAAATATTCACCAGTGTTTGTTTATGTGTCTAGTTTAAGCCAATTATCATGTGTGGACTTCTCTTTTGGAACTTTGCGTTAGATGTTGTTGTGTGATAAAAATTCCCTGCAGGCCATTCCTCTGTTTGTGTGTGTTTTAATGTGTGTGTTTTCTACGCAGAGTTCCCCATGCCAAAGACAGAGTTGGTGCAGAAGTTTCATGTGTTGTATCTGGGTATGACATCCGTGTCTCGCCCCATAGGTAAACCTGAATTAATACTGAAACCTATACACACGTCATAACACATCCAGCATGTATTACATTCAATCACACACTGTCTCACTGTTCACACTCTGCTGTGCTTTGCCCTCAGGTATGGACATCATAAATGGGGCCATAGACAGCCTCATGTCCTCAACAGGCAAAGAGGACTGGACTCCTGTCATACTGAGTATTGCTGACACCACACTGGCTGTCATCAAAGATAAGGCAAGGGAGTTTTGTTGCTGTCCTGAGGAGTATGAGATAAATAAAAGAAGTGAATGTGTTTGTCGATTTTAGAGGGAGATCTAATAGAGCAGATGTTAGATTGTTGATCTGATTCTCTTGGCTGTCTTATACCAGGAAGAAGAGGAGGAGGTGTTGGTGGAGTGCCGTGTCCGTTTCTTGTCCTTCATGGGCGTTGGACGGGATGTGCACACGTTTGCCTTCATTATGGACACTGGGAGCCAGCATTTCCAGTGTCACGTGTTCTGGTGCGACCCCAACGCAGGCAGTGTGTCTGAGGCTGTGCAGGCAGCATGTGTGGTGAGTTCATATTTCATTCTTTTGTTGTGAAATCATGCTATATATGTTATTTCATTGTGTCACTCTTCATAAATGAATATTAACAGGTTTTGTATTTAAAAGAATAGTTAGACATTTTTTTTCGTCTAACCCTTTCCTTTCTTCCTCAGCTGCGGTATCAGAAGTGTCTGGTGGCACGGCCGCCCTCCCAACGCGCTGGCTCCTCCTCTGCACCCTCTCCGGACTCTGTGACCCGCCGGGTGACCACCAGCGTGAAACGTGGCGTCCAGTCGCTCATAGACACTCTGAAAACCAAGAAACAGCCGTCAGAACTCCCCCAGCAATGACCATCACCAGTGGCCACAGCACCCCGACCCCGAGCTGACGCCTGGATGCCACTCACACACTATCGCCACAACAACACGTAATCAGTACCAGCCTTGGTAGCCAATGATGTACATATATGTTAACAAACACCACCACAGATGAAGGAAAGAGGAACAATCATCCAGTATGTCTGATGATAAAAAATAAAAAATAAAAACTTCTAGGTTTCATGAGGAGGAATGGTGTCACTGGTTGAACTGGTTGACCTTTGAACCTTCCATCTGTCACCTGCTGGCTTCAGTGGCCCTTACTGTATGTGGATTTCTGGGCTCGATGGATTACTTGATCAAGCTGTCTACAGACAGGATACAGGATAACCCAGAAGAAAAAGATCCAATTTCTATTAACACTGGTTACTCACTTTCCTTCCATGCTCTGTCCCCCTACTGTAAAAACAGCCATCAGCACAGGAAGAGCTCCTGGACTGGAACTACAGGAGCTTTCCAGGACAGAAAAGTTGTCTGCTTAGTGTCATTGGATATTGACAACCAAGACCAGACAGACGAGACCTGTCAACATGCCCATAGAAATGTTTTGATCTCTTCGATGTGTAACAGACTTGAAACAGACAAAACTTAACATCTCCTTTGAGGATAAATGAAGTGATTGTATTAATGAAGTGTATGTAAATGATTGTATGTAGGAAGAGAGACTGTAGGGCACAAGACTTGTAGATATGAAGGAGAGAGATGAGGTGTTGGTGAAAGAAAATGGGACAGATGTGGGTTTTGATTTTTTGCATGTTTTCTTGATGGGATACTTTTTATGTTGATGAGTTAATAAGGGTCTTGGTAAAGGCGTGGTGAACACACAAGAAACAGATGCTCTCAGCACAAGTCATCTCCACTTGACTGGATTTACACTGGCACAACAATCTGGCCTCTGTCTAACCGAAACCTGAATACAAGGTTACTCTGTTCCCCATTTACAGAATTACAATTAAGGATTGTCAGTCAGTGATTTTTACTTTCCATTCCTTGATGGGTGAGTTGATCAGCAAAAGAAAGTTAAGTTACTGATGTATTTTGAAGCTTCAAATTAGTTAAGATTGTAATTTTTTGCATACATGATTGAAAAACTGAGTTTGAAAAGCTCAAGAATGTTACATTGCTTCTGTTCAAACAATTTCCTCAGGAATCTTTATGCATACACCCAAGATTTATGTGGTAGCAAGATATTCGAAATCCAGGTTTTGACCTTGACAGATGTGAAGCGCTCGTGGCTATATGAACAGTGGTACACGACAGTGTTTGCCCTGCTAGAACAGCATGGAAAAGCTCAAATCTGTGCCAGACAGTAAGGGTTAACAATATTTTCTCTTTCTCAGTAAATCCAGCCAGTTTTCTCCCACTCACAAACAAAATATAAACAGACACACGCAAATACGCACACAGAGCAGCAAGAACTCTGCTGTCACTGCTATCAAAACCTTTACACTGCTCCTATGGCTCGGTGCCACCACCTGCACTCGACGTGAACTCTGTGAATGCAGTCCGAAACTAAAAATCAAAAAGACACATACACACAAAACAAGACAAACTAGAGAGATGCTGT
This sequence comes from Miichthys miiuy, assembly GCA_036365135.1. Lineage (NCBI taxonomy): Eukaryota > Metazoa > Chordata > Actinopteri > Sciaenidae > Miichthys > Miichthys miiuy. The sequence goes on from CM071611.1 coordinate 14,427,856, forward strand.
AAATCATTTCAGTTCTGTTCTTCACTCATCTCTACACCATGTAAATGTAATCTGTTGTGACAATAAATGCATTACCAAAAGAAAAAAAAAAGTATTAGCTTCTTGAATATGTTCTTTAATTTATCAGTTCAGTGGAACCTCATGTAATAACTATTCATCATGTAGTGACATTGAAATGACATTGGTCCAGCCCTATAAATATATGCAGTTTGATTAGATTCTGACTGTGGCAAGGTTATTCTTTATGGCACACAAAGACATTGTAATAATGACATTTTAATTATGACAATACTGGATGTAGAAGAATTTAAGGTGACTCACATTTCAGCGTGTTCTATGTACGGTCATTTGGCAGTTCAAAAACACTACACACATTTTGTTAGAATTTCAATACTGCTGACTTTATTTGGATAAGCATTTGGCACAAAAGTTAATACTTCTTTTATATTTGTGTTGATGTTTATGAGCTTAAAACAGAGGACGGGATCTGACCAAAGCATCCTTGGAGAAACTACCACTGGAACGGGAGAGGGGTACAGTTTGGGCTGGGGTCCTCCACTTGTTGTAGCTGAAGCTGGGGCAGAATCCTTGTCGGCTCTGCTGAGGTGGGAAGAAGTTGGGGAAGTAAATTTGAGGCAGTGTGAGCACCACAGGCTTCAGCACCTTCTGATGAGCTCTGCGGGGTCGAACAACCGGGGCCAGCGGGGTAGCAGGAGGAGCAGGTGGATGTAGGGTTGTGTCAGAAGTGATAGTGTCAAACGCAGGGGTGCTTTTCTTGGTTGTGCTGTTTTCTTGTTTGGAGGAAGAAAAGGAGCTGGACACTGTGTTCTTCACACCCTGCAAATTCAGTGCTCTGGTTTTTCCTGAAGGACAAGAACAATGGGATAGAGGGTGGAATAAGAGGACCAGGTTTTTGGACAAAAGTACAAAAAGCATTGAGATAAGGGAATGAGAAATAAATACTACAAGACATTACATGTTGAACTATTTCTGTTCAAACCAAACTTTATACCTTACTCCTCATCTTTGAAAAAAATACTGTCTTGCTGAAAGTTAGATGAAAAAACTGATACCATTGTCATATTTGTGTAAAAATGAAGCTACAGTCAGGAGATGCTTAGCCTAGCTTGGCTGTAACTGGTTGTAGTTTCATATTCAGCTGTATGTGCACTTTAAGATATAGGAACCCCAGCCTTGCCCACCTTGTGAAGACTGCCACCAGTTGGTTAATTCCTGCTGTCCACACAAAGTAGTACTTTTGCTGCCCTTGATTTCTTGGTTTTTGGATTGAATACTGACACAGAGGTTTGGCTGAGAGGTGCCAGCATGGGTTGTTTTTGTCGTCCTGTTGGTATGACCATGCTGCTCTTTTCTGGTGAGCTTTTGGTTGGAACCAATCCTGTCCAGTATGCCTTTGGCATTTGCCCTTAGAATCACTTCATGCGGTGGCTCTTTGAACACTGGCTTGGGCTGTTGAGAAATGACAAAGCAATCTTTTATTTTTAGTTTTTTTTTATACATGACCAAATAAGATAGTATTAATATATAAATGCTGTACACTGAAGCATACAGCCAGCCACCCAGGTGCCAGGTGACCTCACTAACTGACAGGCCACCCAGACACTCCAGAATAAAACCAAATGCTTTATCTGCCCTAAAGTACCCTATTCATATATCCAAAATTGTTTAAGCATAAAGCACAATCATATCATCAACATTTAATTGATACACTATACTGTATACTGCATGTAATATTAAAGCTGAGAGGAGAGGAGAGGAGAGGAGAGGAGAGGAGGAGGAGGAGAGGAGAGGAGAGGAGGAGAGGAGGAGAGGAGGAGAGGAGAGGAGAGCCACCATGTCCTTGCTGCTAGCTGCAGGGTCACCTGCTGTCTCAGCACCAGCCCACACAGCAGCCTACTGCTCTCCCCAACGCTTGAATTATTCACAGGCACAGTGTACACTTCAGGGACATGCAGCCTGTGTGGGTCTATGTGTGTATTTTGCTTTTAAGTGCTTGCTTGTACTTTAATGCAAATAAGTGTGTGTGTACAAGCAGCTGGTAATTCCATGTACATAGGTACGTGGGCATACATACTGTAAAGTGTGCATGTGCATGTGAACATTGTGAATTTTGTGTATGTGCCTGCACTTGTGTGTGCTGACTGACTTTGTACACACAGGTAAACATTCTTCTGAAGGATCGCTGTAATGCAGTCTTTGGTGGACGCCCTGAACTTCATTGATGCTAACTCACACAGACAGGGGGCGCTGAATTATTCAACAGACACTCTCCCTTACCTCCCCTTTCTTCCCTCTCACCCCTGTAAATTTCACTTCCTCTCCATCTCCGCTAACCAACTATGCCATACCCTGTAAATCTCTCATTTCCTTCAACACTCTGCCCAACTTAGCGCCACAGCATACCCTGAAGCTGAACCCATACTTACGTCCAAAGTCATTACGTCCAATATATCTTGCCAACTACATCCGAATTTATGAAACTCACACTAAACAATGAGAAAACAAAGTCAAAGTGAAAAGTTTAGTGATCTGAATTCCCTATTAATACTGTCTACATTCATCCTTCAGGGGTAGGGGTTTGTCCACCTGTGATGTGCTCTGCTTCCTCTGGAAATTAGGCCAGAAACACATCACTTGACTGTCTTTATTGTTCCCAGCTGTTTCTGTATGGAGGACTCATAAAGCACTTTACTGGGCACCGCTATGACAGTCGATGTAAGCCAGACAGCATTCAAACACTTATATAATTGCTATTTTTATGGCGCTTTTCCGAGTGCCACAATAACTTTTGATTAGCTGAGTTTATTAGAGGTAGGGAGAAAAAAAATCCTGTTTGAGGCACCATTACAGCAGTTTGATTATCTTTTCATTCCTATCTGTGGAGATATAAAACATGATGGATGGAAAGAGAGGAACAGACACATTGCAAGAGAGCTCCGTCACACCCGGTGGGGGTGAGATGGCTTAATAACCCCACACTGGCATCATAAGCGTAAGAGTAGATTTCATGATATGAAGGGAGCATGTTATGGATTATGAGGATGTGGGGAACCCCGGTCGCAGATCAAAGAGAGAGAGTCAGGTGATAGTAGGAAGAAGAGAGGGTCAGTTTGGCAGAAATAAGAAAACAGAGAGAAACATGTTATGAAACAATAAAAGCCTGTGACTAGACAACACAATAGAGTCAGAGAGTGCAAAGAATTTATCAGAACGCTCCCTTCAGACACAGATATTATTGAAATTGCTACATTAAACCCGAAGACATTTCTACAGTGTCTAAACTGCAAGTGGAATTCATAAGCTGTGTTCTCTCTGTTCTCCGACTCATTTTCTGCTCTAGGTAATGAAATCCAGGAAGAACTCTCTGCTCTAACTGCATACCTAACCTCTCTCACTCCTCTCATCATTTCATCTCATCCTAACCTTTCTGATTTCTATTTCTAAGGGTTTCTTTCTCATTACAGCATTCATTCACACTCACCCTGCCACCTTCAGCTCCGACATTTCACGCTTTCTTTTGGATTGCTGACCTGAACGAGACATCTGTGTCTGTGACCCATCATTTTCATTTCGTCTAGCAGCCTGACCTCTTTCTTCCTCTACTTATTTCTGTCTGAAGGGTTTGACCAAGCTCCTGTCACAACCTGTGATGCTCATTTTCACCCAATCTCATCTTCGGTAGCTTGGTTCCCAGCTTGCATTCCCCTTTCTGCCCAGACAAAGGCATTCAAAGGGCTTTGTTTCTACACTTACAAGACAGGCATTATTTAGTTACCCAGTGGATGAATTGTTTTTGACAGATAGCACGTGGTACAAGTATCCCGGTTTCATTATAATTCCCACACTTGTCTTAAAGCTCACCAGTCAAACTTCTGACACAGTTGCGTCTGTGTTTGTGTGTATCATGAGAGAGCTAACTGCTTTTAAGATGGCTTTTCAGGACAATCAAGAAGAAAGCAGGTGAAGGACGAGGGGGTTCCTCAGCAGACATGAGGGATCAGTCAGCGTTTAACTTCACTGATACTCTAGGTGTGAGTGTATACATGTAGGCATGTGTGTAAGAAATTCTATTTATATTTATCTCTGCAGCAACAGTCAACCAAGTAACACTGGTATCATACTGGGAAAGCCTATGGTCAGGTCCAGGGCTAATGTTGGATCTTTCCTGTCATTCAAGACCAGACAGCTTGCTGGTGCTGGATGCTAAATGACCTAAATTTATCCCTGCTTGTCTCTTTGGGGAGCACTGCCTGAAAACAGCAGCAGCAGCAGCAGCAGCAGCAGCAGCAGCAGCGGACCTGTGGTGGATTTTTATTGGAGAAGCTACAATAGATTCTGTTCAAGAAGAAAAATTATCATGGAGCATGAAATCTTGTGATGAAAGAGCTTCACTTTGCATTTTAAGAAAAATGTTCTTTCTTATTACATTTATTTTCAAGGCAGCTTATGAAAAACTACACCTCAAACATCATATTGGCTTCAACACTGAGCCATCTTGTGGCCACTACTATCACTTAATAAAATATTAAAATGCTGAATTGACCCTGTACTTCCTGTCTAGTGTCAAGATAAATGATATAGTGAATACTGGGGATGCAGATATCATCCTTTTTTATCACCAAATTAATCATTAACCACTGCTTCGCTCTGTGAGGTTTCTGTTGAAGTGATGCTCACCTCTCTGTCGAGAACAGCAAGAAAGCAGCCATTGCTTTCTTCCGAAGGCTCCAATGTGAAGAAGGGGTCTATTTTCTTTTGGCCATCAGCATGGTCAAGAATGCTGAACGGGGATGGACTAAGCCTGGAAGAAATAAATATATACACAAACAGAATTATACAGTATACAAAACTCAGAAAAGCAGCCACTAAAACTACAACTTCAAGCCAAATTAACTAAGTAAATGCGCATAAATGCATCAGATATCTTAGTAAAGCCAATGTGATCCATATATGTGTTTTATTTATGATATCCTGAGGCATTGCCAGCACACCAGGCCAGCTTACTGCAGTCAGGAGTCAAGTCTACAGGAATGGTAAACTTCAACACACACACACAAACAAAAACAACAATTGAAGTATGTCTATGTGAAGACAGAGAAAAAACTGGCCTTTTCACATCACAGAATTTAAAAATATAAAATGGCAACTTTTATTATATTTTCTCTGTGTGAGGTGTGCTGAGGCTTTGACAGACAGCCTGTTTGAAGGGAGGCAGACAAACAACACAGCAAGCTAGCAGACAGCGAGGCAAACAGACAAAGAAAGACAATGACAGAGAGATTCAGAGAGTGCAGCAAGGTACTGAGGTACAGAGACTGAGGCTGACCTGAAGTTATGTTGTTTTGGGTCCCCCTCCTGCTCTGAGTGGGCATTGGCTTGCTCAAGAGCTCTGCTCACCACCTCTTCATTCTCCTCTGGGTATGACGAGCAGGTAGTGTATACCACTGCCAAAACCTTTGGGACTATACAAAAATGTGTGCATTAAAAAGATTAAAATGAAGCTGCTTCACTGACACTTATTTCACGTTAAAATAAAGTGGGACAGACAAGCACACACACTTTTAGTCAAAATGTTTCTTCCTCTCATTTTATGTCAAATTTGATCATTCAAACTGAACCATCCTCCTCATCAGGCACTTTCTTTGAAGAAATGGGTTCTTGAATATTAATTTCTTGGCACTGTTTACATAAATACATAGCTCATCCTTTTCAGCTGCTGCTGGCTTGTAGATTTGTGAAGCTATCGGCCATTTGATTTCCTTTATTTGAGCCTTGATTTCTTTCTTGCTCACTAATTATAGCCTGACAGAAACAATTAACACTAAGCTGATAACAAATAAAACCTGCTCAGATGTGGCAAATCGGCTCCAAACAAATGTGAAATGTCGCTTCTAAGGAGGTGGAACCGAGTCAAGAAGACGAGGTTACTGAGGCGTGAGGCAGAAACATTTGTCATTTAGATGTCCTGTTCTACAACACACCAACCTCACAGCTAGGACATTGTGGAGGTGTGTTTGTAATTCTGTCTTAGCATTTGTCTGTGCGTGTGCGTATGCAGAGACACTGAAATGAGACCATCGACTCAACCAAGCCAAAGCACTCAATACACACCCACCATTAATTAACAGTCCTATTAGAAAGTATCTACACGGCAAAACCGTAGTCAGGGGCCGATCGATGGCAGTGTGATTAGAGGAGCTAGTTTTCATTGCCGTAACAGAAAGACTCCACCTGTCCAATGAGCATGACCCAGACTAACACAGAAAGAAGAGCGCTGAACAACACAAGATGGACTGAGGCTAATGAGTGTAGATCATGGACACGGATTAACACGCTACTGAACGGAATAAAACACAACGTTAAGAGCACAACTGAGCAGATTGCAGGATAGAACTGTAACATCTGTACAGAACAGAGTATGTTGTGAAAGTAGGCCCCTCTGACATATTCCAGTTCTACAGAAAGCAAGACAAAGCTGAATCACTAATCACTTGTTTAAAATATGCAAGGAAAGCTGCAGTAGACTGTGGCTGACCGGCGCACAGCAACATTAGCATTCCTAATTAAGACTCAGACGATCTCCGCGGGATACCACAGGCTTCAGTCTAATGGCATACGAGATTAGATAATTAGGAAGTATAAGCTTCATCATGTCAGAGAGGTGAGAGAGGCTATGCGCTCCAGACTGAGCTCGTATGGTGCGCGTTTTTGCATGTGTGTGTGTGTGTGTGTGTGTGTGCATGTCAACATGAGAGCAAGTGGTTCAACACTCACACTTCAAGGCGTGATCAATATCTTTCCTCTGCTGGGCCACCAGAGCATCTAGTTTGCTCTGGGCTATGGAGCCCTGGGATAAGTCCTGCAGCAGGTCTGTGTCTGAGAAAACGAAGAAGTACTTCAAAAGACCAGAATCTCTGATCTATATAGTTGAGTACAACTTTACTTTCAAACCACTGTACTTTTTTTTTTTTTTTTTGCTTTAAATCTCAGATAACACTGTTGGTCCAAAACATTTACCACATTTTTCTAGAAAGACCCGAACATGTAGAAGTAAGGACTATGCAGAGCTAGAAATGAGTGAGAATGAATGCTGTCAACCAACAGCATGGACCTTTGTTCTATTTCAACATGGACACAACAGAGTGTAATGTAGACTAGGTTACAACATGTATTTCTAAAATCCATCCTGTATGACTCAGCTGTAGTGCATAAATCACTGTGTACCTCCATTCTCCTGCAGTATGAATTCGATCGGGTTGCTGACTGCAGACATAGAACACTTGGGGGTCAACAGGATGATGCACACCTTCTGAAGTCGCTTGTCACATCTATCCAAAGACAGGAAGTCTTCTGGTATCAGCTTCACATCTGGGCAGAATGCACATAGAGTTTAAGGATGACCACAAGCACACATTTGCTTTGTTTAAATGACATGACAAAAACATATTTATGCAAATGAACATTTGGTTCCTGTTGCTGGCTTTCTAAATATCCCAAATCTTTGTTGAAATTGGTCAGCTCATGACAACAACACAATCACTTTACAAATATAGTTATTTTAAGTGGTCAGTTAGAAGAAATAATGGACTAATGTGACAACACCAACAAGATATATTCAGTTTCCCATTCTCTTTTTCATTCAAATGAACAACAAATAGCCTGTGGAGTCCAAACAGACTGCTGTTTTCTCTGCTTTGGTCTCTTTCTGTCTATCTCCTCTTTTAACTCTCAGATAATGCACTCATGGTCACATCCATTTTATGCCTACTTTTGCAGTCCGTGGCAGTGATGTCCTGCTGTAGCTCCTCCCTCTGAGCGCTTGTATGATCGTTGACACAAACATAGACTGTAGGCTGGTTGTTGCTGATGGCTTTATGTTTCTCGGCAATTAGGGAAGCAGTGTGGGAGACAGTGAGGCCAGAGAAGCAGCCCACCATAAGAACATCTCCTTCCTCTGGTAGCAAGGAGCATACTGCATTTGGGCCCAGGCTGCAAGATTTATCCTACAGACACAATGTTAGTTTGAAAGAGAGCAACAGACAACAACAACAATTCTAGATTCAGATTTCTGCAAAGAAGCAACACAAACTGAGACACAAATTGGAGAAAGTAGGAGGAAAAGTTGCACTGCATGAAAGCAGTAAATAAAACTGAGGCAGGTATACATGAGAGAGAAGAGGGAGTTTGGAACAGCAGTTCCAAAGCAGCTACAGTGGGGAGGCTAGAAGAGGAGGGGAAGCAAGAGAGAAAGACCATGAGTAACAGTGCAGTCAGATTACAACAGAGATGTCCTTCAATCAATGGGATCCCCTCTGGAAATAGTGTTGAATGAATCCCTGTGGAACCACCGGGCTTGAGTTTCTGTACTTAGTATCCAGATCACAGGGTTTGACAGGAAAGACAAACCAGCGAGGAGAAGAACAAGGACATTTAGAAATACAGAAGAATAGAGGAGAGAAAGTGTGAGGGTGGCTCATAAAATGGAGAAAGGAGGAGGTGATTAACAAGGCAGTGGTGTTGAATATTTGAATTTGGCTGCAAAATTTGATTTAATTGTGTTGTGGTGCTATGTGCTGCTTACAGTTTGTACGGCAGCTTGACTTTAATGGAGTAGAAATTAAATGATTAAACCGCTCTCCCCCTCCCAGACCTGAGGACGCTTTATTGCTCGTAGTGAAGTATGAGAGGAAGTGATGTGAAATATTTGTATCTGGGAAAACTAATCTTAGTTGGCATAAGGGATCTTAGACTTATAATCAATTTGAGCAAGTCCATTACCAAAGTGAAATCATAAATATCAGAGAAGATTGATGGGGTTGAACTGATTTCCACAGCTATATGAAAGTCTACAGGGAGAAGGCTGCCCTTGTTTGAAATCTCCACTCCCCCCCTCTTTCTCTCTCTCTCTGTCTCTGTGGCTTGTACCTGGATGATGAGTTTGTGGTCACTGAGCAGCTTGGTGGAATACAGCTGAGCCTTGAGATGAGCAGGGAATACCAGTGCATCCCCACAGTGGGCATCCTGGCAGAAGGTCTGGCCCTCCAGCTGCCCAATCGATTTCACCTGTGAGAAGCCTGCACTCTTCAGCACACACTGGACCTCATCAAGGCTGGAGGCAAAAAGAGGTGGAGGGAGGAGAGCAGATTAATGGAGGCCCAAGATAAAGGGGGAAAGAGGGAAGAGGTGAGAGGTGGGAGAAACAGGAAGACCGTCATCACAGATAATAATAGTGTGTAGAATTGCTATATGGCCTTTTACAAGACTTTAACAGTAAAATGTGCCATAAAAGCCATTGGGGTACACACATGCATGCACACACACATATCTACACACACCACTAGTCCCAACAGGTGACCTTTACAGTCCCAGAGCTCGCTGAGGGTTGTTGCTGATTGAATCTGTCCACAGCAGCAGGATTTACACCTAACTGAATCAGCCTGTCAGTGAGTGTGCGAGAACACACAGTGGCACCCCTCCCACACACACACACACACACACAGTGACTGTGACACACACACTGTGGTTTAATTGGATGTCAGCTGGGCACCTGGCCCATAAAACATTAGGCAGGAAGTTAAAGGTCTGTGTGTGTGTGTGTGTGTGTGTGTGTAGAGGCTTGCACACGCTATATATATGCTTACAGTGCATTCCTGTGTTTATGTATAGGTGTGATATGTACAGGTGTACGTTATCTGCTTCTTAAGTGTGTGAGTGAGTGGTGTATGTTCGTGCATGCTCAGCTGACCTGCCCTTCAGTGTGTTGATCCATGCGTAAAGTGGAAGACTTCTTGATCTCTCCTGCTTCGTCCTCACAATCTCCGGCAGGATACACTCAATAGAGCAGAGGTCATGTTTGATCCTGTAGCGTGCCTGTGAGACTGCCAGCTTGGTCTTAAACCTACAGACAACATATACAATAGAAAAAGGGTTTGATTTTTGTTTTTTTACCTCTGCTATATATCTTCCTAAATTTGTGATCCCTTTGATAATTCCACTCCAAGTTTGGTATCTTTCGTCTTTTTTGTTATTTTCTCTGTATTATTTTTTTTCTCCTTACCCGAGGAGGTAGTTTTCCACATCTCTGACTTCCTGTATGATCTCCTTGTTCCCCCGGCATTTCCTCGGGAGGAACTTTCTCGCCTGGAAGTCATAGAGCATGACGGCAACAAGGCTCATCTGATCATTTGGCTGGAGCATAAGAACAAAAAGTGAAGTTAATTGACTTCTGTTTTAGCAAGAGAACAATAAAGCTACAATTGTATATTAATGCATTATTCTTAGACAAATTTCTCATTTTTAATAACATAGCAAGTGAGTACACAGGCTTTTATTTTGTGAATCACACCTCAAAGGTTAGCTGCGTGTGGTACATATCTAAAATCTACATGTGCACAAAACCAAAACACAGCATGACATTTGCTAATAGTGTACTGTTGGCTGCAGTGATACAATTTATCTGTATTGATTTAAAGACTTAATTATCCAGTTTGCTGGCACACATACACACACAGTAGCTCAAGGATGTCCTGCTATGACCTCATTGCTGCCACTTAATTAAACATAGGAGGAAGCCTGAGTTATGTCTCTACCTCTCCTCTACAATTATCTTCATCCCTTCAGCTTTCTACGCTCTCTCTCTACTCTCTCCCCCTCTCCACCTCTCCGTCCCTAAGGGTGGGAGGGCACCAACCACATTTAGTGCCAGATGGTGTTCCATGGCAGCTTGCAACAGCCTCACTACTGGGCTAATGGGCCGAGAAGCTAGAACGCTACAAGGGTTTATGCTGCAGCTAAGGAATTAGCCAGCACTTATTATTCATTCCAGCAGTATTTGATTTCATTTTCGGAAAGGTCAGTTTCAGAGACAGGTTATGGCACTCCACTTTTCCTCTCTCGTCTCTCTACCTCAACTTCCACTTGCCCTTTATCAAGGTTAAACCCTTGGGTGTGGGAAAATTCCAAGTCATTGAGTTGCCTGGCAACAGCGTCCCATGGTGGCAAGCTGGCTTGCAGTAAACATGCACATGAAACTGACTTAGTGTCACTTTATTTGGACAAATTTTCAATTTTATTATGTGACCACAAGCTTTATTTAACAATCATGTTAATTATGCTATGCTCGAGTACCAACTATCAAGTATTATGAGAAAATACATGAAGCACTGATGAATTCTCAGTTGATACCATTGGTTCATATGTTGATTGTTAAAAGTGAACAGAGCAGAGCTACTTTCAAGAAGATTCATTAATTAAAGTTTCATGTCTCATTTTACACTGAGCTTAGGCCTATTTCATTTATTAGTGTGCGAGTGTACCTAACATGCTTGCCTCTACATTGTCACATTGCTATTTTCATTTTCCACAGGATTTAAGTATCACTTTCTCGCTCCATTGTGATCAAATGTGCCTTAGGCTCTTTCAGCAAGCCAGTCTATGTATATCTTCATTTTTCATTCTCATTTTTTCCCCTAACACCCTCACGTACCTCCCTTCTCCAGCTCGCCTATTCCCTCTAACCCACCCTGTTTCTCCTCTCTCTATCAAGGTTGAACTTTATAGATGCCAGCAGTGTAAAAGAAGGTGAGAGTGAGTTCTAAAGACTGTCTCATTGTGTCTGGGCTTTATTGTCTCGCTAGAGGGATGCAGAGTAACGACCTGCCACCGACACATAGGGAGACCCATTCATTTCACCCAGGACCATATTTCACGAGGCTACAGTGTGAGTGTACTCTATGTGTGTGTGTGTCTGTGCGGGGGATTGCCTTGCGAACACATATTCGTGTGTATTAGTGTCTACATACTTGCGCCGTCACTGAAGTTGACATTGGTTGTCTACAATCTGTACTATCTGTGACAGCTCTGTTTCGGTTTACACATTCACCACCTCTAGCTTTCATTACTCTCCTTCTCTACAGCTGTGCGCACACAGACTAGCTCTGTGCATGTTTTATCACCATCCAGACTCTTAGAGAAAGACACTAGAGCAGCCCTCCTCTTTCCACAGCTTTTTTTATGTGCAGTGTTGTAGGGCAAAAGTACATGCCAATCCCATCTTCAGAGCATTCTACTACTGTCTGACTGCCACGGGTTCACTGCAGTGTTGGGAATCTTTTTTTCTGTGTCTACACAGCATATCCTTGATATCAGTAATAATATTCAGAACACTGGTCCTAGGACATATCAAGGGTCAACACTGTGCAGAATACACTCAGACCAGTAGTCGAAGGAGGCAGGTACTCACCAGTACATTGTACCGACACTTCTACATTTTAATCTTTGGTGTACCTTGTCTTTTTCGTGTGTCCTAGCACTTCTCACAGGCTGCCCTTTCTGCCTCTCCTATCAGGTTCACAATGGACTTAAATGAACTGCGTTACCCAGGGAGCACTACATTTTACTGACCTGTTCCTGTTCTCAGCTACTAGTAACATTAAATAACGTTAAATCAACCTTACAATAATGTTGGCCTAGCTCCAAAAGTGCACAAAGAGAACACAAGCAGAGTCAGACACAACAGAGCTTCAAAAGTCAAATCCTACCTACCTATCATTTAAATTGCTGGTAAAAATAAATGTATGGTGTGAACATCAGTAACATCTCCTAGTATCTGTTATTCCCTGTAGAAATTTAGAATGTAATACTTATTGATTTGATAATAGCGGCTGATCGACACGCCAACGTGTGATCAAAGGGGAATACTGGCAATTAGCCTATTTTTTTTCCACGTTGTGCACTGACTCAGACACCACATCCAAACACATTGCCCCTGGGTTGTTACGGCATTTTGATTTCATCACTTATTAATGGGATGTGTTGTTTGAGAAAAGCAATAAAGAAAAAGGCATATTCTGCCACATAGTACCTTTCAGATGTGTGAGTCCAAGGGGAGTGATTGTCATTGATTAGGATAGGGACTATAAAAGACATGAGGTGCTTTGTGAGTTGATGAAAGGAGTGTATCAGGGTACTACCTCAATATTGCATTCCCTAATCAGAGATCTAGAGAACAAAACAAATACCATGTGGAGTATGACTGATAGGACACAAATGCTGAGTAAACAAATATAGAAAATAAATAAAGTAAACAAATGAATAAAGTAATATTAGTTAACAAAACTAGACAAAGGAATACCAGCATGCTAAACTCAGAAAAAGTCCAGCTATTCTCAGAATCATTTGGATTTACAGCAGCAAACTGAAAGTCACAGATGTTTACTTCTTTTAAACCACTGCTGTGTTTAAAAATACTGTTCCTATAGAACTCACTTACCACTGGATGAGTAAGGTAAAAGCGGCTGTCAGTTATGATGTACTCCAGCAGTTCTTGATCTGTGCAGAAACAAAGTGACAAGGTTAGGTCGAAGGAAGATGGAAATGTTCTAACGAGGATTTCCATTACTAATTATGTGTCTGAGTAATAATGATGCATATTAGTGGTATCTCTTATATCAGTGTCTAATTATCCCTTGAAACCAATCCCAACGCTGTCATTTGGAGCATGAGATACAGGCACAAGAAATTACTCCTATCCATTAACTGGTAAAATATATGCTACAAAGGACAAATCCATATCTAATGATGAGAACATGCCTCAAAAAAAAGAGAGAAAAGAGATTAGAATAAAGAGCAGGAGAGGCTCCTAGAGGCACCCCAAATGATTGTGATTTAATTTGAAAAGATAATTCAATTAGATGGGGGAGGACTCATTTCCCATGATTAAATGCTTATTTTGTGCTTAATTAGAGTTAATCTGATTCTTCATTTGCCTAATTTCTTTCATTTATTGTCCGTGGTGAGTAAGTGTGGGCAATCAAAGGACTAATGACACTAATGACATCTGAAATAATAAATGGGCTACATCAAAACATGATGAGTGAAAGCAAAACAGACAGTCACTTATTTCATACAAGGCTTGACTGGTTTGACTGGTCTCTTCATCTTTGAACTGGTTTGATACCTGACACTACCTGATGTACAAACATGATTGTCTCATTTTACACTTATGGACTTAAATTGGGTCTGTCAGTTTTATTTTTCTTCCTGGGCTATACAATTAAACTTTGCTCAACCTTCTTTTATCAAATCTCAACAGTAATCTGAAAGGGGGTAACTATGAACTTTAATGCAGTGAGAGTTTTTTTTCATCCTCCTGCTCTGGTTGTCATATCATGAAGGCAGTGACTATCTTTCTAGCCTACAGGATGCTTTCTCTCTGAAATAAAACACACACAGATTTATCACTTCCACTCCTATATGTGAACAGTGGGCTCTCCTTTTCAAATGTAAGGGAGATTAAGATCCAATTTACAGTATCGTGTCAACAGCTGCTTCCAAAGCCACTCTGCAGGTAAGGTATTTGCTCATTACACACATTGTAAATGGAAAGAAATTGTAATATCTGTAACATCAGTGTCTCCAGTGAGGTTGGAAAAAGCCTCTTTATGTTGTAGCGGATAAATGAATAAATGGAAGGTGGGAATTAGGTGCTGGTGTTAGTGTGGGTGTGAAAACCCACACTTTTAACATTATCATGTGTGTGCTGTGGTTGCTTTGTTGTTTAATTCTTATTCTTGAAAGACAAACCTCTTAAGATGAAAATAGTATGTACGCCCAGAAGGGGAGATCGTCCACTGCGACACCATGGAAACCACAGACACTGCTGTTAACCTATCACAACATCACAAATCATGTTAAACTGTACTCTGGGTCTCAGCCAAATGCACACTGGGTGGATAGTGTGTAATACAGGACAAACACCCATCTGCATGTAGACATATACACACACAAACAGCCAGGAACACAAATGAATGTTTGCATGTAAAAAGCTTATCTTTAATTGAAGAAATAAACGTGTATCACCAGCAGCAGTCTATAGCAGATGCAGGTCAGTGGGATTTACAATAGTGGTCATTAGTGCAGAAGGCCTCAAAGATAAGCCCTAAAGTGACTCACTTAGTGGACACAGAGCAGCACAAACCCCAGAGGGACCCATGATGCTTTGGCCTGTAGAGGTCTTCCACATGCTATAAATCACACACAGCAGGTTGAGTAAAGCAAAAATAAATTCAGCTATAAATCACTTATTTAAGACACAGTGCCTGGGTTTTAGTTGTGGGACTGGAGAGAATTCCTCAAATCAGAAGTCCTGACTCTCAGAAAATTGCTTGAAATCAGTCTAACAAGAAATTATTCCTACGCCAGCAGGAGGCACCAGTCATTACAGGACTTGTGTTGAAGTGTGCTTTGTGGCCTCCATCCAGGTATAATACAATGAGCAGTGAGTGATGGTGACTGCAGTCAAACAAATCCTTAGTGAAAGAGCCAGACCTGAATGCAGGCTCCTCAGCTCTTCAGCCAGGCCTTTGTCTCACAATGTTCCACATCAGTGCACGCAATAGCACATTAATCTAACAGAGGACCAGCCAAAAATCGTATGTGCCATAAGTTAAAAAATCACCTTTGGAATGTATGGCAAATCTAACTTTCATATACTAAACACTGGAACCATTTAATATTTGCTGAGGTATACTGGACTGATTGTGGACAAGGAAAAAAAGAGTAAAGGGTAAAGTCTCTCTCTCATGTTCTAAATCCAGCCTAACACAAAGTGGTCCAAAGAACGTTTCTAGTTGCACACAGTGAATACAGCAGTCACAGTCATCTGACAAGGGCGTCTGGCAGCCCAGTCAGACCGTATGGACAATGAGGCAGAAATACTCAGAGGAGTAGCCAGTGGAAAGAAAGAGGGAAGCGAGAAAAGAGGATGAGAAGAGGACGGGGACTCTCATGGCCAGCGACAAGGTCAACAACATTTTTACCAGTAAAAAGTAAACATAAAAATTGCTTTACATAGTTTAACATCTGCACATACCTCAAGCACTGAGAACACAAGGTATGAGTCAACAAGAAATGAAACCTTGACAACATAAAGTATCTCTAGGTCAGTGATTAAGCAGACAGTCACTCAGATGAAAAAGAGAGACGGGAGAGGTCAAAGAAATCGAACAGCCCTGAAGATATAAAAGAGACAGAATGAAGAAATGAAGCAGGACAGGTGGCGAAGGAAAGGCAAAAAGGACTTGACTGCTGATATTCTGTCATTTGGGCCACTTCAGCTTTGTCTCTGTCTATGAAATGTCAAATCTACACCAGGGTAAACATCATCACCAACTCCCATGACATGTTTTAGTATCGACAGACAATCACAGCAACAGACAAGTCTGTGTCCTCAGCCACCGATACAGAGCTTACTGAGCAACTTTTGTGTTTTAAGCAGATAAGAGTTATAATCACAAGATCAATATCAGCTCATTGGCATTTTACTCTGCGTGTTTTTTCGCTGTTGAAGCATTTCTCCTTCAGTTTAACAACTGACCTCAGCTCAATTTTGGATCAGTCATTTCAAGGCAGTGCACAAATGATGTCTTGTGTGTGTGTGACTACCAGCATGGGTGTGTGTCACTAGCAAAATCAATTTCTGCACCAAAAGTGAGGCTTTTCATCAAGGGAGGAAGAGAGGGACAGAGAGAGAGAGAGAGAGAGAGAGAGAAATTCACATTGGCTTCCAGGCTGTGTCATTTCATCTGCACCCAATTTCACCACACCGCCAGTCCGAGTGAATCTAACATGTGACCAAAATATGTATGTGATCGCGGCAAGTCGACAACCATGTCTCTACAGCAGAAGTAAAGTTTAATTAACTATCAGTACCATGCTGCGTAACAATTCCCACGTATCAATGATGAACAAATACACATATTGTAACAACAGATTTCATCTCAAATAACAGAATAGTTAAACTCATACTTACAGGTACCTGCCTATATCCCTGTGTCCCTTTTAGCTACTTCTTTCGTTAAGTTAAGTTCTCCATTGTAGAATCACTTAAACTCTACAAATGAACTAATTCTAGAAATGTCAGACATGGTAGGATGGGAACTAGTAGAGAAAAACTGCACAAACATAACACTGATAAGAAAATATTTGTCTTTGAAATAAGCTCTGAACAAAAAGGGAATTAAGTTTAAAAAGAAGAAGATGTTGTACTTGCTCTAAGCTCAAGGCTATTTTTCCCTCTAAGTAGAGCTCAAGTTCAGGTTCTTTAGAGTATATTAACATATTTTGTGTCTACAATAATGCTAATTCCTCAACTGGTTATTTTCTACAGGCATCCATGTATATGTAGAAAAAAGGATGATGGATGAAAACAATGTCCTAGCAATGGGATCTCTAAATGCTCTCTTAAGTGCTATAACTTACAGCTGTAAAACTAATAAAGGTTATTGCAACAAGGTGCTGGGGCTTGTGATGATGGATATTTTGTAGATTAATTGTGGGACATGAAGCCTGTGGCTTATCCAAGTTCAGCAGATGGATAGTTAGAAGGAACAAAATCATTCACGGCTACGAGGTTGTTCCTACTACACTGACCTCTCCTTCCACTAAGAATGCATTAAATCGATTCCAGCCATCTTCCTGCACTGACAGTCAGCTCACCTCCCTCCTTATCACCATGATGATTTCACACCTCCGTGACTTCGGTCACCCAGACCCCACCCTACTCCCAGATAACAGATTATGGGCCAAATAGATTTGTAGCATCACACAGAATTCCCCTGGTCATTCAAGCATTTTTTTCTCTTCTACTTGCCCTTCATCAATCTATCTATATCCAATTCTACCTGTCAATTAACTTCCCCGGGGCTATTCATTCTCATTTCGAATGGCTGTTTGTTTGCCTGGAATCAAATAGCTTTTTACTTGCAATCTAATGTACCTGAAATTAATCAAAATAAGGTGTTTGTTGATATCCTCAGTCCAAAGTCACCCAAAACACACAAGCTAAGTGTATAAAATGTGTGGATATTTGTTCACATACATGCAAAGTATACAGAAAAATAAAATAAGGAAGGTAAGAGGGAAGGAAAAATCGCAATGACACAAGGTTAAACAAATCTAACTTCACCAGTCACTCACATTTAAGTGTATTGAAGGTCAGCTCATAAGCTGTACGTCGCATCTCTTCATCTTTGAATTCAGGTAATGGGAGCCCTCTCTTTTTGCCATAATTCACCAAACAGCGGGCAGCAGGCTTCTCCAGGTGGATGTTCTGGAACACGACGGAGGCCAGCAGAAAGACTCTGTCTGAAAAGCCCAGCTGACCTTGGCTGCTCATCTGAAGCTCTGGAGTAATAGGAGGGATGTCACTGTCGGCTGGGTCATCTGGAGGAGTCCGGTCCTTGCTGCTCTTAATCAGGGAGGCATCTTTTTTTATCTTGCATGTGTAAGAGTGATTGGGACGCGTTCCCGTTTTTTTCTTATTTTTTACCATCTTCTCAGAGACGTGTTTACCCTCTGACACCTGAAAACACATCATAAAATCCTTATTTTGAGGACTTCAAAATGCACAAATGACTCATATAGACAGATACAGACATTCAAAACAAAACGGGTGCTTTTTCTCAATACAAAATAAATTCACTTGACTTTACTCATGTTAATCAAACCTAAAAGCAAAAGGTACCCTGTACCTTGATTGTGTCCCTTTTTTGCCAGTTGCTCTGGATAAAAAGCGTCAGCTAAATGACTAAATGTAATGTAAATTATATTTAAATTACATGCAATTGGATCAAATTAGTTAAATACGTTTTTTGGCAATAAAAGTACACTCAAAGCTAACAGTTGAACCATGGTATATAATATAATTAAGGTTAGCTTACCAGGTTGCAGGAAATTTGATTAGTTAACATTAATTTACTTTAGCAAACATTGTGACCCAAGCTAAGTAGTTAATTATTGAAACGGCTAAAAATGTAACTTAATATAAGTGATATTACTAAGGCACATATTGTTAAATAAAACTATGTTTTAAAACAGGTGATGTAACGTTAGCTAACGGCATTTGAACAAACAGCTATAGTTAGCATCAGTTTGCTAACTTACCACTGGCATTGATTTATTTCCTACCAGTTAGCAGCGTTGAACTAGGAAGTGTAATTCACGTTACCTTATGGGAAGAGTATCCTGTTTTCTCTCTCAGCATCACTATAGAGTTAATTCTAGCCAGGACTCGTCATATTTACCGAGCATGTCGTTTAACGGTACAACTGTTGGCTGATGTGTTAACCTTGACTCGACGCACCGTTTTAACTGCCAGTAAACTCCGCACGTTATAAATCTGGCTCCGTTATGAGGCCGGTGGGCGTCTCCACAGATGTTTACTGTAACCCTCTGCTCCTGTCCTTGAGTTTCTTTCTCGTTAATTTGTAGAAAATGCGTTTAAAGTCTTAAACAGATACACACAGGGTTGTGTCTCCACTTAAAAACAAACTTTTTCTAAGCGTCTGTCAAGCACTTTGGATTAGCGTGCTTCCCGTCGCCATGGCAACCACATGCTAATTTCCATGGTCCTGTTCTTCACGGATGAAGAATTAATCTCCTTAACGCTGGATGTCCTCTGTCTATCTGGAACAGTGCGGGCTTGTTAAAGTTTTACAGTGCATTATGTCAAGCGAAAGCTAATGACAACACTGCTGAAAAGAAATACATAAACCTAAATCAGCTGCAGATGGCGTACAGCGGCTGTTTGAAAAACTACGGTCTATGAAGGAAGTTTACATTACTGTCCTCTTTGCATCATAGTTTTACCATCTGAGATATTTAGCTAAACTGTACTAATGTCTACTAATTCGTCTCTCTGGCCATAAGACTGTACAACACCTCTCAGTTATTGGAGGGAGGACACAAAGGACAATAGACAAATTGACTATCTATCTATCTATCTATCTATCTATCTATCTATCTATCTATCTATCTATCTATCTATCTATCTATCTATCTATCTATCTATCTATCTATCTATCTATCTATCTATCTATCCATCTATCTATCTATCTATTCTCATGGCATTTATTGGAAAAACAAGTGTTATCTTTTAATGCAAACAAACTTAAACAGTAAACAGGGTTTCACGCAATAACTAATAAAGTCTATGATGAAGTTCGGCCTGGTGAGCAGTTTTTAAGTCTGTTAATACACTGTTGTTTCCTTTTATATTTATGCTTTTTGTCTCATTTATTATTGTATCATAACAACAAATGTGTGATGTTTTAGAAAGTTGTCAAGTTCTAGAATGTTGTTATGTTCCAGAATGTTACCATGTTCTAGGATCTTGTCATGTTTTAGAATGTTATCATGTTCTAGGATCAGAACATGACATGTTCTGGAACATGACATCATGTTCCAGAACATGTCTGGGGAAATTATACATAATACCATGTTCCAGAACATGATATCATGTTCCGGAATGGTGTCATGTTCTAAAATGTTGTCATGTTCTAGAAGGGTGCCATGAATGTTGTCATGTCATAGAATGTTAATATTCTAGAACATGACACCATTCTATAACATGACATCATGTTCCAGGACATGACATCATGTTCTAGAATGTTTTCATGTTCTAGAATGTTAATATTCCGGAACATGACACTATTCTGGAACATGACATCATGTTCTGGAATGGTGTCATGTTCTAGAATGTTGTCATGTCCTAGGATGTTGTCATTCTAGTGGAATTCTAATGGAACATGACACCATTCCAGAACGTAACATCATGTTCCAGAACATTACATCATGTTTTAGAATGCTGTCATGTTCCATAATGTTGACATATTGTAAAATGTTTGCATAGTATAGAATGTTGTCATGTTCCGGAATGTTAACACCATAGAATTTAGAATTTACAAGATTTCTCTTTGAAATGTGCTCAAGACTAATAACCACTTACTTCAGTTTGTATTAGTCATTGGTGAATTAATTGTATCATCACAGTGATTATCCGTTCTGTTTGTAAATCTAAGTGGTTAGGGTAGATAATTTTGCAAAGCACTTGGTAATTTCCCCAGAAGTCTTTCCATCAGTGCCCAAACTGCTCAGCCAGTCCAAATTACATGGTTCACACGTCTCTGTGTCTCCCATGGTGATTACAGCCTACTGTGCCCCCTTTGGCTGAGCTCTAATGTAACATAATGCAGTCAGTTTCCCTCAGACAGAAAATGCAAGATATTCTTACTTATATTAGAAGCATTATACTTCAGCATGACAAGCACTTTGGAGAGGGGGGTAAAAAACAATGACTCCTCTGCCTATTTTATTTCTGATAAGCAGAGCTCACACTGTAGAGACTCAACAGAACAATCAACAGGGGTTCAGCCTGCTGCATTTCATGCTGGCAAACTCACTTTCATTAACAGCCTCCAGATTTAATTATAGAATCGCAGTGAGAAAGATGTATAGTCTGTCTCCATACAATAACCTGAAGGAGTAATAAATAGTAGATCTTTTTTTTCTCCTCTCAGTAGTGAAATGTTGTGAGTGATGACTAGATGATAGTGGGAATAATTCTGAGGTGCATTTCTATGTGCAACTTATTGTATGTTGCCACACTTCAAACAGAAAGTTTTGGGGCAGCTGCCAACAGAGCGGTATGTGGGAAATGAGCTCCCTCTACTGTAAGATTAAAGTATTGTAGTGAAAAATCTGGTAGTGATTATTACTTAGAAATCCTGTTTCATTTAGTACCACTCTAACTCTTCTGCTTATTGCATTCCCTACTGTAGTATGTCTTTTTGAGCGAGGTATAAAAATGGAGAATACGCTGATGAGTGTATGCCAAAAGTGGTAGTAATCAGATTGTGTACATAAAGGTTCACCGCAATGTAAAAATACTAAATCACAAGGTGATGTTTTATATTTTTCGTATTGTTAATAAATCGTATAAGAACAATAAATTGAACTGTGTAGCCAAAGTCTGATGTAACTGCTGTATTCTTCTGTGTGACATATTGCTATCTATTTAGGTTATTGAATCTATATATCATATTTAAAAGTGTATTAAATGTTTTATAAAAGGTACACCATTTCTGCCTAATATCTAGTGAAATTGAAGTATAAACTTGCACAAAAATGGAGTACTTGTGCCTCAAAACCCCACTTCTGTGCAGTACTGTACTTACTTTCCCCCTCTGTCATCAACAATATTAGGTTTTCTTTCCTTTCTTATTGTTCTTTATTCTTTCCTATTCTTTCCACCATGTACATGCATGCACATGGACACACATAGACACAGACACATTCACTTGTCTTTCCAAGTTCAAAGTATGGGGTTTATAGTGGCGGTGGTGGGGGGTGTCAGAGTGTGTTCGTTGTGTTACATAATTGATGCTCCATATTACCTTACATCCTCACTGACCTGGCTCCGCTACAAACAAAGCTTGTTCATTAACTATTTACTGGATGATTTTGAACAGAAAAATGATTCAGTGGATCCGGAGCGTGCCCTGACACTGTAACTCTCTGCCACAGGCATCTGATTTCAACGTAGTGAATAAGACATGTGCTGTCTCCTCTGGTCATATTTTAACTTGACAAGAGATCCCCTTACATGTATTCAATGGTCATTTGATGAAGTACCTGTATGTCAAGGCCATGATTGATGGGGATGGTAATAAACTGTACATTTACAACATGCCATCAATAAAGATGATAGGGGTTGTATAGGGAGCAAAGCAGCCAAAACTGCATGCAGAGCGTTGGCCAGCAGAAAACAATGACTTAACAAACATCATTTGTTGTACCTAATGTCCCTTTCATTATGAGTTGTCTGTATTGCCCACATACATTATCAAAGTCTGACTCATTGTGTTTTGTTTCAGCTGAAGACCAAAGAATGCAATTCTGTTATGCACAAAATTATTGCGTGTGGAAGAAAATGGCCAAAAACAATGAGTGCAAAGTAAAATGTATTTATTTTTAAATCACTGTAACCTACACTGTTATTATTGATAAAGAAAAGCCACAAGGTCCATATACTTTTCACCATACAACATGTTTATAAAACACAACATAGCCCCTTTGATTTTTTTTATTTGACCAAGTCAAGAGTTCACTGAGTCAAATATTAATAAGCAGCAGCTGCCTGGTCATGGTGCCTTGCCAATGATGAGGATGCTCATGAGGAAAACCATGATGAAGAAGATCCACATGAAGAATCTGTCCATCACCTTCGCGATCTTCTTCCATTCGGCCCCTTTGGCGCATGTGGCCTTCTGCTCTCGGAAACAGTTGGCGATATATTCAACGTTACGCACAAGCTTGGTGTCCACACCAGGGAGGGCACTGCCATGGCTACAGAACACACAGGGACCAAAGGTAACAGTGGGGCCTTGAGGTGGAGGTTTTTTGTCTTCAGGGCAGCATGGCAGCTTTTGGTCTTCAGAGTAGCAGGGGACCTTCTGGTCTTCTTTACAGCAGTCACCTGTCAGAATTTTCCCATTAGACCCTTCATATTTCCCGGGTGCATAACTGGAGAGGTGGCTCCTGTCTTCTCTAGTGATGTGATGCTGGGCTTTGACTCTGGGATGGTGTTGTGGCTTGGGGGTCTGAGGTCTAGGGTATTTGTGACTCTGTCGGTCCTGGCTACTCTGGCTCCCTGGCTTACCATTCACATGAATGTGGTTCTGGTGATGATTGTCATCCTGGGGGAAGTGAGAAGACGAAGAGGAGGAGGAGGACACAGAGGCACAGTTCTCGCCCACCTCATAAACAAAGAAAATCTTGGACATGTAGTCAATAATGAGGACTTTTGCCCAGTGGGGGACTGGTTTTGCCTCTGCACCACAGAAGTGGATATTCATGATGAAGATGGTGAGAGATGTGGATGCCGTGACCATGGTCATAGTGGCAATGTAGTACTTCCCTGGTTACCAGATGGGAACAAAAACAGACAGAGAAAAAGTTACTTCTTTGACTTTTGTCTTAATTTGTCTTTTGTTGTCTGTGGAAGCAACCAGAGTGATGTTTTAGATTTCACTCAGATATAAAGTTATGCTACAAACTCTATCAGGCTGTATATTTATATACAGCATTGCACTGAGCTAAACACTACCATCAGCAACCTAACATCACAATCACAATGCTCATGCTCAGCAGGTATAATGTTTACTGTTCTATATACATAACAATTGATAATTAACACTAAACACAAAGGTGCAACTGAGGCTGATGGAAGTGTCAGTATTAGGACATAACTACAAGATAAATTACAAATTTGACATGATTATGGTGCTTTATAACTGAACTAATCCTGAGTGGGATATTTCATTCAAACCACAAATGTCAACCTCATGGCTCGAGTCAAGTCATTTATTAGTTCATTAGAATACATTTTCTGTGGACCACGACCATCTGAATAAAATGTCATATCAATTCATCCAATAGTTATTGAGAGATATCAGTCTGGATCAAAGTACTAAAGTAGCTGGACAGGATTGCAAGCTACTATAATAATGAGAACAATACCGCAATCACTAAAAAAAAAAATCTATACACGTTGGCTTTAATGCCATCCTAAACAAACTCTTGTTACACTCTTACCTATAAGAGGCACACTCTCAGATGGAGGCATGCTCTCAGCCACCATTAGCTGAAACACAGTAAGAGCCAGAAGAACTGTCACTCCCAGGGAAACCTTCTCCCCTGAGTCTGCAGGCAGGTAGAATCCCAGAGGAGCCAAGAAGGAGATGAGGAAGCAAGGGAGGAGGAGGTTGAAGATGTAAAAGGAGGAGCGGCGCTGCAGGATCACTGTGTAGGTGATGTCTGGATACGGGTCAGAGCAGCAGCCGTACATGATGACATTCTTGGTGGCTGGCATCCCGCCGCACTCCCACTCCACATTTGCCACAAAGTCTGAGAGGTCACCACTGTCCATACCCATAATGATGTCTACCTGGAATTAAGTGTAATGGATAAGTCTCACAACACAGTCCTTGGTGAGTATGACTGATTCATTTAGGTGACATAGATTATCAGCATCCTCAAAAAGTGGATGCACTGAATTAAGGTTTTATCCTGTGTAACAAGTAAGTGTGATTGCACGTGTACAAACCTGGTTGCCATTGTAGGTCCAGGAACCAAAAGTCAGGTTGCATTTCTGGTTGTCGAAGGGGAAGTAGGAGACGTCCACCACACATGAACTCTTGGTGATGGCAGGAGCATCCCAGGTTATCTCTCCGTTGTAGCGCAGTCTCACATTGGTATCCATCGGCCCTGAGAAGTCATCGTCGGCCCTGAAGGACAAAATATTTGAGAGACAAATGAGCAAGTCATGTGTGCTATTTGGCTTAATGGTATAGTCTGCTGTCACAGAAGTTAGCATGGGACCTGGATGTTGTTTGTGACCTGGATGTCTAAAATCTAAATCTGAGTTAGTACTGAGTTTTATTTTGTTTGTGTTGACTATATATTGTATGTTGTATGCTTTTGACACTGAGTTACCTGCATATTAGACACACCTTGACACTCTCTTGCAATAAAACCTACAACTAAAGTTGATTTCACACCTCTGTGATCCCTGATACATTCATTGCAATGTTTTGTACTGGGCTATACTGATAACTCAGTATGTATCAACATACAGTCTTTGTGTGTTGTATGTATTGCATGATTATGACCACCTTGTGTTTGTGTGTATGTGTTTGTGTGACGTACGGGCGTACTTGTTATAGAGGACGAGGTCAGGCCTCCACACCAGGCTGCTGGGGATGTGGATCACATCCAGCCCATCATAGTCCTCTTTATTCCACTTCAGGTACGCATCATGCCACGTCTGCCTGATCCACAGGTAGGCGATCAGCACCTGGTTCCGCTCATCCTTCATGTACACACATGGTCACAATCACACAAATGAGAACAGACACACACACCTACATAAACACTGGATATATACTGACAGCAGCTTAAGGAGGGATCCTGTTGGTCTTCTTCTCATTTCTCTGTTGCTCATTAACTCTCTATGAGCATTACAAGGGCAGATACGATTATCACAACAGCTGAAATCTAGACCTGTCTGTCAATATCAGGTGGATGAACAGTGTCGTTAGTTGACGGGGGAAGGTGGGGGTGGTTTTGGTATCGCTGCCAGAGCTTCGTTGAAGCAGTGAACCAAAGAAAACATAAATGCGTTGGGTAACAGGATACTCCAATGCATCTGTCTTCTCAGACATGACAGGCAGACAACCTGGTATGCCTCAGAGACATTACAGTCAGTAGGAGAGCTATAGCCTCCCTTCAAACACACACACCCAAACACACGTGGGCTGACACAGCACTGAACCTGAACAGGAACCTGAGCCAGCCAGAGTAACAGTAGGCCCAGCCTGAACAGCAGGAGGTCTGTCATTCATATACATAAGCACCTACAAACTCCTTCTTTCGGTGACTTCTGTCTCTACAGTAAAGAAAATGCAGTAAAACTTCAGTATCTAAGGTGTTTCACTGGAAACAGTGTGGCTAATTGATCAGCCAAGAAATTTTATGTTGACTATTGATTTTTTTTGCTGTAATAAATGGTGGAATGGGCTCATAGTAATTACTAAAAAAGGCACATATTAGGCAACAAAACAGCATTCAAAGATACCTCTTTGTCTTTAATAACAACTTTGTGTGCATGATGGATTCATCTGCAGAGCTACTATAATATTAGAGAGATCATTTTACAGATTTTTCAGTTAATCAATTTTGCAAAGATGATGTTTTAGTTATGGCCTGTCCTGTTGTCTGAAATATGGTTTATTTTTGGTAATTAAGATCTACCCAAAATATACAGCACATAAGAATTTAGATTTGAGCTAATACCTACCATGTCTTTGATCTGAGAGAGGGTGATCTGTAAGGTGACATTGAGGGCGCTGTCTGTGTCCTCCACAGGCCGCAGGGCGCTGGAATAATTCTCCATCAAATCATTCAGAAGTTTCTGGGCAAAGTGACCCTCAGCCGAGTGAGCCACTGGAGAGGGGGAAAGATGAAAGATGTGGTGACCGGTTATTTTGGAAAAAAAAAGAAAAAGAAAGAAAACAAGTGCATTTTAACGTTGTTTTATCTTCCAGTACTTCTCAGATTATTCTGTTATCTGGCACTGTCATAACTGTCAAGACCATGAAAAACTGACTAACTATTTTTCCTCCAGATTGTTCTAATTGTACCTTCCAATTAATCTCAAAAACTGTTTATCATTGTTCTTTTCTGAATTAATCCATATTTAGGCAATAAATGCTATTACTGAATATCTTTATATTTTTTATTATAAAAAAACTATGAAAAATATTATTTTATTTGGGGTTTTCTTTGGACATTTCAGTTCCCCTTAAGAAAACTTAAGAGAAAGCCTAAAAGTGGCATGGAAAGGCACAGTGCTTTATGCATAATGATGCATACAACAATGCATTTTGGATTGATAAACCTCAGTCAGGTTAAAACAGCACAACCTCTTTAAGTCATTAACAACAGCACAGAGACATTTCATTATTTAGGAAGGAAGGAGCATCACACTCACCTTCGGGAAGCAGCAGCAGCAGACAGATTATTAGGATCATCTTGAGCATTTCTGAATACCTCCAAATAAAAATAGAAGGTAATAGCGACCAGAAATCTAACAGTCCTTTGGTTTAATCCCCTAACAGCCCTACATGATTCCCGTTCAACCCCAATTGAACTCAGCTGGAGATAGCAGGGCACCGTTTCATCTGTTCATCCTCTGCAGTCAGGCCAGCTCTTACCGCTTGGCAGGGGAGGCGGCATGTCTGCTGACTGAGACAGGGAATAAAACTCCGGCTATCACATAGCAGCAGCAGTCTGAGAGAAACAGGATGCCCACGAATCATCGCCTCACCACACACTGGGCTATTCACCTGTCAATCACACGTCTGCAGCCAGGTGGGCTGCGAGTCCAGCTGCCACGCAAGGTTACTGCTGGCCTACTCCAAAACAAACTGCCAATACCAGGAAGACAGTGCTGGAAAGTAATTAAGTACATTTACTTGAATAAAACTTGAATTGTACTCGTATTCAGTGAGTATTTTCATATTCTGCTACTTAATACTTCTACTCCATAATACAATTCAGATATAATAATGCACTTTATTTTACTATATTTATATGAAAGCTTTAGTTACTAGTTGATTTGTAGATTTGATTTAATAATAGAACATATAAAAAACAAAAATATTTTATTATAGATTAAGATTTTAAAAAATTCAGAAGCTACCCAGCAGCTCAGGTGGTAGAGAAAATAAGAAGAGAAGAAAAATAAATAATGCTTAATAAGATGAACAATCTCTGAATTACAAAATAATCAATATTATATGGATAAAGATAAACATGAATTATTGAATTTGTGATAATATACAGTTAAACTGGAGTCGCATACGTAGTGGATCATTTGATCAGGTGATGGATTAAGACCAGAGTGATACTAAATGGTTAATCAGGTGTAGCATATATTATGCAGCTACTTCACACAATATTTTAGATTGCTTTCTCAACGAGTGAGATGCTCATACTCACCTTCTTCATTCACAGGGAACAGCAGCAGCTCAGGTGGTAGAGAAAAAGAAGAGGAGAGAAAAATAAATGATGGTTAGTACGATGAACAATCTCTGAAAACCATGAGGAAAAGCATGAGGAGCGTCAGGATAAGTGTAAGGAACAGGATGCAGAACAGCAAATAGAACAATATAGGGCACAGGGCAGTGAACAGAAACTTGTTGGTGCCACACACTCATTCCAAGATGCAGAGGTGGGAAGTGCTGGTGTGGAAGAAAGTTGGTCTGGCATTGTCTTCGGCATTACAATTCAAGTCTTCTTCTCTGTCATTGCCAGAATCATTGTTATTTATTTGTTACGACCATCCACTCTCACCTGTTCTATCACTCCCACAAGGCTAAACCTGAGCCTCCTGAAGCCCATCCACATCCTCGGGGGGAAGTGGGTCATCGGGAGGCCTTTCCGCATCAGGACATTCATTATTCAAAGACCAGAAGGAGCCAACTAAGGAAGAAAAATAGTATTAAAAAGTCACATTCGGCACTTCGTCAAAACAGGCTTAAAGACCATAATCATTTGTGACCATGTAAACTTCTGTTTACATTATATCTACACTAACTGTGGTTGTTTGTCATGTGGGACAGTCACATGCATTCCAAGCCTTTTATAAAAAAGCCATTAACAAACACAGCACTGCTGGCAGTAGTAATATCAAATATTGTGCAGCTGTTTTGAAATGTTTTGCTTTTGCGTATTTGAACCATGCCAAATAAAGGTTCACATCACTCTGACTTGTGGAAACCAAGAACACGTTGACTGGAGTGCTGTGCATGTACTTGTAGCACATGTTAAATTGTGATGAATTTATTTGTATTTCCCCTTTAATGAGCACAGTGCAGCAGTGAGTGATTAAGGTTAAATTATATTCCGTCAGATTTAGTAATAATAATATTTAGTACTACTGTCTTTTTTCCGAAGAATTGGTACATTTTAAAACATTTAATCTGAAAACATGTTTCTTAAAGCCTTTTATTTAATTATATTAAAAATACATTTGGGTAAAACATACAATGGTGAGGACACAGGGTTTTGAGGCTAATCTGTGATGTTGAAAGATGTTTGATACTTGAATGAAATTACAGTGTACAAAACATGATGAAGATGCCACTATGGAAGATGAAACATAAACTGAACTCTAGGGTGCCCTTCCAGTTAAATAGTTAATAGTTCCATGTGTATTTAATTACAGAATAACCGAGATGCAGTAGCTATAGTCGCATAAATCAGTTTTAATATTATCAGGTTTTATAACTGTTTCACCATAAATGCGCCATGATTTTCTGCACATGGTTGCCCTTTTCATTTTTTCCCCGTCCCTCAAACAGCCTGAATCAACCACTGATACGCAGAGAACTCTGTGCGCCATTACGCACGCTAAACCGTGGCTTCCTTGATTAAATCATGCACAATTAACAACAAGGCTTATCTTAAATGACCACACATTAATCTGTGCTTCACTGCCCGAAAACTAGTTACTTATTCGTGGTTACATACACAATTTATGAGTTGCAAATCATGGAGCGTGCAGCAGACGGTGGCGTCTTGTCACTGCAAGACGAGGTGCTCTCATCAATTCCCTTCATATGAACTGAAATGTTATGGCAATAGCAAGTGCCGCATTGATTGCTAGTCGTTTAACACTGGTAACACTGCATTAGTTCCTCCATTCAGGTTCGTAAATATTGAACTGCATGTTGTTGCATTTTAAGGAACATAAAAAAAATGTTCACAGTCATCTTTAAACTTTGGTGCTAATTTCAAGCTAAACATAGCATCACAGAAGCAAACATAACTCCACATGGAAAGAACAGACCCTGTTTTCTGACGATTGTTAACACATTCTCCACCAGTTCTGGGACATTCATGACATTCTTAACCATTTTACACTCAGAAAACGTCTCGTATCACCACCAAAACTATTTTCCTACTACCTACTACAGGCCATGTACAATTCTATAAATTCTTTATCTTTATATTCAACACTTTACATTAATTTTGTTTAACATTTATACCAAAACTCACTTTCATGGATTTCAGGAAGGTTAATAAATTTGGCATGACATTAAAATATGTATTGCATGCAAAGTAAATGATCCACCGTCTGACTGCTGAGCAGGTGCTCCACCACAGGGGCTTCATTAAAGGGCATTTTTCCGGCAGGTAGGTCTTGCAGAAGTTGTCTGCAGGTCCACGTGCAAATGAGAACTTTAAAAAGGTCTGCAGCCCTGACGTCACCTACGTCACACGTCACCACTCTGTTTCCATGACTTACTGACGCACATGCATGCGCATGAGCGAGATTTGGACTTTTGTGTGTGTACAGCAGGTGTTTCTGCAGATAAGTAACATGTATTATCTTTGATTGGCTTAATAGACTGACTATTGTCACTATGATGATGAACACACACAGCCAGGCCACAACAGCTCACGACATCTTCCAGGTTAAACCCAGTAAGAAACACTATCCAGATTTTACTTTTTAAGATACAAAATAATGAATATAAATGTGAATCAGTGCATGTCTCCATAATACCAGTCGACATAACAATTAAGCACCAATTGTAACATGGCATTTCATTGCTGCTTCACACCTGAAGCAACATTTGTTGGTTTGGTGCTGTGTGGTTGTGCACTTCTAAGAACAATATGAGCTAACCTTAAAGAGGAATCAGTATGTAATTTTAGACCTTTATTACTTGAGCTAATGTGGTTACATGAGTCATATTCCTAAATTCACTAAAATGACTAAATGTAATTGTTAAATAATATGTGTTTAACAAGATTACCACACTTAAAAGCAAGTTTAAGTTTTCTCCAGGATCTTCTGGCAGGTTCATCTAGCTATGCCTACACCCGACTGCATTCTTTATTTTCAAGCTTCCTGGTGGAGTAGAGGCATGAAAAACTGAGTGGGTTTGTCTAAAGTAGAAAAAGGTGGTACCACAATGTCAACAT
Source organism: Miichthys miiuy (assembly GCA_036365135.1). Taxonomy (NCBI): domain Eukaryota; kingdom Metazoa; phylum Chordata; class Actinopteri; family Sciaenidae; genus Miichthys; species Miichthys miiuy. The sequence goes on from CM071611.1 coordinate 14,459,269, forward strand.
GTGGATAGTATGAGTTTGTTAACTTTTTTTCTCTTCTTCCATTTGCAGCAGAAAAACTACATAAAGTACTTAAACCATTTTACCAGCTGTAACGTGCGTCACTAATTCTAATCCAGTTAAATAATATACTTCATTCTGAAATTTGTCACAATAAGCACTTTTGTTACTCAAAGTATATTTTGATGCTGCTGCTAAAGTAAAAAATCAATTTCTACCTGTTACTGCTATTCTTCAGATGTGGACATAATTAGAAATCACACTAATCAAGACTGGTAATTATGTGATACATAAAATAACGGCACAGACTTTCAGCTTTAGCCAACTTGAGGAACCTTGTGCAAATTGCAAACAAAAAGTTTTTCTGGGTAGCACCAGATATAGTTTAATGATCAGCAAAAGAAACATTAACATTCATTTAATATGCCTGTGCACATCTTCGGGATTTTAGAGATTTCATCAGAGAAAATCAGCTCTTTGAATCATTTTGGATCTGATAACTTGAGATGGCTACTGAAGACAGTTGTACTGGTTATAAGAAAAACATTATTAGAAGATAGTTGTTATTTCAGGATGGATTAGAATGAGTCACTATGACCTTGGTCAAATAAAATTTGACTAATAAAAACATAATGTTTTATTTCTCTGTAAGAATCATAGTTCTAGGTCATAGTTCTCTCCATCAACAACAAAGCAATTATGCCTGCAATTTCTGATGTATCCTTGATTTTAACACGTTTTTTTTTGGACTCGGTAAGTCAAATGGGAGTCAAACTGACCATGACAGGAGGACTAATGGATTCAGAAAAGAATCAGCTAAAAATTAAAAAAAGGGAGTGCTGCTCTCCTAAAAATTATTAGGAAATACTCCCATACAGTCCTGAGGAAGATGCAGATCTGTATCCGAGAGGGCATAGAGCTCTAAAAATGTTCATCTAAACTTACAAAGGTGATTTTCATTTAGGAATCTTACAGTTACATTATAATAAAACATAAAAAGAGGCCACTATAACCTCACTGTTATCACAGAAGGCCAAACAGCATTACAAATCTAATCTACTCAAATCTATTGTGGCACGACTGGAACAAAGTGTATCCAAGGAGATATGCTGTGGAGGAATCAGTCCTATGGAACCATCAACACTTTAACAATGCAGCAGGTTAATTTATATGGTGCACATTTTAATAGCACAGCCAAGTGATTATCTCAGTGTCATTAGAAGAGTCAGGAAGCATGCCCTTTTTTTTCAATCTCATGTATTCAGCACTGTGTAGCTCTGGGATGCTTGGAGCAGTTCCAGGCGGTAGATGTACTGCAGAGATATGCCACCATCCACTGGAAGGATACAAAATGAGGCTTTGTCACTCGGGATGCTCGGAAAAACGTGAGGCTGGTTTACTGTACAGGTAATGCTGTCTTTTGATAGATCTACACTACATACTGCTGTTGATTAGAGGACATCAACGCATCAGTGGCAGCTTCTCTCCTCTTTGGTGCGATGTTCAGTGTATTGCCAGGGTTTCTTGGAGAGGTCCAACATGGCACAACATGCTATCAAGCAGGCCATCTGTTGTTGTGCTCATTCTCAGTGTGCACATTATAAGCAAGGTGATAATAAAACATTATAAGTGTCTGTATCACTTCCTTGTTGAGGCTCTAATTTCACAAAAAAAAAAAAAGGTGCTTGCTCAACCCGGATCCTCACGCAACAGCAGTGCAACATCAGAGAAGAAGTCTACTGACAAAGTACAACTCTACAGAAGGGCAAAGTCCCGATATACATAATCCATTCGCCAGTTCTTCTGCATGCACATCCGTCTAAATTGGCTTGCTTGCTCCAATTTCACTGGCAATGTAATTCCCTGTAGGTTCAATTTCTGTTGGTCGTGTAAATTTAGTGCCTCACCCTAGTTTTTATTCAAATGTATGCACAGCCAAACAAGCTCATAAACACATGTTGGGTCCTAGAAACCAACACACAAGAACAGTTTCTCTATTTATCAGTAATGTGACTGAGAATTAACCTTTAAGAAATTGTCTGTGATATACTGTTGCCTGGTATTTTCTTCTTGTTGTTTGTATGTTGTTTTGAACTTTTGGAAAAACAAATCACGAAAAAGACAGAGCGTGGATTAATTTACACAGACTTTAATATCTTTATTTACAGATGAATCATTTTGACATATTTATCTGTTGGCGTAGTTAAGATGATGCAATATTTTTCAAACTCATTTTTGAACTATTTCCACCCGGACTTGTGACACGTTGTGTTACAGCTGAACATGATTTTTTTTTGTTGTTGTTTGTTCTGTTTTCACTAAGTTTAAAAACAAGAATCCAAATGTATTCCTGCAGGAGGCCAAAACCAAATAAATTTTTTTTATTGAAATGTGGGAAGAAGTACGGGTGAAGTAAGCCGTGTCGGGGGGGGGTGAGCTTTGGGTTTGTCAAAGAGTGGAGGGGAAAACATGACATGAAAATGAGTATGGCTACTGTGTGAACACCTCAGTGACACTTTATGAGCTGTTTTCCAGAACAGGGAGTAAGCCTTTTGACATCTGCTACCTGGTGAACTTTATTCACTTTCCAAATTGTAAGAAAAAAAAATGTACGCACTACGTCATCCCCGCAAAAACCTTCAGTGATAGAACATAACTTTTGGAAAAGGCCTCTGAATTTCAATTTACTGGCACGCTGGCATCTTGGACCGGGACGCATATAGTCACTGCAAGACAATCACAACCGCTCTCATCGACTCCCTTCATACGAAATTTTGACGACAAATTCGAAAAAAAAAAATTGCTGCCTTTAAATAAAAATACCAATATTTTCAAATCACTACACAACTGATAACACATTCTCCACCTGTCCCAGGACATTCATACATTCTTACCGTCTAATAATCATTTAATACCAAAAGAACGTCAAACTAAAAAGTAACACCAAAACTGTTTTCCTTTCCTCTTTTAGGAATATCCTGTTTAAAAGATAAGTACAAATTTCAATTTTGTAAACTCTTATAGAGTTTATTGTGTAAGGATGAGTGCAATACAATTTTAAAAGAGATATCAACTTTAAAATGCGGTTAGTCTAGGACTTGGCTCAATCCCTGTTTAGAAAACATCCCCAAAGTGTGTAAAAATCACAACCAGATCCAAAAGAGCCTCCTAGAATGGCTTGACTCTCTCCTATAGAAGATTTTCAAAATGAAAGTAAATGCACTGCATAGGCAAGAAAACCACTGACAGCCGCTTCTTGGACACAGCCAGGAAGCTGGGAAACTGGCGGGCATGGGCGGGGGTCTTAATTCTGGCATTTGCTTTAAAAAGGGGGGGGGTGGGTGAGATGTGGATGAACTTCTGATTGTAGCACTGAGTGGAATGTAGACTGAACTTAAAGAAACTGGAGATAAGAGCTCACAGAGCAACTGATTGGAGTGTGGTACAGTAGAGGTGATGAGCAAGGAGGAGAGATGCCACACAGAGGGGATAAATGGGGAGGGAGATTGAAGAAGAAGAAGGGAAGCATGGAGGTGTGGAGTCCACTGTGAAACAGAGGGTGCCACAGGGGAAAAAGACGCCTTGAGACAGTGGGAACGTGGAGGAGAGAGAGTGTGAATGTATGGGTGGGGAGGGAAGAGATAGGAATCAAGAGGAAGACGAAGAGGGTGTCAAGATTCAGTTACTGAGCAGTAGCTCTGTCGCTGTCTCCACATCCCAGGATTTCGATGACAACGCCACTATTACTGCATTCTGGGAAGAAACACAAAAACCATTCAGAGTTTTATTCTGCAGCAGAATTCAGCACAGGAGGAAAAATGGATTCTTACTTTTTCAAAGCCCATGGCACAGAGTTTGTCTATTTTGCGTGTATACTCCGGACTGGAGACGGGAGCGCCTGCATAGACATGAGACCAAAGCCTCGCTGTCTGTTTGAACATCTCTGAGTTCTGCTTGTACTGTGTGATAAACAAACATGAAAAACAACAGTGAGTTTGTGTGAAAGGGGGTTCAGCATACGACTGTCAAAAACTAAAAACATCCAGAGCACATATGTGCCTACCAGCAGAACAGTAGTGACCCATCTCTAACATTTTGTATGAAGCCGCTGTGACAACAGACTGCCAATAAAATAATTAACTGCAATATTTTGAGACTGCTGAGACGCGAAACGAACTGACAGAGCTGCAGTCTGCCAGACTGTCGTTTCTGCCCAGTGCTGCCTGCCTTTCTGTTTCCACGCTGTTTGCATTTCTGAAATGTAATGTAGGTGTAGATTTTCCACTTCCATAAACTTTTAGCAGTTTAAACTATAAATAAAAGAAATAAATGGCTTTGGCCCCAACATACCTTATTTCAAAGGGTCATTACAACAAGTGCATAATACTTAGACCAAGCCTGAACAAACAGCTCCATGTGAGACCTCCATCTAACTGTTTAACATTCAATAATGCAAGCTGTGTTTAAAATCACAAACGTCTCTGGACAGCTACAAAACATCGTAACTATTCTGCATTTTATCTAACCTTATTTCGTTCCTTCATGTACGTTTCATTGGGATGTGGGTTGGTAAGCAATACATGACTCTTACCACACTGGGGATTACTGATAGTATGTAGGTGTTATAATGTGTTCAGTAGAGTAGGGCAAACAGCTTGCTGCCTACACATGATATTTCACAAAAGTTTCTCTTTACTAGCACAGCACTGAATACTGCTTAACATGTAACAATTGACTCGGGGGAAAAAAAGCATGATCTACCTATATAAGAGAATTTAAGGTAACAATCTTGGATAATACACAGGTGAAGCTGACATAACATAAAAAAAAACATCTTTCCTTGTCAATCCTTTCTCTACGTCTTCACTTCTTAGTTGAAGGCAAAAATGTCAGAGTGAAAGAAAAGGCAACGGCAATGACTTTCCTGTTCTAAGAGACAGTCTTTCATAACACTCTACAGCTACAACCAACAATTAATTTCATCATCCATTCATTTTTTTCTCCACTGATAAATCATTTAGCCTATAAAGAAAAAGAAAACAGGGTAAAATTCTCATCACATTATCCTCAAGCCCTCTCTGATTTCACAGACTTTTATTTTGTCTAGCCAACATTTTAAAACACTGAATTGTTAAATTTACTCTAATGTAAGACGAAGAAAAGCAGCAACATCTCACATTTGAGCACCTGGAAGTAGTAAACAGTTTGTCTTGCGGATTCTGCAGGAGTATTAAATGATACGGACACAGTCAGTTACTGACATCAAGTAACACAATATTTTTCACAGGTTCTTCCAAAGATGTGACAGTATTTTGGGTGTGAGTACTGGTGCTTTTACGGTCATAAATTTTGAGCAACAACCATTAGTAGCGTACAAGGATTATATTAAAATGTTTACATTTATCTAAATTCTAAAGTTATGAGAGTTATTGTACCTTAAAAAGTTAAGAAGCCTTACAACCATAAAAAGAAATCCTACAAGGCCTCTAATGACAGACGACAATGAATAAAATTATATGTACTTATGTTGCTCTGCTTTAAAAATTAGTACAGCATATCCACAGTAAAACATACATGCAAACCCACCTGATTGGCTACCACTGCGTCCTGTGGATCATCTGGTTCTGCGGCTGCCAATAAGGCTTGTAGTGACAGGAGAACCGTCCTCAGTGTCATGGCTGCTGCCCTGGATGAACAGACAGGTGATGGTTCAGTGCAGAAACACCAAAATAAAGTTCCTGCGTGGACTCTGACTCCTACAGATGTGTTTCTATTATCGCATGAAGCTGGTGGAGTATATTTTCAACACTGGACATAGCGGACTAGCTAGTTTAATTACCTTTGATCTAAGATCAAAAACAGGGATTGGTGTTTTATACTTTCCATATTATCATCATCATCATCATCATCAGGCACACTCTCTAGTGAAGGACCTATGCTTTATAATTATATTTATATAATATAATAAGTTGGAATTTCATATTGGTGCATAGAACAGTGACATAGCTACAAGCTGTGGTAGGGGAAAACTACTACTTGCACGTGTCATGACGACGTGTGATGGAGGAACAATGTTAGGAACGCTGCCGCACATTCACTCACCACTGGTCTTTGAGAATGTCCAGACATATTGCACCTGTGACTGAGCTGATGTTGGGATGCCAGATCTTTGTGATAAACCGCACCTGAGAGAGCAAAGACAAGTCATTTGCAGATTAGTTAGCAAAGTAAAAGGGAAAGGGGTGATTATCAGTAACAGTAACAGTAATGAAGTCCTACCTTGGGTGGATTGAATGGATACGTCTCTGGAATTTTAATTTCTAGTTGATATCTACCCCCTGGAAGAAATGAGAGGTGTTACACTTATTAATGAATCATAACAGGGTTTGAAGCATGCAGTGTTGTTCACATTTAAATGATTAGGGATTAAAAGCACTTTGATATTAGTTAGTGAGGCGTGCACAAAAATAAAGTTGTGTTAGTGATCCCAGTATCACATAACAAAAACTGAGCACACAGATCAGTGTCCGAACGAGCCCCTCGCCTTCATATGGTGTGTCAGGTGGCCCTGCTATCTCCCCTTTAAGTTCTGTGAAGTTCTCATCCACCAGGTCCACCTTTATCTGGTTTTTGCTCGTCTGAAAAAAAAAAAAAAAAAGGGGGTGAGAAGAAAGCAAAGACGCATGTTATAACTTCAGCACACGGACAGGACTGCAAAGTGTTAAGCCAGCTTGCTGTCAAACTCAAACCTGCCTATGCAGCATAAGTTGACACCCCCCTCCTCCCGGCAGCATTAGCCAAAGTTGACCTCAAACTTGTTGCGCACATCTTAGAGATGTACATATAATAGGTGCTCTGATGTAAGATGAGATGGATCCATGCGGGTCCAGGGGGGGGACAAATGTGAGCGCAAACCTTTTAGTACTACATGCGGATAACACCTCTCTCTCTCTGTGCTAACACAGCTAGCTCGGTTACCAAAGAAGGCATGGTAAGCGAGCTCTTCACATCAGCGATATGAACTTTACTAATAATCAATAAACCGATAAACTGTTTCCTAACAACAGTTACCTCCTTAGCTTGAACTCCCCCACAGTGGCACATTAACAGCTAACAGCTAGTAGCCGTTTGTGAAGCCGGATGCACCGCCGTGTCTCAGCCTGTTAGCTCGAGCTAGCAAGCTCGGTGATTAGAGAGCTGACAGCTGAGGCACCGCCGCCGTCATTCAGACAGCTCAGCCTCACAGGCAAAAGGAAAAAGGAGAGCAGTAAACATGACAAACATGACAACCGACCTCTTCACTTTTGAGCACCTCCTTGAATTCTCGTTTTATCCTCTGAACTGCGATGTTGGCCATGGTTCCCCCGTGTTCCCGTCCGGTTTGGGGCCTCGCTCGCCGCCGTCCGACCTGACCGTTAGCTATAGCTCGCTGTGTCTACAGTCGCTCCTCTTGCACTTTTTTTTTTTTTTTTTTTTTGGACACAACCAGACAAAATAACAGCCGCGGTGATGTTCACCGTAAGAGTGCCGACAAGTCCCGGTTATCTGTGTTGGATGGTCTAAGTCGTTAAAAAACAGCTCAGCGTGTGTCTCTCATCTCAAATGTGTAACAACACAATGGTTGGTGGCACTGAAAACATTTTAATACCAAACTGCATGCAGTCTGGATGAGAGGGGGTCATGTGATGTGTATTGCCATCCTGAACGCCTTCTCTCATTGGTTGATCTGTTCGTGATGAATAATTTATGATTATGATTATTATTATTACCATCGTTAATATTATTGACAACCTTTTTTCTTTATTTCTATAAAATACAGTTTTCTATTTGTAAAGATCTTAACACGGGTTTAATTTCTCTGTACATGTCTAATTTATCTGCACCTATTTAACACAGGTGTGATTTAAATCCAGAATTATCTTTAATGTATGTTTACTTCGTATAAAGTATCTAGATAGATAGATAGATAGATAGATAGATAGATAGATAGATAGATAGATAGATAGATAGATAGATAGATAGATAGATAGATAGATAGATAGATAGATAGATTAAAATTAACCTTCTATACTCAGGGTATTTATTGAGTTTTAAGTTATCTTTTAATGTGAACAAACTTAACAATCTTAAGTAAACAGGTTTTCACACAATCACTAGCAAATTACATTTTACATCATTGCCATGTGAACCTACATCCTTTTAGTAAAAAAAAAAAACTATTTTTGTGCTTTTATGCTTATTGTATAATAACAAATACCCACAAATACCAAGACAAATTCCTTGTGCTATACGTGAAAACCTATTTAATAAATCAGATTCTGATTTTGATGTATCATATGCAGTCCTGTGAACATGAAGACTGAGTTGCGAATCAAAGATGGAAATGTTTTTTTAAGGCAGATATGGACAGAGCTTAGTTAAAAGTCTTTTACTTTTAAGTGACCAGGAAATCCTCAGAGAACAATTAAGATACAGGCTATTGATTCCAAACGCTGAAGGTGCAGTCATTCAGATGTGTTACATGCTTAGCTGTACCCTAATGTAGTCTGTACCCCCCTAGCAACAATCATTTCAACTTCTGAAATATAAAGTCATTTCAATGTTCCACAGTCACAAACATTGCTAGACACTAACATGCAAGCAACTTCCTATTTTATTTATCAGAACTGCAAACTGTGGTGACACTAGGGGGCATCATTGTCCCATGGAGCTTCACACAGTCTGTGGCAAACTGTAAACATGTAGTGTTTGAAAGGACACCATCCAGGTGGACTCCACTTAAAAATATTTTTTTAAAAGTTATACTTATAAACACTGGCACCATTCACAATTAAATCTAGACATATGCATATCATATAAAATATATTAAAGTCACATTTTAGTCTGATCTACACAATATAATGATCACTGACTGACTTTATAACAACTCTAGAATCATAGCAGTGACATATTTTCTATATAATGGAGGTCATAAGGTGTACAACTAGGTCATGCATTTCCTTTATAGTCAACCAATCTTCAACTTTTGTAAAAGAACAACATGAGCCAACCAGAGTCTTTGGCATTCAGTAAATATTTTGCAATTTCCTGTTGCCATTTAACAGTTTGCATTGATTACTCAACAATTAAATAACCCTTTATTACAGTAAAATTGATGGATACACTTCCTCTTGACAGTAATTGTTGGTAAACCTATCACACATTTGTCACAAGCACAGATATATGCAGCATTATTGGACTAGACACAAATATAGAGATCATTGCTCTTCGTTGCCATACACAGTTTGTCTGCTACATTACAGTGTCAATACAGTTAGCACTTAATTTGTGTACGTGAGTACACAGGAACTTCCCTTTTTCACCTCCTGTTCCTCCTGTTCGCCCCCCTCCCCCTGCTTCTTGTTTGGTTTCTCTTGGTGATGATGACAAGTGCTATCAACATAACAGACGATATTAGGAGGCAGCCTCCAAATACCAGTATTGCTTTGTTCTTGAACATCCAAGCACATACAGAGCAAGGTTTATGCAGCTTTCTAGACCTACAGGTCTGTGTGGTGTTACCCTCAGGGAAACCACCACGAGTGATGATCTCTCTGTAGACAGCGATGGAGGCTTTGGCTTTGGATTGGTAGTGGGTTGAGGTGAAAAGACCAAACTTAGGGATGTGTCGATCTTGTAGTTTCCATATGTAGAAGCCCTGCAGGTTGACTTTATCTATTTGGCGAGCTGGACACAAATGGAATAAAGGAGAAATGTGAGATAATAATCACTCATGGACCCTCCAATTCCCCCTCCACTTTGAGCAGTATGAATCACTCAGATATACTGTATTTTACTTTTAAACAACACAACAAAGTATTAAGAATAGATGTCCATGTTAGAAAACAACAGGTGTGCAAATAAAGGTGAGCTAAGGGACATAAAGGGCAAAGTATGAACAGAACACTGATCATAGTCCTCTATTGTTTTTCTCTCCCCTCCTTTCTTTTTATGATCTCAATGGTTTCTCGTTAAGTCTGGCTTTTATACTAGGACGCAATCTGATCATAAAACCTGTATTGCCTGTGGAGTTGTGCCTCTGTTTCAACACCCTGAACACTGCATTTTTTTCCTACTGAAAAACAACCATATAAAAAACATCCTGGATTGCAGAGGAACATTACATATTGGCTGAGTGATGGAGATAATGTCCCACCTTTAAAGGCTTCTTGCAGATAACTTCTGAGAAAGTGTTGTCTCAGTTTATCCTCCATGGGAGCCTGGTCATCAACCCCACTGGCTGTGACGATGACTGGCAAAGCTCCTCCATATCTCTGGCTCACCCAGTTCAGGATCTTCCGCAGGCCCCAGGGTACAAGAGCCTGCCCCATGCTGGAGGAGGGCCAGGTGGGATCAGAAAGCATCATACAGCCATGATCAGGAGGTTGTTTCTGCTGAAATTTGATCTGTGTGTCAGGGTATGGAGAGACCAAACGGGTCGTAAAATGGTTCAGTGAGATAAAACTCAATGTCCCTCTCAGCTCCTCCCTCTCAGTCTCAGTGAAGTTAGGAAGAGGGGATCCAGGGAGGCCCATTACTCGAGCTCTCTCTTCCAAGTATGCCTTCATTTCTTGCGGATAGTCCCCCTTGTTATGCTTCTCTTTCTCATATCTAGTCCCCAGTAATGGGTCTAAGAAGCGACCAAGTTCAAACAAAAGAAATCTCTGTGCTGCTGCTTTATGCGACTCCAGGAATGGGTTTGCAGGTTCGACCCAGTCGGCGTGTAATGCGAGTGATACCATTGCCCTCTGTTGACTAGAGTATTCCCTCTCATATAGCCTCCAGACTTTTGCATGAGCCAGAAGAAGGCTATGAGCTGCCTCATGCATCTCGTTCCCACTGGAATAAACGTCTACCAGTCTGTTTGGCTCATTGATGGTGATCCAGTATGAAACCGAGGACCCCAGCTGCTGGAAACACAGTGCTGCGTATTCCTGAAAGGCCCACACTGTGCTGGAGTTGAGCCAACCACCTGAGGCATGCAGTGGACCAGGCAAGCCCAGATTTGGAGCTCTGTACGTGGGATAGTAGAGAATTACGATAGCCTCCAGATCCAGCTTCTTGAGTTCGGTCAGGACACAGCGGTAGTACCTTTTTGATGTTATAACAAGATATAAAATCAGGAGTTAATGTGCATAGATGAGTCAGATATCTTTAAATGAATCATCAATCAATCTGGTTAAAACCTATGGTGTTGATCAGGTTATATTATAGTTTTGAACTCATTTGCATTCATTTGAAGACTGAACTGTGTACGTGTATTTCTACCTCAGAGCTTCAGTGTTCACATTAGAGAGGTCTCCCTGGGGTAAAATCAGAGACCAGTTTAGGGCAAAGCGATAGTGAGATGCCCCAGTGGATGTGAACAGACGAAGATGATCACGAATAGCCAAAAAGTCAGTGCACTGAGCTTGTCTGGTGTGCAACGTCACCCCTGGGACTGGATGCAATGATTTGTCTCCTGTCAAGTTCCAGCTGTACAAATGGGGGTCAGTAAACTGTGGTGAGAATGGGTAGAAGTGGACCTATAATAACAAGAGAAGACATACAGGAATACCAGGGTGAATATAGACATTCATTCAGTTTTATGCTGTGAAATCCTTCTCATGTTTTCTCTCTCTCCTTACTTCTAAAGTTGAGTCAGCAATACCCCAGTGAAATTCACAGGGGAAACGGCCTTTGATCACTCTTTCATCACTAGGGAAACCATTGTCAGCGACAACACGTCTGTAGTACTGAGCAGAGGTCTTAGGGGTCCTGGTTCCGTTTGGTTGGCTGAAGTTGATGTAGAAAAGGCCTCGCCTGATTGTGAAGCCATTATTCCACTCAAACCCATCCACCAGTGACCAAGCAGAGTAGCCAAATACCTGGACACCATCAAACTTGATTGCTGTAAAAGAAAACACAGCAATAAAGAATGGAAATATTTCTTTGTTTTAGTTCATTTGCTGACTTCATTAATATTTTATTATTATCTACATTTTATTTGGTTGCTCTTTCCACTTCTCACCTTGCAGGACCTGGTTGATAAACCTCTTCATCAGATAAATGGCTATTGTGTCCTCCTTTCCCACACTGGCTTCAGTAAACCAGCCTCCCTCAGCGACCAGCACCTTCAGGTCCCCATATTCCAGCTTTATCCAGCCCAGTGCACGCCTCAGGTCTGGGGTCACAGTCTGCCCATACTGGACCAGTCTCCGGCCCAGACGGAGGATGTTAGGTCCAAAGGACAGAGCGAAAAAGTCAGCTGTTGCCTGCACCCAGAGCTTCTCCTCAGGGGAGAATGTAGGCAAGAGGGATCCATGCTTGATTTTTAAAGAGACTGGGTAGTCCCCGTCACCAAAGATGGGGTGGGAAAACCAGCCAAGGACAGACTCTATTGACTGCTGGCAAAGCTCAACATTGGCAGCCATGGCTTGGCCTCTTTGAGGCTCAACCCAGTGGGATCCCAAAACAATGGATACTTGACCCTTCTGTGTTGCACGGAAGTGGGTGTTGTAGGTGTGCCAAGCTTTGGCATGTGCCTGGAAATCAGAGCAGACTCAGTATTACTGCAGTCTACAATACAGTCACAATAGTACAATGGGCATTTTTCACAGGAGACATTTTGACATGTGACAGCAGGAAAAGCACAGGTGTTTAATGATGGCTGAATTCCATTTCGCTTCAGTTTCAGGGTCTTGGTCTTGTGCAATGTCACGCTGTCACTTTAACCACAGGTTAGGGTTAGGACATTTTCACTTGTCATATTACTACTATGACAACTGAAAATGTCTGTTGTGCTTTCAAAGCACACACAAGAGGAAATGCCACTGCCACAGCTGCATAATCATCTAAATTTGCTATATTATTGCTAATTGTTTGATAAACATCTGGAACCAGATCTGAATTAAATGACAGCATAAGAGACAATCATGTAATAAATTGCATTCATTTAAGTACTCTAGTTGCTAAGTAAAATTATCATTTGCTCCTCTGCCTCAATTTGGGCTTGATATATTGAGCAGCTAACATTTAAATAAAGAACAAACAAAATGGGAAGACGTAACCTCCTTAGCAGATGTAATAAGGTTATCATGAAAACAATCTATTAGGCCCCGGAGAAATACTATTTTCTCATGCTATCTGCACAGTGTTAGCTGGACACATACCATCTGTACTAGACTGCATAACCGTAAGTGATTATTAATGAGGCATATCTCCATGACTTCCTGTCACACATTGTTTCTCTCCAGCACAAAAGTGCTGATGTGGTGGACTTTGATCTCAGTGTCTCTTTAAGTGTCCTGTTTACTGATCACAAACCTATCAAAATAAAATATGACGAACTCGTCATTGAGGACATGAAATAAAAGGTGAGCATTACAACTTGACTCGATTGCACCAGTTATATGTTGCAATGAAATAAATCAAAGTTAATAGTTTCATTGATTTTATTTGATTGCAACAAAATATCAGAGCACAGTCTGTACTTACTTCACCAGTTCGCAATTTTATCATGTGCAGGATGCAAACATTCATTGACCATCATAAACTGATACAGCTGCAGAAGTTCAAAGTTTACAGTCTATGTTGTCAGAGAAATTCTTCATGTTGTCATTTACAGCCCAGGCAGATAAAACACAGTATATTCCATTGTATATTAGTACAGACTATATTCATCTGCAGACTCACATTAATCAGCTGATCCTGTCTATCTTACCCTGATTAAATTATGGGCCGCAATGAGAGAGCCAGCTGGACCCCCAGTTTCTCCAGGAGCATGCACACCTGTCCCATACCCCTGTACAGCCACCAGGTATGGATTATGCATTGTAAGCCAGTACCTAACACGGCTCCCAAATGTGCGAAAACAAAAAGCAGCATACTCCTCGAACAGTCCCACCAACGTGTCATTTCTCCAGCCTCCATAGTGCTCCTGTAGGACTTGTGGCAGGTCCCAGTGATGGAGAGTGACGATGGGCTCAATTTTCTTTTCCAGAAGCCTCTTTATGAGGCGGGCGTAATGGTCCACAGCAGCTGTATTGGGCTGACCTCTGGCATTCCCATCTGGGAAGAGTCTGGGCCAGGAGAGAGAGAAAGAGTATGATCTTACACCAAGATACTCTAATGCTTCCACATCTTCTTCCCAGCGAGTGTAGCTGTCACTGGCTGCATCAGCAGTCTCGGTTGCCAAATTAGTACTGGCAGTGGAGTGGGTGAAATGGTCCCAGATGGATGGCCCTTTCCCCTCCTGATTCCAGGCTCCCTCAGTCTGGAAGGCTGATGTCCCCGAACCCCAAAGAAATCCTGAAGGGAAGTTGTCATGAAGGAAAGACTGGTCCTTGTTGATGGGATCCGGCTTGGGCTGTTGCCAAATCTTCCTGCCCTCCCCAAGAGAACAGACTGCCTTGTTCCAGCCACACACCAGTAGCAGGAGGGAGAGTAAAAGGCACTGACATGTTGCAGGTGAAGGATGGTTCAGCATACTGAAGTAATCTACCTTGTTTCAGAAATCCACTTGAAGGAGATAGCTGGTGTAAGTGAGAGCGATTGCTCTGTTCAATATCATAAATCGTCTTGCGACAAACAAGAGATCCATGTCGGTGGAGGACGAAGGAGAATGATCACAGGCGAGGAACATCTGAAGCTCCGAGGTGCTGCAATATCCATCTGACAACCAGGTCAGATTTCCCTATCTCTCCCTCAGTGTACTCGTGCTCCTACTCAGCCCCTCCCTACCACATAATGTTCACACATACAAAGGTTGACTCATATCCACGTTTGTATTAATATACTGTTGAAAAGCTTCCGGTGAATTGTTTTCACTTGTAATTCCAAAAACACTCCATCATCCTTCTTTCTGTAAAAAAAGAAGTCCCTTTAAAAAGAGTGGAGTAACACTTTTGAGGATACTGAACTATCCCTGTGAGGACACACACACACACACACACACACACACACACACACACACACAAGAACATCCTTGTGTCAATAATTAGCTTGTACTCTGATCTTAGCTCCATGACTAAGAAGTTCACATTGCAGCCGATCTGTTTCCCAACACACACAGTTTTCTGTGCTGCAACAACAATTTCACATTTGAGTTATATTTTCTAATATGAATTTACATATATTAAGGACATGTATTGAAAAAAATACTTAAGTACAATAAAATACAATATAGTTCAGCCAGAAACTGAAAAAGACAGGCTGTTCTCTGTTGTCTTGTGGCCAGCAGCTAGTAAGCACCTCAGTGATCTTCCAAGATTTGATCAGACCATGCCAGGTGAGAACAATGACACCAGCTCATATGACCTTATTCAATTTGGCTCCACTTGCTGTATGAGTAACAGTCACTGACCCAAGGAAACAGAACTGCTGCTAAAACATTGCTGGGAAGTGTGAGTGTGTGTGTGCATGTGTTTGTGTGTCTACATTTGACAAAGCCTCCCAATCACAATGAAACAGGTCAAAGCCTATCAAAAAGCCTATTCCTCATCCCCTTCATTAAAGGGAGTGTCTACAGCCATCTAGAGTCAACAGTGTAGTTGCCCAGGATACGCTCTGCCTCAAGGCATTAGTGGGAGTTAAGTTAATAGAGTTGGGAAATGGTCATCTACCACCCAGACTGACCTCAGTGTTGTAGCTATAACATTACAGATAAGTTGCCCATGCTTCTTTGTGTAAATGAATCAAACTGAGTGTCCTTTATAAGATGCTGAACAGATGATTGACATCTTTTAAACACAGTCCACCTAATAAAAGCAAGAAAAGATTGGCAAGTTATTCAATCTTAATAGATTTAAATCAGAATACCTAATGCACTCTCTCATTCTTCTACATATTGCCATATGCGAAGCAGAACAAGTTTCCTTTTAAAAAAAGGGTCTGTAAGTAAATAACAGGGAAGTGAAAAGAGGATGTAGGCCAGAAAAAAATCCTGACTTAATTACTTTCATTTCCATATCTGTATCCTCCCGCATTTACCATGCACTTACTGTAACACCTACAGTGGTTGTACCTAAACAACATTAAGAAGAACAGAGGCAGAGCCTGGCTGTCTACAAAGCTGATGATTGTCTTTTGATCAGGACTGTTTTTGTTTGTTGGAGCACTTTTTTCCCAATTTTTTCCTACCATTTAAGTTATTTTGAACGTCTGTATTTTTATAGACTTAAAGACTCAACACATCAGATACTTCCTGCTACTTACTGAGACTGTCCACTTGGAAAGTAATGTAATATGAGGGACTACAATATATCAGCTCATTAACAACTCAACAAACCAAGAACAGGTAAGAGCACTCTCTTGTCTGTCTGTGAACTGTATAGTGGTTGAATTGTTTTATTTAGACTTAACTTTATTTATTTAAGGTTATTTAATCTATTTGGAGTACATAAGTCAACATGCACAGACAAAAGCAATGAAAAAAACAAAGCTTTAGAAATATGATGATGATTGAAATGATTTAAACTCTAATGCATTTTCTTAATTTAATATTTAAAATTTGACTATGAATTCAAAGAAATGAATATCTGTATTTCAATTTGTAAAGTGGTGCATGAATAATCCTGACCTTAAGTAATCTGTTTTATGAATAAGTTCTTATTATATATATTAAGTATTAAATACATTAGCAGAAAAGTATAATTAGATATACAAGAGAGAAACACACACCCACCATAATAAATTAAATTAGATATATTTCTCTCACCCTCTAATTCTCTCTGTACTGGGACTGTGAAAATAGGAAACATAGTTTCATAATTTATTCTATAGTAGTTCTCATATTAATTATATAATATCTATATTACCTGATTCCCACAATTATATACATATTTAGTGCACTAATCAAATGCGCCACCTACTGGCTGGCCCTGATTATATAGAAAGGTAACACTGTCGACACTGAACTTTGGAAAGTTTCAAACTTTACCTGGACTGCTTTAGTACAAATCTCCTTTCTTTCACCATACATACCTGATCAAAATTTTGATATTTTTTTAATATGCTTGACTGAAAGGACAATCTGGTAAAGGGTTGAAGAAAGCAGATAATAGGTGACGTTATAGGTGAGTTTATCCATATATCCTACTTAAGATGCAATGAAATAGGATTTAAGAGTGAAGATGAGTGGTTAACATGTTGTATGTTTGTGAGCATTAAAACAATGTTAACTGGTTAATTTCTCTGGTTGGCTAATAGATTAATCTAACTTTTAAATCAAAGACCCATTGGTATCTATCAGGAGGATTTATTACAGGACTGTTGTATTTGACTGCATTTGTTTGGTTTACCTGATAGACTAGAAACTGTGTGAATGCATCAATAACAACATAAATGTTTATTTTCTTATTTTTATGCAGGCAAACAATGAGGCCTACCATTGCCCTCTGGGCAGCAGTCTTGTTTCTGGGACTCCAGCTGAGTGCTTCTTTCTCTGACAGCATTGTAGACCGCTCGTCCCAAAACCTCTCCTCTGTCCCAAGAGACCTGCCACATACGACTGAGTCATTAGATCTTTCATGTAACCACATACAGAAGCTTCACAGAGGAGACTTCAAAAACACCACTCTCCTGAGGATCCTCAACATTTCATGGAATAGTTTGGAGGAAATTGATCCAGAGACGTTCCTCGACACACCACTCCTGGAGGATCTCGACTTGTCACACAACATGCTGAAGAACCTCTTGGATCAGCGGTACCTGCTCCACGCAGACAACCTTTTGGTACTAAATTTGGCCTGCAACAAGTTTCTCACAATGACTCTGGGGAGTGAGTTCAGTTCCCTGGTAAAACTGGAGAGATTAGCACTCGGAGCAAAAAATATCAGCGTGGGTGATTTCAAGAATATTGCTGAAGTGAAACTACACACACTGACCCTTTCTCTGGAGGATGATCTGGGTTATGAAGCTGGCAGTCTAAAGGATGTTCATGCTCAAAAGCTTCAGATAGACCTCACTAGGAATCAAATAATAGTCCATGATCTGTTGGCTGATGGTCTGTCACTCTTTGCTGAATTGGAGTTGATCAATTTGAGAAAAGGCTACAAAGACCTAAGTGATCAGCTCAAAGCCAGAAAAGAAATCTACACATCTAGTCTTTATCTCACCAACATATCAATCAAATGGCCAGACTTAACTCATTTTGTAAAAGTGGTTCTGAACACATCTATTGCCCATTTGTACACCGCTGATGTTGTCCTGAACGATTTGCCTCAGACAGATACTGAGGGGGAGACAGCAAGTAAAATGAAGTCCTTTCGAGTCAGAAGGGTAGTGGTGAAGTCTTTCTTTTTTTCACAGGAGGCTGTATACAACTTTTTTATTAACACTCCAGTGGATACTTTAGCAATCATCGATTCTCCAATCATATACATGACATGCCCAAAGTCACAGAGTCGTGTCCTCCACCTTGACTTCTCCTATTGTGCTCTATCTGACTCCATCTTTTCCAGAGTAGTGGGTCAAGAAACTATTGAATGTGAGAATCTGGATAACTTGAGGAATTTAGATCTGGTGGGCAACAATCTGAAGAGTCTTCACTTGCTGAGCAAACGCACGCACAACATGAAGTCCCTGCGACATTTGGACCTCGGCCTCAACTCCCTGGTTTATGACGGTGTGGAAGAATGCTTCTGGCCACCTAACATCACCAATATGAGTCTGTATTCTAATGGTCTGACAGACTCCGTTTTTAAATGTCTACCAAAAGGAACGGAGATATTGGACCTCCAGAACAATCAGATATCTGTGATACCATCAACCATCTTGAAACTGGAAAATCTTTCATCTCTGAATCTAAATGCTAACAGGCTACGGGACCTGCCAGGGTGTAATGGTTTCCCCATATTGAATGCGCTTTTTCTCAAGTCAAACTCCCTCCACACCCCATCTGTGAACAAGTTGAAAAGCTGCTCCAGACTGAAAACTCTGGATGTCAGTTCCAATCCCTTCACTTGTACCTGTGGTCTGAAGAGTTTCATAAATCTTGGCATCAAGTCTGAAAACCAGGAAAGTGACACAGGAATCGAACTGTTGAGTTGGCCATCAGATTATCGCTGTGCCTACCCAGAGGTCAATAGAGAATCTACTTTGAACACCATCTTAATCCCAGAGGTCAGCTGTAATGTTGGCCTTCTAGCTACCACCATCTTGTGCCCAGCAGTTGCAATGATTATTTTAGTTATGGTCCTGTGCCACCGTTTGGATGTTCCCTGGTATATGGGCATGATCTGGAAATGGACCAGAGCAAAACATCGTGCAAGAATGCGACAAGTTCGCCCTGAAGATCTGGTGGGTATTGAGTTTCATGCTTTCGTGTCTTACAGCCAACATGATGCAGACTGGGTGCACAATTCCCTCATTCCCAACCTCGAAGGCCCCTCAGGAGGACTGCGAATCTGCCATCATGAGAAACACTTTGTGGCAGGAAAGTCTATTATTGAGAACATCATCACCTCTGTGGAGAAAAGCAGACGCTCCTTGTTTGTGCTCTCTGCTCACTTTGTCAAGAGCGAGTGGTGCCATTATGAGCTGTACTTTGCCAGCCACCAACACCTTACTCAGGGCTCGGACAGTGTTGTGCTGGTGCTGCTCGAGCCTCTGCCTCAATACCTTATCCCGTCCAAGTACTACCAGCTGAAGTCCATGATGAGCCGGCACACGTACATTGAGTGGCCTCAGGACAGGGCCAAGCACCGGCTGTTCTGGGCTAACCTCAGGGCTGCCCTACAGGCAGATCTGCCAAATGCACCAGTCACAGAACTAGAGGAGTGACTGCGAAAGTCAGACTTAACACCTAAAAGGAAGTGGGAAGAGGAAGTGTGAATTAAGGATGCAACAATTATAGATTTTGATGGTACAATTATAATCTGAGGAAAAATCCCAGTTGCACAATTATGCATTCATTTACTTCACCACACTATGGGTGTATAAAATCATGAGCAGTTTTAGTAAAAATTCTGCTTTGTTTCTGTTGGTTTATGTTGCACCGAAAGCCCAACTATAAACTCATCGCTACTTTATTGATTATAAGTGACACGAACAGCTCAGTGTTGGTGAGCCTTTGTGGTTACTGTGACACTCTAAACTGCAGTCAATAGTGAAATCCGTAAATCGCTGCATACTTTGTGTGAATGGGGCAGAAGGGAGGATTGGCCACAAGAGTAAAAACATCTGGAGACACTGAGTGAAAATGGTGTGTACATTTTCTAGTATTTTTAACCCATATGCATACTTTCTTGAGCTATAGTCTCTTATTTTATTTTTAATTTTTAAGAGCTGAAAATGAACTGATTGTTTTTTAAATGAATCATAACCGCACAGATTTAAGTGTATGAATGCTTTTCCCCATGTGTTTGATAATCTATACGTCCTACCAAGTCTGATACTCAATGAGCAAAGTTTTCTCCTCTTAAAAAAAAAAAAAAAAAAAAATCACGTAATAACATGTCACATTTTCTTTAAATCACATTTAATGGAAACATTTATGTAAACTAACAATTTATTTGAGTTTGTAACAAAAACAATAAACTTCACCCAAGAATATCAAAAATGCACTCCATTCTTTTGTCAATACTGACTCCAACAAAATGTCACAATATGATGAAACCACTTCAAACGTGGTTAAGCATGTATGTTGTGGTTAACGCCACGAAAGAAGAAAACTACATACAATCCACGAAAACCAGTATTTTCTCCACCTCTCTGAAAAGAGAGATCCACTTTAAGGTCAGGGAGACATACTCTTTTCTTAAGAGTTTGGTGATGGATGATAAAGACAAGAGAGATAGATGTGTCCTGTGTTGGGAAACAGCCGTTGGGATCATAAATTCAGTCCAGCTGCATTAAAACTATGCCCGAGATATCAACTATAAAAAAAAAAGGTTCAAAAGTCACAGGCCAGGTGTCAAGGAAGAGACTGAATGATGATGATTTTCTCGTTGATGCAGAAACGGTGAAGCACGCTGAACAGGTTCTCTCCACAACGTGACACTTGCCTCTCCATGGCCAGACGGAAATCTTCCTTCACTCCTTTGGTGATTCCACGGGTCACCGTGTGGTGCCTGAAACCATAAAAAGATTTAAAAAATGAACACAAACATACATATTGTCAGAAATGTATTATTATGAGATGATGTGTCATAAACAGAGAGACTAGACATCTATGCAGTAAAGACAAAATCATGCAAGCAGCATGTTACTTTTTCCTTACATACATAAATCAGCCAGTCAACATTACACAGTTTCATCATCATAAATAAAAAAATAAACTTACATTAAATAAAAACCACATAAAACGTGTCCACAAATGAAATGAGATTAAGTGTTATGAAAAGGTAAAAAACTAAATTGACTGCACAACAAGACCAAACACCATCCTCAAATAACAACAACAACAACAACAGTGATGACCACAGAAAGACGAGCGATGGCTCAAAGAAACAAACGCCGACAGGAAATCAAAGAACAACGACTAACTCTTGATGTAAAATGACAGGCCCAAACCAAAACTGGGGGGATGACAAGCCTTGAAGTTGGGAATGAAAGAAGGGTGACTGGTGTGGGGGGAGGGATGGGACTGTGGGAGGAGGGGCCTGGGGTACCTGTCCATCGTCTGCACCCCTTGTAGAAGAAGGGTATTTAACTCCACCCCCAGGGCGGGACTAGGGTTCCTGAGGGACAGCAACATTCAACAACTCTCAGTCAGTGAGGGTGCATTCAAGTGTCTTTACTTCTACAGCAATGAATGAAGGAGTTTAATAGAAGATTTATTTTAACCCCTTCTCTTTCTAATGCCCACTCCTTTAACAGCATTTTCAGTTAAAAGTACACTTTTCCCCACAGGCCTTGTCTACTTAGATCATCAATCAGTAGCACTGTTCTCTTTGAAAACAGCAACAGAACGGGAGTGTGCAGAGTCACGATGCCAACAGAGAAGTTTCTGAATATGAGGTGCTTACTTGATTAGCATTCCCTGATTGGGCAGCAGTTCCAGTTGAATCCTCCCCCCCTCTGGAGTACGCAGGTATGCAAACTCCTCTAGCATGTCAATATCTGACAAAAATCATGAGCTTATGGAAAATAACATCTAAAAACAAGAGAAACCACAAAGTAACTGATCTATATATTGTATTTGTGCTAGTGTGTTTGTGGGAATGGTCCCAAAAAAAAGGATACTGGTGACATAGTTGAAGAAATTCTCATATTGGAAACTGCCTTGCTGACAGATCTTTTCTACTGCCTTTAAAAACAGCATCTCGCCCTGTGGCCAGTCATGCTGCAGGAGCACTACCACATGACCGAGGGACAGGTCGTCACGGCTGTCTGTGAAGGCACGGAGCTGATTGGACAAAATGAGATAAGTAGAAAAAAAGTTATACATGATTTAACTTGTACATTTTGTGCATCTGCATAGACAAAGCGAGTTAAAGTACCTTGAAGCAGGCCAGCATAAGCTGGAGACAGAAGGGTAACACAGCTTTGCTAGTGCAGGGAAGCAGTCTCAGGTCATTACCTGGAGATGACAAAAAGATTAATGACGTTCTGGTAATCACAGTCACGTATTTCTCTGTCAAATGATGTGTGGTTTAATTTACAATCACAGGACAATAGCAGTTTTAACAAAGTCATTTCTTCCTTATAAGCTGCAGCAAAGAGAACTTGTGGCTGTTGCTGCTGACAACAATCAGTCAATAGACTCACAAATATGAAACCACAGACAGTACCACATACCAACACAGATTTACTTTTTATTATTATTGTTTTCTACACTGTAGAATAACACTTAAGACTCCCCAACTATGAAATAAGCTTCAAATACAAAAATGTATCAGTTTTACATAACAGGTTAAAAGCTGTTCAAGGATTAAAAATGAGTGACTGAATGTTACAAAAGCACGAGGTGATTTTACCTTTCCTCGTTTTGGTCTTGACTCTGCCCTGATCTTCTGGGGTCTTTGTTGGTTCTTGGTTTGGAGGCACCAGCCCACCGACAACATCAAGCAGCTTCTCACAGGCCATCTGAATAAAGAGATACAGTACAATACATTTATCACACATGTGAACAGGGCAGAGTTACTACTAGACAAACCTTTGTACAAAATGTCATTAAAATAAATTGTTTGCATTTATTTTGCCATTTGTACTTTAAAACAAGCACATGGTGTCATTGCATATCAGTTAGTTGGAATGGTTGAATTGATACATGTATTTAGTCAGCACTGTAGTGGATTAAATGCCTGAAACTTAATCTCTGAAATTTGAACTCTGCTGCAGGTGTAGGCCTTTAAAGTTGAGCTTAACAATGAAGACACCTACAGACCAGTTAGTGTTATAGATTCTGGGCATGCTAAAAGCAGAATAACATCCTACATATAAGACAATGCAATGTACAGACAGACGACAAATAATAAAGGATAAATAAATAAAGGAGAAGCCTAAATATAGCGAGTGCAGAGCCCATCCAAGGCACGAGGGGTCAGTGAATGGTTCGATGAGTATGAGACTGATGTGATTCATATGTTATGGCCTATCGCAGTCACCAGATCTCAAAACAAGTGAACACTCATAGGAGATTTTAGACCAACATGTTAGACAGTGCTCTCCACCATCATCATCATCATCATCATCATCAAAACATCAAATGAGGGAACACATGTTGAAAGAATGGTTTTCGTCTGTCTGTAAATATCAGTATAAACAAGATTAGAACAGCAGGTGCCTACATAATAACAGACTATAAATCACACATTTCAATATGATGCAAAAGCAGACAGCAATTACTGTGCAAAACGATATAACAACATATATTTTGAGTCAGCAGTGCATTCAGAGTATGGAATAGTGGGAAAAAGAAGGCATGCAACCTGTGTTTGTATACATACGCCATACTGGTGGTTGCATGTTGTTGTTGTGTGTGTATATGACAGAATGAGCGCATGTGTGTACCCTGTACTCTCCCAGTGCATAGTGGCAGGAGGCCTGTTGGATGAGGGCCCTGTGGTGCTCCAGACTGGCCTGACCTGAGGGGCTCTGCTGCCCAGTCTGGGGTTGCTGCACCGCAGCCATCTGGTGCAGGCTAGAGAGCGCCTTACGGTACTGTCCCTGGAGTCATACAAACACGTACACATAATCAGTATATCATCGCAGACAACTGAGGAGGCACATTCTTTAACAATTGTATAAATTATGTTTATGTTTTACCATATCCTGTTCTTGCTGTTCAAATTTGTATATAATTTAATCTAGAATACAAATGATAAGATAGAGAAAACATGTTTCTTGCCTGGTATATGATCATGTCAGTAAGGAATATTCTGAACCACAGCCAGCTGTCTGTCTTCCAAGAGGCACAGATCTTCTTGAACTCTGTTAAAATGCAATGTTACATTCAAATGATTAACACTTTTAACACTTATTCCTCCTAAAACACAGTTAAAGAAAGTTATATTGAGAATTTTTTTCAAAAGGTCATACGAATACTTCAGTAACTATTGTGGTTGTTAATTTATAATATTGTGTTGGAGTGACTGGCCTCTGTCTTGGTGGCTAAAACAGATTTGAACAGAAGAACTGTTTACCAGTTTCCAGGCCATCGTGGGAGTGAAGAAGGTCCCAGCTTTCCCTCGCTGTACGGAAACTGTCCAGAGTCTCTGACCAGCTGGGCATCTCAGTCTTGTTCACTAAAATGTGTCGACCGCGACCTTTTCCCAGTCCTTCCTCATCATCTGAGCTCTACAATGACACACACACACACACAGAGTAACAAAAAAAGTTTAAGGATGTGATCATGGCAGTCATATACTAAAATCTATTTAAGAACACATGCACATGAACGTGATTCATCAGTCTTTCTCTGGTCTCATAAAGCCAGGCAGAATTATATAAATGATTTCTAATCTGTCCTCACCATCGTCTTTTCTCTCCCATCTGCCAGTTTGCGTTTCTTATGTGCATGTTTCACGGGTCCTCTTTCCACCTCCACATCATTATACACGGAGCTCAAGTCCTCTACAAGGATCCACGGCCCCAAACTCAATGCATTCACACCTGCCAAACATACACATATCATTTGATTCTTCATCCATCTATTCATTGAAAAGACAATAGAGCTGCGTATGCTGAAGAACTAGAGTGAAATGACTGCAAAGACAGAGACGAACCCTGGAACAGTGCAGGCTGCACAGCTGAGACATAGAGGAAGGCGCTGCGGAAGAGAACAAGTGCAGCACAGATGACAATTTGACTGCAGCAGCGGGACCTCGTGTCTCCTTCCAGACCAGGCAGGTAGCGACACAGCTCCTTCACTCTCTGCAGCATATCCACGTAACTCCTGCAGCACACAAATAAAGAACACACCATTTCAAAACATTAATACTCACCAATTAACGGCAAATGCTATGCATAAGGTAAGTGACCATCTCTTTCCCTTCTTGACACGTGATGGAATTTGCACATATTTTTATAACACCAACATTGTCTAACTGAACTGTTTACTAGCATTTTGTAACTATTACTGGTTATTTTGTAATTTATTGTAGTATTATGTTGTAATATAATATAATATATTATATTATAATGTAATATTATATTTGTTTTGTATGTATTGTATTGCAACTCCATTTCATTACAGTGTATTCTGACTCCTGGTGGGTGTGTCTGATCTTATATGGACAGTTACATTTACATCAATGACTAAATATTAGAGTATTAACTATTACGTGTAACTAATAAAGGATTGTATATAACATGGATACAAAGCAGACTGAAAACAGTACTGTTTGACTGACAGGCAGACAGACTACCTCTGTCCCTTGTCTCCCTGCCACTCGCAGCGTGCTCCAACAACAGCGAGGATATCCAACAGCCTCTCCCAAGGTTCTGCTACCACTGACGACTTTTCCGACAGGCCGTCAATCACATAACGCTGGGAGCCACGGGACACACTGGGTGACTTCAGAGACCCACCATCTTGAGAGCCTGAAACAAAGAACAAGAGGAACAGAAACAAAATGTCAGGCAGGCAGTGAGTAGAAAATATATGGTGAGAGATCATACTGTAGGTTTAAAGTGATTGCACTGGGTTAGCACGAAGATAAAAAGGAAAGATCAACATCAACAGCTTTACCCTGTATCTGTACATCAGGTGAGGGTCCACGGGTAACATAGCCGATGTAGAATTCAGCTGCTTTGAGCATGTACTTCTGCATTAGGCTGGCTGGCAAGCGCATGTCCATGTTGTTTATGACCAAAGGAAGGACATCACACACTGTGATAGTAAGAAAGAATTAGTGTATAAGTCATTGCATATAGCATCACAAGTGAGCTTTGCAACTGAATGAAAAGTTTTAATGTTTCACTTACCAAAAAGTTTTCTGAAACAGTTGACAGGAGTCTCCACATTTTCTGATGCCTCCGCCTCTAGCAATGTTTCTCCTAGATTGACCTAAACACACAGCAAAATGTCTACAGTGAATGTTTCAGTGCCATCTTATCTAGGTTCAAATGCCATCATGTTATTATTACACACCCCGTGTTGGACCACAGACTCTGGAAAGCGCTTAAGAAGGAGGAGCAGCATCTCGGCCTTCTCCAAAGTGTTAAAACACTGCTCTGTGGCCTTCAGTAGCATCTCACACTGCACACGGCCAGGCAGCGTCTCAAAAAGCCCTAGGAGAGACAAACACACACACACATTTTCCAAAAAAGAACAATCCTCACGGTAGGGATGTTATACTGTATATTCATGTATGCATATGCATGCTAACAAGGCAGTTAAAGTCCTCTGACCTCGTAGAAACTGTGCATGTTTGTCCTGAGAGTCGCTGCGCAGGGCAGCTGTGATGACACTGATCTCCCGCCAAACAATAGGCTGATCTGGAAAATTTATAAACCTAAATAGATTTAAAAATAGAAATTGTTGGCAACTGTTAGCTCAGACTCCACAAAGGGCACTTAATATTAACACCAGTACACACAGAGATACACTGTAACTCACATGTCATACAGCAGTCTCCCTGCCGAAGATGTCCTCTCTGCATTGCGTTCAATGATGTACATTTCATACTGTGAAAACACATCAACCAAAATGTTAACAATGGACTCCAGTTTCAGGTTTATTTGTCACGTGCAGGTTAACACAGGGTCGAAGATACAATGAAATGTGTTGGATGAGCGGTCAGCTCAGCATTAAGAGCACTAACTGTGCAACAGCACGACACATGAAAGATGAAAATATCTAAAAAAAAAAGTAAAATACAGTAAAATAAAAATGTAGGTAAAAAAGAATAATATAAAAAAATGAAATATACTAAAATAGAACAAGAAAAATATGTATTAAAGTTCTATATACAGTAAAGGGGACAAGGTTGTGTTAAGTATATACAAATATTGAGAAGTATCACTATATAAAATAGGGGTGTCCAAACTTTTTTTAAAGAGGGCCAGATTTGACAATGTGAAGATGCCCTGGGGCCAATACTAACATTTTAAAAAGAAAAATTACCAATAAAAGTTACATGCAAATGCACTGTACTGAAACAATTTTATTTCATTATTACAATTATCTTTCTTTCACATCTGAAGTCAGATAACAAAGAATAAATTGTATGGAATATGTTAAACTTGCATGAATTTGATACAAATCTGAACCTCATGTTCATTATAAACATGAGTAATGCAAAGTCTGTTAACATTGAAGTTTAAAATGTATCACTCTTTGACAAAATCATTCAGAAAGTAATATTTTGTGTCACATCTACAGATCTATAACACCAGCAGTTATGTCCTTAGAGGTTAACGTTTAGTGCATTCAAATATTTCATTATGTCGACCAAAAACACCAAATATTCCAACCATACAGTATCTGACAATCCTAGCAGGCCATAAATAATATTATAAAAATGAAGCTTCAGGCCGCATAAAATCTAAATGCGGGCCGTGATTGGCCCCCGGGCCGTACTTTGGACATCCCTGATATAAATAGATATGAACATACTATATAAATAGGATATATTATAATCTTTAAAATGTTGATAATGGGGGTGGCATAAGTGACTACAGACAGGGTACAGTGACTACAGACAGGTGACTACAGACAGGTGACTACAGACAGGGTAAAGTGACTACAGACAGGTGACTACAGACAGGGTAAAGTGACTACAGACAGGGTGGTCAGACAGGTGTTTTACAGCATTGCACAAAATAATTACATGACTGACACATTTATATACATTTCTATGAATGTGTGATGTGTCTCCTTGTTACCTGTATGTTGAAGTCTGCAGGGTAAAGGGTCCTGGCGGTGATGAGCCATGCTTTTGCTGCACAGGGATCATCAGAGACCAGCTCCCGGGCTCTCTTCACCAGAAACTCGCAGTCTTTTTGTGCTGACATTTTTTACATGAAATGAGATTTCAATGCCGTAGAAGGAGACAAACTGACCACACACACAGTTCAATGTGTAGTTTGATGCATACGGTTCTCTCTCACACTCAAAGTCTCGGTGGATAAATTTCAAGTGGAAACTGTTGCCAACCTTTTGGCGTTAAGAATACAGCTAGCAACATAGGCTAAAGCTAGCGTCAGCGATAAGACGTAAACATCTCAGCCTGTTGTTGTTCACCTGACCATGCTCTACTATTCAACTGTCATATAAACACACAACAGGCCTGCACACAAATAAAAAGAATAACAACTAAAATTTCGCTTGAAATTAGCCGTCAAAGCTAGCTAGCTAGCTAAACACACATCCTCTAACAGTACGATAATGACGTCACTAGTGATGTGTCGATCGTGAACGAGCCGGTTCAAAGAGCCGGCTCCTGTCCGCGAGCCGTTAAGTGCTATAAATGCAATGAAAACAATTGGCTACAGCAATTTATTGATATTAGAAAATGTATTTTTTTTAACTTTTGAATACTTCAGTACCAAGGATGTATTGAATAATTTAAGTGATACACATACAAATCAATCAAGTCAACAGCGCTAAATTTGGCTGAATTTTAAAAAGGTATATGTGGTAAAATTAAGAGCCACTGGGGAGCCGAAAGAACCGACTCTTTTTGGTGAGCCTGTGTGATGAGCACAGCGGTTCGTTTGTTGATTTGTCACGTTTACATCGCACACAAGAGGGCTACAGCGCTGCACTAGTGAATTAACGAAATGACTCAAAAAAAAAAAAAAAAAAGATTTGTTCAATTAAGCGTCCGAGAGTAAGTGATCCGATTCAGTAAAAAGACTCGTACTTCCCAACACTATTAAAAAGAACCGAACTTTCCATCATCACTATACGTCACATCGTAGTCGTAAAGCTTGCAGGCCATCCTGCTTTTTACGGCAACATTATCCAAGCAACTGCCTGATTGCAAAGTCGTACCAAAACAACGAGAAAAATAGTTCGTTGAAGTTAATTTGGGGGATAATTTTCCAACCTAAACAACCTCCTATTCATACTGTAAAGCCTGCAAATGTGACAGAACCTCCCTGAAGTCAGCCGTTGCTTCATCCACACACTACTCTCAAATCTGCAATAGTGCGCATGCGCTAGAAATGCATTTTTCTGCTGTCATCTGCTGCTGCAGAGACACGACCTACAGTTGTGTCCCAATTACCCTGAGAATAACTGCACTCTACATGTCCAGGCACAGGACAGCGGCTGGCGTACACACGGCAGGTAAAAACTTAACTATGAACCCGCTGAACAAAAACTGTGCAACGATTGTTTGTTTGCCGCTTGACATTCAACGAAGTGTCCAAACCAGCTAGCCACTTAGCATGCTAGGTAGACACGTATTTTGCTGTAGTGTGCAGCCATTATATGTGACCCCGCTCTCGTGCCAGCCCTTCCTCTTTGTTGTCTTAAACATATAAACCACTTGTTATTAGCGGAACCGAGCAGGTCCTGTCACTAGCACTGTTGAGCTAAATTGGCTAACCTAGCCTAGCATTTTGAGCTAAGCGTGCTAGCCCCACATTAGCATTAAAATGACTAAATGTCCTTGATGTAACGGGAGTGTTATAACACATCCCGCCTTTATGTGTGTGTGTTAGCCTCTTGAAGACAGGACAGCAGACATGACACGACAAGATAATGTTAGCGGGTTCAAAGGAAGTGTTGCACAGAGGGCGTGTTCGCCTCAGATTTAGTTGTGAGAAATCATGTCGTGACGGAGTTGTTATTGTCTTAAAATTGCTCAAATCCGTTCATGCAGTAACACTACCAGTATGATAACGTGTTTGTTTGTTTTTATTCATAAAGTTATCTATAATGGGGAAAATACCTGCTTCCAGTATTCAAATATAACATCAACATGAAAACATCAGCAGTGTGCTCATTTATCCAAATTAAAATAACCCATTAATGTTGTAAAAATGTTAGGTGATCAAACAACTCCATGTAGTTGCTGTTGAGGAATTAAAAATTGTAACAATATTTTATTTCTTATAGTTTTAATATAATAGTTTTCTTTTAAAGGACTCTTACACGTCAGCAGCCATGTGGCAGCTGGGTTTGTCACACTGACCTAAAACTGTGTGTAAGGAGATCTGCACTTATATTCTGGTTAACATACTGTGACCTCTAATGACCTCACAGCCTTGCCACTACTGTCTTCTCTTTGGTCTATATATAGACAACTCTTACAACAGCAACTATATGTACTAAATGTATTTAGACTTATTGGACCTTGCTTTCACTGTCTGCAGATTTGTTTTTTCCATTAAACACAATAAAACGTAGAGTCATACATGGTGCTGTGTAATGCACATGTAATGAATGGTGTCTTCTGCCCTCATAGTTCTCTCCTCCCCTCCCTAACTAAGCTCAGCTCCTATCAGTCTTTTAAGTTGTGCAACAATTCTTATCAGTGGTCGGTTAGGAGAAGTCTGGTTATACAAGATGAAGGCAGGTGGCAGAGATTAAACAGTTTAGTCACATTTAGCATGTACGGGCCACTTAATGTAGACTAATATATTGATATTATAGTGAATGTTTTAATAAATAAGTTCTATCAGCACATATTTTTTTTGCAGATATGCATAAAGAAATTGTGCTATTGCTTTATTTAATTTAATTATATATTTTTGTTGTTGTTGTGTTGAGATAAATTCATATCAGTCAGAGAGGTATGTCTTTTTAAACTTTCAATTGTTGCTATATTGTGTTGATTGGAGTCCAGTTGAATCCCATTTGTTCTTTAGGAAAATGTAGGTGAGTGTGTCTGTACCATGCCCCCATTCTCATTGTGAAATTAGCATCTTTGTGACAGGTCATTACTGTCTAACTCACGTGTTCTGTCTCCATTTACTATCACACGAAGGCAAAAAGCCATAAAAATGATTTATAAGATATTTCCTCTCTTTAACAGGGTATATTTTTTACAGACGAGTGCAGTACTGATGCTGTGATGCTGGCGGAAGAGGCTTTGCAGCACTGAGCCTCCCATGGCTGTTAGCACCATGGACTCTGAGTCAGCCCGAACACCCCAGCCTCAGGCTGCCCTGACTAAAGGAGGCCACTCCCTCCTGCCTATTGGGCCTATGGGTGCCAGCCTGGGCCCTCATGGAAAGCACTATGTCTGCGGCTCCATTGCAGCGTTTACCAACATCATGGTGACCTTCCCCATCCAGAAAGTGTTGTTCCGCCAGCAGCTGCACGGTGTGTTGGCCACTGAGGCGGTGCAGCAGCTCCAGAGGGATGGGCTGAGAAATCTTTACAGAGGCCTGCTGCCCCCGCTGCTCCAGAAGAGCACTACAGTGGCAATCATGTTTGGCCTGTATGAGGACTTCTCTAGAGTCTTACTAGACCTGGCCGATGGCAGCGGTGTGCCGGTGCTGGTCACCCGAAGCTTTGCTGCGGCATTGGCTGGAACCACGGAGGCCATCCTGACGCCATTTGAGCGTGTGCAGACTCTCCTACAAGACCACAGGCACCACGGGCGCTTCAACAACACAGCCCACACCTTTCGGACACTTCTGTCTGAGTATGGTGTCAGAGAGTGCTACCGTGGCCTTGTGCCCATACTCCTCCGCAATGGCCCTAGCAATGTGCTCTTCTTCGGGCTCCGCGGGCCCATCAAGGAGCAGCTCCCAGAAGCCACTAGCCGGGCAGGTCACTTGGTTAATGATTTTGTGTGTGGAGGGTTGTTGGGGGCAGCCTTAGGAATCATGTTCTATCCATTAAATGTGGTAAAGTCCAGGGCTCAGGCTCAGGTTGGAGGAGCCTTCCAGCCTTGCAGGGCGGTGCTGCTAACAGTGTGGAGAGAAAGGGGTGGTAGTTTGGCCAAGCTCTTCAGAGGGGCCCACCTCAACTACCACCGTTCACTGCTCTCGTGGGGTATCATCAATGCAACCTATGAGCTGCTTTTGAAGATCATGTGAAAGGGGGAATGAGGACATAGAGAGGAGATGAAAGTAGGGAAAAAGCTGAATTGAAAGGAAACTACAAAGTAAAGAAGATGCACTTGCTGTCTGGCACTGTTTTTTGGGACACTGGAGTTTCCATGACTGAAAGACTGCAATGAAGTTGCACTTCTGACGGGGGCCAACGGTCAGTGTGACATAATCCACCTGCCATTGTTACTATTTACTGTTGTCAAAGTATTGAAAACAAGATGCACGCTTTAGCCTATACAAAACTTGTGCCAGGGTCCAATTGAAATGCCCCTGTTTGCTCTGTCTACAAAACTTTGTGGGAGCAAACTGAACTTGAACGCTTTTTTTTTTCTTTTTTCTTTTTTTTCTTTCACAGTTTCAAACAAAGGTTACTTGACTGGATTAACTGTTTTGTAAGAGAAGCTGTTTGTATGTGCTGTGTGCTGTGGTGTGTCTTGTCTTGACAATTTCCGTCTGTTAGACCAGGAGCACTTCCTCTGCAAGGCTGTTTTCTGCCACTTAACTGAAACACTTTTGTACTTCTGACCATTGAAATACCCCGAGATTTACTGGAAAGTAGAATGTTGGCCATTTTGTTTCTCTGTATGATCCATCTCCACCTGTATGCTGATGAGATCAGATCACTAATAATTGGTTGAAATGATTAAAATCGGTGATATACATGTTCTTGGAAATACTGTATAGCAAATTTGTGTCGGTTTATTTAATGAAGTGCTACTGGCAGAGTGTACATGTTATTGGAGTTTTGACAAGTGCCCATTGATGTATATGTGAGTAAAACACAGATATACCCAGATCTAGTCTGTTTTTTATAATTTATTGAAAGGGAGAGAAATAATATTGAATCTAAACTTCTATGACAACAAATATTCCCACAGAAACTGTTTGATTAATCTATCAAAAACCTTTGCAGCGTCAGACAGACTGTTCATATTAATTTGTTCATGCGCCATTGCTTCATTTGTTCTTTTTTGGGGGAGGATATTGTTCTTTTATTGAGTATAAAAGTGCTTCTCAATGTTTGTTTCTTTTTCTAAACTCAAATATTACTTGTTTTATACATGTATATCTCTCCCCTCTGCTCACTCTTGTATGTCTGTATCTCATGCTTGCTCTCCTCTCTGTCTGTAACGTCTGTTGACATAATGGGCTCAGATTTCAAGCTTGAGTAGATATAGTCACCACGCAGCAGCTCTTCCTCGGTCAGAGGAAGACCCAAAGAGTAAAGGCATGCTGCTCGGACACTGACAGAGAGACTGAGCTGTAATGGTGCTGAGAAAAGACTGGGGCAGAGGGTAATGTTCAGTGGCACAAAAAGCTCAAGCTGCCATCTAAATGGATGACTTGGCCTATATCTTCAGTTCTTTTCATTTTGACTGTCTACAGTATACGGTTTCATGAGGTCTTTTCAGGAATTTATATGATTTCCTCTGTATTGAATTAGATCTTGGAAGTGGGACACTAATACATAATGCTGTTCATTTTTGCCACATTTCCTGAAGCACAAGCCACCAGATCACTATAAAAATATCTAATGAAATGTTTCATATCTGTCCATTAAAAGTGTTGACAGTGAATACGTCTGTTATGTTGGTGTTTATGAGGATACGTTTGTTTTATCTTAATTCACCAAAGATGACAAATTTGTTTTTACTTATGTAATGCAGGCACCCATACGTTATGAAACAATGGCTTCTGTGTGTCTTATGACCTCTGTGCCAGTCCCCATTGTGACTAATACTTTACAGCAACATGGCTCATCTGGCTTAACTTGCCCTTGCCCAAATATGCCATACCATAATCCCTTTTTGTCATCAATCACACTGTAGTCAAGATGAATAAACTCAACACTGAATCATAATGACAGATGAAGCAAACATTGCGCAGTATCTGCACTACACTGTCAGACCGTGTTTTTTTAAATTTTTTTTACATGGTGCAGAGTGCGACTTTCTAGATTACTGTGTCAAGTAGTCAGACTGCAGATAATGATCAGATTAAGGGCAATCTGACATGGGGACTTTGGATCAAGTGGGCTTGAGCTGCTGTAGTTACAAAGCCTCTCAGCTCTCTTGTTGATTCTTTTCACTCACAAATGTCCTTCCGGCTAGCATCTTTGGCAAAATCTTATATTTTTACATTCAAATTCATTATTTAAATTGTATTTTAATAATAGGAGTGGCAGTGTTGCTCTACCTCAGATAGCTCTGTAAATAATTTAAAGACATTCCCAGTACTAAATGAAAGGAACGAGGAAAGGGAGACACGAGGCCTCGGTGCTACATTAATAGATTTGTGGAAGTGCAGCAACTCAATGCTGGGAAAGAAATCCCAGTAATCCTCATTAACAGCATAAGTATTTCAGTGATGGTACAAACAGGTTATTTAGATTACCAAAGCAAATCTTCATTTTCTTTGTTGTTTTTTAAATATTCACTGCTTGGTTTAATGTTCGGCTAGGATGTCTTGTGAGATTTGTGGAGACAGATTGAGGTTATTGCAGCTTAAATGACCTGGAAGTTGCTACATGAAATGAGTTAATAACTCGTCTATAGACAGAACCCAAACACCCAGATATTCAACATTGTTAAAGTCAATGTGTAATTTATTCCCAAACAATACATTTCTTGGTACATCGACTTCATTATATGTGAATATGGAAAAGTGACTGCTCATGTAGAAACACACTGTCTTCATTGAAAATGAAATGCTGTTGATACAATGTTACCATACAGAAACAAAACAAAGTGGTGACACAGGCACTCTTCTCTGTTTGGGCCTGCTTTGTGAACAACTAGAGATGCTCCTGAGACATACAGTATGTCTTGATGTTAGTGCTGTGATGGACACTGCTACACAACATTACGTCCACGGCAAATGGAAGCTCTGAAATCGTTTTTTTTTTTTTTAAGCATGGCCACCTCAATAAAATTGCCCTCAGTCATCTGTTTGGAAGATCAAAATATACTACCTATCTCCTCTCCAGCTGTCACTGAACACTGAAGCAGTCCTTATTTCAGCTAATACACTCAGCAACTGCTGACTGATTTGACTTAATTACCTTTTTGTTGTCGTAGGTGGCTCAAGTATATCCTCCAAATCGGATGGCTCATTAAATGAGTTGGCATCATGTGATATGGACGAGCTGATTAGTGAACACTGTACATCAGCAAACTGATCAAGCAATGTAATCCTTTTGCGGACAATTCACAGACATCAGTATAGACAGGAGTCTTTATATTGACAAAAATGCTAATGCCATGCAACTTTGCAGAATGTTGCAATCCATAATGCAGTAAGTTTTCTTGAAACAAGACAAAGGCCAACATTCCAAACAAAGAAAGCACCCATTATATTCAGACAAACATAATGCAGCTATTGTTGTTTTTAATGTTAGCACAAAACAACAAGAATACAGTATGTGGAGGGGGTGGGGAGTTTATGTTTGCATAGCCATAAACTAAGGTAAAGACAGAATAGGACACAAAGATATAAATGTATATCTACACGTCTGACCCCAGCGTACAGCAGTCAGTCCATCTGTCAGTCAGTATGTTAATAAGGTGGCGTGCCCAAAGAGGAAACCATAGTGGGGAACAGTTGTGGCTCAGTGTTTTAAGACTTTGGATCTTTGCTACATCTGGACATAGTTTAACAGTCACCCTTGTGCCGAGTCAAAAACGCTTTTTTTTTTTGTTTTGTTTTGTTTTCACTACATAAATAAGGTCCCCTGTTTTGCTCCCTGGGCCTCATCCACACATTCCAAGAAAATATATATGTAATGTCCTTTGGATGAAAACTAGATTAATGTTATAATACTGCATACGTTTGGGAGTAATGGGGAGCATTTCCAAGAAGCATTCACTCAGAGTCAGTCAGGATCGGGGAAGGGGTAGAAAAAACACTTTACACAAGGGTATGTGTCTCATAAAAAGGTGCAATCTGTAACAGTCAAAAGTGCTCTCCCTGCTTTGTAATGGTATAGTTTTGTATCCCATTTATTTGTGACTGTAATGTTGAAAAACTAAATCCTTAAAAAGGTGCGATCCCTGCACATATAAAACAAATCAGTTAACAACTGTATTTTGCAAGAGTGATAAAGTATATTTTCTGTATTTTGTCAGTAAAACGTACTGTCATACTAAACTTGAAAAATGACAATTTACAGATTACACCTTGTGGAGTGGAGGAATCTTTAAAGCAGCAAAAGATAACATAATACTGTCTCAAAGAGAAGGAAAAATAAAAAAAAATCCAGTGACATCCATAGGTTGATTTTTTTTTTTTACACCAGAGACCTGCACATCACAGACCATGGTGCAAATATTGTAAAAATAAATACATAAATACATACATGGGTAATCCATCCTTACATACATACACATATTGTATCATAAAATAAGAGAATTATCAGATAATTATAAAATTCATATGTACAAATGCATAGTCCATATGCGTCCAGGAAGAGGCCAAGCAATGAAGTTTCCTCTCTTCGTTTAGGGTTTTGTTTGGTGTATATATTTTCCAAGTGGGTATGTGTAATGTGGGTTAAAGTCTGTGCTGTGGTGTGCATGGCACTTACTGTACAAGAACACAGGAGTTACACACCAGATCACTCTGTGCTGTTTCCTCTTGTCTCACCTCTAGAGTCAGTGGGTTATTAGTGGGTAAAAGTTCACAGGTCAAAAGTTGAGAGGTACGTGCCCAGGTGTGTCCGAAGTGTCTAGTGTGCGTGTCCGGAAGAGCTGTGTGAGTGCGAATACAGAAGAGATGAGTACAGTGCAACGCTTGGCTAGTAGCCTCACCCCATCACTCTCCCCGTGACCCTGTACGGACCCCATGAGGCTCACACTCCTTCCCCCAACCCCAGCTCCAGTTCCAGCTGTCTCAACATCCCCAACAAACTCCCGGTACAGGCCCACTATCTCCTTCAGCTTGTCCATGGGTTCCTGGCTGTCATCGTCCTCATCCCTGTGGACCAGACTTGCATTATTGCACATGTCACAACCAGGGCAGGGGTTTGTTCGCAAGCAAGCTGCTGACAACTGAACAAGGGCACTGAAGCTGTTAGATAAAGAACGTAGGGCTTCATCAGGAGCCCAGCCTACACGTGTGGCTCGCTGACACCCAGATGCCAATCGTCGAGCCTCCGCCTGGAGAAGACTCCTTTCAGCCTCCGTCATGGCAGCAGTGCTTGTCCCAGTACAATTTGGGTCGGGGGCAGTGGTAGTACTGCCTTCAGTTCCATTGTGATTTAGGTCTGGCCCCATTTTTAGGTCTGTGAGATCTTGCTCTATACAAGATGTTTGTTGGGGTTGTTCAAATGCTCCCCTCTCTAAGACCAGCAAAAGTTGGTCTATATCTTGACGTAGAGAGGCAAAACCTCCTTTCAGCCCACCATAGTTCTTGTTGGTTAGTGAACGAAGAGGACAACCAAGTGTGGTTGTGGGGGAAACTGGACGAGAAACTAGGGGACTGAGTTCAGAAGAGGCAGTGGAGAAAGTAGAGAGGGGACGAGGGTTGTCCCGAAGCAGTGACAGAATATTGGGATTCGGAGAAGGTGTTGTCGGAGAAGAGACAGCTGCAGGCCGGGCTGGTTTGGGGCGCGTGCGGCGGGAGAACTCGTAAACGGTAAGCTCCTCGTCAAAGCTCACAACATCCTCAGTGTCACCACTGAAACAGTTGGCGTAAACGGTGTGGCAGCCACAAGCCTCCCGGTGTTGTTGTGGAGGAGTAGTATCTGCATGTGAGGAGGTTGGTGAGTCACCTCCAATTTGCATGTTAGACACACCTCCCAACCCCACTGCTGAATGGGACCGTGACTGAGGCTGCTCTGATGAAACACTACCACAGTGTGTACTATTTTCTTTAAAATTCAGATTAGGGTGGGACCCGTTTGTCCCATTGGCCTTCTTCATGTGTGAGGTCACCTCCTGGGCCTCTTTGATGGTGGCTATGACAACTTCAGCCCCATCCTCTAAAATCTTTCCTTTTCCTCCTGATTTTGAGGTCTCCATCTCTTTTTCCTTGACAGGGGTCTTGTTTAAGTCTGATAAACCACTGGCTACAGACAAACCAGAGCCGAATCCAGATGTATCTCCATTGATGGAGCTAGTGGAGGGATAGTCCAGAGTTCCCAAAATCTCCTGGGAACGAGTCATATACCAAGGTAGAGCCTGGATCTTCCCTCTCAGGGCAGAAGCAGGTAGTCTGCCTCCGAGGCTGGAGGAGCTGGTCCTCAGGTCTGATCCTGATCCAGATCTTCCAGGCTCTCTGCTTTCTAGGCATCCTTTGGAGTTGGTTGAAGTGAGGGAGGTGGTAAGAGTGACAGGTGCATCTGTATTTTTAGGTGACAGGCTTTCATGACTCAGAGAGACCCTCCTGGGTCCTGACTGGACGCTGCCATTGCGGTTACTCCAAGGGTGGATTCCATTTGGTGGACTGATGCTATCCTTAAAGATCCCTTTGTTTGGATCAGTTGGGGAAACAGGAGAGCTAGCAGGTAGTGATAAGGGGTGGATTTTGGAGGAAGAAGTGGGTTTGGGGGGCACTGGAGGAGGAATAGCTAGCTTTGTACCAGAATTAGAGTGAGGGATGGAGGGTAGGTTTGTTGGCTTTTTTGCATGAAAGACAGTCCCATTGCTTTGTCCCTCAACTTTAGCAGTTTCCTTTTCATCAGAAATGGATGCTTTGTCATTGGAAACAACATCTGCTCCATTCTCATGCATCAGATCTTTATTTTGTTTTGGGCTGTTTTCTTGCTTCTTTGTTTGTGGTGTTGTAATCGGTGCTGGTTGCTTGCTGCACCGCACTGCTGTGATCAAGGGTGACGACAGCGGGAGTCCACCTGCCCCAGATGTGACAGACTTGAACTCCATGGTGTCTGGCTCCATTTCCAGGAGTTCAGAAGACAGACGTCCAGAGGCATCCCCATTGCAGTGGGCATATGATCTCCCATGCTGGGGGGATTTGGGAGGAATGATCTGAGGTTTGGGAGGCAGCTGGGGCTTCGGTGCCAATGGTGGTTTGACCTTGACTTCAGGTTTCTGTGATGGCTTTGGTGGGCTGGGCTTTTGGTTGCTAAGTTGATCTGTGGGGCCTTTAAGTGTCTCCACTTCCTTCTTGATTTTAGAGACCAGGGCTTTATTGGCAAGAGGAGAGGATGGTGATGGCTCTTTCCCTGGGAGACCTGGAGGAACATTCCAGCTTCCACTCAACCGATTAGCATTCCTCCGGTCAGCCAGCTCAGCGTCTGTGAGAGACAGAGATAAATAAAAAGAAAAGGAAAGAAAGAAAAGAGAAAGGCATCAGTGCATTCACATAAATGTCCGCCACCTCCTTTAATCACAATGTCTCATTGTTGTCACGTGTTGTCATCGCATGAAAACATCAAACATGCCACCGTAGACAAAAACATGACTTATTGATCTGCAACGTTATAAACAAACCTGATAGATCAGGAACTGGAGGAGTAAATCTCTCCTGAGCATCAAAAAACTCATCCTCAGACTCTGAGACAGTGTCTTTGACAAACAGAGCTGGTTTGGGGTTAGGTGAAGGTGTCAGGAATAGACTATCTTCGTCCTTGGAGAGACGCTGCTCAGCTTTTTCTGCTTTGTGTCCAGGAATTGAGCTGGTCCTTAATGGGACTTTGGGTGGGGTTTTTTTCTTTCTTTTAATGGGTGATCTGTCAAAGGGCGTGCTGTCAATCATTCTCAAATCTCTTGAACTAGGGATCTTTGAAATGCGTCTGAGTTCCTCCATTCCATGCTCTTCCTCCTCGTCATCATCATCATCATCATCGCTAGTGGCTTCAGGTGGACTAGGGAGGAAATCAGCCTTGGAGAGCTCAGCAAAGCAAAGGCAAGAGTTGTCATTGCCACGATAATTGAGGTTGGTGGGTCGCAGGGGCCCATGGTGGCGTTTTGGCTCCAGGAGGTAGGGGTGGTGAACGTCCAAGCTTGGTAGATCCTCGCTTGTGCATGGTCCGCGGAGCGCATCCCGACGAGATGGCGCTTTGGCCGCAACACTACTCTCCTCCAGTGCAGCACTCAAGGAGCCACTAGACAAGCTGGAGAAGCTGCTGGTGACCCGTGGGTCAGTGTGGTACCAGGTGGTTTCCAGGTTCATTTCTTCATCAAAAGTACCGAATTTACGTAGACCACTTCCTGTCGCTCCTTCTTCCTCTTCACCCTCATGTTCCCTACCTTCTGTTGTCACTATTATCTTCACTTCCTGTTTGCCTTTGTGCTCCTCCCTCTCTTTTCTTTCTTCTTCTCTCCTCTTTTCTTCCTCTTCTCTCCTCCTTTCTTCCCAGTCCTGACTTGCTGGATCTGGGCGTTTGTAATTATGCGAATCCATCGGGTCATCCTCATCTGTTGAATCATCTGAGTCACTACAGCAGCGAGACACATAACCTAGTAGCACCAAAAAAATACAAACACCAGACAAGCATCGCAAAAAAAATGTGTTAGTCTATTAGCAGAACAGAATCATGCTTAAATTATGATGATATAATATGACTGGCTTTTCTATCCGTACCCATACAGGCTGTTGACATTTCATGTGAAAAAAAGTCTATCAAAAGGCCGAAGCCAGAAAGTGATTAATTAAAGTGAAACAATTTTTGCTCACTTGATAGGGATTCATAGCACACGCCCTCTATTACGGCG
This sequence comes from Miichthys miiuy, assembly GCA_036365135.1. Classification (NCBI taxonomy): domain Eukaryota; kingdom Metazoa; phylum Chordata; class Actinopteri; family Sciaenidae; genus Miichthys; species Miichthys miiuy. The sequence continues at coordinate 14,500,356 of CM071611.1, forward strand.
AACCTCCCACACACACCTTCTTCAGCAGGTATCCGGTGCACCCTCACTTTTGGGCGCCCCAGACGGAAGACACTGACACTGGGATCCACCAGGAGTTTGTAGTAGCCTCCCAGCAAACACCCTAAGTCTTTGGCTGCCAGAGAGTCCATCAGTAAGGCAAATGGCTGAGAGGAGGAGGGCATAGCAGAAGATAAGGTAAAGCGGTAGTGATTAAAGCCAAAGGGTAAGGGACAAAAGGCAATGGAGTGGGAGAAAGAGGGAGAGACAGTCACCTTTGAGTCCAGTGAAATAGCTTTGTATAGCTACCACACACCCCCTTAGGCTGTATACTATACTGTGTATTGGAGGAGAAATGCCTGACCTATATTTACTCTAGCATGGGCTTTGGCATAAATGTGGTGTGGTGAGTGAACATCCATTTTTTCGTATCTGTGTTGGTGTATAAGTGCCTACACATTTATGAATAATAGAGCCCAGTATCTCGATGACCATGTACATGAATTTAATGTCTTCCATACCTTCATGTCGTGCAGTGAGATGCGCAGTAGGCTGACTTTGTCCGACTCTGACAATAACTCCACTCGGCTGATGCTGCTGAACTCCACCAGTGTAGAAATCACGTTGAGCTTGTGGTTGATGACCTGACTCATCCCATACTTGGCTCCCACCAGCAGGCTGACTAATACTTCCCTGTCCTGAAGCTGAGTGTAGGCGAAAGTAAGAAAACATACATCAGAACAGAAATGAAAGGACATAAGATAAATGTGTTATATAATGACATGGTCTAATATTAAATTTGAATCATTTTAACTGGTTATATAGTGTATGATTTAGCAAATGGACCCACCAGGCCACATCAGGCTCCTAAACCTTACCATCATTGTAGCTGTATATGATCGTCCCCCATATGAAATGAGCTCTCCCAGCTGAGTGAGGTAGGCCAACCGAGCCTGAGTAGCAGATATTACCTACAATGCCACGGGGGACATGGGAGAAGAGGGAAGAGTAAGAAAGACAGCAGAAGGGAGAAGACAAGGGAACAAAATGAAAGAAAACCACAATATGTCCCAGTTGACTCACTGGCCAATAAAGCATCATCTGAAACACTCTACAAGCCCTAGAATTACTATTTCCTTTTTAATTACTCTCCGCCCACCATTTATCTGTCTACCAACCTGCTGTCACTCCATATACCACTTTAAACCTCAGGGAGATTAGCAGTCAGTAAGTGTCAGCTAAAAAGTACCCTAAAGCCTCTACTAAACTGTCACCATCTATCTCTTTATGCCTCTTAATGCTCCCTTCCACTCATTCATCAGTTTATATCTACCTTCTGGCGTGGCTCTAGCAGGGACTGAATCTTTTTGAGGTGGTAACTGATGGCTTTCCTCAGGTCCTTCTCCCTCATGTTGCCCAGCAGTGTGGGAGAGATGAAGCTTTCAAGGCCAAACTCCTTCCTGTCATGACCACACACACACACACACACACACAGGAATAAAAAGTTACCTTAGTGGCTGCTAAAGTTGAATTTGAACTCCAGTACCCCACATGCACTATGAACTTGATTTTAGTTAATCAAAAACAAGTAAATATTGGTGCAGCATTTGAAAGGCAGAGGAACTCTCTGACTCAGAAAAATGTGGAATTGCAGGAGAGCTAACAATGAAAAGGATGCAGCTAATCACAAGTACAGCCTTCATATTACTAAAACACCAAACTTTACTCTTATTTAATTTTGTCTTGCTGGTTTGTCAGGTTACTACAGATATTAAATACACATACAAATCGTTAAAGGTGAGGCATAGCTAGCTCACCAACTCAGTGTGCACTTGTTGGAGATGTGGACAGTGTTACATGAAAATGTAAAAGTTTGTAACATGGTGACCTCATACACATATCTGCAACACATCTCTGAGTTAATCAGTAAGCGTACCTAACAGTAATTAAGCTTGAAATTTGTGCATTAAAACAAAATACAGCCTTTACTAAAACTAAAAAAAAAAGCAGACATATCTGCTGATGTTGTTTATTTCCCCACAGTTGCCACTAGATGTTACTAACATACATATTTTAACTGAATTCAGTGCAGCTGTAACCATGACTGCACCATCAGTTTAATTTGAAGTGAAAAAAGCCTGCGTCTGCGATACACACAGTATTTATGACTTATATAACCATATTAATCTATGCACTGTGCGACAGTGGGGTGGTCTTTGGGATCTGTGCTTATGTTTTTGTGCATTTACAGCATTTACAGTGTGAAGGAGAGAGACGGAGAAAGACAGAAACCTTTGATCCACACACACTAAATAGGACAAACCCTTTAGCACACACACAGAACACTTTCCAATCACATTAATAGATTAAGTATTGAGCGTGCACCCTTATCACACAAATCACAATGATTGCAGCAAAAGAACAAGCTCCCTAGATGACCAAAATTACACAAAACTTGTATTGAGGGTGCTGGAGTAGTGTCCTACCAATATGACACTAAAATGACATGCACACACAAACACATAAACTCACGTAATATTCTTGATAGAGGCCCTAGTTTGTCCACAACTATCTAGTCTCTCGTGCATGTGCAGGGCAGCCAGGCGGAGTGCAGTGTTACACTTCATCTCTACTGCGAAACGCTCCTGCAGCACGTCCCCAACACTCTGGAAACACACACAATCACAGCATAATGCATACAGACATTACGAATAAACATGTGCGTTACAGTTAACATACCAAAGCCCAATTGAGAGGCATCATATTTCTATATTTACATGTATAATAGACAAACATACAGTACATCATGTCAGATATCTCAAAACACACAGCACATGAGCATCTTTATAAATAAATCAACACTGGGACACCCAAACTGACATTTATACAGCAAAAATAAACACAGCAGGAAGCTAAGACTCCTCACAGAACAATACATCAACATGACAGAAGTGGCACTCCCAGTGGATCTATTTTTATACTGCTTTTTAGAGCAGGTTTAGAGCACACTAGAGCAAATTGCCAGATCATTTATTAAACATTGGATACACAACCATAAACAACTATTTCTGGCAAGTGGCAAGTGGAGTTTTTTTTTACTGTATGAATATTTACACTTGGTTTCCATATGTAATTAAGGAGAACGGGGTCGACTTCTCTTTGAGATCTCAAAGATGAGGAGAGAGCGAAACAGATGGACAGATAGCAGAAATTAGCCTCTGACCTGTAGAAAGAGGTACTCAAAGGCAGAGGGGTCATCCTGCAGCAGGTCCGTGGGGTCTCTGGGGATGAAACACACTCTGAACAGACATCTGTAGTCATGGGAGTCTTTTTTCTGCACCACCTGGTGACCATAAAAAAATAGTACAAAGATAAAGATGGACACAAGCTCTAAAATTTAAAGCAACAACAATTCATCCAGTCTTAGCTGTTGTCAATAGGTCTAGTGTAACTGCTTGAGAGTAAAGTAAATTATACATAATATAAACAGCCATCCACAACTACTGTATGTTTGTGTGTTCATTTGTTTACTTCACCTTCTGTATGAGCTCGTCTTCGTGCAGCAGCAGCAGCTTGGTGATGCTGTACTGTTGCTCTAGCACCAGGGCAAAGTACTCAATGGCCCGGATGGACAGTTTATCCTTCAGAGTCAGAACAATGTCCTGGAATGGTGAAAAAACAATAGTTCAGCCCCCCTTAGATAAACATGTTTCATCCCAGTCTGCTGATGGCAGATGGTCAAATCTGATTCCCCTCTCAGTTTCGCTTGCCCTGGGAATACAAACTGAAATACAATACAAAATCTGCTGAAACAATAATAATGTGCTCATGAAGACAAAAGCAGACGTGGACCCACTGGTGGTGAGTTACTGACGCAATGATCTCATTATGATGATTGTATACAGTAAATCTCTTAGTCTGCACATGCCCAGCTGGAGATAGCGATGACATCTAGAGTTACTCACAAAATCCAGCTCGACAAATGATTCAGCTCTGAGTCACTGCACACTCTTCTCCTCACTTTTAAAAGTTTTAGAACGTCCTCCTCCAGAAAGCATATTATATAATTAAGATTTTTTTTTATATTATTCCACAATTAAGAACAGCTAAGAAGAGTCTACCCACACTCTGACACCATTGGGGCAATCACACCATAACTTGTCGTGTACTTAATTGCAAAATACGCCCACTTGTTTCAAGAAAGCCTTTGACAACTACAGTAGATCCATTGTTAGGTCTCATAATGCTTGAGAGAACTGAGGGGGCCACTGAATGGATCTTCTGAGGACAGTAATGTAGGCAGCGCGTCAGATACTGTAAAATTTAGCAACATTTACATAAAAAAAAAAACAGAGATTTATCCATCTATACTCTCTAAATTTCATCTAATGGTTGCTTTTTGCATTTAAGATAGATGTAAATTCAGCTTATTCAGCATGGTAGGTTTTGTCATATAAATGAATTGTCTTCTCATTGGCTTTCTTGGAGCGCACAGGTATTGACAAACATGCCAGGTGCTCAAGAGTGATGCTTCGACCTCTTGGGCCAACCAGTAACAAGATTCATCATCCAGTTACCCATCCTGCATTCAAAAATAATCAAAAGTGACCCAGTAGTGTAGCAGTTAAGGCCCTTTACTTTGACCTTCCATTATCAGTGTACACCCAGTCTAAACCTGTGTAATAAGTTATATACCTTGACAGTGGTGGTGTTGTCAAACTTGAAGGCCTTGGTCTGTCCGTTCTCTAAGTAGACCTTCAGAACATTGGGCAGGAAGAGAAGAGAGTTTCCCTGCAGGAAAGAAGTGAGAGGTATCATTGTGGTTGGACAGGAATCAATATCAAACAAGGAAAGATAAAATAGGAAAAGGGCTCATGACAGCTTAGAAAATAAGACAGATACAGAAATGAGAGTCATTCATCAGTGGCTCACAGCGGCTTTCACTCCCACCTGAGTGTGCCCGTTGACCACAACCTCCTCTGCAAAGCGCACTTTAACTGGATTACTCCTCAGACGAGCTCTCTTCTCTGCTGACATGATGGATGACTTGGGATTCTGCAAGACACACACCAGGTCCATTATGCAAGGGCCGGACCACGGACTGAGATGTGCACACTTGTCGAGTTCAAACCAATTACACCGATTAATTTTTGAGACCGACAAACAGCCACAGCGGTAATCAAACAGTCAACACATGTTTAGCAATGTGAATGTCTTTAATCCTGTCAGAAGATGTGAGCTTACGGTCACATGCTTGACAACACACAGTAGGCTTATATTCAAATCAGGATGGTGTAATGACTTGTGGGTGTGTGTGTGTGTGTGTGTGTGTGTGTGTGTGTGTGTGTGTGTGTGTGTGTGTGTGTGTGTGTGTGTGTGTTTGTGTTGAAGGGGTGTCATCAATGTCTTCCTTGTACTCACTGTCATGTGCCGCAGGATAGTCACAGTGATACAATCCTCCAAGTCCCTGGGAGGGAAAAACACACACACCCACACACACACACAAGCAGTCACGTGCACACAAGAGAGATCATTATCTTTCTGTCCTGCTGTCAAGTAAGCACTTTCTCCTCTGACCTTTGCTCTTAACTTGCTAAGCCTTTCTCACACACATTCTCGAACATGAATCATCCGCACACAATCTCAGAAATACACTCCAGCAAATTAACCATGACACTGCGTTTAGTCACCGGACAGACCGGACACACCGGTACTATGAACCTGTTCCTAGTAACTGTAGAAGTGGATTCTCATTGTCCACAAAAGGTCATTTAAATACTTGTATTTTAGACATACAGATAGATCATGGTGATTTATCTCTGTGACCTTTCAATTAAAAGCCATGCCATTGATATCTGTTGTAAGATTTTATTTTAACACACTAACAAATCAAATTAAAAATATACAACACATATTTGACATCCAAGTTAATAATATACTGCCTACTCTCAATCAAAATTATTTTGTCCTGTAAGACAGAAGATAACATCACTGCAGTCCCTCTCACCTTAGGATGTTTTCCACCTGCTCGTCGCTCAAATCCTCCAGCACTGTATCATTAATCTGCAACACCTGGTCCCCTGGGTACAGTATCCCATCTGCAGGACTCCCTACACTCACAACACACACACACACACACACACACACACACACACACACACACACAATGAAAAGAGTGAGCGTTTGCATAAAACAAAAACCCAGCTGCGCACGTGGGCTTGCACTTTCAGTTTAGATAAAGGGAGATATACACACAGATATGGGACATGCACACACATACACACACACACACAAAATGACACATATGGTTATTCAACACGGCTGACTCAACAGTGTTCAGCTGAGCTCTCCAGGATGTGAGGGGTTACGGTTATTCTGGGTCTCATCCAGTTCGGCTCCGCTCTGCTTTCTCTAGTTATTTATACTCATTTGTCTTCAGGCAAGAGAGCACGACTGAGGCGCAGCAGTTTCAGCCTGCTCTAACACACACACACAACACACACACACACACACACACACACACACACACACACACAAACATACTAAATGTATGTACATGTAAACACACATGCCCATGCACACATATTTTCACACACCCCGTCTGTCTGGCAAAGCCCTGTCTGATCCTGATTTTTGACCCACTGACAGTATCCCACACTGATTTGCACACACACACACTCACACACACACACACACAAACTACACATATTCTCTCTCTCACCAGACAACCCCACCCCCCATTGAGCTCTCATGTCAATTTTCCAATATCCTGATTCTTGCTGTTTTTCAAGTTCCCTCCCGCCCTCTTTTTCTTTTTCTATGCTTCGTCCTCATCCACCACTTTTCCTCTCACAGTCACCTCCACACCAGCAGCACCTCGCTGACTCCTCCTACACCCAAATGCGTCACCCACCTTTCCTTGCCTCTCTGTTCACACTCATTATTTTTTTCTCTCTTTGGCAAAATTTGCACTTTGCTCGTTGACTGTTCGTTGCTGTGTCTTCCTGCTGGCATCTTCTCTGTCTATTAAATCCTGTTTTCTGTTATCACCTCTCTCTCTCTCTCTCTCTCTCTCTCTCTCTCTGGCAGCAGCTAGCAATTACAGACCTAGTAGCAGGGTGGTACCCTCCTCTTGGGGCATTTATCAGCTTATTCTACAGGATAGATATAAAACTAACGGGTCAGCATCTCTCACTCCTCCACTCCCTCTCGCTCTCTCCTGTCCCCCCCTATCAAAGTTGCTTAAATGAAAAGTGATTGAATTTAGAAGGATGAGCAGGTGGCTGTGTTGTTTCTATGGCTTCTCTGGCACCATGCCTTGCAGTTTGAATGCCAGGAGAGTCAATGCGTGTGTGTGTGAGAGAGAGAGAGTGTGTAAATCTGTCTTGCTGTAGGCGATTCACTGTTGCATAAAGCAGGTGGCCATTTGAAGAGGAAGCAGGAAAACAAAGTGCACTCATCCACACAGACAAACATGACACACACACACACAGACACATACGCCACCACCATCACCACACACACACACACCCCGTGTACCTGTGGCAACATCCCTGACCAGCAGAGGTGCATTTGTGGTGAGGGTGAAGCCATGTCCAGTGCTGCTGTCCAGGACTGGGTCCCTGGTGATCTGCAGCGTCAGCTTGGTCTGGAAGTTCTGATTGGACAGACTGTTGGAGCGCTGTGATCTCCCATCGCCTAGCAACCGCTCTCTGAGGAGGTCAAGTAGGGCAACAGGTTACCTGACTGGAGGCTACAACACCTTGGTCATCAAGGGATCAATTCAGGCAGATCAAAGACGAGACAGTTCACTGTGAGTTCAACTTTCATCACTTTTTACAGCAACATCTTTTCTTTCACAAATCATTGCCTTCTTTATTAAGCTGACTATAAAGAAGTAATGAAATCTATTATGGTATAAAATAATTTCATATTGGAAACAACATCTTCACTGATGGTTTTTACAGAGATTTTACAGCTGCAAATAATGTTTTCATCATTGATTAGTTGGCCATTTACTACATTAATTGCCACTTAAATTGTCGATTTGTCTATAAAATCAGACAACTGTGAAAAAAAGCCCATCACAATGTCCCCTTAGCCCATGGTGGCATATTCAAATAACTAATTTTGTTCAAACAACAGTCCAAAAGTCAGAGATTTGGTTGACAATGATAAGAATCAGAAAAAAAGCAAGAAATATTCAAATTTAAGGGGCTGTTACGTGCAAACGGTTGCCATTTTTGCTTTAAAAGTGACTCAAATGATTAATTCAATACCAAATGTAATACCAAAAGACATTTGGTCAAGTACTATTTGCTTCAAAATATAGCAAAAATTTGATGTTAAATGGTTATAGAAGTTATTGCAATTCATCACGAGGGGACCTTGAAATATCTGCAGCAACTTTGACACCAATCTATCAAATAGTTATTAATAGATATTTCACTGTGAACCAAAAACGTGAACCTTGTGGAAGCAGTGGAAGAAAAGTCAGAGGATCACCAAAGTCATTAAAAATTCATCATCTAAAAACCATGAATGTCTCACCAACATTGAATGAATTAGCAGGACAAATATATTGTACACTTTATAAATAACCAACTCAACCAGCAGTCAGAGAGCAGAGGTCATATTCATGTAAACTAATGTACGCCATCAGCTCAAACACACCCTGGGAATATACAGTATCTGTATATGCATTTAAATCTAACAGTGGCATCTGCTGTCCTGGTCAGCTGCTTGTGACATTATGAGACTTTTTCCCAAGATTCACTCACGAGGAGCTTCCTCCTCAGCACTGCCTCCTCTGCTGAGAATGAGAAACCACTCGACAAGGGAATGAAGGGCTCTTGAAAGCATATTTGTGGTCCACTGCGGGGTGTGTTTGTGTGTGAGAGAGGGACAGTTAGGTTTTGAATATGGACTCAACTATGTGTCGTGTGGGTGTGGGGAGAGGATGTGGCGTGTTGTGTGTGTTCATACACATAGGTTAAAAAATAAACTCTTTTTTTTTCTACATCTGTTCTGATTTTTAGGGTTTTTTTTAACAGTGAAACAATGTACTAGCACATTTTCTCAGATAAAACATTAGTATGGCTACATTTCTTTTATTTTAAATGATATATAGCACACATCCCACATTTATACCCCACTACAGGATCTGGCAGCGAGCCTAGAACTGGATAATGCTGTTTTTCTCTCCTCTCTATCCCAAACTTGATTGTTTTATCTGTTATTGTCGCAGTGCTCTGTGTAAGGGTCAGCATTTTCTGCTACATGTGGCTGTGTGGTGCCAACATTTTCTGCTGTATATCTTCTCTATATTATCACTCAGATCACACTGATTGTAAGCTAACTTGAACAAATAAAGTGACCCATGAGGTGCTGGCATTCATGTGTGAACATTCAATATTTCACTCAATGTGGGATGCAAAAGATTACAGGGAGTATTTTTACTCCAACTTTTGAACTTTCGCCCTGAGCTCTGACCCTCGTTCATTCTGTACCTGCTAAGCGACTCCCGAGTGCGACGTATTATTGTTCCCACCACCTGCTGCACCCGGCTGGCCCCCCGAGCTGGAGACCTGCTCCTACATCGCTCCTTCTCCTCCATTTATCTAAAGAGACAAAGAGAGAGAGAAGGATATGAGTTGCAGACATAATCCCAACAAACAAAACACAGAGAGAAAAGGAGACGTGGAAAGAAGATAAAAGGATTTGGATAGGAGGAAATAAGTTAGAAGCTGTTTAGAGTTTAACTCTTGTCTTGTCGGACTGTGCAATCAGCAGCATAATTGTGCTCCGGCTAAATTTGCATCTCATCTGCTCTGTTTTTATATTCAGAGCGTGTAGCCTGCCTTGAATGCGATGAATAATCAGATATGTGAACAGAAAGCAAGAAAGGCTGAGAGAAAAAGAGAGGGGTGGAGTGTAGTCGGCACGAACAACAACACATGTCACACACATTTGACTCTGACCTGATTCTCAACCACTGCACCGTTACACAATAACAGGATTCACAAAATGTTCAAGATAAATATGCTACAAACTGCACGTTCGCTACAACTCCGCAGCTGTGCACTTTCTACTTACCCTGCCCTTTAAACAGAGAGAGTGTTCGGGACATAATGAAGAATGGAAGGCTCAGTCGAACCCCGGGGAGGCAAAGCTGGTCAGCACTGAATCCTGACCAAATCTCAAGACTTACGACTGCCCTCGACTGTGTTTTGTTTCTGTCAGCCAATCAATACACTGGCATTGAGCTTATAGAGCCTCTGATAATTCCTTGACAGGGTTTATTATCTATTGCTGAAAACACACTCTACAATGGTTGCCGTATTATACGTGTTAATGTTTGTTTTGTGTTTGATGCAACAGCAACAAAGATGAGGAAACAAAGAATGTGTTTCTATTCGTAGCTGTATAATTTGTTTGCGACATTACACTGAATCGGGTTTCCTTTCTGTTTTCGTTTTCAGCAGATATTCTTTTTTCCGCTGTCTTGTGATATGCTTCATCTGCTGGTGGCTGTGTTGGACTGTTTGACCCCGTGAGCAAAAAGAAAAGGGAGGAAAACTTTGGCAGGAACAGGAAGAATAGCGACTGAGGCCTGATCAATACAGTTAACGATGATGAATGTGCTCCTGAAACCTAATGATCCACACCTTGGCCTCAGCAGCCAGCTGCGGAGAGCTTAGTTTGATCAGTTCTCTGAATAAAACTTCTGCATGCCAAGACTTATGTGAACATCTTAAAGGGAGGACATCAATTTTCTGGCCATCTGCCACACTTGTTTGAGACATTTTAAAACATACCTTGGTCCAGTAAACGCGGAGGGTAAAGTCATTACAGCGCAATTACCTCCCTGTATTTTAACATCTGATTTATGGGGAAACAATACACACTGCACTGCAATCAATAGAGGATATTAAGCTGTGTTGTGAGTTAGCCTAAGTCGTACTCTATTCATGAGACAGAACACAAAATTAATTTGTCATTATTATCAGCAGCTAAAACAGCAGGATTTCAGCTCATCTCCTGTTGAAGTGATCACCGGTTCAAGACCAGTGACTAGCCTCCCTCAGTAGTAGTAAACCATATAGTGTAGATCTGTCCTTTAAGAGGATTAGAGGCCCTCATTCTGCACGGACCCTCACTGGTCAGGGTGTCACTTTAGCACCTCCCGCTGATCCAGGCTGAGGCAGATTGAGGTGGATGAGGAGGGATGAGTGAGGCTAGCTGACATCTGCACACGAGGAAGCGTCGGATCATTGCGAGAAACAGAAACATCAAACAACATGTTTGGACTGCTAACTCCTTGCATTGTGTTGAACGCGCAGCACGCTTACAGGTATATAGGTGTGCTGTATTGCTGTTGTCAGTGCTGAGTCAGGTGGCGTTTTTTGCTGTCATTCTCCCTTTTTTCTCTCTTCTGTCTTTTATTTTCGCCTCTCTCTCTTGCTGCCTCAACCTCACTGTCCTTGCCGAGTCAGGTAGTCTTCTCAGATGACAGTCTCTCTGGGCAGCAGCAGCCAGCCGTTTTTATATATACATGCACCTCCTAAGCACTTGATCAATGGTTTTACTATCCTCACTCTTTACAATAACAGCCCACCTTCATAACCTTACTAAATCAGACAAGTGAAATAAGGGCAAACATGCTGAGTTCATATCAATGTATAGGTGTTAGGTAATTAAATATTCCACTTAAAAATAATACACAGTAATGGCAAGCTTCTGGAAAAGGCAGAAAAAGATCTGACATGTGTTCTGTCGTCAGCATAACACAGTCAGCAGCTCCAAGCTTATTTTAAGAAAGCAGCACAATGTCCCACATTTTAACTAAAGACTGTGAGAGCATGACTCACCGTGATGTGGCTTGTCTCTTCAGGACTCCAGAACACAAATACCCTCTCGCCCTCTGAGACATCAGCTCTGCAGCCCCTCCAGGATTGGCTGAAAAGAAGTGGAGGGGGGGTCCTTGTGATCATCAGGGCCAATCCCAATCTGGTGCGGCCACCTGTGCAGAAGAGAGCAAAGCTATCAGGGAGACCTGTCAAATCCCATAAACAAGACGCATAACTGCACGAGGAGTTTATAATTAGAACGAAGCGTGAAAGTCTGATTGAGTTCAGTTCTCTGCATAGGATTTCTAACCTCTTTATAAGTAACAGAACTATATTCCAGTTGTTGATATTTTCAGAGTGAACACACAAGTGTGTCAGGCAAAGCAGATGTGACTCCAAACCAGCTTTGTGGTTGTGGTTTTTCCAACAGGCCCCTCCTCTGGTCCCCAAGGCTCTCCCTCTCGCTCTCCCTTTTCTTTTCTTTTTTTCTCTCTCGCTCTCTCTCTTGCAGCCTCAAAAGCACATGGCGATGTGTAGTCGAGGCACTCCATCTCCGTCTGCTTGTCTAAATTAAAATTTCATACCGCCCAGTTCAGTTAACTGTTCTTACTGGGGCGCACTCTAAAAGCACAGAGGACAGCCTGTGAATCCTGATGTGGTGGAGAGAAACGCTGCCAGGCAGACAGAGATCTTGGCCCGTAATAAAAGAGGACAAGTCTTTCATATGAACATCAGGGCAGATATAGCTGAAACCTTAGCTGGCCCCTGGTTTGCAGAGAAAAACACACTTGAAGAACGCTTTGTTGCGACAAGCCTAGCTGTTGAATTAGGAGAAACACTGAATAAACATTCTTCATCTTGTCTAAGGAAACTGCCTCATTTTGCACTTGAATGTTGATCTGTGAAGTAAACTCTCACTCCCTGATGCTTTCATCTACAAGAGAGAGCAGAAATCAAGGAATTGGTAGTCCCATCTGTGCAGCTCGTCCATCAGGCCCTGTGTCCCACACACAGAGCTCTTTCACGAGGCCCATGTGTCCCAGTGAAAAGCCAGCAGAAGACCTAGACCCACACAGACTGCAGGGCACATGAATAATGCATGGGGCTAATGCAGGCCTCCCGACCGCCTCCTTTCTGCCACTTTGCCAACACAGGCAACAAGAAGAGCGGAGCACAGGAGAGGAGAGAGACACGGGAAAGCCGTATGGGGGTTGCAGGGGTGAGGAAGGGTGGGAGAGGGGAGGGGGCTCTGAGGGGCTGAGAAAAGGGGAAGGGATACAGAGTAGAAAATTGGTCGAGGCAAAGAAAAGAAAGAAAGGACAGGATATTGGACGGGGGAGGAAATGGGGGAATTTTAAGGAGGGTGAAGAGGGCAGAGGCAAAGAAACGAGAAAGTAAAGCTGCAGGAGAAGAAAAGAAAGGACAAAAGTATATACAGGGAGACGTAAAGGAGTCTGTCCTCAAGGAGGAGTGGAAAAAAAGCTGATCAATGCAGCATTTCTCCACCAACTGAGAACACACAAAGCTGGGCAGCAGACACTGATGTATGGTGGGTCGTTAAATAAATAAATAAAACGGCAGACCTGTAGCACTGTTACCATTTGTCACGCTGTTTTTTATTCCTCCTCTTTTCCACTCCAGCGTGGTGTCCTAAATGAAGAGATTCTTCCCTCTAATGATGTGACAGCGTTTTCATTTGATCCGAGACGGTAAAGCCTGTGAGTCTGTGAGCTTGTGATGAGTCTGCTCCTAATCTGGTTCTGAATCAATAGTAATTGCGAATCCTGTCCTCCACTGTCGTGTCCTTTAAGTCTCCAAGCTGCCCTCTTTCAAACACAGAGCTCATCAGCAGGCCTTGTAGCATGTCTGGCCTTTCACTCATTCCCCCGTCACAACCTCCACCAATCTTCACGGTACATGGAGAATATCTGTAGGTAAAGTAAGAAGGTAAGTAAGGTCGTCTGTTTCGATGTCTGTCTCATTTCTCTGAGACAATGCCCCCCTTCCTCCACTCTCTCTCTCTCCCTCTCTCTCTGCTTTCCCACACAATGTCCCTCTGTCTCAGACAAAACAGTCAGTTATTCAGTCCTGTCGGCTGGTATGAGTACACATGCAGTTCATAGAAGTGCTCCTCTCTCTCCTCAAGGGTTGAGAGGTGGCACTGAACTGGCAGCTTCTGTGTAGCCAGCTGGAGAGAAAACAGCCCAATTAGCACTGCTGGGCCAGACCGGGCCACTGCAGGTCACATCAACCTGGACAGCAGCCAGTGAAGTTGTATTATGACACAAAGAAATGCTCCTGTTCTGCTAAATTATATAATCCATGCTTATGGATATGACGGTCTGTAACATACTTAAATGAATGTCAGCTATTCACAGTAATAAATGAAGACTGGACTGAGGCACTTTGTTAATGTAGTTAAACACACACGCACACACAACTCAAAGGCTTTAATATGATAAGCAAGTGGAGCGTTACAAAATTGGTAACCAGACTCTAGCAGAATCCTTGCTCGCTGATTGAACAACAGCTTTTATTTGGAAAGGAACAGTTGGCGGCTATTGACATCTTGCTCTCAATCTGTCCCACACAAACACACACACACACACACACACACACACGACACACTGGACACAGCTGCATCACGAGGCGCAGGGTAGCAGCAGCAGCAGCAGGGGTTGGTTCAGCAACTCAATTTGGTTCACAGTCGCTGCCAAAAAAGTTGGACACAGAGCTCAGCAAACATTCAGTCGAACAGCAGCACTCTTGGCAGAAAATATTGTGTGTGTGTGTGTGTGTATATGTCTGGATGATTTGATGTGAGAGTGATTTAGATTTATGCGAGGCAGCTTCAGATTTCACAAATGCAAAGTTGACACACATTAAATACTCCAAAGATTCATTTTTCGTCTTGAAAAAGGCTGCAGACGAATAAAACAGATGGTATGCTGTGCTTTTAATTCAGGGATTGACCCGCCATCGTAAATTACATTTATGTAAATGTACTGAACAGGCTTCAGGAGAAAAATATCTGTATTATGGAGCTGCAATTCATCGATAAGTTGTCAACTGTTGAATTGAATGCCAACTATTTGTTGTATATATGTTGAATATATTATATATTAATAGTTTCTCTTTTCTTCACTCGTCTGAGACAGTAAACTAAATATCTTTAGGTTGTGGACAAAACAAGACATTTGAGGACGTCACCTTGAATTTTGGGAAATACTGATCAGTATTTGTTACCATTTTCTGACATTTGTTGGACCAAACAACTAACTAATAAACAAGAAAATGATCGACAGATTAATCGATAATATTGTTAGTTGCAGCCCTACTATATAATGATTCCCATAACCTTGGAAAATAAACGGAGTATAGGGTTACATAAACTTAAGTACATTTACACTTATTGTATTTTTCTATACTGGAGGTTTTATGCATTTCATGATGTTATTACATTTTTGTGCAACTTCAAAATAACGGTCACAAGCTGCTTCTACAATAATAAATCAGAATTTTGGATAAGAAGCCGAGGAGATATTACCACTGTCGTGCTCTCAACAAATGAAATATGTTAAGCTTTGATCACTTTATACAATGTGCTAATATTAGACTTCTTCTTAACACCTAAATAACCAGCCTCCTCATGTTCTCAGTGTTTGTCAATAGGGAATTGTTAAGGTGTCCTTTCATAAAACCCTCTTTGTATAAAAGTTTTTTTCTGTTGAGAGGATCAATATATGAACTAAACCTGTTTTTAAAGAGAGATCAGCCATAAATGAATGATCAGGAGCTTCTCATTTAATTGTTTTATGATATTTTAGCCATACTAGCAGCATGGATGCGTGGATGGTCATGGATGTCAGTCAGTTGGTCAGTCTACTACTTTGGTCCAGATTAAAATATCACAAAAACAAATATCGGATGGATTGCCAAGTAATTTCTTTTATTATCTTTTCAGGAATCTCTTTAGTGTCTGTGCCAACTGATAAATACAACAACAAAAGACATTAAAGATAAACATCACAGTATTATGATGGAGGCTTCTGCCGCCTCCTCCTTTCCCAGTGTTTCCCATCATCTCCCTTCCTTTGTGTGTCTATCTTGTCGTCTCTCTGTTTGTGGCCTCTGGTTTTCGCTTTCATCTGCCTAATAACCACAACACCTGTTTCCAATCATCCCATCAACCGGACCAGTTCAACCTCCGGACTTTGCCAGATCGTTTAGTCTCCCTCGTGGTAACATCATCACGGCCAACCGAGTGAATTTTTTGGAAACCTGTTTTGTGATATCTGTCAAATCCTGATCTCTCAGGGAATCTGCCAGCCATGCCCAGCCCTGTCTCGTCTCAGCTCCTGTTTTTGGATTCTTGCCGCCACCAGACGGCACCATTCTGGATCACCATCACCTCAGAATTCAACCTGTAACATCCACTTTTGAGAGATGCGCTAAAATTATCTCTGCTAACTTCCTTAAACTGCTTCAACTGATCTGGGTCTTTAGCTTGTGTTTGCATTTTGGGTCTGCTACCGTTCAACATAACACGTAGTGTACAATGTACAACAACACACAAGTGATACAACTATCATATGACAAGGGTAACATCTGGATATCTGAGCACAGGTAATCAATAGCAAGAGTATTACTCTCTCCCTTCATCCTGATGGAAACAACTCATATTCACTAATGTTGGTCCAGACATTCGTGGTTCCCAGAGGATGAATCCTAATGACTTTTGTGATGCCCTGACTTTACCTCTTGTGACACCCACAGGTTGAAATTTGTGTGTTTTTAGTGAAATGTTTCAACAACTATTGGATAGATTGCCATGAAATCTGGTGCACAAATCATGTCTCCCCCAAGATAAACTGTAATTGCTTAGGCGATCCCTTAACTTTTAGTATACTAAAAGTATGCTAAACTACAATGATGGAAACGGCCAGTGTCATTGTAAATATGTTAGCATGCTGATGTTAGCATTTGCATGTGCATAAAGCTTCACGGAGCATGGCTGACACCACATAATGAAAAAAAAAACCCACACTACTACAGTCAACCTTCAAACAGCAGTCTGGAGGCTTGTTAAAGTCTGCTGATTGCAGACTGTTGCTTGTTGTGCTTTGCTGGTTATTTCTCTGTTACCTGTCTTCCAGACATAATCACATCTCCTGTTTTTCATTCAGCCTTTCAGCTCATTCCATTAGCATTATGAAGACAGGGCTCACCGTGAGTTGCTCATTTCATTTCCCCTTTCATCAGCGACCTGGCGAGGCTTGAGTTCCCCAAGTGCACTATTAAATAATGGGTCTTTTGAAGATTAATAGTGCGCTGCATTGTGTTACAGATCTCTATCAATGGTTCTGATGGTTCCGGAGAAGAGACAGAGACAGAGAGAGAGAGAGAGGGGGAAGATCTTGATGTCTGAGGAAGGTCTTTGGATGTTAGACGATGACAGATGTTACAAGTCTGGAAAACTGTCTGGCTCACTTCTTCTGTTGCAGTCTGAGCCAATTTCCTTCAACTCAGTGATCCTTCAAAAGCAGCACAATAGAGGGCTTATCTTTAAGTAAAAGTTATATGAAGGCAGCCAGAAAGTCAGCAGCTACAATAGGCCTCTGGGCTCTGAAATAATATGTACATATAGCTACAGTCAGACTTTAATATTTCATATCACAGTGGAGAATGGATGAGGAAAAAAGTGGTTACACAGAGCTCATCATTTACTTAGACTCAATGCTTTTCATACTCTTAATGTTTTACTATATATTCATAAATAGAGCTGGCCTACATTAAGGCGCCGCTGCCAGTCAATTGTGCCATCACCATGGAGCTGTCAAATCAATGAGGTCACGTCTCCTTTTTCCTCTGCAGGAGTAACACTCATACAGTTTGAGGGAAAAAATACATTTACAGTATACCTCACCTCTTATTCCAACTTCAGTCTTTACTGTATGTCCATCCATCCTTCACCATTACCATACAACCAATGTAAATCCTGACCCATTCATTGATAGGATATTAACTGAGAAAGACCAATATGGACTGATCAACAGCTTCCAGGAGCTGTAACAATATGAATCGCATTCCTGAACAGCCCCAGTGATCAATTAATCTAATGATCAGCTGGTCAAGGCATTGGTGCTGAAGTAGCAACCACCAATTCAGCAGCACAGTGTGCCCTGGAGACATGAAGCTAACACTAAAGAGGAGGAGAGGCTGGCTGGCTGGCCGGCTGGCTGCAGTAAGTGGGACAGAGGAGCAGTCAGCAGGGCAGATCTTGGTTAATGCAGCCAGGCATCAAGTCTTTCCTGATGTGCAAGTTATGCTCGTCGTGTTTCTCCTCTGGCAGAGTGACCTCGGAACAGCGGCTCCCATCACATGTTGTAGCATACATCCCTGAGTCATAGCACAAAGCCTGCAGCAGTGGCAGAGCACAGCCACACACACACACAAGAGTGAAGGCAAAACACTGAGCTTACTTCACGTAGGCTGCACATCACTGGACCAAAATTGCATTCATTCATTCATTAGGTGTGTTTCTGTGTGAGCATGTTCAGCTGTGGACCACAAGCAGCTGCTAAAAAAAAAACTACTCAATGATAGTGATGTCTCTTTGCACAGTAGTATAACACGTGTCTAAATGAAAACGCAATCAGCGGTCGTATTAAATCATGTCATGCATTAAATGAAGGCCCCAGAACAGCAAAGCACATTGTTCCGGTCTAGTTGTGTTGCTTGTCATGCTTGGCACGGCACGGAACAGCGCAGGGAAGAGGCTGCTGCGGGCCAAAGGATATGAGCAAAGAAGAAGAAAAAATAGGGGAGGCGACTGACTCTGTCCTGGAGTGGATGAACATCGCCTACGCCCATTCACAATGTGCGTGTTTTACAACCCAGACTCCTGGCATCCCCATGATCCGTCAGGGTTTAGTCCGTTCATTTCCAATCTGTAGCCGGTGACGGTGATTTCACTGCGCATTCGTCCACTATCACTGCATAAGACATGTGTTTGTAAATATGTACAATGACTGCCATTCATCCGTGAAGAAAATGACCTAAATTTTGATTTATAATACCCAATAACCTTCATTTGGGTTGTGAGAATAAACTAACCACGCATCGATCGCGTTTATCGCTCATGAATGCTTTATAAATGTCCTTAAAATAATCAATATTTATCCTTGCACTGACCAAACATTAACTTCAGTGGTCGCAGCCATGTCCGTCAAACCAGGAGGCTTAACAAAGAAAAAAAGGTCAGTCTTTTGTTGCTTCCTTTATAATTTTAATCGGCTTTAAATCTCCACACCGCCTCCCTCAAACAGGGACACGAGTAGCCTGCAGCCTGCAGGCGTTGAGAAAACAGTCATCGGTTAAATTATTCATTTCTACGTGATAAATATCAGTCCGAATGGCAGGAAAGGATGCAAGGTGCAGGCGCCCTCCGTCTAACAGCCGGGCGCTCCTTCACCAGACAATAACACCGGGAAATACCGAGAAAACTCACCTCGTGGTCTGAAGAGGAGACAGACGGACCGGGAGTCTGGGAGGGTGGTCCCCCCAAAAAGATCAGTGATGCGGAGAAATAGAGGGGAAGAGATCTTTGTTTCTCAGAAATATCCGCGGCGTCCTCCCGAGCCGGATGATGATGATGATGGTGATGTGATGCGTGTGTGTGTGTGTGTGTGTGTGTGTGTGAGGGGGTTGGCTATATGCTGGATGCTGTCATCGTACTGGGACTGCTCTCTGCTTAATCCTCGGCCCTGAGCTCTGAAATAACCCACCCCCTCCCTCTGTTCGTCTCTTTCCTCCCTGCCTCCTCCGCTGTCTGCCCGGAGGACCCCTTCTGCAAGGTCAGTTTTATCCAGTGAGTTAATAATAATAATAATAATAATAATAATAACCCAACTAATTTCTAATATTTTGTAAATAATATACTGACTATTAAAATGATATCTTTATTATTGAGGACTTTATAATTTAATTCCTGATGATGTGTTGTAAGAAATAAATACTACTCAAATACTCAAAGTGACTCATTCTTTTACACCAGTGTGTGACTTTTATTTAATGACCATTAAAACAAATAACCCGCAAGCCAGGCTGGAGTATTCAAAGTGGGAAGCTGCCCCAGGGCCCCATATTCATTGTGTATCAGCTGGTTAGTAGTAATTTAGTTAAGTGTATATTTTTTTGGCAGTCTGCCCCACTAGATCACAATATCAGCTCAAATAATAAAGGCTTCCTACATAGGCTACTTGTCATGTTTGCCTTCTAAAAAAAAAAATAATAATAATAATTTGGTTATGCCCAAAAGCCAAAATGAATTTCATTTTCAGGAAATGTATTACTTCTATTATTTCAACCGGCAGCATTTGACTTATTAGCTTTAGACAGCCTCTAATAAAACAAGATAAGACTATTTTAAGGGTTTTCACCTGACAAGATGATGCACACATCCACGATCTACCATATTTATATTGTTTTGCCTCACTTAATTAAGATGAACAGAACAGCATACAACAAAAAGAAAACTAATCATACACTGCAAAGTCCTTTATCTAGTCTACAATGCCTATAGATAGATACACACACACACACACATGCACATATATATATCTTTTAAATATGTATATAGTTATTTTGTATGTTTTTATGCTTATGTTTTATGTTTATGTCTGCACCTACCTGTCATGCTTCTTGTTAAACTGTATGTCTACCTGTATGTACAATTGAAATTGTGTGTGTACACACACCTGGCCAATAAGGTGATTATAATTATGAAACAACCAGAAAACCTTCAAATCATATTTTTATAAAATGAATATTTTGAAATATTAAAATAATACATTTATGCCATGTTTAACAAATAAACTTTTCATGTGAACAAATCTTCTACATGTACGGTGCCACATCTCATTTTGCCTTCTGCGCCCTTCATGCGGTTTGTCCCTCTGTGCTCACCGTCGTGTGTCGTCACCTCCGTTTTGTACGTGTGTCCGGTATAGCTCGGTTTCATCCATCCATGCTTCTTGAACGGTGAATTTTATTTCAACACGGCAACACAGACCGAAGAAGAAGAGCCAGTAAAACCGCAGCTAAGATGTTCAAACTGGAAGGACTCGGACCTAAAATGGATCCGGAGGAGATGAAGAAGAAAATGCGGCAAGACGTCATCTCATCTTTACGAAACTTTCTTATTTACGTCGCCCTTCTCAGAGCCAGTGAGTACAGGCAGATGACATTGAACATTAAATACTAATAAAACTGACAGTTATAGCAGGTCTTCACAGGTTTGCAGGGTATTAATTGGGCAATTTGTGCATGTTAAAGGAAAGACAAGCATAAAAAATGTATCTTATAGTGATAATAACATATATAAAGCATTAGCCATCTTACCCTAATCCTAGAAAAGATAAAAAAATATATAATAAACTCACTCTGGCTGCACACTCATACAGTCTCAGTGTGTCTGTGCTGAGCTGTGACAGCTAAATCTGTTGCTTAATCTCTCGTCATGCTCTTAACAGAAACTAATCATCTGTTTTCTCCTTACAGCGCCTTATGTGTTAAAGAAGCTGGACAGCATATGAACCAAGCAGCTGGTCTCTTCTTCCACCGAGAGTTTACTGCATCAGAGACACTATGGACCACCACCACCACCACCACCATCATCATCAGCAGCAGCAACAGCAGGCAGCTGGGGCCATTACAGCAAATCCTGTTGAAGACGACCAGTGTCTGTCCATCCATCACTGCACCTGAGGAGACGACTTCCCTCTCTCTTTTTTTTTTTTGTGTCCTTGTTCTTTTTTGTTGTTGTCTGCCTTTCTTTTAAAACATGTTGTGATCATTGTTGAAGACAGAGTTTGATAGTGTGTATCAAACTTTGATACAATAAAGTGTAAAAATAATGTTGGTTTGTTATTACACAGCAGGTCTGCTCAGTCCTGCACACATGGAGCGGAAACTGTTCAACTACATTCAACGTTTTTCGGTGATAAGTTTGAATGAAATCACTGGAAATAAAAAAGGAATAGGGAGTAGCTCACCGTTGACTTAGATTTATCATAATATTGACAACACACCTGTCTGTTTCAACTTTAAATGCAACTTTACCTTTAAATGCAGTTTGTTTTTCCCTGAGTATTAATGCTGATTTATAGTATAGTCCACAGAGTTCAAAGATACAGTAAGGTCGTAGCAGAGCAGAGGCGTCCCTCTCTACCTGTAAAAACTCTTGAAGGCCCAGCCTTTCAGAACCAAAAACTGGACACTAACATGTCCTTATCGCACTGTACCTTGATTGTCTCTATTATTTATTAATTATTTTAATAATCATGACCTTCATGAACCTGACTGACTGTATTGTTGCTAACATGTCCTTATCGCACTGTACCTTGATTGTCTCTATTATTTATTAATTATTTTATTTTTTATATATCAGTTTCTCAAAATAATAGTAAATAGCTTTTCTCTGTCACTCCACTGATGGCTGTCTTAGGGTGCTCCGAACACCTTGTAGTGACAGTGACAGTATCGGTATGCTTATCTCTGCATATACACTGATTACAGTTGAGCACCAGGTGTATTAGATCAGGCGAGATCACTATAAGTTAACAGGTGGTTCTTACCGTGAACCATAAACTACATGTCAAGTTGTGAAAATGCAAGTTTAATGTTCCAACAGTGCAATAGACCTTTTTCACAGCAGCCAAGGTGTTACCAATGATACTAATGAAGGTTGCATTCCATTCAGGTCAAACAGAGTCGGGATGGAACCTTAATTACTATCACTGGTAACACCTGTGTTTACTATTTCATGTCAAAATGGCTGCTGTGAAAAAGGTCCATTAATGAGCACATCACCAGAATCAGAATCAGGTTTAGCCAAGTAGGTTTTCACATACCAGGAATTTGTCTTGGTGTTATTGGTGCCTAACAAACATTAAGTAAAATTATAAGAAAGATCTAAAAAAAATCTAATATAAACAATATAAATATATATACAATATGCTTTAAAATGAAAAGAGCTGGTGCAGAAATATACAAAGTGTTCACCAGGTAATGTGCAAATGCATTTATTTAAAAATGTGCAAGATACTAATCAAAACGAGGTAGTCCAACAACAGATAAAAGCTGAATAAAAGGTGTGTGTGTTAATGTAATGCATGGATAATGTCTGTATGTCCTGGGTAGGTGGAACCCAGCACCACTAATTTGTGGGAAAAGGTTTGACACCACACCACCGACTGAAGTGACTCATGTTTGGACCTAAATCCTTCAAGGAACAATGTTAAGTCTAAAAGTTAATCTGCTACAGGTGCTTTCTTAGAGCAATGAAGCCTTATTGTCTGTAAAACATAATCAGAAACACACACAGCTTTTTAATCATTGCACGATCACAATTTATTTAATGAAATCTAACAAAGTGTGACTAAAGCTGTACTGCAATTAAGTATAGATGCATTTCCACAAGATCGCCATATGGTGGCGCTGTTGTTTTTCTCTGAGGGTCGCTGAGACTACAAGCGATGGAGGCGTCGACAATGGAGGCTAAACCGTGCCGGTTGTTTGAGCGCTCTTAATCAGTAACATTAACAATAACCACGAGAAAAATTGCATTATATCAAATCTGAGCTGCGGATGCAGGAGAGAAACAGCTGTGCAGATATCGAGGCTGTTCTTGGGGACAAAGCTTGCCGCATCCCTCCGTGTTATTGTTGGATCAGGCCCGCCCATACTCCAGAGCATCTCTAGGAAACCCGGCTACATCCGACAGCACACTGCTGCTACAGTATGCATGAGACTGGAGGTAGGCATGTCAGAGTTCAGTCAGCCTGATGCCTTTTTGGATAACTGGACTGTTTTATGAATGACCTTTGCTGTGTTGCTGCAGCACCACAGATGCTACAAAATAACACCTTCAATATTCACTAGCAATGGACTTTCCAGGTCATTTCAAACATATTTTCAATCAGCTTAACCACCAGCGCCTCCATGCTCAACTATGTGATTGTGTGGTGGTGGTTGGAGGCCAGAGCTTCCAGGCTCACCGCTCCATCCTGGCAGCATGCAGCTCCCACTTCAGGGCTCTCCTGAGCTCCAATGACAGCGATGACAAGGTTGGAGGACCAGGATCTGACACAGGTGGAGGTGGAGGCCCCAGTGTAATGGAGCTAGATCCAGAGGTGGTTACACCAGAGGCCTTCTCCACCCTCCTAGACATGATTTACACATCAACCCTATCTCTGAGAGCCTCCAATGTGATGGATGTATTGTTGGCAGCATCACATCTGCACCTCAATGCTGTAGTCAAAGCCTGCAAGCTCCACCTGTCCAGGAAAAACTTCCCTGCATCGCCGCCTAAAGGCTGGAGGTCAGTGCAACAGCAGCAGTGTTCCCAGGAAGAGGGGTCGGTGACATCTGTCACAGAGGAGGACATGGGCGAGGAGGAAGTGGGAGTGGAGGTTAGTCAGTCTGGTGGGGTTGAAGACCACGGGGTGAGGAGGAAGGTCAGTGGCCAGCAGAGTCCTGCACTATTTCCAGGGCAGAAGAGGAAGTCACAAGAGGACAGGCTCAGTGGTAGAAAGAGGTCCTGCAGGCTGCCTGAGGGAAACTATAAGGAGTGTTCACCCACTGTGACCAGAAGCACCATCAGCACAGAGGAGGGAGGGGAGGAGCTGCTGTCCTCGGACTGCACGAAGACGACCAACGGACTGTGGCAGAGCCGAGGCGAGGTTGAGGAGGAGGAGGAGGAGGTGGAGGAGAAATATGAAGCAACCAAGGGAGACTTGGAGGAGATCCAGCTACCGAGCCAGTCGGACAGCGGCACAGGAGGTGTAGGTGCGTGGGAGAAGGGCGGAGATGCAGATGGAGACAAAGTGGTTAAAGTGAAGGTTGGAGAAGAGGGGGAGGACGATGGAGAGGAGTTAAAGATGCCGATGATTGAGGTGAAAAAGGAAAATCTGAGCTCATACTCGCCAGATCTGGACACTGTACTAAACAATTCTCCTCCATCTCCACCACGAGACTGCATGGACAATTTGGATACACAACTAAGTGGCGATAAAATGGCCACAGCCTGTCTAGAGGCTGATGTGAGCTCTTTGCAATCTCAGCTGTGCACACATCTTCATACTGATGCACAGAGAGAGGCTGGAGATTTGGGGGAGGAGTCAGTAGACAGCGAAGGTCTAGACAGCCTGTCAGAGCTGGCGTTTTCCTGCTTCCTCAATCCCAGCAGTGAAAGTGTAATGGGAGCTCTGGAAGAAGAAGACAGCCTAGCTAGCCTCACTGCTGCTGCTACTGCTGCTGCCGCCACCGCTAGTGATACCCCTTCAGCTGCTGGAGATGAACCATGTCAGAACTCAGAAGGTCAGTCCACCGATTCCTCCTCTTCACTGATGTTTCCAGTAACGTCCGTCCCCCTTCAGCAGCTTCTTCCAACTCAAGGCCCCAGTTTCAGCGACACACTCATCCTCCAGCCCACCCAGAACACTCTAGCAGGGTTCCTAAGCGGCATCAGACCAAGCCTCGGTCTGGAAACCTCACTTGTCCAACCCTCCAGGGCCGGGAAAAACTCTGGGGCAACAACCTTCCGTCGCATTGCCCCCAAAGTGCCGCCTGGATCAGAAGCCGGCGCGGATCTCTCCTCTGCATCAGCGGGGGATGCTGCTGATCGACCACCTCTAACCAGAGCTTCAGAGGATGTTATGTCCAAGTGCAAGAAGGCAGCTGCTGAAGATCATGTGCTGCTGGTGGAAGGGGAGAAGAAATACGCCTGCAAAATCTGCTGCAAGACCTTCATGAACCTGACTGACTGTAAGAAGCACATTCGCGTTCACACCGGAGAAAAGCCTTATCCCTGTCCGAAGTGTGGCAAACGCTTCAGCCAGTCCTCCCATCTGTACAAACACTCCAAAAATACCTGCTTAAACTGGAAAGACGATTCATTCCCAGAGAGCCTGCTCTGACCTGCACTTAACTCACAGACATTTGTTGATTAAGTTTGAGACACAATTATTTATTTTTAAAAAATGCACCCTGTAAACTTGATTATTTATTCCCCCCATCAATTTTTGATTTGATGTTACATAAAATCAAAGTCAGTTAGCTTATATATGTAAGTCTTTTCATTTTTTATGTTTTTCTTAGCCATGCTGTGCTTTTCATGAAATGAATAGGATGTAGCCAAACTGATGCGAATGCACTGAAAACATTCTCAAAGAATAACTTTTGACCGCTGTGAATAAATAATGCACTTAGTCATTTGTACTGAGCTTAAATCTATTTTGAGCATAAGGAACTTCTAAAACACATACAGAGCATTACATTTAAACTAAGCCATCAGTTTTTATCCTTCAGAAA
Source organism: Miichthys miiuy (assembly GCA_036365135.1). NCBI lineage: Eukaryota > Metazoa > Chordata > Actinopteri > Sciaenidae > Miichthys > Miichthys miiuy. The sequence goes on from CM071611.1 coordinate 14,526,575, forward strand.
AAACACATTTGACGCACAAAACTGTGGAGTGTTGTACTGTTCTGTAGACATGGAGCATTGACATCAGAATAAAGTACAGACGTTAATCTTGATGGAAAACATTGCATTAATGAGAGAGGTAACCACTGCTTCTATTTTGTTGGAAACATTTTGAAACAAAGATTTTCCAGTTCCTACAGTTTTCTACATAAGACATACGCATGTTTTGTGGGTTTTAGTAAGAACTAAAGTTAAGGAGTGCTGCTAGTTTGTTCATTAGCTTCTTTTTCAAGAACTTGAACACGTGTGAAATGTCAAAATCTTGCACTGTGAGCATTTCCTTCCTCAAAAATGCACACTGAGTATCAAAAGTGCACTTCATTAGTTAGGATCAAATCTAACTATCCAGTCGACACCGATTATTGTGTAAAAATACAGTATATGTCTAAACTATATTAGTAGTTTCCTCATCCTTGTTCAACATTACTGTGATCTGTTATCCATGCAGCACCAGAGAAGGTAGTACTCTAGGCACAGCGGCTCAGTTTCAGGCACTAGAAGGTGAGTTCACTGGGCATGTCTGTGCCCTGTAAACCTCCCAGCAGGTTATTAGCTGACAAAGCTGCCATGATGCCTCTTGTAGAGTAGGTTGCACTGCCGATGTGTGGCAACACCACTGCACAAGATAAAAGAGGACAGAAAAGAGAAATGATAATGATAAGAGAAAAACCAATATGGTGGGTTAAAAGGGCCAAATATTATGTGTACATATTGCACATCCTGTTTACTCACCACAGTTTTTAAGTTTAAGAAGTGGGTGGTTTGTTGGAAGTGGCTCAGGTGTTGTGACATCCAGTCCTGCCGCAGCTATCTGTCCACTGGTTAAAGCTTCATATAGATCTTCCTGATTCACCACAGCTCCTCTAAAACAAATAATTCACCTTATCTTCATAATTACACGGCAACTGTCATTAATCAAAATGAATGCTTTCTCCTTTATGCACGCACACTGCACTGCTTTGGAAGTCTACCTGCTTGAGTTGACAAAGACTGCTGTGTTTTTCATCTTGCTGAAGAAAGCCTTGTCACACAGCCCCTGGGTTTCAGGTGTCAGGGAGCAGGAAACGACTATGAAGTCGCTCTCAGACACAAGTGTGTCCAGAGGAACTGTTAAAGAGAGAAGACAGGACACAGATAGTCAAATTTCCACATCTCCTGTCCTGTCCTTTTATATCTCACTATGCTTTTAATCTTTCACGGTTTCTCTCCCTTTTCTTACCAAACTCTCCGTTCACCTCAGCAGCGTAAGCCTTGGCTGTTCTCCCAGAGTAGAGCAGCCTCTTCACTCCAAAGGGCATGAGTCTCTGAGCAATGGCCATACCTGAACACAAAGCAGTTATTAACCTACACAATTGGCTCCATGATCCAGATGCATGTTATATCTTCTTATAATGAAGTTGCAATGAAGTCTTACCAATGCGTCCCAGTCCAATGACTCCTACTGTGCTGCCAGACAGACCATAACCACACAGCCAGAGAGGCTTCCATGAACTCCAGCCACCACTGTGAGGAAAAGAAATAGATAGCGTGACCACTTTGGGACTCAATTAAGGCAATTATTTGTACTCTTGGTTAAAAAGTTACAGACAGACGGTCATAATCAAAATAGAAACTGATTTGTGTAAATGTGTAACTTGGTGAAACTGACTTTTTGACCTCCTCCACTCCCTCTGGTAATCTGCGAGCGGTGGCCAGCAGCAGAGCTACAGTCAGTTCTGCTGTGGCGTCAGTCAGGACGTCTGGTGTGTATCCAACACGTATACCACTGTTGAAAATAAACTAATATGACTTAAAAGCATTTTTGATTGTACTAATTGTTGGTTGGTTTTGTGAAGTATATAAGCTATAGTTTTGTTTTGTTTTTTCAAATGGGACCTACCGTTTTTTGATTTCATCAAGAGCCAAGTGGTCATATCCCACAGACAGAGTGCTGATCACCTTCAGGTTTGGTCCTGGAATCAGACACACACAAATCTAGACACTAGTACACTTGATCAACAGATTATTATTACAGTTTGTTCACAGAGACAATTAGCAGAGACGGAAAATTAATCTGCAACAATTTTGACAACTGATTTAATAATTTAGGGCAGTGCAGTGGTTAGCACTGTTGCCTCACAGCAAGGAGTGTCCTGGTTCAAATCTCAGCTGGGGTTTTCATGTTCTCCCTGTGTCTGCACTTAATAGGTTATTTGGTGACTCTACATTGCCCGTAGGGGTGAATGTGAGTGTGAATGGTTGACTTGTCCAGGGTGTACCCCACCTCTCGCCCCAAGTCAGCTGGGATTGGCTCTAGCCCCCCTACAACCCTAATGAGGACAAGTGATTAACAGAAAATAGATGGATGGATGGATTTAATCATTGAATGTAATGTCTTAAGCAAAAAACTCTCTATGTTTGCCTGTAATTACACCTTAAAGATGCCCCTAAAATACTCTAAGTAATATTATTATGGCATTTCTATCCCGATCAACATAAAAAGAAATGTAAAGAATGTAAAGTGAAAACAGATCTCAAGTAAATATGACAACTTCCATGTGTCAGTCAGTTCATAAAGAAAATAATCAATGGATTACTTGATAAATGAAATGAAAATACAATTGTTGTTACTTTGCAGCCTTGGTTTTGTCTTTTTGTTTGTTTATAATTATATGTATGTCTCTGTATGTATTTTGTAGTTTTAGATTTGATTACAGATTCTAAGGTTTTACTGCTCTTACGGCTTTTTTAAATTGACTTAAGTATTCAGGACTCAGTAACAGTAATGGCACTTAATAGATCACATCTTTGTTTAATTCAGTGATCAGTACATTGGCCCAGTTCTTTACACAGAGAGATGATGTGTACCTGCAGCATCCAGAACCTCAGCGTCGATCTTGTCCGACAGCAGACACAGAAGACCGTGAGCCCCCTGCACACCTTTGAGAAGCTCTGCCCTCGGCACAGGTTCATCAGAGTCCCACAGAGACACCTCACAACTGTTTCAATGTGGACAAAAATAAAAATCAAATGCATGTGATGGAAGCAAGCATACAGGCTGATTTAGGTATATGAGACTGTAGTGGTGGGTGCATGTGAGGTCACAGTCTGTCACACTGGACTTTTATTTGGCTGCAGAAGTGTGTAACATGAATCCAAGCAAAGACTGATGACTGTCTGAACATATGCTTGGGTCAAACTGAAAGGTGAGGACAAGCACAGTGAAGTACAGTCTGCTGCTAGTTAATAAATACTATATTGACCATGTCTAACAACAGATAGTTGATCGTTAAAAATAGTGCATACACTCCACCCGTGGACAGGATCTTCATCCCCTCCTGCGGGATGCGCCTCGTCAGGAAAACCTTCATGAGTTTACCAGCTGTCTGCATCCCACTGTGACGGATGACCTGAAGTCCTCTTCGGACAGAGCACCGTGTGACTTGAGGCCGGAGGATGGACGTGTACACACTCAGGCCAAAGTGATACGTCCACGGGTTTAACCTTCAATGTCGGCTCCACTCACTGTGGAAGAACTACACTTCACACGCTCCTTCACACATCAGGAAGTAGTTTGTTTCTTAGTACTGCGCCTGCGTGGAGCTGTGGGTGTTTAACCCATAGGGTGGTTTTGGTTGTGTCTGATGGACGTCGACATGTAGATCAATCCTTCATTTAAATAAATCAGATTTAATTAAATGTAGAATTTTAATATTAAGAAGTTCACCTCGTGTGTTGTCTTCTTGGTCATGTTGTAAAAAATGCTGTAAACGCTGTGTTAAAGTAATTTAATCATTAGTCTATTAATATTTGGCGCTGTCCCGTTCAGCAGTTTTCTTTATTGGTTTATTTATTGATACATTGTAAATGTTCCTAAGCACAATTGGGCATGTTTACCTGTCTCTGATTTCGCTTCCTGGGATTTGTAACAAAGGAGTGGACAATGACGTAACATCGGCAAGGCGTGGCTGTAGGACTACCAATAATTTCAAAACCAATAATAACTACGGAAACAGTAGGTTTTAGTTTAAAAGCCAATTAAAAGTCTTGTAGTCAACATTATACTTAAAACATATACCAATATGTAGAGAATATTGGATTATAATTACTGATGCATTAATGTAAACTACTTTGTAAATCACTTTATTGCTGTGCTCGGTGAAGATGGGGATTATTTTAATCACTTTATGCATTGCTGGGTAGCTGTGTATCCTCTAGGTAACTACAGTTATGTATGGTAGAAATATTAAGTAGCCTAACATGGAAATACTTGTCATAGTAATATTCGAGTTTCAAGTTTCAGGTTTATTTGTCATATGCAGGTTAATACAGGATCAACAGTACAATGTCTAGTGTTGGACTAGAGGAACCGGTCAGCTCAGCATTGAGAGCACAGCAATTATGTAACAGCACTACACATAAAGGACAAATATGAGTGTCTGTGTGTGTGTGTGTGTGTGTGTGTGTGTGTGTGTGTGTGTGTGTGTGTGTGTGTGTGTGTGCTATACACTGTGCAGGTTGTGACTACTATAGTCAAGTATTGAGAAATATTGCTGTATAAACCTATATGAACATACTATATAAATATGATATATTACACTATTTAAAATATTGATTGATATGATCACATCACTATCACATATTGATAGTTATAGTAGTTAGATAGTTAAATCAAACATAATAAAATGATAACACTGGCCTTTTTTTTGCTGCAGACGTTTATTTGTTGCTGATAATAATCGTGTCTTTTATTTTGTTACGTCCTCTGCGCGTCGACGACGTGCCTCCTGAGTGTGACGTCACTGTCCTCTCCTGCGTTATTCCGTCTTCTCGGTACTCGCTCGCGCTGCTTCGGTTGGCTGGTCGTCGGTTGGTCCTCCTCTGGGGCAGCAGCAGCGCTGTGAACGGTCCTCACCCTCCGACAGCTACAGGGGGCGGAATAAGGAGCTCTCGGTACTTCAGGAACAAACGAGTAGCCTTACCAAAAGAAAAACAGGAAATTAAGAGTGGGGGCCCGCATTTGGAAAAAGGGTGAGAAAAATATCTTCTTAATCTTCTTTAATATTTTCATGTGTTAAGACAGCGGCTAACGTTGCCGTCAGCTGTTAGCTCGGACAGGCTGCTACAGGCTTGTTGCAGAGACGAACCGCGGTCTGTGTTTAACTCGTCTGTCAGAATAAAAACACTCCGTTTGATTACTCGCCTGTTAAAATGTCGGAATATAAACTCAGTGTTTTGTTTTTAATGCAACGAGCTTGAAGCCATATCGCATATTTGCTGCCATACAATGCAGGCGTTACCGCACTGTGCATACTGATGGTCAGCAGTCTTCACACTCAAGAAACCTTTTAAGGGAAAATGTAAGAAGGCAGACATTTCTGTCGTAATGCTAACCTCCAATTACCGATATGTCCTGTTTATATACTTTGTACTTAAGACACACACTTTTATGTGAAGGAGTGTACTTAATAAACAATGATTATATCATACACAACGAGGAACTGAATAATCAGTGTTGTATCTTTGTTTGTTTTTACTGCGGAATGAAGCTTTGTTCCTGTATATCGAAATAATGATAATAAAAACTAGCCTTTGATGGTGGATATTATATATTATATCACAGTATATCCTCAGTATATGCAATTTTATAGCTGTATGTATCATCGTGAAATCTTCTTGAATCTGAAAGGTAACTCATCTCGTCTAGAGAAGAAGTATTAAGTTGCATAACATGAAAATACTTACATACAAGTACCTCAAGATTGTACTTAAGTAGTACACAAACTTCTGAAGTAGCATTAAAACATTAAATTGCAGCTCACACTTAATTCTTTAGTAATAATTATAATCATATATCATAAAATATAACACTGACATTGGGATTTTTGCTGCATATGCACATTTGTTGCTGATAATAGTCGTGTATTTTACTTCTTTTTTTTTTTTTACGTCAACGATGTGCCAAATCTATACTGTGTACTTAAGTACTCACAGTATATCCTCAGTATGTGTAAATTTATAGAAATCTTCGTGAAACTCATTAAAGTAACCCTTTATAGATCAAGTAGTCACATATTAATGTCTGATTTCTGCAAAAATGTAAATCCATTAAAGTCATAATATAACCCTACCTTTACTGGCTATGCAACTATTGTGAAAATCTATTCCCTCCATTTCCTAGGACTCTCTTAACCACCTGGTGTCCTCAGTCTGTTCTTCAGATATCTCTCATATAAAGTCAATTTATTGGCTGTGTTCAAATCCAAATATGCACGTGTCATTCCAGAAACCAATACCAGCTCTTCGTCCCAGCCCACGGCACACATTTGGCTGAGGAACTTGCAGAGCCTGTCTGAGCTTGCCAGCAACAGCAGGTTTAGTGGAGACATACCTGCACTGTGCGATGGCTCTGTGGACCCTGCGTAGAACCCCATCCATCTCCACTGCTCCAGTGAGTTCAGTCATTCCCCATGTCTTGTACACAAATAGGTTGGGCGTGCGGAACAATAAGGGCTGTTTATACCGGGCGCTCCAAGTTCTGCATGAAGAGAAGTCGTTCCTGATTGTAGATATCATCATTACATTTGCCTGAATGATAAGGAGGCTGCTTTGTTTTTCTCTTGCTCCCAGGGATGTGATTGCATCAATACGCTTGCATGCTTAAGGGTGATCATAGTGATTTGGCACCCATTCACATCCATTACATTGATGTCAGAGACTAATTGGATCATGTTGTTTGATGCATACATACATATAAGCATATAAACACTTTATCATCAGCTTCTGTCTTTAATGTTTTCCCCTCTCCTTTCATTCTGTCACTCTATCATGATGATTATTTAACTTTACATCCAGACCAGGCCCCATTTCCTGCTCTTTGTCATTGCCAACTATACCATAAAAGACCTGACTGTAGGTCCAAGTTTAATTTTTTAAATAATTTGTCACAGAATCTAGTCACTCTACTATCTTAACTTGTGTTCTCTCCCCCTTTTCTTCTTTAAACCCTCATCTTTCCCCTCCTGGCTCCTGCCCCTTCCCCTCTTTAATTTCTTCTCTTTTTTTGACTCTGTCTGGACTTGTCAGTTGCGTAACAGGTAATGCTACTGTCTCAAGTTTCTTTCTCTGTAAACCCTTGTTACTACTGCTACTTCTCTCTCTCTCTCTCTCTCTCTCTCTCTCTCTCTCTCTCTTTCTTGTTTTTTCCTCCCTCCCCTCTCTTGCATTATGTTACTCTTTAATTTCATGTCCTTCTGTAATTTCACTGCTAATATCTTTGTTTTTTTTCTCTCTTAGTGCCCCCTTTCCTGTGCTTACATATCACCCTTTGTGTCTGTCTTCCACTGCACCTTATCTGTGTTGCACCACATTTCATCCAAAATATAACTGAACATGTTTTCCAGCCATTCGTGTCCATGCTTTTCGACAGGAAAAACAGGCACACACACACACACTACCTCTAATTCTCCCAGAAAGTTTGTTACAGCCTTTCAACACTTTGAGAGCATAAAAAAATATGTGCAATGTTTTCTCGTGAATTAGTGCAAAAAAAAAAAGGCTCATATGCACCAAAAAATTGCACTTGTGATTACAACAATTTCATAGCTACAAACAGCCTGCAGAATAGAAACATATGTGTATTAGAATAATGTATTTTTATACACAAAACCTGAATCATTCACAAACACAATAGTGATTTATTTTATTTTTTTAAGGATGATGAGTTCCAAAGAAGAGGGAGACTTCAGAAAAGGTAGATGTACACCAGTGTTATCTTTGAATTGACATCTAATCACAGTCCTAAAACAAAATGATTCCCACTTGGTGATTGCAGCAGCATTGTATTTACTGATCCCTGTCCGTCTGTAGGGAGAGCTTTGCCCTTGTGAAGGGAGCTGTCCATTTGCTGGAAGATGGCAAGAGGTCAGATCTTGATGAGGAGACTTCTTCTGGTCCAGCTTCTCCTGTAAAGGAAGGCGATAGGGCGTCAGACACACGGCGCAGACAGCTTCATGCCATGGTTGAACAGCTTAGACCAGAAGATACCATCAAACTGGTGAGGCCTTGTGTCTACATGCATGTTGTGAATCAGAATTTTGTTTGTTACCTGGTTAGCCAAGTAAACTTGTCCTATTATCTTATCATACCCCAGGTGAAGGTCCTAACATCAGTGTGTTGAGAACACTCACTAGATTTTGATGGAATCACTTACAAGCTTCTAACATTAAGGGCACTGTTTGACAAACAAAGCCTAGGAGTACATAGATCTGATACACAGGATTAGTATTAAGTGGATTAGTTCACTTACATTGAGTCATGGCAGCTCTCTAATCTCCAAGCTCCTCAGCACCCCTGGTCTCATGTTACCATAAAACAGTTCCAAGAATTTGAAGACCGGTATCAGATTGTTCCATGATATCAAGAGAGAAAAAATGTAAGACAGTGCATCACTAACATGAGCTGCATTTTAGAGCAGATCTGGGTATTGGAGTAATTCATTTATTCTGTGTTAGAACTAATCTGTTCAGCCATCAGATAGTTACAAATGATGATGTTTCAACATGCCATTGGTCCAACAGTTTACCTGTGTGCAAAAGATTAAGCTTTGATGCATCAGAACAGGCATGCTGAATGCAAAACACCACGCACGCCCGATGAATTTTATTGAATTCGTTTTTATTGTGATTATTACACGATAAATTGTGCAGACGTAGGTGGACGGTGTGGTGTAGCTGGAAGACATCAGGTAGACAGTCATACTTTGTAAGGACAACATGACTGCACGATATCAAAGTTTAATGTACAAAATATGTGGACAATATTGCTAGCTTTGTATGTTTTAGCCCATTCCTACAAAACAATATATTACTGATGTTTTCTAAAGCATTCCACTCATTTTGAAGGTGACCAGTAAGTTTTGCCAACAGCAGCTGGATTTATTTCAGCTCTAAAATATGAAAACATTTTTGATATGAGTAATCCATCATGCCGAATGTTTAGTTATGTTTATTTTTTGTGTCAGTTATCTTATTCTTGCATTGGTAATACAGTGAAAAGAATGAATGCAGAGGAAAGCAAATGTGGACTTCATAAATATATCTTACAGAATTTATTGTTCAGTAGTCAGCTTCCCACAATGACTTGACACACACCACTACAGCTGTATTATCATGTATAATTTATTGGACTGGGTCAAAGAGAAGAAAAACAAAACAGACTAATAATTGAGTGTGATTGATTACACAGAAATATATTTAAAACCAGAGGCTGAGTGGAAGAAAAAAATCATCATCAGTTTAAAACATAATGCTTGCTGTTGATCATGGTCATTTGGAGTTAATGGGCTCAAACACAGGTATGATCCTTTCAAGAGACAGCCAGTACCTGAGTTTCTGTAAACACAACATTGGCTGCCCTGATTCGATTATCCAGGAAAGGAAAGGTCAAGGAAAATATTTTGTACCATGTGTAATCAGACAGGTTTATTTGATTTAACGGGTAACTTTAGACTTCAGAGAAACACGTTGTATGTGTAATACATTCATTTTTTTTTGCTTCTTTTGCCCTTCTGCTTTCTGTCTCTCACATCCTCATGACTCCTCGCCGCTTGTCCTCTGCTTGCTGTCATACAGGCGGTGCAGTTGGAGTCTGTCAGCTCGATCAGAGTCAGATATCTGATCGTTGTCTCCACCCTTGGCAACAAAGAAGAGAGTATCCTGCTGGGCATGGATTTCCCTAACTCGGACAGGTGTGTGTAACCAAGATGCTGGCATACAGGGTCACAAAGAGAACGCAAGATAAGATTTCCATTCAGTTTATAATTTCTGCTTTAGCTTTGAGGAGTTAAAACATCTTCCTTGTCTTCTGTCTCTGTGTTCTCCCTGCCTCTTTGCAGTGAACAGTGCACCATCGGCCTGGTTATGCCAGTATGGAGCGACACACAGGTGTATCTGGATGGAGATGGGTAAGAAACATTAACAAGTGACCAATGCCGTGGCTTAGGTGGTAGAGGGTGTTCAGAGGTTTGATTTCTGACAGCACTACTCACACGAGTGTGTGAGTGTAAGGGTGGGCTTAGTATCACTGTGAGTGCTTTGGATAGAAAAGTGCTGTATCGCTCCTGATGAACAGTTGGCATCTTCCATGGCAGCTTCTGTGATCAGTGTGTGAATATGACAAGTGTTGTTAAGTGTGTGTTCAGTAGACCAGCGAAGCACTGTATAAATACAAGTCCATTTACCAACTGCAAAAACACAAGCAAGGAGTTTGTGAGGCTGTACAGCACAGACGGAGCAGCCTGATGTCTGGGATTCTGGCCAGAGATAATCTGAATGAGTAATATCTCTATTTATGGAGCTGAATCATTCTCCATAAATTATAACTGCTCCTATCACTCAGACCCTTACATAAGCATGGAGATCATGTATTTTTTTTGCAATGAATTTAGCTGATAAACTGGTAAATATAATCCCTGGTGGCAATGAGGTGCATCCAGAACCCCAAATGTCTCCCAGTTTATATTATAAATGTGGTGATGGCATAGGCGTCGTTGCTCAGAGGGGAGGAACTGCGCTTTGAAACTGACACTAGGCAGCTCTTAAAAGTGTCAGACTAACGTGGTGTGGTTTCTCTGCTGTCAACTGCTTTGTTTTTTATTAATCCGCTGACGCACGCTGAGTGTCATACAAGATGCTTTGTTTGGCTGCCATGTCACACCAGTATGTGCACCCTCATCACACCTCCAACTGTGCTAATTTCACTCTCTGTTCTCACATTTTTAAATCTCATTTAAACTCTCATTTACACTCAGTGTCTCAACAGTAATGTGTCTCACCAGTATCATTTCTTCATTTCTCTCTTTCCTCTATTGATCTTCCTATGACTTAATTATTGTGACTCATATTTCATTTTTTTTCCACAGAGGGTTTAGTGTGACCACAGCTGAAGAGACCAGAATTTTTAAGCCTGTTTCCATGCAGACCATGTGGTGAGTGAAAAAGCTGACATCCATGTGTTCAAATTAAAACATGAATGTCCTTACTATGGCAGCCGGTACACCACTTCCTGGAGTAACAGCTACATGACTTTGTGGCCTCTTTCTGAGATGTTTAATGCCCTAAAATATACATTATGGTGTCTTCTCTCCACTGCGGTAAGGTCAGTGCTGCAGGTGTTACATGGCTGCTGTGAGCGGGCCGTGAAGGCAGCTGTGATCCCAGGAAATGGCCTGGAATGGGCCCGGCACTACCACCAACACGTCGAGTCAGACCGCTTCTGCCTCAACGAGTGGGAGGCCATGGACGACCTACTGTCAGTCCGCAAGGATAGTGATAGACAGAAGTAAGTATAAATACCTCAAAACTTGTGTAAGTAAAATGAAATCTGTCCTGCTTTATTATTGCAAGTGCACGTCAGCTTGTGTCTAATCTCACTTTTTCTTGTTTGTGAAGCTCGGCAGAAAGAATTTCCAACGAGGTGCTGATCAAAGAGCACCTGAGAGACATCATGAGGACTGAAGATCTGGACAACCTTACATCTAAAATGGTAAGACATTTGGGTATATAAAGAGGAAGTTGGTTTGAACAGAGTTGAATAAGTCAGAGATGAAGAAAAAAAAAGAGAATCTATATGTATGTTTGTGTAGTTTGATCTTTTCTTTGCTCCTGTAGGTGCACTCTGCCCTGAAGACCAGGATAGGCTTTGACATTAGACCCTATAAGGAGTACATTGACAATGAGATCCTGGTCACCATGGCTCAAATGGACAAACCCTCCAAAATATTTGACTACCTTTACCTGGTGAGTAATTGCTCGTCTTTAAAGACAGTAATAAGCATTATTTTACCATCGTGGTGAGAAGCCTTTCTTAGACTAAACTGGCAGAAGTGTGCTTTCACCAGGATGTTGACATGTGACTGTAACTTCCCCTTTGTGGGAGATCTGTGTTGACAGCGATAGGGAAGACGACTCTGTAGGGCCTTTCCTTTTGTCCTCCATGTCGTCAACTCAGCCTCTCTTTCATTATCTGGTTTCAGGGCTCTGAGTGGAATGCAGCTAACTTTGAGGAGCTGCAGAAAAACAAGTCAGTATTTTTACCTGCAGCACTTTATACAGCTTTGTGCATTGTTGTCCATCTTTATTTTCCATTGTGTCATGACATGGGTAACATTCAATTGTGTATTGTTTTTTTGCTGAGTCACAGCTGTGGCTCTAAGTTTGTGTCTGTATGCTTTTCAGTGTGGGCTATATCCTGAATGTGACGAGGGAGATTGACAACTTTTTCCCAGAGTCCTTCACTTATATGAACATCAGAGTGTACGATGTGGAGACCACCGACCTGCTCCCTCACTGGTCAGACACATACAACTTCATCAACACTGCAAGGTAGTCCTGAAACCCCACCCACACCAGAAGATGCTTAAAATCTAAACTTGTGAAAATGCCACGTTACAGCCAGTATAATGTGTTTTTACAAGTTTACATTTTAAGCATCTTACATTTAGATTTGTCCAATTATTAGACATTAAAATCATATCAACATCAACATGTTTCATACATTTGTGACTGCTCCTATTGGCCCGATTCTCAGTCCTCTTTTGTAGTTACACAGACCAGTGCAGAAACACTGGAAGAAGAGGGAAACAGCCAGCCTATCTTTGTACAACCGTAACAAAATCTACCTACCAGCACCTCTAAAGATCACCAATTGTTCCCAGCAGTTGCCAGGCAACCAGCAGAGACTCCAGGAAGTGTCCGGGCAAAAAAATAGTCCCAAACGCAACCTCCCACAAAACCGTGTTTTTACACTTTGGTTTTTGTAATCGATTAAACAGAGCCAGGCTAGCTGTTTCCAATCTTCATGCTTATCTAACTGGCTGCTATATTTAGTGTACACACGTCAGTGTCCTCATCTAACTCTAACTCTTATCACACTTTGACTTATATATTTCCATTTGGTTTAAGCTATGTGAGTCTACAAACTCAGACTGAACTGGGAAACTTCTCAACTGCATTATCCAAACAAATAATCACTTAGCACCTAGAACCTTCTTAAATCACTGAATGAGCTTCTCTTGATCTCTGTGTGTTGCAGAAAGAGTGGACAGGCAGTGTTGGTGCACTGTAAGATGGGCATTTCTCGCTCTGGGTCTACTGTTATCGCCTACGCCATGAAGCAGCAGTGTTGGCCACTGGATGTGGCCTTGGCCTATGTTAAGGATTGCCGATCCATTGTGAAACCCAACGAGGGCTTCATGAGGCAGCTCCACACCTACAACGGCATCCTCAATGCAAGGTCAGTTATGATGTTAGGCCTATCACTGAATGAAGATCTCTGTTCCAGTGTGATCTAGCTGCTCTATGAGACTTTTTAGATATTGATTTGTGTGCTCGTGTGAGGATTGCACCGTGTGTTCCCTCATTATTGCAGCCAGCAGCGTCACAACCAGCTCTGGAGGCGAAAGTCTAGAGACCAAAGACAAAAGTCAGTACACAAGGAGGAGGGAGGGGAGGATGGAAAGCCAGAAGAGGAGGAGGACGATGACGATGATGATGATGATGATGATGATGATGAGGATGAAGAGAGTCCAGATGAAAAAAATAGTTCAGTGGAAGAGGTAATTAGTTACATCAGTGATATGTTATTAGCATTTTAATTCCTGCAGATGTTTTTAATCTTCAAATCCTTTTATCTTCACAAACACACTCAGGTGTTTGAAGAGCCCGTCACCCAGCCGGATGCCAGTCAGGGACTCGAGCAGACAGGACCACCAACAGTCAATCCTGTTATCACAATAAATGAAGGAGACAAGGTGAGCAGACTGCCAGACACAAATACACTCACACACACAGCATCCAAAGCCATTTATCTTCATGGGTCTCTTATTTTTTGTGCTGCTCTCACTGCATCGCTAACTTTTAATTTCTGACTCTGTCTCATCTCAAGGTTGCGTCAAGTGTGAATCGCAGTGGCAGGATGAACCTCTTCTCTCTCATGCAGTCCATCAGTGAACTAGATGATGATAATAAAGTGCAGGTAAACAGCAGAGTGCCGGTCCAGTCTGTCTCATTTTCTCTTGATAGTTTAGCTGTTTTAAACATACAAAAGGCTGATTTATAAATTGAGGAAATAAAGAAGAAGTTAGTGTTGAAATAAAGGAGGTGTGAGATACTTGGACTTGTGACTAATTCCACTTTTGTTATTTCTTTTGAGAACTTTGAGCTTGAGTTATTTTGCATTTTTTTTAATGAAGGACCTCCTTCTTTCACAGAGGGTGTAACAGTGTGTTGCATTATTTCATAATGTACGTTTAGCTTCTTTTCCCTGATTGTAGCCACTCTATAAGAAACCTCTCTTTATTTTTTTATTTTTTTTTAAAGCTGCCTGGCAGTCCGAAGCGGTCTCCAGGGCAGCGGAGGCGTAGCCATGGGCGGCGGGGTCTGATTCACCAGAAAGCATGCATGGATGTTTCGCCTGAACCGCGAAATCTGCTGGATGCAGATGAAAAGAAAACCTAAAGAGATCAATGACCTGGAAGAGCAGGGGGAGTTACAGGAGGGAGAGGGACCTGTCGCGGAGGAGGAAGAAGTCCTGATGGAGCCAAAGTGTGCTCCGGTAACATGCCAAGGTTTTTATACACTGATACACTCTGGCTTTATTTTAGATTATATAGATGATGGAAGTTATAAATTATGTTTTGCAGGTCTTTCATATCGCATAACTGTATTTTAACTGATGGTTCATTGTTGAAAAAAGGATCTTGCTACAGTTCTGCTTTACCAGTGAAAGCCAAGATACCTGATATCTGAATGATTATTAACGTTATTAGTGCCTGTTGTATTAATGTTTTTATCAGTGTTTTTAGAACATATCTTACCACATAGAGACATTTTGCTCTCTCCCTTCATGTAGCGTTTATCGCTTGTTCCCTCTTCTCTTCTTCAGTTCTCATATCACATTCCAGAGATAATATCTATGCAATTACTGTTTCTCTTTCACTTTCCTCTGTAAATACGAGGCTGTATGCTGCCAATTCAAGGTAGACGGTTTAAAATGTGTTGGGAGGATTTCACTGTATCCAAGCTGTGCATTATTATGGACCAAGTCTGGGCCAGTTTTATGGCACACGCTTGTTTGCCAAATGATATATTCCAATGTGCCAATGAATATATTTAGTGGGAAATCTTTTATCATGTCAGTATGCTAAGGACCAATGTTATCCATTTTAATTTTATTCCCTCTATTTAAACACCAGAGCTCTATGAGTGCCTTCAACCTCAGAATGAAATATGACTCTATGACTGGTGTTTTTAACGTTTTTACTACGACATGGTGGCTGCATATTGTATGTATGTTGTGCGGTTTCTCACTTGGTTTGATTGCAGTGTAAATGTGACCTCCCGAGGTTTTTTTTTGCATGTATGCACAAGGCACATATCTATATGGTAAATATGTATCAACACATAATTGCTGATGACCTGGGTGCATGTTACGTGTTTTTTTACAAACATGCGAGAGCAAACAGTTCAGGGTTTTCTCATGTATTTATATCAACATTTAATGCATTGAGGTAAATTGTTCAACATACTGTTTTCAGATTTCTGATCATTAGATGCTGATGTGGAATATTTCATGCTGGTGTTACTTTTTATCCAGTGAACCCAAGCTAAAGCTTACTCCATTTAACCTGCATGCTCACCATTAAAGAAAACATGCACTTTATAACCCCACAAAACACACTGCCTGAGCCAACATCACGCTGTATTATGATTAAAATGATTCTTTTGGGAAACATCTCGACCTTGTTGTGTTAAGCTCTCCACTGTCTGCACCTCTCTTGTTTACAACAAGCACTATGAGAAAAAAATAAAATAAATGATACTCAAACAAACTGCTTTGTTTCTTGATTACGTGAAGCACCAGAGGAGAAATGCTTCTGTTCAGAAACATTTTATTGACAAGAGACAAAGCACGAGACAAGCAACCTTACTTTCATCGCCCCTTCTAAATTGCAATTCACTACAGTGCTGGTCATCTGAACATCCGTATGGTGATAGCAGAGCATAAGTGATACAGAGAACATTTTTACAAAACAGATGACACCTAAATTCAGGTCCCGATGTATTTCCTTCTGGGTTCACTGAGAGTGACTCCTCCCTCTTTCATTGCTGTCCTGAATGACTGAACCTGTAAAAGAGAAATGAACAAAGCAGGTGATGACTTGAGTGGGTGGGGGCATACAAATCAGTTTTCTGCTACGTGCACTTACAGCGTCAGATCGGTACGTCCAGGGAATCTCCCTGTACACCATCCTGGTGATGCCGGCCTGCTTGCATCGATGTGCCAGCACTTCGCCCACAGCCTGACACGCTGCCACGCAGCTTGTGGACCCCAGCTCCTTTTTCACCGCCCACTCCTTGGTTGAACAGACGAGCACCGGAACAGGAGAGCTGGTGGAGAACACTTGTGCTGTCACATGGTGCTGGCTGCGAGAAAACTCCAACCTGTAACGACCAAGAGAGACAAAAAAAGAAATGGTGAAACAGAAAAGAAACACAGAGGACAGGTAAATAAATACCTGGCAAGGATGTCTTATAACAGCTTTTGAATTCATGTAGTTTTATTTAAATGTACTCCTTTAAGGTCTCGCTTGATAATAAGATCTCAGTGAGTTCCATACCATAATTTGTTGGTCTCTATAGCATCAGTAAAAAAAAAAAATCCCTTTGTCAACAGCTCATCCAAAACTGGCTCACTTGCACCAGCTACTGTTTTTTTTTTTTACAGAGCGGATTTTAAGACATTACTGATTACTTTTACAGCCCTGAGAGGCCTTGCCCTGAGTTATTTAGTTGAACTTTTAGTGCCCTACGTCCTCCTCAGGTGCGTCATTCCTGGTTGTCCCACGGTCCAAGACTGTGTAATGACCTGCCTGAGAAGACGAGGGCGGCAAACTCTGTGTCAGCTTTTAAAAACGCACTTTTATAAAGGGCCTTTAGCTGACCTTTTTATGTTATATGTCACATTTTACTTTTTTTATTGATTTATTATTATTATTATTATGTTCTGTTTTATGATAACTGTTTTCTGAATGGTGCTCTATAAATAAAGTTCACTTATTATTTTATCCACATACAGACAGGCAGCCAGACAGACCTGTGGTAGAACTCCCGGCGGGGCCAGGTCGTCGTCCAGCCCCTGTCCTTCACAGCCAGAGCCATCTGCTCGAGGTTCCGGGGGTTTCTGTTCACAAAGGTCGGGTTCACGGCTTCATTCTCATCGGCGCTGGGCTCCGGCTGAGAGGCTGCCTGACTCAGACACCGAGCTGGGTAACAGACAAGAGCTTTTCATGAAACAAAGTGACCGGTGTTTGGGTTTAACGAGTGACCATGTTAACTGGTGACCGTTATTGACGTCTTTGGTGTCTCGTTTGACAGCTATGTATTCTCCTCGTGTTTCAACGGCTGCCGTAACTACGGCAACCACAGAAGGTCGCCAGTTGACAGGGTCACTCGTTAAACCGAAACACCGGGTAGTTACCGTGAGACCAAATGTCACTATTTGGGTTAGACTAGTTTACACAGTCACCGTTTAATAAACAGCTGTAGATAAATACAACAACGCCAGAGCTGTCCACAGATTGTGTTACATGAAGGGAAAATTAAAATAACTCACCTGTCTGGTTTGTTAGTGGACGACATCGCTGAATTTGACCTAGCAGCCGAACACCACGACACATTTCGCTCAAAGCCATGTCCTCCTCCGCTGTGTTCACCTCATTAACTAAAATAACAAAGTCACGTCACTGTGCTGCTGTCCGACGAAGCGTTATGTCCTTAAAAACAATGAAAACACCTCATCTTCTCCATCATCTGACTGTTTCACCGTGACATGTGCGGCGCCATCTTTGACATCCGGACAACATCCTATTCACTCGGTGCTACTTTAAAAGCAGCACGGACAGGAACAAACGCCAGCGAGTCAGCAGTTCCGTTTACGTGTCTTCATCCGTAGAACTAACTTTTTTTTCTACTTCTGTTTATTATTTTATATTATTTTATCTCTTTATAATATTTTTTACGTATTATTTATTTTTAATTGTTTTATATTGTCTCATATTTTAAATGTCTTTTGCCACTACCGTGTTCTTAGATCTCATTTTGCCTGAGTATCCTGTTTGTGCTTGTCTGTCAAAGCACTTTGTAAACTGTTTTTTTAGGTGCTATATAAATAAAGTTATTATTATTATTATTATTAATTATTATTATAATTAACAAAGTAGGCTGAACAATAAGTGTTCCTAATTAAAATTGTGAGGTACTTGTACTATTTCCATCTTATAATTTTACTTAACCTTTTAAAGACACTTTTACACCACTACATTTATCTGACAGTTCTAGTAACTAAGTAAACATTTTACATATGATACCAAATGGATTGTCTTAAAACTGTGAAACATTCTTAGACATTAACATACTGACAGTACAATAGGGAAGTGAACTCCACCTAGTCTTTCTCAATAAAAGTATAAAGATTTAGTCTATCTACATTAAAATGAAGGTTCATCAACAATACATTCTAATAATGGAGTATATACACCATTATGTTTAATAGATACTTTTAATGTGTACTATATATTTTGCTCATACTTACTTTTGTATGATTTTGACTTGTAACAGGTTATTTTTAAATAAAGAACATAGATAACACTCCTTATACCTAGTAAAGAATTTTAACACTTCATCTTCATCGTCTGTAACTTCACAAATTAGTCAGAAATATGTGACACAATAAATGGTGTGACTACACAACACATACAGCATTCCCACAATATGATTACACAAGAAAATCATATTTAATTTCAGTTCGGAGCTGATCCATTTTACAGTGCAAATCGTCAGAAAGAAAAAAAAAAAAAAGATACATGACCATTTCAGAGTTTGTTCAAAATAGTGGCATGATAATGAATGTTATGATCTGTCTGAAAGACTTAGTGGATAAAAAAAAAGCAATCAGTTCCAGTAAGGCACATGAAAAACCTTTTACTATCAATGAATATCTGTTGTGTATGTTCGGAAGACATGGCAATGAGGGGGAAAGTATCTTTGGCTCGTGAAGATTATTCAGATAATTCCCTGCTGTCATTTGAAGAATACTACAGGACTGGCTGATTAAAGCACAATACACCAATTCAACAATCATATATTCCCTTAAACTGCAGAACAGATTCCTTAATTGGTGTGCTTTCCCTTTTCATAATTGATGTCGATAATTTATGTTCATTAAGTAAAAAGTAAATGATTGCTATTTTTAAGCTACTGTAATTAGAAAGCAGTACATAACACTGATAGTGAAAAAATTAGCAAGGGGATACAAAAGTAGTTTTTTTTTTTTTCATTCCATATGATGCAACTGTTATCCATTATACAGGGGCTCACTTTGTTTCTACTGATGCAGAAATAACAGTCTATACCATCATGATCATTGTGCAAGTGAATTAAACCATTCCATATCCGACAGGCAATAGAAAGACATTGTTAAGACGGAGAAACAGTCATTCTGGTGTATGTAGCTGTAGTCCAAGTACTCAATAATATACATAAGTTAACATAACTGTTTGGCAAGCCTAAGTAATCATTCGACCGATCATATAGCAGCTGATGCATTGATCAGAGATGAGAAAGAGAAAGGGCTCAGCTTGTAGCCTGATCCACTGTAGAACTTGTTTTGAAACTCCACCCTGTAAGACAGAGAGGCAACGTTAACATGTGACAGCAAATGCAAACAGCACATGATTCGTTTCTTTACATCTCTTCAGCAACAATCCTGTCCAGTTTACTGACACAAAGCTAATCACTTGACTTACACATGATTGATTCAGTGCTTTGACCTTTTGTACCACATTATGTACAAAAAACAAAGCAAACAAGCAAAAAAAAAAAAAAAAAACAGGAAAAGAAATCCTGTTAAACATTTTAAATCCAAAAGTGAATTAAAAAAAAACAGCAACTAAATATTCATGGTCCGTAAATGGATGGTTAGGCGACCTCTGAATCTTTTCATTAGCACCACCATCAGGCAAAAAGTTTAATTTAAAGATAAGACATATCAAAACCTAATGTGCAGCTGTGAACTGAGCACATTCACCACACCCTGAGAATGAACCCTTTTCAATTTGGAGCCTCGCTGAGCCAAAAAGTCAACTTCACACATAAGATGCATAATTCAATCAGGCAGACTGCCATGAAATCTGCTGAGCCCATTCATCACCTCTATCACATTTGTCCGGTGACTAACAGAGTGCAACATGTACACCAATATAGAAAGACATGTCTGGGGAAACTCTGTGGATGGGTTAGTAAATGATCTGGATAACTTTGGTTTGAGTGAGGCGTCTGTTTAAATTCTAACGTGTAACGACCAAAGTCAAAGATCTCTGTGTGCACAGCTATGTACACTGTCATTAGCTATAGGAACAGACAGGTTTAGATTTTATTATGTAATTTAAGTGAGACTGAAGGTGAAGTGCATTTCATGTTTTAAGGGCTACACTTTTCAATAAAATGGCTGTAAGTCAAATTTCTGAGGAATTCTACTAGTTAGATGATCATCAAAACTTGAGCTGCGTTTTAGTAGGTGATTTATTTTTGTTGTAGCGTGAGATGCAAGACAAAGTTTGTTTGGTGTCTTGCAAGTCCATAAATAACATGACTAACTTACCCCTAATCATGGATTAAAGGAAAAAGATGTTACTCAGCGCAGATATCCTGCCAACATTAATTCTTCTTTGTCAGACATGGTCGATGAAGTTTAGAGGCAACAAGACAATTTACCTTTAAAAATATATTCTATTATATATTAGTCTTCTCCTCCCTCCCTCCCATCCTTACCAGTGCAGACGGAGCGCGTGCAGGAAAGCTGAGAGTCCCTCCATAACCAACAGGATGGAGACAGTCAACACCGCAAAGAAGGCAAAAATCACAAAGAGGACTACAGAGCCCACATAGCCCTGCCACCTCAGGGCAAGGCGCATCACCATCACCCACAACACCTCAGACAGCTCTGTGGAGACACAAATGGCTCGCCGTCAGACAACCATCAGTGTTTGGAAAAAACACATTGTGTGACTAACTGGCTGAATAAAAGAATAGTATGAGTGATTTTAGAGAGGAAGTCTGTGTGTGAGTGTGTCTATCACAGGAGGATGATGGTGTATTGTGTGTGTGTGTGTGTGTTAGTGTGTCACTAACGTGCGTGTGCCAAACTGAGAGCCCAGAGTCGGAGGTAAGAGGCGGTGTTAGAGATGCAGCCCAGGCAGTACTCTATGGTGTGGATGGCCTGATGCATGAACACGTCTGCAGCATCAAACTCCTGCAGACAGCACAGTTTAAACACTTAGATTCACAGCAGTACATCTGATTAGTAAATTTACAGACGTCTTTCTTACCTGTTCAGCTGCTCCTTCGTCCACCTCCCCCTGACGAGTGTTGATGGATCCCTCGTCAGGCACCAGCGGACGTCTATCTTCCTCCTGATGTCGCAGACAGCCAGAAAACTGTCAGAAAATACATCCAACTCTCCAAAAAAAAGATTTTAAAAAAAGTCCAACACAGACTCACATTTTCACGTCGTCTTCTCTGTGTGAATGTGACGTATTCGCATATGGGCTTCCCTAGCAGGAGGACTGGGACAGCACATAGTGCCAGCACCACCAGGACCTTCTGCACCACAAGCTACACGTGAAGAGTTACAAGACCAGCTGTTAATTTTTTTTAAGCAACATGATAATCAGTTAAGCGTTCAAGAACAGTGTTGGTGTTTTTAAAAATGTACTACAAATAGCATGTACTTAGCATGCCATGGGTGGGGTTTATTTTTATTTCGACCTTCCAGATGTTCACTGGTTTCAGTTCATGTTAAACACTGTATTAAAATTACCATCCAGAGACCTGAAACTCACTTGAAACTGGTATTCCCCTACATTTTTGTTATTTTAAAGAATGAGCAGCAATTACTTTATCATTGCTTGTACATGCAGTTAAAGCACTGATCATTTTTACAGTCTTATATTGGTGTGTTCACGCATTTATTTTGGGAAACTTTGACAGCTGAGGTTTGAGAGTAATCTGCCAAACAGCACTGCGTACTGCATTCACAGGCTATACGGTCGGAAAATAAAACCCAGAGGACACAAGTAAAGTGAAATATGGTAATATGATGCATGAAAACAGCTGCTGACTAACTGAATGTTGTGTATGAGATGCTTTGAAGCACAAATTTTGGATATTTTTCAAAAATACCCATGAAAAAGTCTTGACATAAGATAAGGCAGACTCAATGTTCACTGTGATGAGCTGCGTGTCTCAAATAGGTTTCAAACATCCTTAAGGTTATTTTTCATAATGTACTGACAAAATAAATACAGAGGCGATATAAAAACGATCAACTTGGCTGCTGGGTATGTAAAGTGTAAGTAAATTGTAGAACATTAAAACACGGATATGTTCCTTTTTAGGGAAATGAGCAAACCACACACACCTGTCCTGTATAGAGCTGTGGGTTTTCAGGGTTGTCTGTGAAGAGGAACATGTCTATGAAGTGGATAAGTATACTCGGAGCAATTTTGGACTGGGCGGGCGTATAGGCAATCCACTTGAATACCACCATGAACACCAGGTAGCCAAATAGACAAAGCATAAAGAACAGCTCTGGGATCAGCACAAAGAACACACTGCTAATCTTCCCAAAGTGCCTGAAGAAAAACAACAACAACAAGAGGAACAAGGACATGTTAAGGCAAGTCAGGATACACATGAAAAGCAACAAGAATGGATCAAAAAAGTAAAACATGACGCCTTACCAGTAGTTGAAGAATGACAAGCAGACTCCAAAAGTCATGTGTATGACGCCGATGACGACAGACATCTTCATCTTGTACGAGTTAAGGAAAGTTAGTTTGTTGTTGGACAGCCCCCAAATCTGACAATGACACAAAACATGACAGAATTAGGATGACAGCACAAAAGAAACTGGACCATGGCAGAAGGTTTAAGGAATGTGAGGACCATACCGGGTCAATGCCAAATGGATAGGGGTTGGTGAAAACACCAGACACAACAGGATCCATTGACAAGTAATTGTTATCTGCCAGGACTGATGAACTGAGAGACATAACATAGAAATAGGTAAGATGGACAAGAAACAAAGTGCAAGAACGTTGGAGTAAACTAAAAAACAAGAATTAAAACTTAAAAATGTATAAAATGTGCTCACTTCCATATGTTCTTCTCAAACATCGGGCCGACGTGCCACCCTGAGTTGAAGGTATTGAGGCCTCTGCTGAAGCACTCGTTGTAAATAGCTCCAGTGTAGACAGAGAACAGACCCATCAGCAGAATCAGATACCTTCCTCCAAACATCATCCTCCAGATCTGAAACATAATACGCCAGGTCAAAGACAAGTTTCAGCTGAATGTTAATCCTATCAGTTTAAGTTAGTTTTAGCTTTAGAGTGTGCGTCTTTGACCACTGTGCGGCAATACCCAGTGAATTACCTCGTTGTTGTTGTTCTTCAGTTTGGGGTCTTTCTCCTCAAGGACCATCCAGAGAGCAGCCAGAGTCATCAGTAAACCATGACCCACATCCCCAAACATCACAGCAAACAGGAAGGGGAATGTAATTATGGTGTAAACCGCTGCAAAGGCAATTAGAGGCAAGACTTAACTTAATTTAAAGAGAAAAAAAAAATATGCGTGAGGTCGAGCATTCTTTGGCTTGTGGCCGAAGAAACTTTTTTTTAGTGGTGTGCCGACATACCTGGATTGACCTCACGGTAGCTGGCTACTCCGTAGGCATCAACAATGTTTTGGAAACCAGCTGTGAAGGAGTTGAGGGGAAACAGGGTGGGTGGAGGGGTGGATGAAGGCAGGCGGTTGTAGAACGAGTCGACCCCACTGCCACTCTTCCTCTAAAGGATGAGAGATGGGTTGGATAAAATTGGGTGATTAGCGTTTTTAGTGATTTATGTCAAGTCTCCTCATCTACAACTCTATGTTTCTGCTGGTGTCTTACCCCTCCTTCTCTCAGGGCGCTTTGCAGTTCAGGCAGTTTGGCAGTGGGACACCAGGCCTCAGCGATCAGGCATTTGTCAGTGACGGAAGGGCTGCAGAGATTTAGCACCATCTGAACCGCCTTACACTTCTGCACTCGCACTTTCCACTGGGGAAGCACGGCCACTGCACGCATCAACAGCTGCTGCAGGAAGGACTCAGTCTGCGACAACACCTGAAATAAAGGGAAACGAACCAACATGTTTCAGAAGTACTGAACAGAAAAAACAGTTCTTTAAAAGAAAACGCACATTATATTTTTGTGCTTTCTAGTATGTTCAAGTGTGATACAGACATTACAAAAGAGAGTAAGTCCTGGTGACTGCATCAATGTTCCGTACTTTTATAAACATGCACGACACTTACTGATTTGATATCTTCAATTCTGCCTTGAAGTCCCTGGAGAATCTCCTCTCTCTCAGCAGTGCTCTCAGGATATGCAAATGTCTGTGTGCGGAAACTGTGAGGAGGGGAAATCAAAAGATATTCAGACACTGCAGTGTGGCAATCTAGAATAAAAAAAATAAAAAAATCTAACCTATGCACAGGTTTACTCACCAATCACATATCTTCTTGACTTTCTGCCCAATCTGTTCTCCCCAGTAGGAAATGAGGAACACTGTCCATTGCACCATTTCACCCTGCAAACAACAACAAAAAAAAAAAAAACAGAAAACAACTCTTATAAAATACCTATTTAAAAAAAAAAAATCAATAGGTGCAACAAATCATCAGAGATTGTCCCTGTAACAGAAATAACTGCCTCCCAGTTCTCACCGTGTCTGGATGCTCAAGTCGCTCCTCCATTTCTCTGAAATCCACGATAATATAGCCGCGACATGCCCGCCATAACAACCGCTCAAATGAGGGGACCTTCCAAGGATGGACCACTCCCGCCACAAAACTGAAGGAGCAGAGATGAAGCAGAAAATGTGTTGATAAAAGATGTAGATAAAAACATAAAACACATAATAGGCATTTCAGCTAATGAGATCTACCTGAGGTGGACATCTTGACGGTTATCAAATAGGCCTTGGGATTCCAGTACAGGTGGTGGTGCCTGTGAGAAGAATTATTAAGATTAAGATTTTATTTTTGTATTTTTAGTTTGCAGCACAGCAAAAAAGGTTTTGAACTACCTGTGAGGCTGTGAGAGAATGTGTCCTGGTCAGGACTCCTCGATACTGACAGAGCTGGGTCAGCTGAGCTCGAAGGCTGTCTCTGTTCCTGGACACCTAGTGAGACACGTGCAAATAGAAATCTGTCAGGTCTATAAGTTCTACCTCTTTTGATACTGCAAGACAACAGAGCCTTTTCTTTGATTTATCATCTCAGCCTCGTTTTAAGCGCCCACCTCTTTGAGCTCTCTAGCCAGCCTCTCGCTCTCCTCCTCTATGGTGATGAGTTCACGAGGCTGAGGGGCCAATGGTGTTGGACATGGTGGGGGGAGAGGCCCCTGCAAGGGTGGAGATAGGGAACGATTGATCTCCTGCTCCAGGAAGGCTAAAGGGCAGATAGAGAAGGTCAGAAAGGGCAAAACTGCTAATGAATGTGGATGAAAATGTAGCTGGAACAATGAGTAAATACTTACTAAACGTTTTCTCAAGTTCCTCGCATCGCCTGACCTCGCCAACAAACTTCCTCTGAAAGGCGTTCACATTCGGATTTAACTAAATCAGGAGAGCAGAGGGGAAGAGGGCATCAGGGTTACTCATGATCACAATAAGAGAAGAAGGAAAATGTTCCTGTGTCTCTCAGTGACTCAAAGTAGCCAACATTCACCATCTGATCTGAGCTCAGATTTAGAAATGCAGCAGAAGTGACTCCAAAAGGTATCTACTAGTACCAAAAATAAGATAACCAGATAGAGTTTTTTTTACTGAAAATTAGAATAATGATCTGACGATTGTAATATGAGCCAAAACACATGAAAGAACAGGTTGAAATCTGCAAGGTGAAGAATTTTAGTCATAAATGTGGGCAAAACAGTTGCATGTGGAAATGCATCCTGGCCCAAACAGTAGCTGACTGGTAAGACCCTGAGCTTTTCTCTGAGTTGAAGTTACTCACGTCTCTGAACTCGACCAGGCCCAGCTCTCCCAGCTCACTGACACAATTGTAGGCCGAGCCAGACTGAAGGAAGAGCTGCACCAGGCACACCTCCTCGCTGCGAAACATGGAGCCCATAGCTGCCTGAAGAATGAAAGAATTTACAGATGAATGATGGATATTTCATGAGGAAGATAAGGAGAGGCAGTTTAAAAAAATAAAATAAATAAAGAGTTCACATAGGCCAGCTGTTATCAGATGGGACAATGAAAAGCCTGTCAGTGACAATGCAGAAGCACATGAGTGGAAGAAAGGGGAAGCATCAAGCCCTCCTGACTGTGATGATTAGATGGGATTTCCACTGTTGCATTGACATGTTTCTGCCAACATTAGCACAGTTTTTTCTTCATTTGTGAATAAAATCTTTCAATAATACACTAAAATAACACTGCTACATATAGAAAAATACGGCCCGTTGACAGTTTATTGTGCTTACCTATCTAAAACGAATGCACTGACACAAAAGCGCCGCAATAAACCCAACCTTTATTTGTCTTGAAACTCTTCTAGAGAGGCGTCGATTAAAGTTTCTGGTCATTTTGGATGCTGTAGTTAGTGGTGCCCTCGAGCTGTACTGTGTTATACTTAGACCAGCCTCATTGTATATGAATGAGGGTTGGTGGAGTGGAGAAAATACCTCAACAGCCTCCAAAATGACCATGAAGTTGAGTCAACTCTTTTTCCCCCAATAAAAACTGAACAGTATAACCTTCATGGAGGCAGTGGGGTCAGACTACACCAGTTGCAGCCAGGTCTACCTATAAAGTGTATTCATTAAGTTATAAACTGGAAGAAGACGGTGAGTTTACTAAATAAAACTACACATCATTAAAGTATACAATAATACACCTTAAACGAACAATAAGCCAGCAGTCTATAATGTGTCACTGACTAACTTTATAGGTTGTACATTTTTCCGCCACAGTCATCAGAATCATGCCAATAAAACTAAGCTGAAAGATCTCCAACCAGACCAAATCCTGTGAGGTTACAGCATTAAAAGAAGATGAGTCTTCACTAACGAGGGAATTTCCATGAGGAGGAATCACAAGGGTTTGATTTGTCTTAGCTTTGTCTAGCAGCAGTCCACATACGGCGCTTAGAAACAGCTTCACATGCGCATAAAATGAGGCTAAAAGACGAGATATCTCACCCAGCTGCCTGCTCAACGTCTCCGGACTCCAAACTGCTGCTGTCTTTCGGGGCTGTCCACTGACGGACACACCGGTGACTGTTAACCGGGACGAACCACCAGACGTGTTTATGAGAAGTTCTCGCTTTCGGCTCCTCCACTTCCCGTTTGTGTCAGTCACGTTACTGCGGCCTCACGTGACAGTTGACGTTGTTCTCTTGTTTGGCCACGAGGGGTCGAGTTTGTCAGTTAACTTTAATGGCGGCAAAAACAGTAGCGATGGGAAGTTCAGTTCTTTTTAGGGAGTCGGCTCTTTCGGCTCCCAAACGGCTCTTCATTTTACCACTTATACCTTTTATAATTCAGCCAAATTTAGCGCTGGTTTGACTTATGATTCGTATGGGTACACATATATCACTTAAATTATTCAATACAGCCTTTCTACTTATTAAAAAGTAAAAAAAAAAACATTTTCTAATATCAATAAATTGCTGTAGCCACTTGTTTTCATTGCATTTACAGACCCTTGTGACTCTCTGAAACCACCCAATGAATGTACTAACTTAATTGTAGAACCGCTCTGCTACACCTATAATTACTTAAGGACAACAAAAGGGCAGCTATTGACTGTTCAGTCACTGCATGCGGTAGTGCATTACAGTGTATTACTTTAAAAAACAAAACAAAACAAACAAATAAAAAAAATTAAAATAAATGGCTCTCGGACGTGAGCCGGCTCCCACCGTTCACTTAAGAGAGCCGGCTCTTTAAACCGGCTGGTTCGCCACTGACACATCACTAAAAGACAGAAAAAAACGTTAGCCGGAGCTGGAAGTTTAACATCCAACGTGAGCTCTGTGATTATTTCTGTCATATTTTTCGAAAACAGATATCATGTGTGGAGTTGTTGGTTTGATAAACATGAGTTACTAAGCAACGCCATAATTAAATGAGTGGCATGACTCTCATTTAACTAACAGCGGATATCAGAAATGTTGTCTCCTTGTTCACTACACCCACAATAGGAGCAGTAAATTGAGATTTCAGACACCTCCTAGAATAATGACTTACGTAAAATGTAAATATATATATATATGCTCCTAAAATTGTGTTCCCTTTGTCTGACAACATTTTGGTAATGTTATTCTGTCCAGATATGAAACAGGTTTTCAAACTGCGGTCTGGGGCCCAACAGAAGCCCCTGAGTGGGTTGTCAGGGTAATATAAAAAGTTGAAACAACAAACAAGACATAAAATGGGCCGTTATGATTCATTGTAATTTATCCTGACACCAGTTTTAACATTGACATAACACCTAAAAATAAACAAAATCCTCCCAAATTAGCGGTTATGGATTAAAAATACAGATATGCATTTCATTGTCCCCATAGAAATTTGACTTTGGTTATTAAGGACTCATAAAATCTGTTTATTTTTCCCCGTATTGAAAAACCTATGAATAAAAATACTTTTCTAGTGTAACTGCTGGGCACATGATGAACTGAAGTCATTTCTCAGTGGATATGCAGAAGTTGTTTCATGTCACATTCATCCATATCACATGCTGGTCGCATACTGGGCCCATGAAACTAGCTGTGATGTCTTAAACAAGAATTTATGGTGTGTGCATAAACTTTCCATAATCTGCAGGTGCCTCTATTGACTATCTCACACACACACATACACACACTCTAAGTAACCACATTTCTGTGGTTAAATGTTATACTTCTTGTAGAGGACAACGGTGTCTTGATCTGACAAACAAATGAATGGCCATACAAAAGATATTTTATTTTATTGTAAAAGGGCAGAGTTGCAACAGGTAAAATAGCAAATAATGAGAAATATACAATTGGAAAAAGACAAAAGTTTAAATGAAACAGGTTAATGAAGACTAAATTTTTCAGAGGACTGAATCTTATCTTATGAATCTTATACACCCGTTTACAGTTCTGATACAATAATTTTCTGCTCAGCTGTACTGTAGGCCACTACAGATGTATTTTTTATTTTATCCTAAAGACACTGTAATGAAGTTGATCTACATTATGAAGCAAAGCAGATTGTGGTCACATCAATTCTAACTCCCGACAGTGTACTACAACACTTCAGAGTATTATAAGCAACTTTAGATCCTCCCCCACACACACAAAAAAAACAAAAATACTACAGTAAAATCATATTTGCTGGCAAATCAGACACGGGTTTTACACTGGTTTCTGTATCGTTTCACATCATTTACACTTCAGTCTTGCAATGCCAACATGTTATCCTGACCATGACTGTTGTAGTTTCATATAGCAGAAAATTTAATGGCATCTCATTCCTGGGGACAAACACTAATGAAGCAAAGTTAGCTGTGATTTTTTTTTCTTTTTTTCCCTAAAAATTACAGATCTACACCAAGTCAGTGTCCAGGAGAGTGACTGCTCAGAAATAAGAGACTGTTCTATACTTCTTAGCTCAGCTGTTCACCTTCCTCCATCCTAGATTTATCCTTTTCTACAAACTATAAAATTTCAGACTTCTGTCCATTCCTGCAGAGGTCAGGAACTGAGCGTTCTCTCCAAAGGCCACTCCAGTCACCAGTCCTGTATGATCTATAATCAGAGAGGAGAAAGAAAGGTCAACAATCTGCTACTTCCTCAGAGCACACACCATATGCTGTGCATACTGGACAATAGATTGCCCCCTCACCTGTGAAGTTGAGGACTTCAGACCACTGCTTGCAGATGTAGACACGGATGTCAGACCCTCCTACAGCCAGGTAGGTACCACTCTGATCAAACACAAGGGACTTCACCTGAAACAGAAAAACAATGAGGAATGGCAGCAGAGACACGAAAAAAAGATCAAATCATTCCAATTATCACCAGCTTATATTTCATTCATTAGTATCACAAATGACATCACATGAAATGTGTTTGCTTATTTGTAGAAAGTTACATGCAAACGTTACTACCCTCTCATCTCTGTATAATACATATAAAGCCAGAGCCAGAAGGTGCTTAACTTAGCCCCAGTCAAGAAATAACGCAGTCTCTATCTTTATTTTTTACTGTATAGACATAACCACACTAACTTCCTACCTCATAGTTGTTGTCCAGGGTGATGGTCTTGAAGTTCTTCAGTTTCCTCAAATCCCACAGTTTCAGAGAGCTATCCTGGGCACCTGCAGCACAGCACCAGACAAGGATGTTAGGGTATTTACAACAAATGCAAGTAAATACACATCCCTTTAGTGCAAAAGCAAACAGTGAAGACACTCAAACCTTGTGTACAGGTTAATGTGATATATTTACAAACTTTCGATATTTCCAGTGGTCCATAATCAACTTTGCAACTTGATGTACAACACTGGCACATCGAAGATGAGCAGCTACACTGTGTAAAATGCTGTTAGTAGTTCCAACCTGTGGCCAGATAGTATCCGTTCTCAGAGAAAGCAATGGAGGTGACGGGGCCAGAGTGGCCTGGGAAGTTGGCCACGTTGGTGCGCTCCTTCAGATCCCAGATCTTGATTTGAGAATCAGCCGTCCCAGTGCCAAAAATGAGACCATCAGGGTGGAACTGAGCACAGGTGAGAGCTGTAGGGGCAGATAGAAACATTACCACCTGGAACAAGAGGACACTTATTCGGACCAATAAAAACATGTTAACATAAAGCACTTACCACAGCCAGCACTTTCATCAGTGACTTTGGTGAGGACTCTACCAGTCTGGATATCAGAAAAGGCCCAGTACTGCAGAACAGTGAAGCAAAGTTAGCAGGATGCCACAGTTAATAAGCACTTGTACCTGTTAGATATAACACAAAGGTCTGCTTGTATTTTTGTCAATCTGCACACACACCTGATCCTCAGATGAACTAAGCAGGTAGTCCCCAGTAGCATGTAGGGACAGTCCAGTCACACCTGCCTCGTGGGCACGCACCACCTGGACACAGTTGCCCCCGGTGACAGACCACACACGGATGGTGTTGTCTGGAGATGCAGAGAAGACCACAGACTAGAGGGGGAAAGACAGCAAGGGTGTGAGGGAAAGAGCGAACAATAAGTAAGAATAACAGATCATACTCGACAGGTCTTTGGTTTACTGGAGAAAGATTTGACTAGTTGATGTTTGAAACAAAGAAAATGTTACCTGGGATGGATGATAAATGACAGAGGTGACCTTCTTGGTGTGGCCCTTAAGTGTTGCCACAATCTGCTCCTCGTTCTTGTCAAACACCACCACGTTCTTATCAGCTCCACCTGACGATCACAAGAGGGTTAACATCAAATAAAAAGTCTTCAAATGGCTCGTAGTGTGTGTGTGTGTGTGTGTGTGTGTGTGTGTGTGTGTGTGTAAATGTGTGTGTACCGGTGAGAACTTTGCTGGTGTCCGAGGGACACAGATCCAGAGCCAGAATACCAGGGACACTGGCACTATGAAGACCCTGAAGGCAGCAAAGAGAGAGAAGATGTTAACACTACGTACGTCAAGTCAATCAAAACACTGTTTTAACCTTCTGATTAAATGAGAAAAAAATAATATATAAATTTAAACTCTGTTAGGCAGAAATGTATACTTACAGCATGAGAGGCCACTTGGCGGTATTTGCTGAGATCCTCAGCTCTAACCAGCTCCTCTGGGACGGTTTTTCCTCTCTGGAGAAACACAGTCAAGCAGTTAAAGGAGTGTGACAGTATATCATATAATACCGTAATAGTTAGAGATGATGTAAAGGAAAAAGAGCACATAGAAGAGCAATATAATTACCTTCTTTCTTTCTGTGGTGAGGATAGTAGCTTTGTCTTGGAGCTGCAAACAGAAATAAAATGTACATTGAAACACATCTTTGACCTGCTAAAGAAAATGGATAGCTTATTATTTATGTAGGTAAAAGAAATAAATTACCTTCTGGATGATCTCTGGGGTCATTCCAACCTGTTCACTAATCTCCATAGGCTCTCCACCAGCACCCTGAGATACAGAAGGCAGAAATAACAGACTGTTAGGAGGAGGAATTGCAAAAGATTATGACGAGCATTTCTGATCAGTATTTTATTGACTGGAATTAAAAGTTCATCACTCACTGCTGCAGCCGGCTGAGAGGCAGGGACCGCCTGAGGGGCAACCAATCCAGCTTGGGGTTTGAGCGTGGCAAGAGCTGCAAAGAGGAAAAAGAGCTAAAAAAAAAACTCGCTCTCATAATACAATCTAAGAGGTCATGCTGGTGCAGGGCACATTCAGGTGAGAGTTGATGTGCTTTACAGCTCGATTTATACCCTCCAACAGGAGGACGCACAAACTGCTGCCAACTCACCTTCTCTTGCAGCAGTGACCTCTTTGGTGAGTCGAGCGATGACTCTGCAGGCGGCATCATGTTGGTAGAGTGCATGCGACAGTTCTTGGCGAGTAGTCTGCAGCTGCTGCCTCAGCGTGAAACTGTGAAGCATAACAGCATCCTAAAAGAGAAAATAAGATTAAGGAACTCTTTTTATTGTCTGAAATTGATAAGGCTGCTGTGCTAAGCTGCTTTAATATTACAAGCACTTTTGCAAGTGTCAAATTGGTGCACAATTCCTAGAGTGGCTGTCAAAAACTACTTTTTTTTCCCCTTTAGTCGTCAAATTGCGGCATAAAAATTAACTGTCATTTAAAGATTGCTATATTCTACCCAACTTACTGTTTACTACCATTAAAATATTGCTGAAGTTAAGTGTTGATTCAAAACGGAAATTCTGGGTAACATTTACAGTATGAAGGCGTTTTCTTTCATTTCTCCTTTGCCACCTCCTCAAGCTTTACACTACTTACCCACTCATCTTGAAGGGACTTGAGAATAGCAGGAATGCTTGTTGCAGATGGTGCCTTTGGTCTAATGGGATGGGACACTGGAAGAAGAAGAAAAAAAAAAGTCGCTCATGTTCAGACATACATAGTTTCTCGCTCAAGTCAGTCTTTGTCATTCATAGCGAATTTTTGAGGTCTCAGGTATACTTGCTGCAGGAAAGGGGACCAAGTCATACTGTACTCTCCTGTAGGGCTACAGCAAGTACAACATCTGATATTTACCCAAGCAAACATTTAAACATCACTACAGCTGATCAATTGGGCCCCAAACTTTATCAGGTACACTTTGTTTTAGAGATTTCAGAGGCGATTGTGATTTTATAGTATTTAGGATATCTTCCAAGTATAATGCAGTACAATTTATCACCCCATTAGCCTCCAGACTGAACATGAAGATCTATCAACACCTATAATCGACATAAATGATGTGCCTTGTAGTTCACCTTTGATATCTACGAGCTGCTCCTCCGACAAGGGCTGTCCGTTCATCGGGTCCGTCCCATTCTCTGCGATGTACTTCTCGATCAGCCTGCGCTCAAACACCTGGTTGGACACCGGGGACACGCACGGGTGCTCCGGCACCTCGTTGGAGACTAGAATAAATAAATAAAAAAATTACAACAACAGCTTAAAAGAAACTCATGAAATAACCACAGAGAAGTCCAGTGAAGTCTCATTTAAGCAGAAGGCGGCAGTGCATGGCCGCTAACGTTAGCTGCATTAGCTCGTAGCATTAGCCTCCGTCACATGAATTAATTCAGCTTCACCTACTTGCACAAACCAAAGACATTTTCCCGACGCAGTCCTCAGAGTCTCTTCTAAAGATGGGATCACGCTCGTCCTGTAGTTTGACAGTTATAGCCGCTAACTTACACTTAACTTATGTTTTAGTCAGATTGTTAGCAGCACGCTGTCCTTTCATTGCCGCTACACACGGAGCTTCTTTCTTCTTCTACGCTCTCTTCCAGTGGCTGAGCGTCCAAGCCTCACAGGTGCTACACTGCCCCCTACCGCCAAAAAAACTTACTTACTTATTTAATAATTTAATTGTACACAGTCCTTTATACCCATTTGGAGTTCTTTCTCATAATTTTATAAAACATTTTTATTTCTATAGTCACTTTCTATTTTTTATATAGTTTTTATTTAGATGTTTAGCACGAGTTAACTTCTTCAACTTTGGGTTAACACAGTTATATATTTATCTTATCTTATCTCTGCACATTTTTAATTCCTCTGTACATTTTTAATCCTATGCAAATGTTTAATTCTCCTGCACATTTTTAATTCCTCTGTACATTTTTAATCCTATGCAAATGTTTAATTCTCCTGCACATTTTTAATTCCACTGTACATTTTTAATCCTATGCAAATGTTTAATAAAATGCAGAGCAATGATGAAATGAGAAATGAGAAAACTGAAATGATGAGTTGACAGACAGAAAATTCATTCATTGATTGATTAATTTTCGTAGTTATATTAAATAATAGTTATAAGTGTGTAATAAATAATTGTAATAAATAAATATACAAAATATCAACTTCGCACACCTAAATTTGAACAATCTCAAATTCAGTTAAAGGTCCGGTGTGTAAAATTAAGTGGCATATGGTAGTAGTGAAGTTGCAACCAACTGAATACCCCTCACCTAACCCCCCTTGTTTTAAGCATAAAGAAGAAACTACAGTGGTCCTATGTAAAGCAAGCTGAAACCTCCGGTGCTGGGAAATTAAGCCAATGCAGAGGTGAGTCAAAGCGGCCATATTCAAATGTCCAACTTTACAGCAGAAATAAAAATGTTTAAAGTCTGGTTAAAAAAAAAAAACTGATTAATTAATTAATTAATTAATGGCCACTTAATTGACAGGTATGTGCTGTTACAGGTGGCTTATTAGATCACCCAGGCGTCATTTGGCCTCCCTCAGGTCCGCCACTGATCCAAGTCTTTGCCAATATTTAGATCAACCGGGACAGAAGAAGCAGTACATCCAACATGGCAGCAGCCAGTGCTGCTATTTCTTATTTTGTCCCTTTTTCCTGACATTTTATATACAAACTATTTCTAAAAAAAAAAAAATCCATGAATAAATCAATAATTAAATGACTCTTTGTTGTAACCAAATCACACAATATGTTTGCGAAAACACATCTCAAACGTGTGGGTTAAAGATACATTTTATTTTAATCTGAGAGATGACATTTTGATAATCAAAAAATATCACAAGCAGCAGTCTAACTTCTTTTGTCACTAGATTAGAAAGATTATAATGTACAGATTAATAGGCTATTGCAATATTTGGTGGAACATGTTACATTTCACATAACTATTACTACAATTACCTCAACAGTAAAAACACTATTTCATAGCAAAAGTCATTGAACTGCAGAACTCTCATTTACTATGATAATGAAATGTAAGGTGCAGTTAGGAGTGGTTAACAAGATGGATGAAAAAACACTTAATCTAACTCGCTATTACTGTATATTTAGTAATATATATATATATACATACACATATATTACTGTGTAATGTATAGTATACTACTTGAGAATTCCCTTTTTGCAAACTTCTGCAATCTTTTCATGTATACATAGCCCTAGAAACCACGATTACTCTCACAAACATACATGTACCATCACTCAGCAAATCCAGTGCAGATCATATTGGTCTTTTTCTTGAGGTCTGGAGGTAGGTAACAGCAGGCGATAACAGGAGCACCATCAACAGTGTCAAGAAATGCATGAGACATTAAGACACAATGCTCAACTCATGCTCTTTTACATGAAAAAACAAAAACATGCAATACGGATACTGACCCATTAAAACTAGGCTAAGATGCAAAAGGCACAGGTGAGGTCTTTCTTTAGTTTGTAGTTTCTCCATGCCTTACGTCTCATCATCCCTCATGAGAAGTTCAGTTTCTCCGAAGTGTAAACACTGCTGGACTCAAAGGTCTCTGTGTCTAGTGGCAGTGTGGAAAAGTATTCCTGTGATTTGTTCTCTCTTTCTTTGTTTTTGTCTTTCTTGATCTGGAATTGAACGCAGTCCTCAGACGAGTGTAGGCAGTCTGAAGCCCCAGGCACAGGAAAGGAAATCCTTCTATCATCCTCGTTAGTTGTTTCCTGCTAGGAAGGAATGAAGACATGTTTAAAAAAATATTTAACTTTGTGACATGCAAATACCCACAGCTTGAGTGTAGTATCACCTCAGTAGTTGTATTAGGATTTTGGGAGCTCTCTGCTGTCTGTGGACTTCTCACAGTGACGGGCTGGTAACCCTGGAAATAGAAACAGCAGCACACAATCACATATGGTTTATGCGCAAAGACACAATTTTAAGCAAAAAAGAGAAATCCTGCATTTAAATCAGTTAATCAGCCTTACAGTGTGTGTAGGACTGGATCTTGGGGTCCATTTTCTTGGTGAGTGATTGTAGAAGCCTGAGGGCTGAGGGCTGGGCTGGCTGTAGTCCTGCACACAGATAAACACACAGAGATGCATAAAAACTCAGTGCAGCCACTTGTTTAACACGGTCATAGAGGATACAAGGAAGAACTTTGGGCACAACCATGCGCATAATTAACAGTGTGACTGCTTGATTGACAAGTACGTTCTGTTACAGATGGCTAATTAGTGCACCCAGGCGTCATTTGGCCCGCCTCAGACCCGCCGATGACGCACGTCTTTGCCCATATTTAGATTAGACAGGAAGCGGAAGAAGCAATACATCCAACATGGTGGCAGCCAGCGGCGCATATTTTCAGCTTCAAAACAGCGCTTCAGAAACCTATGGGTGACGTTACTCCATTGGGCACAACATATTAATTCTCGTACCTGCACAGCTGTTTCAGCCAGTAAGGCCACTAACCTAAACTTAAATTCCCTCACCTGGATGTTTACCCTTGGCGGGTTGGCTGGTGGCGTACGGTTTCTTCTAAAGCCAGTGATGATCTGTCTGAGGCTGCAGCATGGGTATCGCTTCAGGAACAGGATGACACCAACCAGTGATACAAACGTGCCAGAAGGGACGGTGATGGACTTGAGATGTGCTCGCCATTTGCCTCCCTTTTCTAAGGAGAGTAGACACACAGAGATAGGATGGACATCAGAAAGAATGGCGACTGTGAGGAAAAAAAGAGTTTAGATACATAAGAAACACATTTAAATGCATGTTTGTACTCACCAATCACCTGCAACAAGGTGGAGGACACCAGATT
This sequence comes from Miichthys miiuy, assembly GCA_036365135.1. NCBI lineage: Eukaryota > Metazoa > Chordata > Actinopteri > Sciaenidae > Miichthys > Miichthys miiuy. The sequence continues at coordinate 14,563,997 of CM071611.1, forward strand.
GCCATCCTGATCTCTAATTTCATACAGCCCACCATGCCTTAAGGTTAGGCTTGATATGACGACCGCATTGGTGGTGCCATCCCTGCCCACAGAGATGAGGCCCCTGTAGCGCAGGTCATGGTCTGTTATCTGGCCCTCACGGATCAGCTGCACAGGACCACGGGGGGGCTTGGGGTCAAAAGGGCCCAGGGAGGATTCATCAGGGTAACGGGTGGGGGTGAAAATGAGGTGGGCGTGAGGGATAGGAAGAAAGAGGCGCAGGTTTAAAGACTCCTTGGTGAAGCGGGTGACATTGAATGAGTGACCTGGATCCACATGCAGGATCATGAACACAAAGGGAAGAGTAGCGAATGAAAGGTATGAGAGGGTGTTGGAAAAGGACGAGATAAAATATAAAAGATACAGTCAATAAGAACGTGAAGTCAAGAATAAAATTACCAGTCAGCTTCTTAAAACTCTCATCTTTGGGCTCTGCTCACCGTGGACAACGAGGGTGCTGCGGGATACGATCCTCCCCATGCCGTCTCTCACAGTATAGTTGCCTTGATCTGCTTGTGTCACTCTCTCTGCCACCCAGGTCTTCCCATGCATCAGTCGCCCCCTGCCCGCATTGCTGGTTTCAGGGTCTGTCCTGTTCCACAACACGACTGGCATGGCCTCAGTTGGAGCACCCCGGGGAATAAACTCAAGTATGGTGGCATTTTCAGGGATGTTGTTCCCAAAGTTCTCCCCGTACTTTCTGTGGTAGGGCTTAATGCACTCTGAAGAAGGTGTGAAGGAGTGATGTTGTTGTAAAAGGCCTGATACTATTATACTTCTGTATACACTTGTCACTTACACACAATCCTCAATGTTCATATATTTATATAGTCTACTTTATGCTTCCATTTTCACCATTTCAACCCACCAAATTCACAGTTGCAGTTACAAATTACTTCTCAGATTAATACTTACTTACATATGATTATAGACCCTATTGTTACAGATTAAATCAGGGCTTCCCAACATATTTGCCCCGTGATCCCTTGTAAAAAAACAGAAAAGTCCATGAATTGTCAGCATTTCTACCATTTCCCACTTAAACTTCTCAGATAATTTCCTTTAACAATAGTTCAAGGTCTAATGATCATAGATTAAATAAAAGGAAAAGAAACAACAAAGCAAATTTTAGAGAAAAGTTGTAAAAATGACTGATTTATGTAGCAGAACTTTCATCTTTTGACCTCTCAATCTTATAATCTACCCTTTGGAGAGGGCCTGTCCCCTAAACTGGGAACTGTATGTAGCTCCACAGCAGTAAAATGCTACTTACATACTGCATCAGTATTAACATAAATTATTTATATTAAAAACGCAAAATATAGTTATGTATCAGTTACTGAAGAGACCATTTTTCTGCGGAATGAGTGCTTTTACTTTAAGTACATTTTACTGATAATGCTCTTTTTGATTGAGAAAAAACAGGGGTGAATTTCACAAAGAGTGGAAACTATCGTACCTGAAACAATCAAACGGTATGTCTCGTAGGTGAATCCAGATGACAGTTTGATGGCATAAAGTCCCTCATCAGCATGAGTCACTTCTTTCAGGACTAACATCTTATCTCTGGTAAACTCAAACCGTGGGTCTGTTACCTACAGTTGTACAGTAAAATATGTTTTAGAAATCTGTACAGCAGACAAAGAAACAAACGCACAAGCAGCGACACGCTTTCACTCACAGTGGTTTTGTCCAGCAGCACATGCCTTGTTCCTTTAAGGTTTGGTGTAAAAGTCACCATTCTGGATGTCGAGTACACAGGCAGACGAAATTCTTTCCCAGCACACACCGTGTTGACATCATTCTCACCTGTGAAAGTGGAAAAGAAAGTTAGCAATCCCTTTAGATACTATCTGTGAGAAAGACATGTGATGAAATGTGGCATTTGACTCACCAAACGGGGCCCATCCTGTGGAGAGAGCAGGATTAAAACATGGTTAACATCTCCAGAACAATGCTTAAAGCTCACATACACCTAAGTGTCTCTGAGGAATTCATTGTACCACTTTCTAATACAGATTACAATAAATGTACTTATAGGTTATACCATAATAATTGTCTCATAAATGGTTAATAAATCATTTCATTGTTTTCAGTCAGGTTTTTGCGCTCTCCATAGGCAGGATAAGCTCTTACTAAGATTGACTGGCTGTCTGTTTTATTAAATTTGAGTGTAGCTTTTAACTCTATTGATCACACTGCTATAGAAACTTGAGTAGGTCTGAAGGTTTTTTAGCCACACTTGTACCATCCTATAGCACTTTCTCTGTTGTAATAGCAGATTCATATTTTTCTGCAAATCCTTTTAAGTGTGGTGTCTGCCAAGGGTCCATTCTTGGACCACTTTTCCATATTTTCAATACGCATGTTCTCTCTTGGTCAGGTTATACACGTTACCATTACTGTCACACAGATGACACAGAACTTTACAGTAACAGTATAGCTAGTCTTCTTGTCTCATTATTGAATGTTAATAATGATAAATCAGTCACTCTATAATCTGTAATCTTTGTATACTTTTTAATGCAGTTTTCTGTCTTGATGAACACGTAAAAATAAATTAGATACTGTTAAATTGTGCATTCTTAAAGCTTTGCTACAAGTTATATCGTGCATTTACTGATTTTTTTGTGCATACCTAATATACAATTTCATGTTCTTCAGTGTTTTAACTCAATTTCCTGACTTGATTTTGGGGGAAAAGAGACCCTCAGATGGACTACTTGGCTTCTGATTTACTGTAAAAGAGCTTCCGTTTATTTGAACCATTATTTATTACCAACAAATCAACACTATGAACTGTAAAAACACACTTACATTATATTGAAAAAATAGAAAAAATAAAGAATCCAATGAATGTTATTATCATTAGTAGTATAATTAGTATGATTATTTTCCTGGTAGCTAACTAATATATAAGCCATTAGTAAATGATGAAGTGCTCGAGTGGTAAGTTTTCAGTGCCCATAACTGTTTTATTATTTAAACATACCCCTCATAAACGTGTTTTCATCTATATAAATGTATTGTACTTACACAAATAAAAACCAAAGGTAGAACTTACCCACAGCAAAGGGGAGAGTAAATAGGGCAGTGAGGAAGACAGAGGAGGACATCCTCTCCTGTAAAGACACACCAGAGACATTCACTCATCATTCATCCCCACCCTCCTCTAAAAACATGCCTGCATCCACAAATAATCTATATAGCCAGAGACCGATCCATGGCGCCCTGTGTCCAACATGCATCCCAGCAGATTAACAACATTTCTAACGATACAGCGGACCAATAGGCCGTCAATCATTGACAATGTGCAAATTGATCAAATACTGTGTGACACATCTCGCATGAACTCACCTGCAGGATGTGTGAAGAATGAATCCACCGCTGAATATTGAGAAATGTTTATGTGATTGGGGATACGGGGACAACAACGTCCTCTGCGGAGCGCGCATGGGCATTGGTCCCCTTCTATAATTTATGAAGACGGTAGGCTTATTCTCATCTGCCTGTTACGCAAGATGCGTCAGATGTTGAGTCATACTTGCCATCTTCTCGGCGTGAATACGATGTTTGCGCAAGACGGTATACAGCACACCAAGTGTGGTGTTTCTTGATGGGCTGTGTGCCAAGACGAAACAAAAAGATGTTCTTAGAAATTACAGGAAGTACAGATTTAGTGGTACTTGAACTTTGAGTATTTCTACTCGACTACGATTCAGAAATATTGGACTTTTACTCATTATTACATCAGTAATAATAGTTAGATTTAAAATACTCTAACACTCAAAGGACATTTTATGCCATTATGAGTTATTATACTTTAAATAATTTAATCTTTTCTGATAATACTTTCAAACTTTACCTAGGTGACACGTTCAATGCAGGACTTTAACTTGTAATATTGCAGTAACTTATTAGTTGAGTAAAGGATCTGAAAAGTTCTTTGACGACTGACCTTAATTGCGAAGTGTTACACACCATCAGAGCAGCTTTGTATATTTAATTCATCCATACTCACAATTTTACTGAAAAGAACAAACTGCTGTCACTTAGGATGGATGGTTTTTGTTCTTCTACTGCAGTGTAAAGATAACTCATGTGCACAAAGGAGCTGGCATGACCCTTTTTTTCGCAAAAATTATTTATATTTTATGTTTACTGTATGACCTTTGTGTATGTAGGGATGTTTCCAGCAGAGATTATACTACCTTTGTTGCGTACATACAACTTTTTCAGTGGCAATAACTGTTTTATTGTTAAAACATATACTACATAAATGTGATTAATTCATAATATAATCAGTATAAATGAACAAATAGTTGGAAAATGAATGAGATGCATGGTCATGGTATATTTATCTGGTCAAAATGTTTGGCCTATGTTTACACTAATATCTATAAAATAAACGGTATTCTAGAGAGATATAAGTGTTTTCATGCAATCTAACCTGCAGGCTGACAGTATTTACAGTGGCTATACTGTACACCACATGGCAGTGGTTCCCAACCTTTTTGCCACCTTAAAATTAATCTAATGATTCCTAATCACAGGTTGTGGCATTACAGGCAGTTTAATCAAAGATTGAGTTTGCTTTTTGGCATTTTTAGTCCGTATATAACTACAACCTTCAACTTCCACACCCATCGTCGCCTGCATGCCAGAGGGTATATGCAAATGACGCAGTTATGACGTGAAGGAGACCCTGCCCATTTCGTTTGTGTGTTTGCGTTTTGTCCTGTTACGAAAACACACACACTCGACGTAAGATTGGAGGAAATTGTTTTGCAGCGAGTGGACAAACTTTTATCTGTTGTGTTTTCTTAAATCTTGTGTTCAGTGTTTAGTTTTGTGCTCTTTGAGTTTAGAGACATCATCTTGTTATTGCAGTAACAGTTTTTATTGTAAACGACTCTCTCTGCCGGGGAAAACATGCCACTGTTGTACGCGATTGTTACCTTCTTCTTATTTGGTGAGTACTTCCATAGAAGAAATGCAACCACACCCATTTGACATTCAACGTTACAGGTTTTCACTTTTTACTTTGCAATAGGCTAAACCTACTGATATCTGTGGACTCTGCCGGATATGCCCAGCTGTGTGTTGGAGTAACTTCAGTGTGGGACATGTTCACTCTAGTTTTTTCTAGTTGTACCGATGGACTGCTGAATTAACTTTTTGCAATCAGATCAAATCAAACAGAAAACAACAGCCACCACCGTCACTTTCACTACATATACAGACTTTCTACTTGGTGTAAACAAGTGTAATGAAAAGAGTTAATTAATAACATGTTTTTCAGTCACCTCAAGTTTTATTTGTTTTCTTGCTGCAATTTAGACCAGAAAAAGTGGCATTAATTTAATTAAAATGAACAAATTAAAATGATTAGCTTTTTCTTTCTCTATATTTATTTATTTACTTCTCTGCCTATTTGACCTTTTACTCACAATGCATAATTATGTGGTTTTCTCACATGTCTGTGGGACAGTATATTGTTTCTAAGATTTGTCCCTCTTCTGTGGCTCATGTTAATTTCAGAATGATCCTTCATCGCTGAAGTCAAGCAGCAGATGTTAAGTGAATATGTGCTAATACTACAAGCTCATTTCTGGATGAGCTAAATATGTAAGAGTAGCCTTACCTGTGTCACTTTTTATAACACAGGATGTTCATCTTTTGCTGGATGAACCACTTATAGGGCCATAAAATAAGAGTATACTTACTTCTCGCTGATTGTGCCACATGTCCGAAGTCATTACTGAGACATTTCTAAAAATGTGGCCTCAGTTTTACCACTTGGCATATCAATATATTAATTCAGTAGTGTCCACAGGAACGAATGGAACATGCAGAAATGTGTTATTATATTCACACATATAAGAAGTAATTCACAACATTTTCAGTGTTGTCTGTGATATCAAATTTGTAGAAGTTGCCGAGAGTATGTTTTCCACATGTCCTCAGATGTTTTGTGTCTGACTCACCTTAAGTGTTCCTCCTATCTATCTATTCTGCTCCTGTGTCCTTGAAAAGGTTCATCCACCGGTCTTGAATTAGTAGAGATCTGCTATGGCAAGACTTACAAGTTACCATTTCGATATACACCACCTGTTTTCAAGAGTAAACTCTACTTCACTCCGAATAAGGGGGGATCCTCGAAGCTACTGATGGTAAACGGAGAGGTGAGCAGCTTCTGGTGGTATAATTTTACATGACAAATGTCTGGTTTCTGTTCAAGTCAGAGCAAACAAGGTTTTAAATGAGACTGAACAGAATCTACACTGTCCTGACTAAATGTATTTGTGTTTACTGATTCAGGCAAGGGATCCGCGGGTCAAAGTTTCCATTGGCAAAGTGTCTTTCACAGATGTGAAAGAAAAGTATGGTGGAATATTTTCCACCTCATTTCGTGATGAAGGACTTTTTGATGTTATCAAACTGAAAGTTTTGCGTAAGAACATTACATTATGTTGCATATTGAAAGCCTCTATTCTATCAGAAAACATTTGTGTAAATAGGCATATCTATTAGTTTTGTGCAGCATTCCTATATATGAGTCCACCCTGTTTTTCTATGTATTTGATTTTTTTTTTTTTTTTCAGCTTGTTCTGAACTTGTTGAGAAATATTATGGGGGTGATTGGTACTATGATGCTCCTGAACAGTCTGAACTTCTGGATTTTACTCCCGATAATGATACAGACCAATCAAAGGTCCTGTGGAATCGCACAAACCCTCTGTCTAATAAGGGAGGCAGAGGAAGGATGAGGCATAATATCTGGGAGATGTTACGCCTCACTCAGTCAGACAACGGCTTCTACTACTTCAGGAAACAAGACGGCGCTGTGCTCAAAACAGTACAGCTGTTAGTAGAAGGTGCTGTTAAGAACTTGATAGAAGTTGCATGCAACCTTTTTGGACTGTTGTGTATATGATTCAGTGTTTTAATACAACCTACTCTTTATGATACGCAGGGTACCAAACACAACATGATGTAACTGTGAACGATCGCCTCTTCATCGAATATCCTGTGTCTGGTGACTTGTGGACGCTGACTTTTACCTCTCTTAACCATAACGACACAATGACATTGATGAAAGCAGGCAAACTGGCCAAAGAGGAACAGTACCTAAGACGTCGTTTAAATAAAATTGACGTATTCACTGATGGCATAGAGATTTACTCTGTCGACATCTCAGATTCTGGCAAATATAATTTCATAGACTCGCAAGGCAACGTGGCCAAGACTGTGTGGGTGGATGTAAATTATGGTGAGCTACAGCTTAAATATTTTTCTTATAGGAAGAAAAATTATGTATGAACAAACTGTAACTGACAATTCAAACTATCATTGCCCCCCCCCTTCTTCTGCTGCTTTAACAGGATTTGTTCCTACATATGTTTATGTTTGTGTCATTGTCGGGATTATCCTTGTGGTGATTGTCTGCTGTTGCTGCGTGAAAAAGTGCTGTTGTAAAAAGAGCTCTACTAAAAGGTCTGCTCCTCAGACTGCAGCAGCACCTGCTGTGTGTTACCATGTAAGTACTTGGTCAAGTCAGCATTCAGAACAACTGTAATATTATGTGTTGCTGTTTTTACTTCAGTGTCCTTGTTCCAATTGCAGGATGTGAATCAACCTGCAGTTTTCTATGCTGCACCTACTACAGATTACTCTCATCAGCCCGTTGTTTCTCCTGCACCTGCAACTACCTCCCCTGGGCCATCGGTAGGTGTTAAAAGATTTTTAAACTGTGGGGCATGCTCTGAGGCGGGGATGGGAGCTGTCGGAGGGAGAGACATGAGGCAAAGATACTGTGTTTGTTGTACAGGACTAATGGAATGAAATGCAGCACACAAACACAAGAAACTGGATGCGGGAGTAACAGAGTTGATTACAATAACAGTGGATAAAAATCATGCTAACACTCGCCTACAAAGTAGTATCTATTCTTATTGTTGCACTAACATGTCCTAGTCAAACTGTACCTTGATTGTTTCCCTTTTTTGTAAGTCGCTTTGGATAAAAGTGTTAGCTAAATGACTAAAGAGAGTCTTTAATCTGGGTAGGGGATCTGGGGAGGCTTAGCTATGGGTACGGGGGGTAGATTAAGTTGGGGGGAAAAGCAGGCGGAGGAACTAGACAGAGAGTTTCCAGATGTCCAGAGAGTGTGTGTGGTCATGTTCAGAAGGAGTTTTCAGATTGATCAGAATTACATTGGAGATAGAGGAGTCGAATCCGGGCGCATGAACCAGTGTTGATTAAGGTTACAGCTTGCCACTCACTCACCCGACTCCACTCAATCAAGCACATACACAAAGACAAAGAGAGAAAGAAGCTCCAAGGTTACGGAGCAAAGGGCTGACAGTATGAGTGAAAAGGTAGACACGTGCTGATGTTATGAACAGTGAAGAGTTAGTTATTGTAGTCTGGCCTTTTGATTTGAACCGCTCACTGACATGGTCAGCAGTTATATAGTTATCTCCCAAAGTTACTGCATTTTTAGGACTAAATTCTCTTATTATGGTTATCTTGACAATGTTTTGTTGCGGCTAAACCTTTGTATTTTTTTATATAATGACTGTGGGCCTTATCACCTATATTCAATCACATTAAGATGGAAAGTCTTGATGGCCAGTAAAAAAAAAGGAGGAATGTAAGAATCACTGCTGTTTCATAGTTCATAAAAGCATTGTATGGATATTGTTTTAAGAAAGACTTGGAAAAGTCTTTAGGTCTAGTGTGATAGCCTGTTGAAAACACAAGTTGGGCTCAAGTTGTAACCCACATCATAATTTCTTTATTACATCCTAAACTGTATGTCCAGTGTTTTCTCGTGTTCTCGTTTTCATACCCGTGATATATATTTTTTTAACTTAAAGGTGTATAACCCAGTGAATGTCCATGTGAACCTCCATTAGCCTGATACACTGTGTATACACACAAACATAATTCACTCTAAATGCAGGAAATGTATGGGCATTAAAGTGGCTACTGACATAAATCTAATTGTCTTAATAAAAAAAACAAGAAAGTCCTCATCCTGAGTCTCTCTCTTTTCACACATCGAACTTACTGACACTGTTATTAGCACACACATTCACTTTGTGTTTTGTTGTTTGTTCACCTCTGTCTCTCCAGGTTGTAGCTTCAGGAGGGCAAGGAGTCACTCCAGCTCCTTCAGTTGGCTCTGATTTTCCCTCCTCTGACCCTGGACCAAGGTTTGAGCTGAAAGGGATGAGCTTTCCATCTGCTCCTCCTCTTGGTTCAGACACATCTCATCTCAGTTATGTTTATAACTCTGATAAACTCAACTTTCTATAAGGATCACTAAGGAAAATTCAAAAGATTCAGACCTTTATTCACCTTTACTTTGATTGTTTACTTTTTTGTGAGTTGCTATGGAAAGAATTCAGTATTGTGGTTTGTGACTGACTTGATGTTAGAAATACTGGGAATTGTTGGGTTGCTGTGAATAATATTAGAGTAAAGAGTGCAGTTTAGAGCAGCTCAATATAAAAAGTGTTATGAGACTACTACTGTTATGATTTGGTGCCACATAATTAAATTCAATCAAATTGAATAGAAATAGAAATAAAAGTAAAAAATGTGTGACATCTTCTTAAGTCCAGGAGGAGAAGTAGGTCCCCGTGCATCTGCTTGACATTTTTTAGAACCTGCTTTTGGTGTCTAGTCAAATTTGATGTTGCCAAAGTCAACTAATGGCCCGTGGGGTTTGTTTGTCGTCATGAATTTATGTCCACATAAGTGCATAAGTGGTCAAATCTTTTTTTTCATAACTCTTTAACCACACATCATACAAAGACTTATGAACGCAATATTTCATGTCATTTTGACACAAGGAATCAAATGGAGAGGTCATTTACACAGCACAGACACTTTATTTAGTGAAAAACGGGTAAATAAATAAATAAATAAAACCTTTTACTTTTGCTAATTTGGATCATTTTAATTTGGAGGATAGCAATCACTCTCACTATCAAAAGTAAAAGTACTCATTGTGCAGTGAAGTGGTCCCTGTCAGTGTTTTACTGTGTAATGTTTTTGGATTAATTATGTCGAGTCAGAATAGTTTGGCTATTGCAGGAAATTGTATTGTAAAACAAAATAGGCAAAAGGTGTATTATTATAATCACCCTAAAATGTCTTATTTTCCTATTTTACCATGTCAGTGACCTTTTCATTTAATAACTGGTGTTAAACTGATATAAAATATGTTATTTTGTCTTCGTAAGTCATCTAGTTCAGGAGCTATGAAAATCAATTCAAGATTGTCACCAAACAAACCCCATTTAGTTGCTGAATTTTAGACACTTTTTGGTTACCAATAATGTGATGCAGGTGCATGGGAACGTCTTTCTCCTGCTGGACTACTTTCTTTCAATATGAATAAAACCCATTTCCTGTAGTAAGGTTGCAGTTGAGAGGGGAACATGGACGGGTAGGAGTAATAGCAAAAGCAAATAGTAAGACATTTTTTCTCACTCAGGGTACCTTCATGCTATAATTCTTTAGTATAAGCTTTGTTTCAACAAGAGTCATAATATCTTATCTGTATAATATGAATCTTAAATGTGTGTGTCATACATGTTTGTTCCAGAGATGATGTTACAATGAGGGCTGAAAGTGAGTCTGTGTAAAAGATTTTAGAGATTGTAGACTGACCACATGGAGATCAAAAACTTTAAACCACTGCCAACTATAGATATTATTTTATATAGTTGTATTGTTACATCTTTATCTGAATTATATGAGATATTTTTATTTGTTTCATAATTTGTAAAATTGTCAGTTCACCAGTGAAAACTTTTACTTTTTGTTTCTTTTTGTGTGTGTTTGTATGTTGTAGTTTTCCATACTCTCTGCATGTGGTTTGGAGAAACTGTTTAAGTCATTAGTGCATAAAATAAGTGTAAAATAATGACAAATATTTGTCTGCATTGTATGTAAGGATATTTTGACTTAAACATTTTGTAAGACAATTTTACATGAGCTGGTGGTTTGCTTCTTTCAAGATGCTGAACCATGAAAATTATTAAAGATGAGAGATGAAATTATAGTTAGTAGCTTTAACAGGAACTGTTAATAATAGGCTCCTTTCACAGTATTACATTGTTGTTGTATACATACGTATAGAGATGCAGTTGTGGTGAAGAAATTAATATTCTATGTAATTACTCAACTTCATGCTGCTGATTAAAGACCCTAAAAGATTTTCACAATAGCTTCTTTCTCTGAGCGCTGAGGTCCTACGTTACTGTTTTTAAAAGGAATTTTCTAAATTTATGCTTTTGTTTTGATCTTCTAACTTCTGCTGGCTGGTTTTGTACTGTGAGGGGCACTGTTGGGGAGCCACTCAGATATTAAACTTAATAAAAGTGTGGAACAAATTTCATTTGAATAGTTATTAAGACGAAGTGTAAACCTCTATCGAGACCTCACCTATTGGTTTGTGGACAACCGTTTTAAAGTCTGGCATTACTGACGTTGCCATCTTGGTTTTATGAAGCCAGAAGTGACCATAGTTTTTCATTTTCCAAAAGGCACAATAGAGCACATAGTGTGTCTTTTCACTGAGATGTTTTTCAGGTTAGTCAAGTGTCAATTACATTAGGTGTAGAAGCCATTCACAGTTTAGTTGCATTACAATAATGAAAGCTGGAGCATTTTGGTTGCTCAGTGAAATTTTTAAGCAAGGATGATGATGTCTTTCGTGTTGGGTTCCTGCTGTTACTTCCTGGCTTTGTTCAAGACTAAAATAAATAAGAACTTTGCAATAATTGCTTATACCTTTAAGCAAAAGCTTTGAATTGACGGAGTTCAAGAATTTGAAAGAATGGAAAAGAAAAAGGTCAGATTGAAGGCTTGCTCGTCTTCTACTCTAAAGATTTTGTTTTTGATATTTCAACTGTCAATAAGTATAGTACATACAATCATTTAAAGTGTAGTGACCTGCACTTTTATAGTTTTATAGTTCTTATTAACAAAACCAACTATCAGTGGGTGAGGCTCTTTCGTACTGTGATATGACCATTCGAGGTGAAAATAAAACTTGATTAGCTGAGTTCTCTCCATTATATGGTGACTGTGTGACTCTGAAGCTGTGAGATGCATATGAATTTATAGTAAAGTATCTTGTGCGCACAAGAAAATTGTTAATTATTAATAATTATTGACTATGCCACTAACATGACTAATAAACCAAAATGAAAAAAAAAATCACAGGGATGTATTTCCCTATGGTTAGAAGAGTAAGGCCAAATGACCTAAGGATGGGGTCAGTTCACGGGCGGTTTAGCAACAGTACTTTCCGACAGCACCTAAACGCCTCACGACTACCTCCATAAACACAGCCCTGTCACGTGGGTGGGACCAGACAAAACTACCTTTCGTGGCATATTACCAACTAATTGTCATACATACGGTTAATTGCGTTTTATTATGTGCAGTATACAGCTCATGCATCAACCGTGTGCATTTATTAAAGTGTGGTTAGTGAAGTGTTGAAGCATATCGCACGCTTTACGTAAACTGGTCGACGACTGCTGGACTCGGGTTTTCAATCACAACACATGATGATACTGTTGCTGTTTTTAGCTTCTTGTGTTTCTGTGGGTGAGTAATGTAAAGTGTAAAAACATATAATGTTTCCTTCAGCAAAACTGCACGTTAGAATAAAGTCTGTTTTACTCAGCTGTAAGTAATTAACGTTATTTCTAAGATAGACTTTAATGATCCCACACCGGGAAAGCCACAGCAGACACCCAGCGGTGAAACAAGTACTTACTTTACACTCTACTACATAACAAGAAAATATTGCACTTTGTACTACACAATATGTGTTTAACAGCTATGGTTATTAGTTGTTTTATTACTATAGATTAAATGCACTACAAATCCACTTTAGCAGAATTATGTATGCTTGGATTTATGTACTAATAAGTATGATGCGTTTGTCTTGCCTGTAAAAAAACAAAAAAAAAAAAACGAACATTTTATATTATTATATGATTTTATATGTATTATTATGTTGCACAATTAGTGTGGCCCCCATAATTTAACACTTTGATTTTACATTTTACATCATTTTACATAAAGTCCTGCCTCACAGCATTTGTAAGGCAGGACTTGTACACTGTTGCACATAAAGATGATCATCATTTCGCTTTCAGACACATTCCTCTTTTAATTCCAGATTATACACATCAGGTTAATTGTGGTTTACTGTGATATGTTTGGTTGAGATTGATCAAGAAAAAATTCAAGAAGATACGCTTTATCTATCAAGAAAAAATCACATTGTCACTATCATTTCATGACAAGAGGTAAAAATATTATATTCCAACTTTATGGGCAACAGTGTACTTGTAACAACATATTTTGAATTGGTATTATTGCTACTTTTACTTAAGTAAAATATCTGAATCCTTTTTCCACCTCTGTAATCATGATGAGCATCTGCAGTAGTGTAAAGTAGTAATAGTATGACTTGATATACAGCACCAGTCAAAAGTTTGGACACACTCTCATCCTCATTCAGTGTTTTGTAGTATTATTTTGTATGCTAAAATATAGATGCATGTTGAAATAATTTTGAAAAACTAGGCAAAAGATGTGCCTGGGAATGCTGACATTCATTCACAAGGTTTGTTTTTTTTCTCTCTGTTAAACTTCTAGGTTTCTCATATAATAGGGAGTATGGGAAGGAATTCAAAATAGAGCTGCTCAGTACGGCTCAATACATCGAGTTCAACCGTATGGACAGCTCAGGCCAGACCTTGATCGTGTGGAAACATGATGACCCCCCAGCCAGAGAGGACAGTAGGCGGAAGGTGGAGGGCATCTACTTTGTGATAAAAAAATTAACCCAGCTTGACAGTGGACTCTACATAGTAAGAGACAAAAAAGGCCGCAAATTATCCTCAAAGTCCCTTGTGGTTTATGGTGAGGATCCTTTTTAGTTCTCAATTTATCCACATTCTTTTTGTCAAGATATTTGGCTGTCACATTTTTCTCTTACATCCACTAAAAATCTCAGTATCACTGTTTTTTTTTTTTATTGTTGCATGGCCTTATGTGTGAAGTTGATACAGGGTTTCTAAAAACAAACTAACTAAGGCTATGTTCGCACAAAATCAGGCATTGAGGGCAAAAACGCCATTCCTACCATTCCTCCCATTCATCTGAACGTGGGTGGTGCATTTAGGCTGCGACAGTGGGGATCACAGGGGATGCTGGACAAAACGCAGCAGCCCTGTGGCGAAAAGTTGAATTAACTTTTGAAGAACGCAATCCAACACCACACTGCGGTGGCTAATCACGTAAGCTGGCAGTCAGTTACCATGTGACATGAAGGAGAGACTGATCACTACCGGGATGACCTTTCCAAAGTTGTACCTTCCTACCATGAGGGAGTATAAAGGCGCCTGTGCATCACTGTGCAGTCAAGTATAACCGTGGTTTAAAATGTCTCCGTTTTGTAAAGGCTCAGTGTTCATTGCTTACGATCAACAAAGTACCAGTTAGTTAAGAGTTGGGCTTTCAGTGTAAAGTAAACCAACAGAAAACAAAGCAGGAAAAGGAGCACTACACCATTTATAAAAATTTTTTAAAAATGTAAGTTTTAGAGGCGAGCACCAGAGCGCTTTCCTTGATCGGCTTAATCTTGCTGACCTGGAACGTGGAGTGGACCTTTAATGACCTGGGTAGACGTAGATGCACAGAAACAGGGTTAATGAATTTTGAAATTCAGAAACCTGGGAGCCAACTTCTTGGAGTGTATATGAAGGGGCAAGTCTTTGGTTGCCAGCCACACCCTTTAGCCTGCCTGTAGGGAGGAGCCTAGCTTAGCACAAAGATTCGAAACAAGGAAGCCGCTAACTAATCCAAAGATACCAAAATCTGCCTACCAGCCCTCCTAAAGCTTTCTAATGCATTGGTATATATTCACCATACAAACATGAGTGATATTAAGTTCCTTATGTAACTTTCAGACTAATGTCGCTGCCATGACATGTGAGAGATCAATCTAGAAACTTGCAGAACCAAGATTACACAGGGATAGTGTTTCTGTACTAAAAAGATTTTGGGTGGAGAATCACTTTGGTATTTTCTGTCTCGTGTGTCCTCTGTTCCAGAAAACAAGATGACCCTTACACGGGGCGTTACAGAAGAGCTCAGAGTGGGTTTTGATCTGGAACCGAACTCCTGCAACATTTACTTCTTCCCAGAAAAAGAAGATGAAGTGAAACACACTGTAGCTCGTCGTGGCGTGCATTTGGAAACACTTTATTGCCAAGGGCTAACGCTGTTATGGCCATGTGAGCTTGAAAACAACAATCTCGAAATGTCATGCAGCGGGCGCTTTGAGTTCAGAGATCTGAATGACAACAAAGCCTTTGTGGTGACACTGATAATGGAGCGTAAGTAACCTGTGTGTTTAAAACAGATGTCAGAATTATCGTCTTATCTTTAATTTCTTTTGTTTGTTCTTTGATTTTGTTTTATCCAAAGCGGCTTCACAAGGGACTGTACAGTTTTCTCCACCCAGTAGAGAACATTCAATCTTAAAACATAATGTTGGTCACATTAGCTGATTTTTTCCAGCTTTAAACATACTGCACCTATTTGTACTATTATCTAAAACCTGGTAATAGGTCTAGAACTAATGTATATTTCCTACATGCAATATTTTTTAATATATGTAATCTTACAATGATACAGGATATTCTCACATTTCAAATATTTGACGTTATTTCAGATTACACAAATAATCAATTTACAAAATTGTTGGCATTTTCTGCCCATCAACTAATCATGTCGTTCTTTCAGCACCACCCTTTAATACATCCTACGTTGCTCTTGTTGCTGGTATTATCTCCGCTGTACTTTCCTGCTGTTGCTGCTGTTGCTGCTTGAGGCGCAAGAAGAAGAGTTCCTCCATGAAAGACCAATCAGAGACTCCTAACGATGATGAACCTGCTGTGTATTACCATGAGGTGAATGCACATATTACGGCTGTATGTGTACAGTGGTGTAAAGTTAAAAGTCCTGCTGTTAATATTGTGTGTACACATGGTGTTTCTGTTTAATTCAAACTACAGTATGAAAATGAGCCTGTTGGACCGGGACCAGAACAACTCAGTCCACCCTCTTATACTCCGACTGTCCCGCTGGTTAGTGTTTGTTTCATGTCATAGAGATAACTTGTCCTCTCTTGTTTATTCTCCACTACTAATGTGTTACGTGTCGCCTCACTCTGCAGATACACAATCCTCCTACTACGTATGCTTTTTCTGAGGTATGACCTGCTGCATGCATGCACACACACACACACACACACACACACACACACACACACACACACACACACACACACACACACTTTTGCAGCTAGTAAACATGGCTTGTGGATCAGTGGAATAAATCTTTACGCACAAGGAATAACAAAGCGTAAACTCACTCATAAAAGCAATGCTCCACACAGTAACTTAACTCCACTTTTCTCATGATGTGGTCAATCAACACCCCCTGTAGGAGCCAAAACATGTGTGTAGTTGTCTATTTGTTTAAATCACACACGTTTTCTGGATCACCTTAGCTTCCGGTGCTTGGCACAGTGGGGTGTGATTATGGTTTCACCTTATTTTTAACTATGCACTTGGTGGCAGGAGTCAGACAAAGGTTCCAATATTTTCTGTTAACCGTATCATCTCATATTATATCGTATCGTATAGTTTTGTCTAGTTCAGTTTCGTCATGTTATGCCAATTTAAGTTTCCTGTTACTCTTTACTTAATAAAATCATAAAACCTACTCGATGCGACTGGATGTTTTCTTTGGATTTAAATGCGTCACAATGGATAGTGGCCACTACACCCCCTGTACCTTTGTTTTCTAGTTTTGTCATTTGTTTCGTGTAGAAGGATAAGCATGCTGAAAATAATCTGTTGGAGATAGACTTTAATAATCCCACACCGGGAAATCCATTTTCTATACTCGAGTATTTGCAGTGTATGTTACTTTACACTCTACTACATAACAAGGATATTATTAATCTGTTGATAACAATCTTATCTAGTCAGAGCAATTAAAGGACTTCTTGTCCATCGTAGCTAAATATGGAAAGTTTATTCTACTATTCTACTATGCATTGTACTGTTCATATCAAGTAAATCATGTTAAACAGTCAAATACAGTCCAGTATACGATCCTTCAGAAAGGTGTCGATTTATCACAGAGCTGAATCCACATCTCTTTGACAAGTAAATCAGTGCGCATCAAAATATCTGTGGTAATAATGTGACATAAATATTCTTGATGGAGCATGTATAAAACAAGCTAATATTTATATTTTAAACTGAAGTCAAGTTTTGAATTGATTGAGAGCCTGCTTGTGATACTCAGTGACGTGTCTTTGTCTCTCCAGGTTTACCCTCCAGCACAGCAGGAAGACGTGCCAACTGTCCCTGTTCTCTCTGACCCTGAGCCACGATTTGAAGTGAAGGGGTTGACCTTTCCCTCTGCTCCCCCACTCAGTTCAGATTCAACTGCCTGCGATGTTTATACGTCAGACAAACTCAACTTTCTCTGATAGCCTTAAAAATGCACTCAAATTTGTAGTTTTTCATTTTGCAAAATACACTTATTCACCGGTTAGTCTCCACTGGTTGCCTGGCCACTGGTCCCATAGAGTGAAATTTGTGGCCTCGACAGAATTTTCTCTCCCTCTCCACTCTAACGACGATGTCACCCACTCTAGCCTCTCCATAAGGTAACATTGGGGGAATATTTGGATTTTTCCTAACTATTCTTGTCTTGTCGCATTAACACCATTTTTTACACACAGAAAGACGTGTTGGCTCCTCACACATCGACAGATCTGTTCGTCCACATTTCACAATGTTTCATTGTGCCATATTTTATAACGGGAAGACCTTACTTTGCATCTGAGTCAGTCATATTTTTATTTTAGTTTGATTTCAAAAAAGCCACATGTGTATGAACAGGGCGTAAGACAACTCAAGGATCACAGGTTCAAAGCCATATTTGAAAGGGAAACTTTTAATAAAAAAACTTAAGACTTGAGAGTCTCTGCATTACCTTTTACCTACTTCTTTACCTCGTGAGTCTCTTTTGAAGAGTCTCATTAGTTTTACTGAGTGAATAGCTTTTCTCTGTCAGGGATACAACATTTATTGCAGACCAGGTTGAAGGACACAAAAATGAAGCAGCTTTATCTCTGTAATATTTTCCTAACCTATTGGGATTCATCATATAATAAAAAAAACATTAAAAATTATTCATTATATAAAGTCTTCATTTTGTATCGGACGCTTACATTATACAGGTTAGTCAAGTGTCAATTATGTTAAGCGTAGAAACCATTCACAGCATTTTGGTTGCTCAGTGCAATGTTTATGATTTTGCTTCCTGGCTTTGTTCAAGACTAAAATAAATAATGACTTTGCAATAATCGCTTGTACCATCAAGCAAAAAGTTTGATTTGACAGAGTTCAAGAATTTGAAAGAATGGAGAAAAAAGGTCATACTGGAGGCTTGCTAATTTCCGACAGCACCTAAACGCCTCACGACTACCTCCATGAAGACATCCTTGCTCAATGGGTGGGACCAGACAAAACTACTTCTAGCACGTTATCAACTAATTGTCGTACATACGCTTAATTGCGTTTTATTATGTGCAGTATACAGCTCATGCATCAACCGTGTGCATTTATTAAAGTGTGGTTAGTGAAGTGTTGAAGCATATCGCACGCTTTACGTAAACTGGTCGACGACTGCTGGACTCGGGTTTTCAATCACAACACATGATGATACTGTTGCTGTTTTTAGCTTCTTGTGTTTCTGTGGGTGAGTAATGTAAAGTGTAAAAACATATAATGTTTCCTTCAGCAAAACTGCACGTTAGAATAAAGTTTGTTTTACTCAGCTGTAAGTAATTAACGTTATTTCTAAGATAGGCTTTAATGATCCCACACCGGGAAATACATTTTCTACTTGAGTATTTGCAGTGTATGTTACTTTACACTCTACTACATAACAAGGATATTATTGCACTGTGTACTACACAATATTTGTTTAACAGCTATGGTTATTGTTTTATTACTATAGATTAAATGCACTACATATCCACTTTAGCAGAATTATGTATGCTTGGATTTCATGACGAGGTAATAATATTTTATTCCAGCTTTATGGGCAACAGTGTACTTGTAACAACATTAACACATTTGCATTGGTATTATTGCAACTTTTACTTAAGTAAAATATCTGAATGCTTTTTCCACCTCTGTAATCATGATGAGCATCTGCTGTAGTGTAAAGTTATGGTAATAGTATGACTCGATATACAGCACCAGTCAAAAGTTTGAACACACTGTCATTCTCATTCAATGTTCTTTTTAAATTTTTATTATTTTCTACTATTATACTATTATAGATTAATATTAAAGACATCAAAACTTGGTCTTGGACAAAGAGGACACAGGATTTTATTTCAAGACCAGTCAAGACCACAAGTGCAGGGATATCACCAGCGTTTCCAGTATTCACCTAATAACTTTGGTTATTATATGACAGTCTCATGGTGAACTGAAAATATTTTTATACTTCAGGCAGAAGTAAGAGTCAAGCAAATGACGGCGGAAACGACTGGGAAACAATTCTAATAGTTGTTCTGTGGTCTGTGGTTATCGAGCAAACACCAGCACAACATAGAAAACTAAAAAGAGGACAGGAGATGTCAGGTCGATGTCTAACCACAAGACCATGAGCCAACAGCTGCAAAGTTCCTCCAACAAATATAGTTCAGTCATTTATAAAGCAGCATAAAAAACCCCCAAAACAAATCAGTGTGAATTAGTTTTGGGACTGACCTGCTGTGAATTAAACTGTCAATTAAGGATACTTTATCATTTCATTAATTTTAATAATTAGTATGTCGTTAAGAATAGTTACAGAAATAATGCTACACAATAAATAGTATGCTTTAAATAGGCCCTGTGATCACTGATCAGTACTAGCCAATACAGCTGCCAGCAATTAGTGGTCACCTTTAATATTAACCTTCAAGTATTCAGCTAAGCCTTTGTGTACATAGTATTTTATATTTGAAAATGTATGAAAGGAAATCTGGGAGACTTTTTTTGCCGTGTCATAAATAGGATCTATTATCTAAGTGGGCTATATCCTGTCTGGTCTTGGTCTTGACTCAGTCTTGTCCTGCCTTGGTCTGGTCTTGACTTGGTCTCAACCCCTCAAAGTCTTGGCATTTATATGGGCTCTAATCTGAAGTGTTGCCTGTGGTTATTTGTGAGGCTGGAAACCAACCAACTCTTGGTCTTCCTTTTCCTGGAGGCAGACTGAGCCAGTTTCATCAAATCATTTGATGTTTTTTGTGAGTGCACATGAAGATACATTCAAAGTTCTTGATATTTTCTGGACTGACCTTCATGTCTTAAAGTAATGATGAACTGTTGATTCTCTTTACTTAGTTGAGTAGTTCTTGCCATAATATAAATTACTATACTGGTTGAACTGAGCTATTTAGTGTATGCAACACTACCTCTAAACAACACAACTGATGGTCTCAAATACATAGAGAAGACATGAAATGTTATTTCATAGTTTTAGTGTCTTCAGTGTTAATCTACAATGTAGAAAATAGTAAAAAAAATAAAGAAAAACTTTTGACCAGTACTGTATATGTGTGTCCATTTAAAACTTATATCAGGGTTATTCTTTATTGACAAGTATGCTAAAATATAGATGCATGTTGAAATAATTTTGAAAAACTAGGCAAAAGATGTGCCTGGGAATGCTGACATTCATTCACAAGGTTTGTTTTTTTTCTCTCTGTTAAACTTCTAGGTTTCTCATATAATAGGGAGTATGGGAAGGAATTCAAAATAGAGCTGCTCAGTACGGCTCAATACATCGAGTTCAACCGTATGGACAGCTCAGGCCAGACCTTGATCGTGTGGAAACATGATGACCCCCCAGCCAGAGAGGACAGTAGGCGGAAGGTGGAGGGCATCTACTTTGTGATAAAAAAATTAACCCAGCTTGACAGTGGACTCTACATAGTAAGAGACAAAAAAGGCCGCAAATTATCCTCAAAGTCCCTTGTGGTTTATGGTGAGGATCCTTTTTAGTTCTCAATTTATCCACATTCTTTTTGTCAAGATATTTGGCTGTCACATTTTTCTCTTACATCCACTAAAAATCTCAGTATCACTGTTTTTTTTTATTGTTGCATGGCCTTATGTGTGAAGTTGATACAGGGTTTCTAAAAACAAACTAACTAAGGCTATGTTCACACAAAATCAGGCATTGAGGGCAAAAATGCCATTCCTCCCATTCCTCCCATTTATCTGAACGTGGGTGGTGCATTTAGGCTGCGACAGTGGGGATCACAGGGGATGCTGGACAAAACGCAGCAGCCCTGCGGCGAAAAGCTGAATTAAATTTTGAAGAACGCAATCCAACACCACACTACGGTGGCCAATCACGTAAGCTGGCAATCAGTTACCATATGACACGAAGGAGAGACTGATCACTACCGGGATGACCTTTCCAAAGTTGTACCTTCCTACCATAAGGGAGTAGAAAGTTGCCTGTGCATCACTGTGCAGTCACTTGGTGATGCATCGCGCTTTAAGTTGGGATATCTTCTTAGTATTTCTACTTGTAGTCACTCGTAAACTGCAACTAGTAATGCAGCGATTATACAATTTCAGTTTAAAATGTCTCAGTTTTGTAAAGGCTCAGTGTTCATTGCTTACGATCAACAAAGTACCAGTTAGTTAAGAGTTGGGCTTTCAGTGTAAAGTAAACCAACAGAAAACAAAGCAGGAAAAGGAGCACTGCACCATTTATAAATTTAACACTCGTGATCCTGTCAAGGGCACAAGAGTTTCTCAGTTTCATTCTTTAATTTTTGCTACAGTGCTAAAAACCTTCCATCCATCTTCCATAACCGCTTATCCTTATCAGGGTTAGGATGGAGCCTATTGGGTGAAAGGCGTGTTACAGTACATCCTGGACAGGGCTCCAGTTCATCATAGGGTTTACAAAAAACAATTCACGCTTACATTCGTGCCTACAGGCAGTTTAGAGTCACCAATTAATTTAGATGTTTGGACTAATCTCTGGACTGTGGGAGGAAGCTGGAGAACCTGGAGAGACTTGAGAGAACCTATGCAGTCAGCATGCAAACTCCACACTAAATGGGGGTCGACCCAGGAACCTTTTTGCTGTGAGACGACAGTCCAAAAATCAAGTGTTGTGCATTACAATCGTGAAACCAGCCTCACTAACATAACTCAAAAATCCATCATAGTCAAGCTGAAACAAAGACTGTGTTTATACTCAACATGGTATGAACTGATTTATTTGTTTTATTTGTGTTGGTGTCAATACTTTTTGTCAACTTGCATGTCCTGTCTAGAACATGTAAGCATATAGATGAAAACTTATCTTCACTAAAATCCATTGTGCTGAAACTGACATGAATTCATGAATTTAAAGGAACAGTTTCACCTTTTGAGAAATTCAGTTATTCATTTTCCTGCTGAGTTAGATTAAAAGATTGATATTACTTACATTTCTATACAGTAAATAAGATACAGATGGTTAGCTCAGCTTAGCACAAAGACTCGAAACAAGGAAACTGCTAACCAATCCAAAGATACCAAAATCTGCCTACCAGCCCTCCTAAAGCTTTCTAATGCATTGATTTCTGACATGTCATGGCAGCAAGATTAGTCTGACAGTTACATGAGGAACTTAATATCACTCATGTTTGTATGGTGAATATAATCTAGAAACTTGCAGAACCAAGATTACACAGGGATAGTGTTTCTGTACTAAAAAGATTTTGGGTGAGGAATCACTTTGGTATTTTCTGTCTTGTGTGTCCTCTGTTCCAGAAAACAAGATGACCCTTAAACGGGGCGTTACAGAAGAGCTCAGAGTGGGTTTTGATCTGGAACCGGACTCCTGCAACATTTACTTCTTCCCAGAAAAAGAAGATGAAGTGAAACACACTGTAGCTCGTCGTGGCAAGCTATTGGAAACACTTTATTGCCAAGGGCTAACGCTGTTATGGCCATGTGAGCTTGAAAACAACAATCTCGAAATGTCATGCAGCGGGCGCTTTGAGTTCAGAGATCTGAATAACAACAAAGCCTTTGTGGTGACACTGATAATGAAGTGTAAGTAACCTGTGTGTTTAAAACAGATGTCAGAATTATCGTCTTATCTTTAATTTCTTTTGTTTGTTCTTTGATTTTGTTTTATCTAATGTATATTTCCTACATGCAAGATTTTTTTATATATGTAATCTTACAATGATACACATCAGAGAAAAGCAGGATATTCTCACATTTCAAATATTTGACGTTTCAAATTACACAAATAATCAATTTACAAAATTGTTGGCATTTTCTGCCCATCGACTAATCATGTCGTTCTTTCAGCACCACCCTTTAATAAATCCTACATTGGTATTGGTGCTGGTATTATCTCCGCTGTACTTTCCTGCTGTTGCTGCTTGAAGCGCGCCTGCTGTCGGAGTTCCTCCAAGAAAGACCAATCAGAGACTCCTAACGATGATGAACCTGCTGTGTATTACCATGAGGTGAATGCACATATTACGGCTGTATGTGTACAGTGGTGTAAAGTTAAAAGTCCTGCTGTTAATATTGTGTGTACACATGGTGTTTCTGTTTAATTCAAACTACAGTATGAAAATGAGCCTGTTGGACCGGGACCAGAACAACTCAGTCCACCCTCTTATACTCCGACTGTCCCGCTGGTTAGTGTTTGTTTCATGTCGTAGAGATAACTTGTCCTCTCTTGTTTATTCTCCACTACTAATGTGTTACGTGTCGCCTCACTCTGCAGATACACAATCCTCCTACTACGTATGACCCGCCGGCTTTTTCTGAGGTATGACCTGCTGCATGCATGCACACACACACACACACACACACACACACACACACACACTTTTGCAGCTAGTAAACATGGCTTGTGGATCAGTGGAATAAACGGATAAATGGATTTAAATGCATCACAATGGATAGTGGCCGCTACACCCCCTGTAACTTTGTTTTCTAGTTTTGTCATTCGTTTCGTGCAGAAGGACACGCATGTTGAAAATAATCTGTTGATAACAATCTTATCTAGTCAGAGCAATTAAAGGACTTCTTGTCCATCGTAGCTAAATATGGAAAGTTTATTCTACTATTACTGCATTGTACTGATCATATCAAGTAAATCATGTTAAACAGTCAAATACAGTCCAGTATACGATCCTTCAGAATCCACATCTCTTTGACACTGTATCAACAAAAAGTAAACATAATAAGCTTCCAAAAGATTTATCGCAAGTCTAACAAGTAAATCAGTGCGCATCAAAATATCTGTGGTAATAATGTGACATAAATATTCTTGATGGAGCATGTATAAAACAAGCTAATATCTATATTTTAAACTGAAGTCAAGTTTTGAATTGATTGAGAGCCTGCTTGTGATACTCAGTGACGTGTCTTTGTCTCTCCAGGTTTACCCTCCAGCGCAGCAGGAAGACGTGCCAACTGTCCCTGTTCTCTCTGACCCTGAGCCACGATTTGAAGTGAAGGGGTTGACCTTTCCCTCTGCTCCCCCACTCAGTTCAGATTCAACTGGCTGCGATGTTTATACGTCAGACAAGCTCAACTTTCTCTGATAGCCTTAAAAGTGCATTCAAATTTGTAGTTTTTCATTTTGTGAAATACACTTATTCACCGGTTAGTCTCCACTGGTTGCCTGGCCACTGGTCCCAGCCAAGAAATAGTCCCTTGTGTCCCTTGTAAAACAGCAAATTGATGTTTTTACAATTAGTTTTTTTTATGGATCAAAAAACAAGTAAGTAACATGTTAATTTGTGAGCTTTAGAGGTGCTGGTCATCAAATTTAGTTACCTCTGTACTGAGCCAAGCTAGCTGTTTCCCCCTGTTTCTAGTGTTTATGCTAAGCTAAGCTAAACAGCTCCTGGCAGACAGACATTACAGTGGTTCTCAGCAGCGGATAAATGTATTTCCTAACTATTCTTTTCACATTAACACCATTTTTACATTACATTTACATTTTTACATTTTTGACTCCTCACATATCGACAAATCTGTTCTTCCACATTTCACAATGTTTCATTGTGCCATATATTATAACAGGGAGACCTTATTTTGCATCTGATTCAGTCATATTTTTATTTTAGTTTTACTATGAACATACAGCCTTCAAAAGCCGCATGTGTACGAGCAAAGCGTAGGACAACTCAAGGATCACAGGTTCAAAGCCATACGCGAAAGGGAAAATTTTAATAAAAAAAAACTTGCTCGATCTTGAGTCACTGCATTACCTTCTGCCTTCTACCTCGTGAGTCTCTCTTAAAGAGTTTTACTGAGTGAATAGCTTTCTCGTCCCTGCACTCCTGTCAGGGATACAACATTAATTGCAGACCAGGTTGAAGGACACAAAAATGAACTAGCTTTATCTCTGTACTGTTTTCCTATCCTATTGGGATTCATCTTATATAAAGTCTTCTTGTTGTATCGGATGATTACATTATATAGTCTACTGTGTATGCTGAATTAGAATGAAATAACTCATATTGATATATAGCTACTGCACTGCAGTTATTCATTTGCTCAGGCGTGTCACACACATATCTTAACGTTTATTGTAGTGATAGTGTTATATTCTTGTTACATTACAGTGATTGTGTAAAAACATCACAAGCACCAGTTGCCTTTTCTTTGTGCATATTTTAAAAGGCGAGTGGAACAGTGGCATAAAAACACCTCTGCACAGCATTCATCACGCACTTGAGCCTTAAATACATTATATGAAAAGTTAATATTAATCTGTAAATAGATTTGTGACTTTTACACACACAACCAACATAAAGTTGACTACAGCAGAAGTGTGCTTCTTTCCACGTCAGACACTTAAACACAACATGAGAGCTGTATTTGGAGGTTTATTAAATTTAATCTGTCAGTTTTAAGTTAAATTTCTTATTTATGCATGATGCTATATAGTCTTTTTTATGATGCTAACTGGTGCATTTGTTGAAGTCATTTTTAAACAAGTCAGCATCTTGTGTTTGGATCATAGTGTATTTGGACTTCATGTCTGCAATGTTAAAACTAATAAAACTGTGAATGGTCTGTGCTTGTGCTTCTTTCACTGTCTCCATGCTGTCACATACAACATAATTTACTAGCTGTGACACCACTACAAGCACCACCCACCCAACGTGTCACCACACAGCCAAAAGCTCAGCCGAGCATATACATTCTTTCACACCATGCCAACTGGTTCACAGAAGAAACTCGACTGAGCACAAGTTAAATTACGGCTGCGCCTTCTGTGTGTTGTGAAGAAAAACTGCAGAGCCATAAATCTGTTTGTTGGGTGAGACAATTCTTTGTAGACACATTTGTTACCCTCAGTGATCCAGAAAATGTCTCTCTACGTTCACATATCCTTGTGCTTTAAGTAGGACTACAGTCAGTTGGGGATTTGTTCATTTTTAACAAGGGGGAAGGACCAATGGGTGCACTAACCATAACTGTGATAGTTATAAATCTACAATTCCAGTTTATCTAGTTATACTACAAATGTTGTTTTTACCCTTTATCTTTAAGCAGTGGACTGAGTTAACAAGGAGTTTGCATTTTGGTCATTTTGCTAACAAGGGGCATGGTACCCCCCTCCAATCACCTACTGGCTACAGTGGATTAATGACTGAAATGCATGTACTGTAGCATGCACTTAAGATTTCTTTGTAAATAGAAACAAAATATAAACTGACACCTGTCACCCTACCTATAAGATCATCTTCATCACCTTCCTATCCGGGGTCAGGTCGCGGTAGCAACATATTTAAATGAATATGGAAAAAGGCAATCAACACGTACCTGATAATTACATCAAGGTATCATTTCTAGAGGAATTAAAGTCTTATGACGGAGTTCACTTTTAATCACATAATTGGTAATCTGTAACTAGAATGAGATCACACTTACATCTTTACATGAAGTTGTTATGGTACATTTAACAGACCATCAGCAACATTTTTTGGAGTTGTGTTTATTTATTTATTTTTGCTCTCCACCAACTCCTGAAGGTGCTAAATCCTTCAATACACCACATGTTCACTAGCTTGTTGCTAGCTGTCTCTGTTCTCTGCAACTGAAAGACAGTAAATCTGCATGCTGGAAAACCAAAACATTGAGCTTAAAGGTGCAAAAAAAAAAGCTCTGTAGAGATGTGTGGAACTGACAGACAGGTGATATTTTTTGTGATATTAATACAAACTAAACCTTTAACTTTATATATACTCATTTTATCAATTGTTGTTATAGAAATATTGATCATAGCAGCTTTAAAGTCATAAGCTCAGATCTTCTTATCAAATAATTATTTTGTGAATGCATTTAGATCTGGAGTTACATCATCATTGCTCTCTATCTTTGCCTCTGTGACGATGCAGAGCGATGGTGACGCAGCGAGTCTTCACAGTTAGTTTCACTGTGGATTCATATCTGGGCCTCTTGTTACTCCACCACAACAACGTGTAGGATGGAAGTGAGTTCTGCGGGGTGAGCTATAGCAGGAATGATAATTCTAGCACAGAGGTCAGGTTGTTCCACTCAGCTGGAGTGGCAGTGGGGGTGAAGATAGTTAGTGTGAACCCATAACATCAAAAAAGCTTCCAGCTGAGTGAGCAGCCGGGAACCAATCAGGCACAGGGTCTTAAGAGAATGTCAACAGACCACAGGTCAGCCTGGGTTGAAGATACTAAAATGGCTGTGATCAGTGGAAACGTTAAAGATAAGAGTAGCTGCTTGATATTTTAGTTTGTTGATAAAGCCTAATTTAAAAAGAGATAGTTTTCTACATAATCCTCCACTTTGGTTCATAATAAATTACCTGAACGGTCGATTGCCGGGAAATTTGGTGAATGGTGGCCAGAGCCTGAACACACATGGCTTTAATGCTCCCAGTTTTTCCTCTAGCACCACCAGTTAAAAGTTTTTAAGTAATTAAATCTACTAATTGGATTGGCCTTCAATTTTATACAAGACATTCACGGTTGCCAGTGGATGTAGCCTCAGGATTTTAGTGAATCCTGGGTTTTGTTTACCATCAAGTTAAATTCTGTCTGATTATGATCACCTGCAAAACTGATGAGATTTATTTTATAGATTCTTTTTTTATCAAGTTTATTTAGATAATTGATAGAATTTAATTAATGATAACCATTTGTATTCTATTCCTTAATTTAGAACAGGAACTATGTTTTATAATTCACCTTGAGTTTAATATAAGTGATTGTTAAGTATGGTGGCGTGATCTAAGGAAAAACCTTGATGTGATGTATCACATTGTTTGTGAGTGTTGAGCTGTCCAATGTTTGGAGCGGACATTAAAGTTACCACATTTCACAGAAGAAGCTGTCCCCATGCATTTGCTTGACCCACAGCCCAAAACTAATTTAACTCAGTAAAAGTGAAGTTTATAGTTCACACTAAGAGTAACCAGCGTTACACACAGCGTACTGAGAGCACACACACATCAGCCTCAGCTTTTTGTGTTTAGTGCCAATGAGCAAATGTTATCATCCTGACATGCTAAACTAACATGGTAAATATACCTGCTGATGTTTGCATTGTCATTCTAAAGATATTTGCATGCTGACATCAGCAAATAGCTCACAGCACTGCCTCGCAGACTCTACTTTTTAAAAATTGTGTGCACATTTTAAAGGCCTTTGTGTATGATTACATTATCATGATAAAATCATTCCATGAGGCTTTTTCTGAAGGCAAACAAGAAGATCATTTCTGATTAAAAATCCCAGAGATTTTATTTCCCATAATAGTTTGACACACATACAGAAACCATCAATGTTATCTATTTTCTTAGCTGGCATCGCCATCACCTGTGTCCATCTTAACTCCTTTCCCCTCCACCCTCTCCGGTCACTATTCCCCTTTCCTCTTCTCTACAGCCTTCAGCCGGCCTTCCAGGGAGCTCAGCCGGTGGTCCACACTACAAGTCTTTTCAGAGCCCGAAGTGAGCAGAGTTAACAAGACGCATCCCAGAACCAGGCCACCCAATCGGACTGCCGTGGTGTCTGCAGTGGCAGTCTTATCAGTCACAATGAGTCCAAAAAGCCAGAGCGCCAAGACGGTTTTCACCACCCAGAACACCCGCCTCACCACGCAAATCAGCAGACGGAGGACAATGGTCAGCACCCAGTAGCCAATGAGGGCCACCAGACCCCACTGGGCGATGGCAGTCACGCCTTCTGGAGTGAAGCGGGGCAACGTTAATGCCACTGTGGAGTGAGGAAATAAAGCTTAGGCATACTTTCATAAAGGGAAACAGTTTGAAAATACCAGACTGTTGCACAGGAAATAACAGGAGTAAACACACTTAAACAGGAGTGGCCGAAAGACAAATTGCCTGAGGGAGAGGCACGTCTGCATATTTTCACTTGCACTTAAAACTTTCATTGCCACCTATCCTCTCTACTGCAGAGAGATAAAAGTAGAGCATGCTGCAAAGCCAAAACAAACACATAACCATGGGCCATCGTGGTACCCACCATCGAATCCTGTGACCCTGAGGATCTCTGTGACATAAACAGCGATGACGTTCAGGCCGCTGGCAGCTCCTTCAGCCAGAAATCGGATCACCATCTGAAAGAACTGTGGCGGCGTGGAAACAAGGTGGAGACATGTTTTACTTTGCTGTTAAGCATGGCAACAATGAAGACAGGCAGCATTCTGATTACAGCAATAATCATGCAGAGAAGAGATACAGAAATGCAGCAGTGGCTCCGATACACAGTATAATTCACACTTCTTATGATATTTACAGCAGCCACTTGTTCAAACTTGCTAATTACATAAATACAAACTGTACATGCTGCTGAGTTGCACCTTAAGATAGAAGAAGTACTGTATTGTTGACTTGGACAAGCACCTGTGCA
The DNA here is from genome assembly GCA_036365135.1 of Miichthys miiuy. NCBI lineage: Eukaryota > Metazoa > Chordata > Actinopteri > Sciaenidae > Miichthys > Miichthys miiuy. The sequence goes on from CM071611.1 coordinate 14,594,127, forward strand.
TGCAAGTGACAGCTGGAAAGAGTCCCTCTCTATTCCTGTACAGTCTGTGCTCTTCACCCCCAAAAAAAAAAAAAAAAAAAAATCACACACCACACATAAACACTGTGTAGCCTTGTCACAGACAGGGTCAAGGGTAGCCCAGTAAGTTGGACAAGTATCTTATCTGCACCTGTCGTGCTACACACAGACAGTGAGGACTGTCAAGCATCTGTCACTCCGTGTCAGCTTGTTTGCATCGCTTGAAAAAACACTTAATAATTTACTGCTGCAAGGCTCAGTTTCACAGTCAAACACATATTAAAATGTTTCAGTGATCTGTTAATGCCAATAGGCAGGCTGCTGTAGGCCACAGACTTTTTTAGAAGGTGTGATGTAGCCCTTTATAAGGCCTAAGCTATACTTACTTTTAGATTTGATTTGTGCTTTTAAGCTCACTTGAGGATTAAACTATGAAGACAAACAGTACTGAGAAAAGGTTGTGCCTGACCGATCTTAAATGTAACAGAGCAACAGTTCTTCAAGTTACTGGGATCTATCAGTGTGGCATGCAGATCTTTTGTTTAACTTTTGCCTTGAGGGTTAAATTTGAGCACTAAATTACATCAGTTTCCTCCTTTTGAACTAGGTTATCTCGCAGGAAACCAAACTCAGACCCTATTTTAGTTACAGGGCTCATAATTTTTTTTAATCTTTCTCATCCAAGGATCATGTACACACCCTATGCTTTGCATTTAGAGATACTAAATGAATCATGGTGAATAATTTCAGCCTACTTATCAACACAGAATCTTATCCCATTAAGCTCACAAACAGGACTACTGTATATTATGGCCTCTCCATGCAAATATCACTGTAGACATACAGCTTCACTACAGTCATGCTCCTACTCTCTGCACCAACTATGTTGTGACACAAGCTAAACGGAGAGGATTCAGGGCAGGCTAGATGGAGACACCCAGGAGGGTTCTTACCATGGCCACCGTATAGACGTTCTCCTGACCAAGCATTGACTCAAGAAACAACACTGCACTCTGGGGAAGAAGGAGCCACGGTGAGGGTGGAAGCAGGGAGACAGAGAAGTGTAGGTGAGAGGGGGGATGCAAGGATATATAAGAAGACATGAAATGAGGACAGAGAAGATGAGGGGATCAAGGGAGAGGATTAACAAGTTGAGGGACATGGGGAGAGGAATGTGTGTGAAGGGTGAGGAAATGGATGGAGAGAGATGATAGGGTTGGAGTTGAAAATTAGTGATCAGGTATCAGTTATTCAAAGAGCAAAACAGTGAAGTTAGACCAAGCGCCCAGTAAAATAGGAAATTAAGAAAAGAGGAGTGGAGATCCACTTCCTGGTGCATGGAGAGAAGCAGCAGGCTATGAACCGGTGATGCGCCTCCGCTCTGTACCTCAGCAGCTGACCGGATCACGCCGCTCCCCACCACAGACTCCGCGTATCGCTGGACTTCCTGGCAGGTTTCTGTTATCAGTGTACGGAGGGTGACCGCCGGTGGGCTCTCCTCGGTCGGCTTGGCCTGCTCAGCTTCGGCTCCAGTCCAACCCACCGTCAACCCGAGCACCAATAAACAGATGGTGAGGAAAACCTGAGCCATGGCACATCCACCACCGCGCTCAGAGCCTGACGCACAAAAACTCATTGTTGCGGATTTGTGAAAAGAAAACAAACAAACAAAAAGCTGCTAATGTTGATTGTGCACGGAATAAAAGCTGCAGTCCAGAGCAGGTTGAGCAGCGTGTTCAGTGACTCAAGACAGGCTTGTAAATCAAAGACTTAAAAATGGCTTCTGTTGAGGCTGCACAGCGAGTTTAAGTCAGCGTTCATTTACAATGGGCAGAAAAATATCAATAAAAACCACAGCTGTGTTTAAAATAACAGAGACCGATTCAAGTGGCCAATAAACAAATTTAAAAAGATGACTTGGTAGTAAAAAACCGTAATGTCTCAAAACGAGCTGAAGATTTAATTATAAACTTTGGCAGCGCTGCAAATATCCAATCTAGGCTCGCTCCGCTCCGTCAAGACGCACGAACAGTGGCTATATTTGGTAAGATACCGTTACAGGCTTAGATCCAGCAGTGGTCGAGATATGAGATCATCAGGGAAGATGTATTTAATTTTTTTTTAAAAAGATATATTATATAAATATCCCCAAAAGTTTTAATGAAGGTTGAAGCTTTGCGCGTAAAACGGTTTAAAAAAGAAAAAAAAAACGCGGTGTTTGACGCTGAGCTGACCACGAGCCTCTCAAATCCTCTTATTTCCAGCTCCAGATCAGTCAAGTTTGGTTCTCCTTTGTCTCTGAGCGTACATCAAACGCACTGCTGCGGTGGATTATGTTGCACAACCTTTAAAAGAAAAAATATATAACCCTCCCCATGTCGCTGCTCCCGCATGACGCTCCCTTCCTTCCAGCGTTTCTAACGACAGTTTTCAATATGCAAACACGTCTACATCCTTCGTGAAAGGGGGAGGGTGGAAGAGGAGGAGGAGGAGGGGGATGGAAGAGGAAGGCGGCTCTGCACACGGATAAACAGAGATTTGCACACTGGGACTTGTGGTTTAATGTTGCAGGTCAAATGTTGAGATTGTTTACAGGGTTTGATAAACTGGTGGCATAGAAACAAGCTGGACACTTTTGGTCAGTTTAATAACTAGTAGGACAGCAAGTACATGGCATCAAGTCAGATTTTTTTTTTTTTTTTTAGAGAAGACGCGGTTTTCAAATTTAAAAATAAAGAAACAAATGACATACAGTTTATGTACATACACACCGACATCATACAAACATACGCTACACTGGAATTTTGTTTTCTCATTGGACTAATCGTTTATCTTCTTCTGGTTTGTAGGTTGGTTGTTTTCAATGCACACGCGCGCACACGTACACAAAAATGTGTCGCAAACTCACACTCTCATTCCTCTCGCATCAGTATCTGAAAACATACACTAAAGTAGTGGATACTAGGAGCTGAATTCAGTCATGGTTTAAAAGAAAAAAACAAAACATTAAAACATTCAGTTCAGAGCATCACTGCGGCCCTCTGAGGCTGGAATCATCTAGATATCACACTGATAGTGTCCTGTGCACACAGGAGGAGGAGGCGCTGGAGGAGGAGGTGGTGTACATGTTCAGAGTGGTGAGTCTTGCTCCCGGCAGTATTTGCACTACTGCTCATCTCGTTGACCCCCTTTTTTTTTTCTCGCAAGTACATGTAGGGAACTGCAGCTTCAGCCGATGTATATGCGGTGGAAGTCGTTCGCTCCGAAGGCTGCGTTGCACTTGGGGCACTTCCTCTGACGGGTGTCATAGCGCGTCTTAACGCACTCGAAGCAGAAGACGTGGAAGCACTTTGTCAGTACTGCGTCCTTTACCCGAGAGTTGCAGCACGGACATGTTAAACGTGCCTGGGGGAGAAAGAGAGAGAGGATGAGGGGGAGGGGGAGATGGTTTGAATAATAACATTAGAAGTCATTTTTGTCCCGAGCTGAATGGTTTTGTAATCAGTGGACACAAATATCTACAAGCTCAGCAGTCCTTAAATGGTAACACTGATGTCAGGAACACAGCACGTGATACGAAGGCCGATTATAACCCTGATGTGGCCACGACTGAGTCTCAAGACAGATCTGGTAGTATGGTGGCAGGGTGTACGATCCCTCATCATTACATCAAACCACTTACAAGTGAGCACGGGCTCTTCAGATGTCTGTGGCTCGAACATCGACTCCACACACCACAACACTGAATGTGCGATGTTAAATTTTTTGCACAGTTGGTCAGTGTTCTGTGTTCCCGTTGAAAACAGTGCGAGCGTGTTGACAGCTGGTCTCATTTGGTGGAAACGTGAGACATAACTTATATTTACTTACAAAAGATCAACAGAGTTCTGTCAACATGTTTGTTCAGGGCTTTTGCCAGAAGGCCGTCGAGTTCAGCTCCCGTGATCTTAGTCTGGTATAACTGTAGAAGTGTGCTGTAATTTCTCACCTCAGGTGTTCGTATCAAAGAATATGAGGATGAGTTCAGACTGTGGTTTGACTTCCATACACTCATTTGTTGTCTTGTTAGAGTTAGATCAGGTCAGTTGATAACACCGTTTTGTCTTTACAGTAAATATACAACCAGCAGATGGTTAGCTTAACACAAAAACAGTAAAACCAGAGGACACAGCTAGCCTGGCTAGTGTAAGAACAAGAAAACATGTTTTGCAGGGTTTATTTCGAGTATGACGACTTGGAAAATGTCTATTTGTTGTTTTTATACTGATTTAACAAAAAGACACAATGTGATATTTAGTAAGTGCTAGAGGTGCTGCTAGGTGGATTTTATCACCTCCAGACTGCACCAGGCTACCAGCTGTTACCCCCTGCTTTCAGCCTTTGTGCTAAGTGAACTAGTTGCTGGTTGTAACTTCATATTCAGCACACAGACATGAGAGTAGTATCTCATCTAACTCTTAGCATGAAAACAAATAATTGCATTTCACAAAATGTGGATGCAAGTGTTGCTGTACATGCAACAGTCAAGCAAAAAATGATTTAGTAGAGGCCAGAAACCTGAATAATGACACCCGACTCATTTGGAAAACAGTCCAGAGCGAGCCATTCAAAGTATGTGGATGAGCAGGTGTGAAAACAGGAAGTTTTCAACATATTTTGAATCGCAGGAACAAACCTTATAGTCATTGATTTCTTCATTTAGGATGTCATCTCCGTTGCTGATCTTCTCAGCTGGTTTCTTGGCCTTCTCGATCTTTCTCCTGAGTTTGGAGATGTCCTCCTGAAACACAGTTAGTTAACAGCTGTAAGTAAAACGAGTCTAGTCTTCCACGTTTTACTTTAATTTGACAGCAGATGCCGTAACGTGTATTTGTGCGTATGTGTTGTTACCTGTGCTCGCCGGGCATTAAAGGACTCTTTCTCCCTGGAGATGCTGTTCTCGACGACTTCCTCTCTGACCAGGTTGAGCCTCTGCTGAACCTGCTCCAGCTGAGTCCGCACCTCCTCTGACAGCAACGCAGAGTCTTGAGCCTGAAGGACAAACAAAAAAGATAAGAACGTTACTGCTTCTTATACTGCACAGTCCTTTACTCCATTACAGTTGAATTTCCTTACTATGAGCTTTATATGACGCGTTACCTTGCGTTTGTTCATGTCCAACGCTTGTGTTCGAAGTGCCAGCTCTCTCTCGGCAGTGCTGATGGTGCCCTGCAGGAGGCGCTCCTTTTCCTCAAGCTTTCTCACTACCTGCAGCTGGGCATCGACCTGACAAATGGGGACAATCCCAAAGAAAATATGACAGTAAGCAATGATTTAAAAAACAAAAGAGATGCTTTAGAGTTAGAAGACAAATGTGACATTTAAAACTTTTATATATTTAATTTAATTTGTGGTGTCTCACCTGTGTTTTTAAAGTGAGCAGTTGGTCTGCCAGCTCCTCCTTCTCCTCTTTTAGCAGCTTGTGGATCTGGTTGGACTTGATCCGCTCGCTCATGAGCTTGAAATTGGCATCGTCCTTTTCTCTGAGCTGCTGCATCAGACGGATGTTCTGTTCCTGCATGTCCTCAAAGGCCTGCCCCGTCACGTCCATCTCGCTCAGCAGCGCGTCCTCCTCCGGGGGCAGAGATGCGACACAGTGTCAGAGAGCAGAAGGAGGTTTTGTTTGTGTATAAAGACAAAATGATCAGCTCACACACCTGTTTTGCTATAGAGAGCTTCTTGTTGAGGATGTCGATTTGCTCCTCCACAGAGCGGATCTTCCTCAGAGCCTCTTCATCCGCCATTTTCTTGCCTTCCCTCCTTTCCCTTTCCTCCAGCTCCCTCAGCCTCTGCCGCAGCTCCTCTCCCTGGAATCAGCATTTTTATTATGATACAATACTTCCACGATACAAGACCTTTAATAATCACGACTGCAGCATAACTGTAATAAATGAACCCAGGGCCGGATCTCAGGGTTTCTACATATGAACACAAACTTTCACAAGAAATCGATCAACAATTAACAACAATTATACATCCATTATCCTGCTTCTCAACTCTTATGTGTTCACTTGTGTGTGTGTGTGTGTAGATGGCTTGGTTCTATAGTGTGCAGTGTTGTTCACCTCTGACTTGGACTTCTTCTCTGCAGCCATGAGCTGGACTTTGTCCCTCTGCTCCTTTGGTGCTGAGCGGTACATGTCCAGCAGCAACTTCATCTCCCTCTGGGACTCCTGAGCTTTCCTGCAAAGTCAAAATGAGAGTCTTTAACAAACAAATCACCTTCATCCAATCTCATAAAAACCATCACGCAGGGTCAGAAATCAAAGCCTCTGCACTTTGGTTTGATGATAAAAGATAATTGGCACCATCCTGACACTTTCTGTTTATCTCCCATACATTAAGACAACAGACTACTATTCAATGTGAGCCACTGTTGGTGATTCAGTCTCATAATTCCTTCACATTTGTTAGTCATATGAATGGTATGCATTTTAATGGACTCTGCAGTCTGAAGCTGACTCACAGCATCAACAAAAACAAATGAAACACATACTGGAAAAATCAAGGGGTTGTCAAACATGTTCAAAACATCTCCAACTGTGTGTGTATAGTATAGTATAGTATAGTATAGTATAGTATAGTATAGTATAGTATAGTATATGTGTGAAGGAGTATGCAACATGCATCTAAACTTCTAGATGCCACTAAATCCTAGACACTGGTCCGTTAAGTATCTATGGAGGTGTTTATATTAAAAAATTGTAATGATCCAGCGTGATTAAATGCTTGCTGATGGTATCATTAACCACCAGGCCACCCAGTTTTTCTTCATCCGTTTAAAATTTGAATGATCTAAAATAAAAGCCAACTTTATTTTAGGGATGCGTCTCACTTGAGTTCTGCTCTGACAATCTTCAGCTGCTCCATCTCCTTCCTCTTTGACCCTCCGACCATAGAAAGGCGTTCTCCGGCTGACTCCTCAGGTTGGCTGCTGCTCCCCGGCTTCTCCTTCTCATCCTTTATCACGCCGCCGCTTCCACTGCTGCGGGTCGGCCTTTCTCTTTCCTTTTCCTTCTCTTTTTCACGCTCTCTATCCTTCTCCTCTTTTTTAGCAATGTCTTTTTCTTTCTTTTCCTCCTTCTCTTTCTTCTCCTCCTTCTCCTCCTCTTTTACCGTCACCTCGGGTTCTACTCCAGGCTCTGTTTTCACCGTCGCTCCTAAAAAAAATAAAAATAAAACAAAGCGAAGGAGAGGTTGTCAAACAGTGTTCATCACAAAATCAATAAGAAAAGCTCATTTCATTGTTTACATTTCTAATTTAAAGTAAACAAACATTTCATAATCAGTCAAACAGACTTTGGTTACCTGTGCTGCTAGGCGTGGAGGAGCCGTTGTCAGGCTCTGTCTTGATCACCAGTTCTCCAGAGACGGCTGGGGTCGAAGGAGAGGTTGTCTCATCCTTCACATCTATTTCTGTGCTCGACTGGGATTGGAGGATGGCGTTGCCCTTTGAGGCACGGACCTAGAGAGGCAACAGATGAATGTGTTTCAATGTGATGTGGTGCTGCTGTCTGCTTTAACATACGCATCAGATGTGTCACTATCAAAACGACGAGGAGACAGCACCATCTCTTTGTCTCTTTACGACCTACCTGGTTGAGCTCAGCTTGTGTCTCTCTTAATCTGATCTTGTATTTCACCACCTCTCCCTTCATCTGCTGGTTGTGTGTTTGCAGCGTGCTGATCAGGTGACGCATCTCCCTGTTGATGGGACCTGAAAGAAAGAAGCAGTCAGAGTGAAACAGACAAAAAAAGAAAGACGGGGATCTTAGTTGTGCTGCCCTTTCAACGCACTTATTATTTAAACCAGAACCTGTTCGTTACCTGCTTGCTCGTTGGCAGCCAGAGTCTGTTCAAATTCAATGCGCAACATCTCATACTCCTTCCTGACCTGAGCCAGCGTGTCTTCTAGCTGAAACACCTCTGTGCGAACTTTCCTCTGGAGAGCCACCTCATCATTCTGCACACATAGAGAATTAAAGTAAGAAAAGGACTAAAGGTCACACAGAAAGACACTGACACACACACACACAGACAGACAGACACTTACCTCCATGTGCTCCAGCTGTCGAAGCCTCGCCGTCCTGGTAGTGTTGAGCCGAGCACGTGTCTCATCTAACTGACCCTTGAGGATCAGAGACTCATTGTAGAGCACAGAAAACTGTGACTGCAGACAGCGATACTCTGAAGTCTCTTTTACCATGCCCTCTGCTCGACTCAGCAGCTCCGTCTGAGAGGAACAGAGAGAGAGAGAGAGAGAAGCTTTAATACTATGATGTTGCAATAATTCATAGAACATACAATAATCTGTTAATGAGGAGTTTGCAAATGAAAGTCAAGAGAAAGAAACACAAGTCCACCTTCATGCTGTTGTTCTCCTGATGCACGGTCTGCAGGTCCTGCTGGAGCTTCTGCAGCTCAGTGAGGCGGTTGTCTGCCAGCTCCTTGTTCTCCTCCATCTCACTGTTCATTTCTTCAAACTTGAAAGGAGAGAAGGAAAATGTCAACCAGGATAAAAAGCCAGGTGTGGAAATAAAAAAGAATTTGAGGACATCTCTCACTTCACACCTTTGTCTTAATCGGAAAAACTGTGAAATAAAATTCTCACCTTTCGCTTGTTAATGGTGATGGTCCCACAAACGCTGCTGGCCTCCCCACACACCTTATAGCCTTTGCTGTTCACCTGCGATACATTAACAGGGAGTGTTACAACACACTTTAACACAAACATCAGAACATTTGCACAACACCGTCACAGAGCGAACACATCCTCACCCGCTCCAGTATCTCGATCAGGTGTGCATTCAGTCTGTTCTCTCGGCGGCGGATCTTCTCCATGTCCCACTGGAGCTCCTCGATCAGAACCTGCAGCTCGCTGACACGCTGGTCTGCTTTGTTAGCTGCACGACCCAGAGGCCGGGACTGGACAAGACAGGAATACAGAGACATGACACCACACAGACATAAGAGTCAATAGAAACATAATCCTTCCTAAAATGAGACTAGGCAAGTTATTTTACACAGTAAGACACCGTGTATAACAAGTCTAAATGCATCTATATTTATGGCTATTGAAACATTGTCATTATCAAAGTTCTGTGGTATGAAGTAAGTGTGCAGGTGTTACCTATTTTCATCAACCTGAGTGTGAAGAAGGAAGGATGATTTGTACCTCACTTGTCATGTGACTGTGCTTCTGCTTGAGGTCCTCAGACAGCTGTAGCAACCGCTCGTTTTCACTGGACAGGAGGGAGTTCAGTCTGGAAGCTGCCTGCCATAGACTGCCCTCTGCAAGGACAAGCCACAATAATATCATCACATTTACATTTAGTCATTAGTAATTATTAGTAATAATAATTACTACTAGTACTACTCGCATAGACTCAAGGGATTAGATTTAGCATGTCCTGTTGTTGGTAGTACTAGGAGAGGAGGTAGTTGAAGGAGTTTTTTGAAGGTAGAGAGGGACGCCCCTGCTCTAGTACGAACTGAAGCATATTTTTTATTTATCACATTTTTATGGGTATAAACAAAGAAACTGATTTGACAAATTCTCCCCAGATTTCATCATGAGTTTGTTGATGTTTAATCTCACCAGCTCCAGAGTCCAGCTCTGACTTCAGTTGGTCCACGGTGCTCTTCAGACACTCGTATATCTCAACCACATGATTGGCCTGCTTCTGGCTGGACTCCACTCTCTCCTGAAGCTCAGCCTCCATCTCCTCGCTGCTGCTGCTCGCCAGTGTGGCCAGGAAGGAGTTGGCCGCCTCTCCCTGTTGGCCTGAGTGACAACAGCAGTGAAGAAAGGTTTTGGCTGTGATCTCTGATTTTTTTTTTTTTTTTGACCAAACATCTACGTGTTATTGCGGTTGATCCTGCATCAGCTCAGTCTTTACCTCTGTCCTTGGCCCTCTCCTGGTTGGAGTCGCCATCAGGCTCTGGAGTTTCCGGCTTTAGGCTCCGTCCCTCACCTGCCTGAGATTTCTCAGGTTCGCTGCTTGCTTGGTCATAACGCCTGATGGTCAGTCGAACGTTTTCATCAAACTGAAGGAGAGAGAACGGCATCACATTTTGACTCTTCGATCATTAAAAGGAGAGGAGACGGATGATGCCGAACAAGTCTTTGTCTACCTGATTCCAGTATCTATTGAGGATGAGCAGACTGGCATCATCGGTGGCCTGACGGGTCTCCAGTCTCTCAATCCGCTCTCGCAATTCATCCTCAATCACCTGCAAAGCAACAAGCCAAGAGTTGAACCTTCCTCCAAACAAGTGCAGCTTCCTTTTTATAAAGAGTTATAAGCGAGTATCGGAGGATTCCTTTACCTGTCTTTGATCAAGAGCTTCTCCCAACTTTCTGTTCTTAGCCTGGAGCGCTTTGATGTCTTGTTCTTCCTGGAAAAAGTCATTCAAACATGAGCACAGACAGACAGACTACTGAGGTGACTAAAGTGGAAAAATAAAGTGGGGGGACCCTCACTGAGTTGGACACTCCTCCCAGTTTGATGACAGTCTCCACCGCGGTGCTCCCCCCGGCTGCGGCGCTGACACCGGGCCCTCCTCCGTCCTCTCCTTCTCTCTCCCTCCGCTTCTCGGGGGGCGCACCGGAGGACAAGGAACTGCTGGGGTCAGCAGGACGCTTCTGTCCCGACATCCTCAGACTATTGAAACAAACTGAGAGACAGAAAAAATACAAAATATGAAAAAAAACGGAGGACTGATCCAGATGGTTTGGCTGAATGGGCGACAAAGCTACGATATGTTGTACATATAGCGCTAAGCTGTCCAAGATAGGTGTCTTAACGTTTACTCTAAAGCCTTGTCTATCTAGTTAAATGATGAGCAGTCGATACAAACACACACAAAATGATTTATCTCATTTTAAACCCGAACAAGCTGATCAATCAGTCAGAGTAACGGCAGGCTAACGTTAGCCGTTTGCTAACTCCAGTTAAAAGCCGTTGGTGCTCAGAGGAGCTCCATTCTTCACCCGACAAATCAACGTGTTTACTCTGAACTGTTGTCTTTGTCTATCACATCTATCAGGAGCCTTACCGCTTTAAATGTTAAAGAGTTTTCTAATGAACTAAATCTGTCTGTGGCTGTTGTTGTTGCGGCTCCTTGCCTCTCGGAAACGGAAGTGTTAGCGGTCTAAGTGGGAGGGAGCGTCCTTGCGGACACTGCGCCGCCTACCGCCTCGGAGGAGGAGACCATAAACCCCGTGCCCCGTGGCAAACAAACAGGAATGTACACTGGTGATGGGAATTTCGGTTCTTTTTAGGGAGTCAGATCATTTGACTCGGCTCTTTTGGCTCCCCAACGGCTCTTCATTTTACCACTTATACCTTTAATAATTCAGCCAAATTAATTAATTGTTAATTGTTAATTAATTGTTTAATTGTGAAGTTTAGTCTATTTACGTCTATGATCCCTGGTGTGAAGTATTTGCATGATCTACATACATGGAAAACATATGTGTGAGATGTTGAATGTTAATGGAACAATGCTTAATGGAATCAATAAAAAGTTAATTACAAAAAAAAATAAAATAAAATAATAAAATAATAATAATAATTCAGCCAAATTTAGCGCTGTTTTGACTTATGGTTTGTATGTGTGCACATATATCACTTAAATTATTCAATAGATCCTTGGTACTGAAGTATTCAAAAGTAAAAAAATCACATTTTCTAATAGCAATTAATTGCTTTAGCCAATTGTTTTCATTGCATTTACAGCACTTAACGGCTCTCATCATTCACTTAAAAGAGCTGGCTCTTTGAACCGGCTCGTTCACGATCGACACATCACTAATGTACACAGCCCATTGTCAGTGAGTCCATTATATAAGGCAAGGCAGATTCATTATATTTATGGTTAGGATTGTGGCTATGGCTCAGGTGCCCCAGGTGCACTGCTATGTTAGTTTGTGTGTGATTTGATGAGGGTCACAGCGTTACATAATAATGCAGAATCTGGCTTTACAAATGTACAAACAAACAAACAAAGTTACCAATAAGGAATTGACACACAGTGGGTTTTTGGGACCCCTAGGCACTATGTCCTGCTTGTAACTAGGTGCAGTTTAATAATATACATTTACTAGATCCAAAACTTTGTGTTATGACCCAAGAAAGTGAGAACTGCCTAAGATAAAGAGTAAGCAAAGTTGCTCAGAACAAACAGCCATGTTGGCAGACATGTGAGAGCAAATAAGCTAACCATGCACATATTTTCTGGGTATGCCATAAGTTGAGCTCCTTCTGGGATGGTGTCAATGCCACAATTAAAAATATACTGGGATATGAAATGCAAATAAATATGTACCTTGGAAATGTAACTGAATGTGTCACTAGAAATTATAGATATATAGTCATGTCAATGTCCTTGGATGCTTTCCAGACATGTCCTGATCTAAGCAAGCTGGCCTCACTATAGAGATACTTTGTGTTGTTGCACATTTCCCACAGATTCATGGATGTATTATAGTTGCAGTGTTTGGGGATATTGTAGCAATTGTGTGGCAACCAAAACCACAAAATCAGCATTCCTCAGGTGGTATCTTTCTTTACTGTAGTTAGCATAACTTGTCTGGGCAATATTTTTCACTCCCCCTACCCTCTGTTTCTCAGTCAGTCCTTATGCAGAAACTGACTTATGGAGAGAGACTGAACTCTGATAAGCACTATTAAAGAGTACATTGCTCAGAGTGCAGAGTCCAGGTTGTGTAAAAGCTGGCTTGTCATGTTTTGTGAGTTACAGATCTACTCCAGACCTATCAGTTCAAACCTCCCTATCTGCTGAGGTCATTCATGGACTGACGAGAGCATTACAAACACCACTACAAGTTCTTTTTGGGCCACTTTTCACCAGTCGATACATGAACTGTTTATGCATGACGTGCTTGATAAGTAATGTGACGCATGAGGCAGATACACAAGCATGAAAAAGCAGGTTTTGCTGGAGTAAATAATAATATATCTGTGTCCAATAAAATAACTAGATTAAAATCTGCTCCTATAGTAGTATGATGGCATTATATAGAAAACTAAACTTACTATACACCTGGAAGCGAAACAATTATAATGATATTATTATGAAAATCTAAAACATTTCATGTTGACAGGCCTTAAAATGACACTGTTTCCTCACAGGTTATAATTAACAACTATGAAACTGCAGGTGCAGGGAGAGAAAAAGGTGCTAAGAGGATGATCTATCACATAAAAAGTGTAATGTAACTAAATTTATTCCACACATCACATAGGGAGCTTTGGAAATTAACTTTAAACTATGACTTTCCTCTGCATAAAACCAAATGTAACAAAAAGACATATCATATGGTACTGTTATCTGCACATTTACCAGACAAAGAAACCTGAATTACAGCATTGCAGCTTTGCAGCCGGCCTCTCATGTTACAGATCATCACTTTGTTAAAGTGAAGCAACACTGAACAAAAACAAGGGAGGACTGTGTGATGCGTGCATGCATGCGCACTTCAGTTTTATTAACTCACTTGAGTCGACACATAGTGTTCCCTTCTCTTTTTTTTTCCAAAGTTTCTGATATAAGCCCGAAGTCCACAAAAGCGCACTGATGCCTTAAACTGCGCAAACACCGCCCTGTCTGCCTCACCGGGCCAATTGCGTTACCGGGGAGACACACGCCCCGCCACATCACGAGCACCTCCTCCTCAGCGTCAAACAGGCAATAAATACAGCTTTGTGAACCGTGTTCGGCCTTCTCAATCAGTCCAATTAACTGTTTGGAGGCCGTCTGTCACCCCTGTCGCCGTCGCTGTTTGACAAAACTCTCAAGTAAGACCTGTTTTCTAGTGTTTATCTTTTGCATATTCATGATTTCCATGTGTTTTCGTGGGCTCCTCGTGTTTGTTACGAGTGTGTGCTACATAAGGTTGTATTTGTGGTTTTAAGCTGCACGTTTTCAACAGTTTAAACATTGCAGAAAGTTATCGTGTCTTTATGCTGGAGTTGATCAACAAGGATTTTCAAACTTATTTTTTGCGCCATAGATTGGTGATGATTTTACTTTGAAAGGGTTGTATGTTAGATGTCGACGTGTGTCGTCTGCAGTATGCTTCTTTGGGTTTGTGCAAATATTTGAAAGTTAATGCACATCCGCGTTCAACAAGTTTTTGATCACTTAAATTATGCTCGTGATTTTAATTTGTATCTTTCATATTATTATGCTGTTGACACTTCTGCAGAAAGTATTGGGAAATCTGCATGTACCCAATAATTTTCAGCGAACTATGAACTTGTGTTGCGCATCCAAAGAAAACTTATCTGTTTTGAAGGCCAAAGTTCAACCATGCAGGACAAATATTAACAGAGGTGGTGCAAGAGAGGCAGGAATTGATATGGAAAAAGTTCAGCTCTTCCTCATACTTGCTAGAGTCTTGAATGTTTTTTGGTTAGCTGTGGAATAATGTGTCTTTGTCCTTTTAGGATGACTCATCAGTTCCCATCCCTGTCACCTGAGCAGAAGAAGGAGCTCTCTGACATTGCTCAGAGGATCGTGGCTCCAGGAAAGGGAATCCTGGCTGCAGATGAATCAACAGGTGAGCCTCAAGTTCCTAAATATTGATCTATGGTGAGCCATGACTGCAGAGCGTGCAGCTCAACTGATTCCCTGACCCTCTTCTGTCAAGGAACCATGGGAAAGCGTCTCCAGAAAATCAACGTGGAGAACAACGAGGACAACCGTCGCTGCTTCCGTGACCTCCTCTTCTCCACCGATCTCAACGGTGTGGGTGGGATCATCTTCTTCCACGAGACGCTCTACCAGAAGTCAGACAGCGGCAAGCTCTTCCCCCAGGTCATCAAGGATAAGGGCATTGTTGTCGGCATCAAGGTGAGGGGCCTCTAAAATGGAATTTGAGCCCAGTTGAACGTACGCACCTTCATGTCTTCCCCACGTTGATCCTTGAAAGTTAATGGATGAGTTTGGTTCCCTTGTTTCAGGTGGACAAAGGCACAGCTGGTCTAAATGGAACAGACGGCGAGACCACCACACAAGGTGAGAATGAATTGTATTTCTATTTGTGCCTTCAAGTACAATTTGAAGTGCAAATCTTAATTTGTTTCATTAACATAGTGCAGCCATAAAGTTCTGTTTGTTGTCTCTCTGTAGGTCTCGATGGCCTCTCAGAGCGCTGCGCCCAGTACAAGAAGGACGGTTGTGACTTTGCCAAGTGGAGGTGTGTCCTCAAGATCTCGGATGGCTGCCCATCAGCTCTTGCTATTGCAGAGAACGCCAATGTCCTTGCCAGATACGCCAGCATCTGCCAACAGGTGTGTGCGGCCACATATACTTTGCAGTCATGAGAATCATTGTGATTAAAAATATTTGATGTGGGTTATTTTTTTATTTTTTTATATAAACATTTATGTAATCCACCAGAACGGCCTGGTGCCTATTGTGGAGCCAGAGATCCTGCCTGATGGAGAGCATGACCTGCTGCGCTGCCAGTATGTCACAGAAAAGGTTGGTTTATAATCTTTTGTGGCTTTGTCAGCCAACCACAAGCAAGAAATTACTTCCTAATCAGAAATTATTTTAAAGCATATGTAGTAATAACTCTGTCCATCTATCTTTAGGTTCTGGCTGCTGTGTACAAGGCTCTGTCTGACCACCATGTGTACCTGGAGGGCACTCTGCTGAAGCCCAACATGGTCACTGCTGGACACTCCTGCCCAAAGAAGTTCACCCCTCAGGAGGTTGCCATGGCCACAGTGACCGCTTTGAGGCGCACCGTCCCCGCTGCTGTACCTGGTGAGTGTCATAAGGCTGGATTTTCCACTTAAGAGAACCAGTTAAAGAAATAAAAGGGAGTTAAATTTCTTGTTAGTGTAAAAGTACAAGTAGAAAGCTGCTCTGTGTCTTTTCAGGCATTTGCTTCCTATCTGGAGGCCAGAGTGAGGAGGAGGCCTCCCTCAATCTGAACGCCATCAACCAGGTGCCCATCCATCGCCCTTGGAAGCTGACCTTCTCTTATGGCCGTGCACTCCAGGCCTCTGCTCTTGCAGCCTGGCAGGGCAAAGCAGCCAACAAGGCAGCTGCACAGGAAGCTTTTTGCACCAGGGCAAAGGTAAGTCTCAGAATGCATGAACAGCTATCACTACTCATGAATAGACACTAATAATTTACTTACTTTGTAACTTTGTACTTATCAGTGTATAGTGGACTGTGCACAAAACTGACAATTAAATCACTCTTATCTTCCATTACTTAGTTTTATACTAACTGGTAAACGATTAATAAAAAGCTTTTTGTCTATTGTTCCACTAATGTAGTTTAGGTAACCTGGCTGATTATTAACACTCAGATTTGACTTTGCCCTAACTCTCCCCCTCCCTTCAGATCAATAGCCTGGCTTCCAAAGGAGAGTACAAGCCCTCCGGCTCAGCTGACCAGGCCTCTATGCAGTCTCTGTACACTGCCAGCTACGTCTATTAAATACTATGAACGTTAAAATACACTTGGACCAAATATGACTACAACAAATGCCTCCGCTGGATTTTCCTCCTCCCTTGACTACCTGTTTGTTTACTCAATGAAATGAATAGAAATAAATTAAATGATCAAAATGTTGTGGTATCATTGTGGTTTGGTGGACAGCAGTAATGGGAAAATAGTGAAACCATTTAAAGACGCCCAGTCATTAAAATGAATGTTGCTCAAACCACTAAAATTTAACACAGAAGTTGCATGACCAAATTTCTTTTGGTCATGAGCCAAAACATGAGCCAAAACCTTTAACTTGGTATTTTGTAGTAAACAAATTCAAAATACAGTGCGCTATGTAGGTTTGTTGTGTAATAGGACATCAATCTGTGCATCATTTTATGTAACTTTCTTGTGACGACAAATATACCTCACATTTATTGAAACCGAAATAGCTAAAAACTAAAGCTATATCCTTGAAAAGTGGTCCCAGCCCAGGCACCGCCTTTACAAAGACATAAAATCTGTTTTTAACACATTCACAGGCTTCCAAGCAGGCTCTTCATATCACAGTCAAGTCAATGAATATCCTGAACTATACAAACAAACATCAAGTCATAAGCTTTGAAATAAATGCTGGATGGTTGTCATGTCATTTCAGTTCCTGAAATATACGGTTATTTTAAACATCTATAAAGTTGCAATCAGTCCAGAGCCAACATCTGCTCATTCATCCAAAGTCATACTGTAAAATGCCTTTAGCTAAGTGCATACAGAGGTTCATATTGATTATCAAAAGCTGCAAGTAGAGTCTAAACTAGACTGAACATGATGTCATATTAATGCAGATAACGTAGTTAATGATCAGACATGTTGACAACAAAAAGGTTAAAGGGTAACAAAATATTTATTAAATATTGTGTAACTGATTTAGTTTAATGTAAATATTGAAGCATGTCTGACTCCACCAGTGTCAACTAAAATCACTATATTATTGTTTGTACAATATACATTAGATTGGATGATATTACATTACCATGGAGTTAATCTGTTGACTTTATTGGTGGGTATCAGTGTCAGTAGTTCCTGTTCACCTCAAAGCTTTAATAGAAAGTAATGTAACATAGGTACATGTTTAGTGACCCATATAGTACGTACATATAAGTCTTAGTAGAGAGCTTAGTGGTTATGATATTCTCTTATAAGTGCATGTAAAATAAATGTGGTTCAGCATTGCAATTTTACTGCAGTTACACATACTGCAGATTCAGGTAAATAAAAAAAAAGCTGTGGCTGGGCTACAAGGCTGCTGCCTCTAGGTGGTGTAATCTTCACATGTAATATACTGTAACAGAATTGTGACAAGTCTCTTAAACAGTTTAGGTGTGCTGCAGGAAAAGCAGTGTTATTTATTGTAGGATAATTCTTCAAAAGGTTGATCTTAGTTTGATGGTGTGTCACTCCTCTGTGGTGGTGGGACGAACTGGACGATAAACTGTTGAAAAATATGTAAATGGTTATTAGAGAAGAGGACAAGAAGGCAATACAGTGACTGACACAGCTGGTTAATAGTATTTGTATTTCAACAACATAATTGAATTGATTCTGTTTAATTCTGATCTTGTAGCATACTTTGTGCTATGTTGTTTGTCTGTGACTCATTTTTATTGCTGACTTCCTGGTTAAGATCACAAACCAATGAGGGTTTTCTGATAGAAAAACATTACAACAATTCTGGATTTGGAGAGAGAGAGAGAGAGAGAGACTCTTAGTGAAGATAAAATTATATGAAGGAACTGAGATGTACCCTGGTATTGCTGTGTTTAGTTTCAATAGAGAAGTTCTACTTTCTATCAACCATACATCACAAAAGATTAAATTTTTTTATTTTGTTTTACCTTTGCAGTTTTCACCTATTCTTTGTACATCTTTTATTCTGGTCACAAATATCTCCTTCCAAACAGTTAAATTTGAATTATAAATGTCTAATCTTAGAGGCCTGTTTTAGACGAAGTTACAATGAAGAATGTTTTACCTGAGTGCGTGTAGATCTCAGAGCTAAACGTGCGATGGCACACAAGAAGATGAGAAGCACTAACACGCACAGAGAGGAAATGAACAACATGATTTCCACAGCTAAAAGCTGCTCTTGAAGAAAGAGAAAGAGACAGTGAAGGACAAAGTTATTCATTTTGAACATGTGTTGCATACAGTCTAAAAAATGTAGGCTGCAACTCACCATTCTGTATACGCCCAAGTCAGTGTACTTCCCCCAACGGATCCTGTACCAAAGGTAGCTTAAATCGGAGAAGATGAATATCCTGTAGCCAACAGAGACCAGGATTCCCAAGATAGACATGATGTACATGGCCAGACTCACAGTCACCTGGAAAAGATAAGTCCAACAAGATAAGTTGAGTTATTAAGGAAGAGAGAGAGTGAGGGTGACTAAATAAAGTTAAATGTTAGAACTAGGACATAAAATCACAATATACATACCATCTTCTTGGATGGATGTAGCCCAGTGTAGATAGACAGGCTTCCACAGACAATAAACTTCAAAAACAAACAAACAACAAAAGATTATCACATAATTTTTCACCCAAAGTATATTTTGTCACGTTCATCATCATGACAGCAAAACATAACCAAAGCTCCTCTGTACTGAGGAGGAAAGCATTGATTTTTTTAATCGACTTAAAACAGAATGATAAAATCCTCTGTCTTCATAATGACCCGCTGTTTTAAAATATTTAGTAAATTTAATAAATCTAATTGAACTGACTTTATCAAATGGTTTTAAATTTTGGTTTGGTAAAGTTTGTTTTTTGGGAAATACAAATATGTGTCATTTTACACTTCAGTTTTTGTACTAATTATGACATAACATTTTAATAAGCTACAGAGGTGCTGATTTTGATTTTGTTACCTTTAGACAGGTTTCTATTCTTTATGCTGACCTAAGCTGCTGGCTGGAGTTTCATGTTTACCACACAACATAGGTATCAACCTTCTCATTCAACTTTTGCCAACAAGACGATAAGACATATTTCCCAAAATGTTTGTAAAAAGTTTTCAGAGGCTTCAAGGAGCCACTCTGATACTGCATATTGTACTTTTAAGAGCAGGTGCATGTGCTATGTCTGTGAACATACAACCAATCAAGTAGAATATTTCAACATTTTCAGTATGTCACTGATAACCAGCCAAATGTTATGTACCAGAAATCCCTGCCAGAAGGGGATGTAGATTTTATGAGAAGTGATCATATTTTCAATGGCCAGATGAAACCCCATCAGGAACTCTGCACATCCAAAGATCACAATGGCAATCTGGAAAGGAGAAGTCAGAGGATGGATTAAAATACCTCCAGTAAGATAACAGGTATACACTTATTTACTACTCGTGGCTCTGGATTGCTGCGTTACCCCAAGAGTTCTGGGCTCTCTTTGGACGAAGCGATGCAGAGGCTTGCTGGACATCAGCACACTTTGGTCTGCCTCCTGAGTTCTGTCTTTTGCTGTTGTTCTCCCTCTGGTTGTTGACTCAGTCCCCTCCATTGGCAGCAGACTGGACACAGTGTTTTGTTGTGGGAGGAGAGAACAATAAGGAATCTAACCAGATGCTCTCCCTTCAGCAGCTCAGATAGTATTTTGAAAGTCTACTGAGCAGCTTTAAAGAGACAGAGTGGTTGTGGTGTAGCAGAATTACTCCAGATATCTGTTGCATGTAAGATTATAAAAGCACTCTGAAAGAATGAAGTGAGAAGTGACCCACCTTGTTTTAGTTGTTTAATGCAGAGAAGTTGTGTTATCGATAACAGGAAAAGAATGTTGTGGGTGGACAGGAAGTGAGGAAATATGAGAGTACTATTTTTTTCCATTAGGGGGAGGAGCTGAAACGTTGTTGGCAAGCTACAGGCTGAGGCTGTTCCCCCAGTCAGTACAATAAGCTTTCAGTCACCAAATAAAACCACTGACATCTGTGTGGAAATCCAGTGACTGGCAGACTGGTTAACAGACTTGAATAGCTTTACTTTCAGATAAAACACAGTTTTGTGTGATCAAATTAATCTGCATCGGAATATTTCTTGCTGTGGTTCATCTTTATGTTTCTAAAAAGTTCTGAACATTTGGAACTATGGTCATAGTCCTTTGTTGAATTCCTCGGTGGAGCAACATTCATTTTGATGACTGCGACTGTCACTTTCAGTATTTCCCCATGACTGCTGTGCAAGCACATTGGCATGACTAGTTCTGTTTTTTTCCCCCCTGCAGACATCTCTTCCTCCAAACAACAAAATCAGCAATTATACCAACAATGTTTTGGTCACTTAATTTATTTTTTCATTTATCTATTTAGTCACTTCATTTATTGTTTCACTGAGTAGTCAGGCCAATGGTAGGACCAATATGTGTTGTGAATCAAGAAAAAAAACTTTGAATTACAATTTGAAATATAAAATTGTTCAAGTTTTACTGTTAAAATCCACATTTATGAAATCCACTCTAACAGCCTGGTGCCTATTGTGGAGCCAGGGAGGGGGGACACTGCTGAAGCTCAACATGGTCACTGCTGGACACTCATGCCCAAAGATGTTCACGCCTCAGGAGGTTGCCATGGCCACAGTGACTGCCACTTCAAGAAAGTAGGAGTAGAAAGCTGCTGTCTGTGTCTTTTTTAAGCATTTGGTTCCTGGCCAGGATTAAGGGAGGCCTCCTCCTCACTCTGCAACTCTCCAACAAAGCAGCTGCACAGGAAGCTTTTTGCACCAGGGCGAAGGTAAGTCTCAGAAGGCATGAACAGCTATCACTACTCATGAATAGACACTAATAATTAATTTAATCAATTTATAGTTGTGGACTGTGCACAAAACCGACTATAAAATCACTCTCATCTTCCATTACCCAGCTTAATCTAGCTGGTAAATGATTGATTGTGTGCATACAGTAAGTACACATAAGCCTTGGTAGAGAGCTTAGTGGTTATGATATTCTCTTATAAGTGCATGTAAAATAAATGTGGTTCAGCATTGCATTTTTACTGCAGTTACACATACTGCAGATTCAGGTAAATAAAAAAAAGCTGTGGCTGGGCTACAAGGCTGCTGCCTCTAGGTGGTGTAATCTTCACATGTAATATACTGTAACAGAATTGTGACAAGTCTCTTAACAGGTTAGGTGTGCTGCAGGAAAAGCAGTGTTAGTTATTGTAGGATAATTCTTCAAAAGGTTGATCTTAGTTTGATGGTGTGTCACTCCTCTGTGGTGGTGGGATGAACTGGACGATAACCTGTTGAAAAAAAACCTAAATGGTTATTAGAGAAGAGGACAAGAAGGAAATACAGTGACTGACACAGCTGGTTAATAGTATTTGTATTTATTTCTATGGTTTTGGACAGCACCTGGGTTATTTGGGTTGTTTCAACAACATAATTGAATTGATTCTGTTTAATTCTGATCTTGTAGCATACTTTGTGCTATGTTGTTTGTCTGTGACTCATTTTTATTGCTGACTTCCTGGTTAAGATCTCAAACCAATGAGGGTTTTCTGATAGAAAAACATTACAACAATTCTGGATTTGGATTCAGAGACTCTTAGTGAAGATAAAATTATATGAAGGAACTGAGATGTACCCTGGTATTGCTGTGTTTAGTTTCAATAGAGAAGTTCTACTTTCTATCAACCATACATCACAAAAGATAAAAATTTTATTTTGTTTTACCTTTGCAGTTTTCACCTATTCTTTGTACATCTTTTATTCTGGTCACAAATATCTCCTTCCAAACAGTTAAATTTGAATTATAAATGTCTAATCTTAGAGGCCTGTTTTAGACGAAGTTACAATGAAAAATGTTTTACCTGAGTGCGTGTAGATCTCAGAGCTAAACGTGCGATGGCACACAAGAAGATGAGAAGCACTAACACGCACAGAGAGGAAATGAACAATATGATTTCCACAGCTAAAAGCTGCTCCTGAAGAAAGAGAAAGAGACAGTGAAGGACAAAGTTATTCATTTTGAACATGTGTTGCATACAGTCTAAAAAATGTAGGCTGCAACTCACCATTCTGTATACGCCCCAGTCAGTGTACTCCCCCCAACGGGCCCTGTACCTAAGGTAGCTTAAATGGGAGAAGCTGAATATCCTGTAGCCAACAGAGACCACAATTCCCAAGATAGACATGATGTACATGGCCAGACTCACAGTCACCTGGAAAAGATAAGTCCAACAAGATAAAGTGAGTTATTAAGAAAGAAAGAGAGAGAATGAGCGTGACTAAATAAAGTTAAATGTTAGAACTAGGACATAAAATCACAATATACATACCATCTTCTTGGATGGATGTAGCCCAGTGTAGATAGACAGGCTTCCACAGACAATAAACTTCAAAAACAAACAAACAACAACAACAAAAGATTATCACATAATTTTTCACCCAAAGTATATTTTGTCACGTTCATCATCATGACAGCAAAACATAACCAAAGCTCCTCTGTACTGAGGAGGAAAGCATTGATTTTTTTAATCGACTTAAAACAGAATGATAAAATCCTCTGTCTTCATAATGACCCGCTGTTTTAAAATATTTAGTAAATTTAATGAATCTAATTGAACTGACTTTATCAAATGGTTTTAAATTTTGGTTTGGTAAAGTTTGTTTTTTTGGAAATACAAATATGTGTTGTTTTGTCTTTTTGCCAAGAGTTAGATGAAAAAATCGACAACACTCTCACATCTGTGAGCGATAAATATAAGCCTACAGCCAACAGCCAGTTAGCTTAGCATAAAGGCTGGCAACAGGCAAAGACAGTAAGCCTGGTTCTGGCCAAAATGTGAGAAAACCCACTTCACAGCTCATCTGAGTTTAGTTTATACAATTTAATGTTTTACAGGGGTTTATGAGCTGACATCAGTAATGGCCAAATAACTAGTGCAGACTCCAGGATGTCACTGTTCCCAGCTCAGAAATAGTCCAGCACATAACCCCCGTAACAACTTAAATTGTCATTTTTACACTTCAGTTTTTGTACTAATTATGACATAACATTTTAATAAGCTACAGAGGTGCTGATTTTGATTTTGTTACCTTTAGACAGGTTTCTATTCTTTATGCTGACCTAAGCTGCTGGCTGGAGTTTCATGTTTACCACACAACATAGGTATCAACCTTCTCATCCAACTTTTGCCAACAAGACGATAAGACATATTTCCCAAAATGTTTGTAAAAAGTTTTCAGAGGCTTCAAGGAGCCACTCTGATACTGCATATTGTAATTTTAAGAGCAGGTGCATGTGCTATGTCTGTGAACATACAACCAATCAAGTAGAATATTTCAACTTGTTCAGTATGTCACTGATAACCAGCCAAATGTTATGTACCAGAAATCCCTGCCAGAAGGGGATGTAGATTTTATAAGAAGTGATCACATGTTCAATGGCCAGATGAAACCCCATCAGGAACTCTGCACATCCAAAGACCACAATGGCAATCTGGAAAGGAGAAGTCAGAGGATGGATTAAAATACCTCCAGTAAGATAACAGGTATACACTTATTTACTACTCGTGGCTCTGGATTGCTGCGTTACCCCAAGAGTTCTGGGCTCTCTTTGGACGAAGCGATGCAGAGGCTTGCTGGACATCAGCACACTTTGGTCTGCCTCCTGAGTTCTGTCTTTTGCTGTTGTTCTCCCTCTGGTTGTTGACTCAGTCCCCTCCATTGGCAGCAGACTGGACACAGTGTTTTGTTGTGGGAGGAGAGAACAATAAGGAATCTAACCAGATGCTCTCCCTTCAGCAGCTCAGATAGTATTTTGAAAGTCTACTGAGCAGCTTTAAAGAGACAGAGTGGTTGTGGTGTAGCAGAATTACTCCAGATATCTGTTGCATGTAAGATTATAAAAGCACTCTGAAAGAATGAAGTGAGAAGTGACCCACCTTGTTTTAGTTGTTTAATGCAGAGAAGTTGTGTTATCAATAACAGGAAGAGAATGTTGTGGGTGGACAGGAAGTGAGGAAATATGAGAGTACTATTTTTTTCCATTAGGGGGAGGAGCTGAAACGTTGTTGGCAAGCTACAGGCTGAGGCTGTTCCCCCAGTCAGTACAATAAGCTTTCAGTCACCAAATAAAACCACTGACATCTGTGTGGAAATCCAGTGACTGGCAGACTGGTTAACAGACTTGAATAGCTTTACTTTCAGATAAAACACAGTTTTGTGTGATCAAATTAATCTGCATCGGAATATTTCTTGCTGTGGTTCATCTTTATGTTTCTAAAAAGTTCTTATAGTCCTTTGTTGAATTCCTCGGTGGAGCAACATTCATTTTGATGACTGCGACTGTCAGTATTTCCCCATGACTGCTGTGCAAGCACATTGGCATGACTAATTTTGTTTTTTTCCCTCCTGCAGACATCTCTTCCTCCAAACAACAAAATCAGCAATTATACCAACAATTTTTTGGTCACTTAATTTATTTTTTCATTTATCTATTTAGTCATTTCTTCTGCTGAAGCCCGAGACAAGGCAGCTGCACAGGAAGCTTTTTGCACCAGGGCAAAGGCATGAAATCACTCTCATCTTCCATTACCCAGCTTAATCTAGCTGGTAACTGATTGATTGTGTACATACAGTAAGTACACATAAGCCTTGGTAGAGAGCTTGGTGGTTATGATATTCTCTTATAAGTGCATGTAAAATAAATGTGGTTCAGCATTGCATTTTTACTGCAGTTACACATACTGCAGATTTAGGTAAATAAAAAAAAGCTATGGCTGGGCTACAAGGCTGCTGCCTCTAGGTGGTGTAATCTTCACATGTAATATACTGTAACAGAATTGTGACAAGTCTCTTAAACAGGTTAGGTGTGCTGCAGGAAAAGCAGTGTTATTTATTGTAGGATAATTCTTCAAAAGGTTGATCTTAGTTTGATGGTGTGTCACTCCTCTGTGGTGGTGGGATGAACTGGACGATAACCTGTTGAAAAAAAACCTAAATGGTTATTAGAGAAGAGGACAAGAAGGAAATACAGTGACTGACACAGCTGGTTAATAGTATTTGTATTTATTTCTATGGTTTTGGACAGCACCTGGGTTATTTGGGTTGTTTCAACAACATAATTGAATTGATTCTGTTTAATTCTGATCTTGTAGCATACTTTGTGCTATGTTGTTTGTCTGTGACTCATTTTTATTGCTGACTTCCTGGTTAAGATCTCAAACCAATGAGGGTTTTCTGATAGAAAAACATTACAACAATTCTGGATTTGGATTCAGAGACTCTTTGTGAAGCTAAAATTATATGAAGGAACTGAGATGTACCCTGGTATTGCTGTGTTTAGTTTCAATAGAGAAGTTCTACTTTCTATCAACCATACATCACAAAAGATTAAATTTTTTTATTTTGTTTTACCTTTGCAGTTTTCACCTATTCTTTGTACATCTTTTATTCTGGTCACAAATATCTCCTTCCAAACAGTTAAATTTGAATTATAAATGTCTAATCTTAGAGGCCTGTTTTAGACGAAGTTACAATGAAGAATGTTTTACCTGAGTGCGTGTAGATCTCAGAGCTAAACGTGCGACGGCACACAAGAAGATGAGAAGCACTAACACGCACAGAGAGGAAATGAACAACATGATTTCCACAGCTAAAAGCTGCTCTTGAAGGAAGAGAAAGAGACAGTGAAGGACAAAGTTATTCATTTTGAACATGTGTTGCATACAGTCTAAAAAATGTAGGCTGCAACTCACCATTCTGTATACGCCCCAGTCAGTGTACTCCCCCCAACGGATCCTGTACCAAAGGTAGCTTAAATGGGAGAAGATGAATATCCTGTAGCCAACAGAGACCAGGATTCCCAAGATAGACATGATGTACATGGCCAGACTCACAGTCACCTGGAAAAGATAAGTCCAACAAGATAAGTTGAGTTATTAAGGAAGAGAGAGAGTGAGGGTGACTAAATAAAGTTAAATGTTAGAACTAGGACATAAAATCACAATATACATACCATCTTCTTGGATGGATGTAGCCCAGTGTAGATAGACAGGCTTCCACAGACAATAAACTTCAAAAACAAACAATAAAAGATTAACACATAATTTTTCACCCAAGTATATTTTGCCATGTTTATCATCATGGCAGCAAAACAGATTAAAACACAGAATGATAAAATCCTCTGTCTTCCTAATGACCTGCTGTTTTAAAATATTTAGCAAATTAAACTAATTGAACTTGACTTTATAAAATGGTTTTAAATTTTGGTTTGGTAAAGTTTGTGTTTGGGAAATGTCATTACATAGGTATCAATTTTCTCATCCAACTTTTGCCAACAAGACGATAAGACATATTTCCCAAAATGTTTGTAAAAAGTTTTCAGAGGCTTCAAGGAGCCACTCTGATACTGCATATTGTAATTTTAAGAGCAGGTGCATGTGCTATGTCTGTGAACATACAACCAATCAAGTAGAATATTTCAACATTTTCAGTATGTCACTGATAACCAGCCAAATGTTATGTACCAGAAATCCCTGCCAGAAGGGGATGTAGATTTTATAAGAAGTGATCACATGTTCAATGGCCAGATGAAACCCCAACAGGAACTCTGCACATCCAAAGATCACAATGGCAATCTGGAAAGGAGAAGTCAGAGGATGGATTAAAATACCTCCAGTAAGATAACAGGTATACACTTATTTACTACTCGTGGCTCTGGATTGCTGCGTTACCCCAAGAGTTCTGGGCTCTCTTTGGATGAAGCGATGCAAAGGCTTGCTGGACATCAGCACACTTGCCTCCTGATTTCTGTCTTTTGCTGTTGTTCTCCCTCTGGTTGTTGACTCAGTCCCCTCCATTGGCAGCAGACTGGACACAGTGTTTTGTTGTGGGAGGAGAGAACAATAAGGAATCTAACCAGATGCTCTCTAAGCAGCATGCAATTTATTATGCTTATAAAAGCACTCTGAAAGTATGAAGTGAAAAATATGAAGTGACCCACCTTGATTTAGTTGTTTAATGCAGAGAAGCTGTGTTATTGATAACAGGAAGAGAATGTTGTGAGAAAATATGAGAGTACTATTTTTTTTCATTCGGGGGGGAGGAGCTGAAACTTTGTTGGCAAGCTACAGGCTGAGGCTGTTCCCCAGTCAGTCCATTAAGCTTTCAGTCACCAAGTCAAATCCACTGACATCTGTGTGGAAATCCAGTGACTGGTTGAAAGACTTGAATAGCTCTACTTCCAGAAAAAAAAAATGAAATCAGAACATTTCTGGCTTTGGCTCATGTTGGTGTTTTTAAAAAGCCCTCAAAATTTAGAAGTCCAGTTATAATCCTGTGTTGAATTCTTTGGTGGAGCAACATTCATTTTGATGACTGGGACTGTCACTTCCCCATGCATACTGACATCACTAGTTCTGTTTTTACAGTTTTACTGTTGAAATCAGAGAGCTGAGGTTAACTCACGGAGTAAAACAGCCATAGTGTGCCATAGGAGGAATTCTGTCTAAAAACACATATAAAACATTTAAAATGTTATAAAAAATATATTAAGACAGCTCTTTTTTAACAATTAAAATGCCTGTGTTGTCACAGCATGGTCTAGTTAGACCTAGGTCTTGGGATCTGATGTCACAACTTCAGAAACATAAACTGTAGACTTGATATTGTTGTGGCCTGGCTGTCGATGTGTCCTTAACCTTCATGACTCAAGTGTGGTTGTTACTGTTTACTGTACACACATACAGTCATTTTGGATTTTGGACACAACACACATCCTAATTCTTACATATATGGCTATGCAGCTCATCCAAGTTTACCTCAAACATATGCTAAGCCCACAGCAGGAGTTGCACCATCTTCTCAAAAACACAAATGATGCACACAGAAGTCAAAATTACCAGTATATACTTCAGGGGTCAAAATACATTAGAATCTGTGCTTAGTGGAGGCAAGGTCTTGAGAAAATGTCAGGATGACCGTTAAAAAAAGCAGAACTAATGCCAATGTGGAAAGGAAATGATGAAGCATTTAAAGATGCAGACAGTCCTAGTCATTAAAATGAATGTTGCTCCATCAAAAAACTCAACATAGGATTAAAACTGCAATTTTCAGATCTTTTAAAAACACATGAGCCAAAGCAAGAAATGTTCAGATGCTATAAAACTTTAATCTGAAAGTAAATCTATTACACAAAGTGGTTTTATAGGTATAAACTTTGGAATGTGTTGCTGGCATTAAATTTAAAATGGGTATCATTTTCCAAAAGCAATAGAATCTTTCAGTTTTTAACATTTGATCAGTTATTTTTGTGCTATTTCCAATTAAATATGCAGTTTCAATGTTTTGCACATCATCACATTTTGTTTACATTGTACAGTGTGCCAACTTTTGGGGAATTTAGGTTGCAAAATAAACATGGTGCAGTATTACATTTCTTACTGCAGTTACACATAATGCAGATTTAGGGTAACTAAAAAAAGCTGTGGCTGCTGCCTCTAGGTGTGACTGAAAATTAAAGGTGCCAAACACACACATTTAATTAATCTAACCAGATGCTCTGGTTAGAGCACTCTGAGAGTATGAAGTGAAAAATATGAAGTGACCCACCTTGTTTTAGTTGTTTAATGCAGAGAAGCTGTGTAAGCGATGACAGAGAGGGAGCACAGAGAGTTTTTTTTTTTCAATGGGGGGAGGAGCTGAAACTTTGTTGGCAAGCTACAGGCTGAGGCTGTTCCCCAGCCAGTGCATTAAACTTTCAGTCACCAAGTCAAATCCACTGACATCTGTGTGGAAATCCAGTGACTGGTTGAAAGACTTGAATAGCACAGCTCTTTTTTTTAACAATTAAAATGCCCGTGTTGTCACAGCATGGTCTAGTTAGACCTAGGTCTTGAGATCTGACGTCACAACTACGGAGACATAATATTAAAAACATCATTGTTGGCTATAAACTGTAGACTTTCATTGCTGTGGCCTGGCTGTCGATGTGTCCTTAAGCTTTATAATGACTCAAGTGTGGTTGTTACGGTTTACTGTACACACATACAGTCAGTTTGGACACATCACACATCCTAATTCTTACATATATGAAGGAAGCCTGCATTCTGCGTGTTTTAGGGGCGATTTGGGTACCATGAGCTCTTTAAAGACATGATGGTGCATGACCATGAAGAAAAATATCTAAGAATTTAAATCACTAAACTAAACGAAACATTAAGTTTGTTAATCAAAATCTGATTCTCTAAAAACAGTCTCAAATTTGTAGTAAGCATCGTATCGTTTCATTTATAATTTATTTGTTGAATGTTGAATCATTAACGACATGATTGTTTCAAAACACATAATACTTCTCAAAGACATCATCACAAAACCAAAAAAAAGGCAGCTTTATCATCACGCTTATGCTAGACATAGAGACGGCCATATAAATCTGATCGGTACACACTTTAGGTCTTCCAGTTTCACGTGAGACACACTGATGAGCAAAAATACATACAGCCTTCTTCAGCCTCTCAAGTGATGATGACACAATATGTAACAGAAACAAGACATGTCAGAGGTTTGTGAATGAGTGTAAGACTAGAGGGAATGCATCCCAGGTATTAAAAAATATTTCATCTTTGCATATATTAAAATACTATTCATAACAACAATGAAGATGGTAAACATCATATTTAAAAAGGTATCAAATATTACTTTATATATAACGACATTGTTTGTCCATTACACAGAGTACAAAGAGTAAACAATTTGTACTAAACTTGTATTCTTAGGTGTGTCCTCGTGTTTCTGTTTTGTGACACGTGAGTTTGATGCCATCCTGTTGATTCAGGAACATGGGGTGTCCTGCAACACAACAAATGATAGCAGCGTTTGTTTTAACTTCATAAATTTTAAATATTCAACAAATAAGTCTTTACCACTGAATAGGATAGTAGATGGTGCTCCAGGAGATGTGTTGCTCTTCTTCTGATATCCCCTTCACTGTTGTACTGAATGGCTTCTAGTAGTGAAAGTCCGCCTTGCCTCACAAACTCCTCAGCTACCTATTGGAAGGGAATAGCTCTGATATTACAACAACAGTCACTTGGTGAAAGCTAATCATTCTCTGGTTTGGTTCTCTGAGCAGCATCATAGTTTTAAAAGGTTTCACTAATTTACCTGTGGTCCACTAACTACCAGCATGAACAGGACATCCATACTCAGGGTCACCATCTCTTGGTCAGCCATTTTAAGTGTGGCACAGAGTGCAGACAGCAATCCAAGATGGGCCAGCTGGACACAGAACTCCTTTTTCTTGTGGGCAATATTTGCTAGAACCCTTAGGATCTGAGTATAACAAGAAGAACCAATGAGGAGTGTAACATTTTGATGGTGTGTGAAAAATGATGAACTCTGCATTAGTCCAAAGATAAGAACAGCAGAACACACAAACTGTTCATCATCAAGCACTACAATAACAGTAAAATATTCTATGAAAGCAATAAGTTTAGCTTGTACAGACCATGGTATTGATGCCTTGAGAGAATGGGAGGAGCTGGATCAGTCCAGGGACCAGGTTGGAAGTCAGCAGAGCAGAGCACAAAGCACTGGAGTAAGCTGCAGCAGTGAGACAGAAAATGCACTGGAACAAACTTCAAACAAACCACACATGAACTGTTAGAATGAGACTTTTATATCTACAGACACAGACGGTCCTTTTACACAGGGTCTGTCATGTTGAACTGCCATGTTTCAACAGTAGCCCATAATGTACAAATCAGTTATTGGCTCTTTATAGAGCATTTTGCATTTTTTCATGTGTTTTGTGTTTCTTTGTACGTTCTCCTTCACACTAGAAAGTAAACGGTGAGCAAGGGGGTTACAATCAGCAACTACACTGTCTGGAAGGACCAGATATAATGCAAAAATATAGAGAAATGTCCTAAATCAATACATTAGCTAACAAGTTTACAATATTACTTTTGTGTGCTTACATGTGTAATAATTCTGGTATGAACTGGCCCTAAACCCAATGGGTTATTTGGCTCAAACCTGCGTTTGAGCCAAATAACACAGAGAGCACATAAAACAGAAATACCAATTTACACAATTTAAAGACTAAAATCAGTGCGAAATATGTGTTTGAGAGGAAACAGAGATCGGGTGTGACTATACCTGTGAGGTTGTTGAGGACCCAGGCGCTTTCTCTGGCCAAGGCTGGCTGTGTTTGCAGGTATGCCTGAAGAAGTGCACAAAGAGCAACCACGATATGGACGTCACCCACCTGAGTGCTCAGGTCTTCCACCGGGCAAGAGGACAGGAGGTTTCCTACGCACCTCAGCAGAGGACAGATGAGCTAGAGATGAAGAATGCATTGAAAATCTCCATGTTAAGTTCCATACAGTTATAGTTGTACTGTATATGGTATGGTTACTTCAGCCTAAAGATTACAAATGGTGTGTGCATTACATTGTGGCTGATTTACCTGAGGATGAGTTATAAGTTTAATTAAAAAAATGAAATACATTGTTTTTCCTGGAAGTGATGATGGAAGTAGCTAAGGATTGAGCCTTCAGTTGCGTCAGATACACTTTGGTCACCAGTAATAAAAAGCACTTGTTAAAAAAAGTAAAAACAACTGAAACAAATGAAAAAACAAGAGCATTAAAAAGCAACAAACATAAAGTTAAACCATATTTGTTTCATTAATGTCCTTACCAGCTCCATTCCTTCTTCTTTGTTTCCTTCAGCCACAGCAGCACCTAGTGACACCAACAGGGAACTGCACTTCAACAAGGCCCCATGAGCCAACAGCAGTCTATTATCCTCCATGCTTTGAAGTGAGATAAAGGTAGAAAAGAGACACATCATCATTATGATGATGATAATGATATGATATGATGATAAAACAATACATAACGCTGTTTGTGGAGTCATTTTATATAATGACAAATGAGTGAATATAAAACAGACTGCTGACACTTGCTGAGGACACCCTTCAGCCCTCACCTGCATGTGAGGTAGTGCAGACACCATGCACACTCAATGGCAGGTGCCAGGCCAAAATCTGGGTCAGGAGTCAGGACTGACAACAAGTGTGAAGGTAAACTGGAGGCCAGCACCATCCTGCAGACACGAGAGGAAGACTATTTTACAGCTGAAAACAGTGTGTGAGCAACGGCTAACAAAAGAAATAACTTTTTGAGTTAGCAGCAATAGAGAGAATTGAGAAATGTACTGCTGCGTCATTAAAGTTCTTACAGGATTATTTTCTCTCCTGCATCTTTGGCCTGGAGAAGCTGAGAGAGGGTGAACCCCACAGCTTCCACCACAGCAAGGTTATGTCTCTGGTTCTGAAAACAGACACAGAGAAACATAAAGAGAGCTACGTTAACATTACTACATTTATGACTGTGTGGCACCAGGTCAGGGCGATGTGGGAAGTTAGATTTTGATTCGGTCTGCAAACGTTCTACAAGTGTTTGCCAAAGATTTGCTCGCAGGCACGGTGAAGATACTGGTGTGACTTAAGTGTTGTTAAAATGTTTAAGACTTTTTAGTTTACCTCTATACAGTTGGCCAGAGCTGGTATGATTCCCTGCGCCAGGAGTTTCTCTTTTACGACATCACTGTCTGGGCATAAATTACCTAGTGTGTACAGACACAGCTCCTGTGCACACATGAACATACACACACATGGACAGTCAAAAAAAAAACATAATTAGGTGATAATATTACACACTATCTGGTATGAGTGGATACTCACAGTGAATTTGGTACTCTGGCCAGACAGGTAGGTGAGCAGGTAGGGGGTAGCAGGCAGACAGGCTGGTGCCACGTTGGTGTGGGGAGAGTGAGACAGCTCATGTAGACACCGTACAGCCTGGAGACGGCATGTAGCATTAGAGCCAGTGAGGAAACCAACCAGAAGATGCATGCTATTCTCTTGCCTGGAGGGAAGACAGATTTATACGCATGAGAAGCAGACATACAAATGTCTATGCCATCATTCAAATTCAAAGTTACCACCATACTTGATGAAGGTGAGCTGTGCTGATGGATCGCGGAGAGCTTTACTCAAAGCTTTCAGGCGGGCCTCTCTCTCTGACCCAGTCTGTTGAAGTTTGTGGAGCAAGCTGACCACGTCCTGCAGAAATGAGGAGCAGATTCAGATGGCGAGTTTTACAACCTAGCAAAACATCATCTTGCTCTCTCTCTGTCGGTCTCACCTGTTCCCCTGAGTTGGTGTCCATAGTGAGCTCTGGCTGGTCCTCATCTTCATTCAGCAGAAGTCTCTTGCTCACAAGCTGTCGGTCTCTGCGGGCCTGTCTCAGTGCTGTAGCAATTAACACAGACAAATGTCACATCACTTTATGCTTCAGTCATCCGAGAGAAGCCTGTCAGACATGCTAGATATCAACTTTTGATTTTTATACTATTATTATGTAGATCTTACGTTGTCTTCTTGTCTTGAACGCTGTGAAACTAATACAGAATGATCCCATGCTGGCTACCTATAAGATATCTTTAAATGACTATTTATTGTATTTCTTAGAGACCATAAAACTAACCTTTTATTTTGTATGTAAAAGAATTAAAGAAAAGTTACTGTCGTAGCCACAACGACATGGTCAATATTCCTTTACTGAATGAAGTCAGGTTGCAGTGATATAAATGTCATGCTTATTGACTGTATAATGTATATTTACTGCATTAAAGTGAATTAATTTAACATATGAAGTAACAGTAGTTTAGGTTAGCACGGGTGAACGTTAACCAACCGTTAGGCTGCCTACCCGAGCTTTTATTGACATCAACGTTTATTTAACGTTTTCTACCGTTAGCCGTCAAGTGAATTAACGTTTCCATAGAAACATTCGTGAAGATATCTTAACGTTATAAAAACTCACCTTTCTCGTGCTCTCGCCTCTTTAATTTAAGCTCCTCCAGGCTGTCGCCATGTCGACCAGCTTTGTGTCGGACTTTGTTTAACCTCCACATTTAGGGTTGTGTTGTGGTCAATATTAAAAATTCATTAGATCAAATAAGTGAACGTTAGCTGCATGTATCATGGTGGAGGATGTCAGCGTAGCTAACTGAAGTTGAAATTCTTCTTCGGTGTCTTCGTTGTCTGACCTCAGCCAGCTACCACAGCGCCATCAAGCGGACTCACCCGGCAGAGACAGATACCAAATATACTGGCATCAAGCTGTCTCTCGTTACGGACGTCTATTGCTGCCACACCAGAAACGAATAAAGATTTTTCGCTATCACGTGAAACATTTCACATTAAAAAGTGTAAAATTTATATTGTTTAAACATGAAAGGTTTAGCATTACGTGATAGGTTTGTATGTTCTAATAACGTTTAAAGGTCCAGTGTGTAGAATTTAGTTGCATCTGCTGCATTGCAATCTCCTCACACCACCCTCACTTTTTCTAGTGTAAAGGAAAAACAAAACACTTGAAAGACTTTAGAGTCAGTCTAGAGTTAGTATTTAGTTTGTCTGTTCTGGGCTACTGTACTGTAGAAACACAGTGTTTCAACATGGCGGCCTCCAAAAGATTATTTTTAAGTAACAAAAATAAAAAGATTATAATATAATAAATCTATCTATTGTAGTGTAAAAATGCATGCATTTATGAAGAAACAGAAACATTTGCAAGGCCTACGACTAAGATTAATCTTTCGATCTCTGTGCTTTTAAGCTTGATTTTAATTTTAACATGTATATAATCCTTTGTGACTTTTATTTTAACGCATACATCTCTTTGGTTTTCGAGTAATTCTTATCTTAACACATATATAATCCTTATTTTAACACATATATAATTCTTTTCTCTCTTCCGTTTTCGGTTTTGATTTTGACACATATATAGTTTGAAGTAGAGGGGCAAGGGAACTAAGAACACATTGATTTAAGCACTAGACTGCACAGATAAAGTTTGGTTTCACATTATCATTTTTGTAATGAGCATTATGGTAAGAAGTGTGAACCAAGCAAAAGTATGTGGTAGTCAAGATGTGTAGTAAATGTTGCAACATTTATTAAGTCTAAGTAGCATGTAGTAAATAGTGACACTTTTACAGCAGGAATGTGTTTTAAAAAATGCAGTAGGATCCACCTATGGTTTAATGGTGTAACAAAAATGAGAGTGGTGAGTGCTAGACAAAAAACAAACAAACAAAAAAAAAAACTGGCAAAGCAAGTGGGCCTCTAATGATGTCATCCTGAAAGAAGGTCAGCAAAGGAGACAGGCATAGTGAGGGTAGTAGTGTAGTGAGGCCTGCAGCCTGTGAATCATGCTGGAAGACAGGCACAAGGCCTGACTGTGCGGGTGTGGTCAAACAGTGTGAGAAACTGACATTACAAAACAGGCAGAGTAAAACGACATATGGCCTGAAAAATTTAGATGCCATGAAGAAGGAAAAAAATCTCAGTTTCATGGAGGCACCTGAGAGTTGCACCATTGTGTCATAGATGGAAGATTAAAAAAATGGGCTGACTTGGTCTCTGGCAGGGACCAAGACATCTATGCTATCTATGCTATCTATGCTATCTATCTATCTATCTATCTATCTATCTATCTATCTATCTATCTAATTCTATTTGGCACTTGGGCTGAGACATCTTACTGAGCACCATGGATGATATTGTGTAAAAAAGGGATTTTAAAATGCACGGGGCTGTTCAAGAGGAAAAATCAGTCCAACCCGCTGGAGATAGTGTCGTTTCTCAGTGATTAGCTGGAGGTTGTTGCCCCCTCCAACCGAGAACAACTTTCACGTTATGTGAAACTTGCCAAGTTTTTTTTTTTTTTTTTTGGCCTTTTCAAGCTTTATTGTAGAGACAGCTAAAGAGTGACAGGAATGCGGGGAGAGAGCAAGGACTGAGCCTTCGCACATGGTGCGGCTGCTCTACCATCTGAGCTAAACGGCACCCCAAACTTGTCATGTTTTAACAATATAAATGATCATGTTATAATGTGAAATCTTTCATGTTTTAACAATAAATTAACACATTTTAATGTGATACATTTTATGTTATAACGTGATACTAATACATTTTTATTTGTCTGGCGTGACAGCAATACGCTTCCGTACCTTCTCTGTCCACAATAAACAGACGTTAAAGACACAGAAGAATTAAAAAAAAAAAAAACTATGAAGTTTAATTTGTATTAAAAGCACAATGTACAATACATATATAAAGGCTTTATCAAAGTTTTGTTTAAAAAACATGCTTTTCACAAACATACCAAAATAGGCAACATAACATTTCCCATATATTTCTTAATGCATATAAAACTGGTCAAATTTTCTTGTGATTTATTCTTTTTTTCTCCACAAGACGTATATTGAAAACAAAATAAGATTTAGGATTATCATGGGAAGAATTCCTGAGTCTGAAAGAGACATTTTTCTGTTCAATCAGTGATTTCATTTTGAAAAACATCATTGGAGGGAAACAATCAGTTATGAATCCCCTTTACATAATCAGGCCATTAAAATGGCAATATCACACAAAATATAAATCGCAAAATAACATCTGTGGCAGTGTGTGCCACACTGAGTAAAAACAAAAAAAAAAAAAAAAAAAAAAGTAATTGTCTCTTTAAGTGATCCTAACCACTAAATTATGATTTTAAATTGGAAAGACAGGCTGTGTTGTGTTCATCCACTGGTTGTGCAGCGATGAAGACTGAAACGTCTTCATAAATCGGTGCTCTTGGAGGATTTCTTTTTCTGTGAAGTTACAGAAAAATTAGTAAATTTAAAGACAGATGTGGGCAACTGAAGCACTAAAAACTAATAACGTGTTATTCTGATTTGACAACAGGAACATCAACCTAACACGTTGAAACTGCGAGAAGTACAGTGTTGCCGCACCTTTTTGTGGGTTTCACTTGAGGGTGTTTGTGTTGCCGTGACATCTTCGACAGGAAGTGCAGGGGTTTCTGAGATTTCAGCTGATTTCGACTTGCTTTTGTCTGAGAGAATGACAAATGAAAAAGGTGAACACAACTCACAAAGACAGCAAACCTGCATTTTGTCATGGTGTAACCTCTCTACTCACGTTTCTTCTTCTCTGTTTGAGGTGTCTCAGCGTTGGGTGGAGGTAGTGGCTCTGTGTCAACTGAATCATTTTTCAATGAGGAGTGCTTTTTCTTTTTCTTCTTCACTTCAGTTATCTGCTCTTCCTCTCTGTCACTGCTGTCTGCTTTCTTTGTTGGTGTAGTTTCTTCAACTGTCTGCTCCAACATCTCCTCATTATGTTCGGCTTTCTTCTTTTTTTTCTTTTTCTTTTCTTTAACTATCTGCTCTGAACTCTCTTCGCCTTCTTCTACTATTTGCTCTGATTTTTCCTCACTACCAGCCGTCTCATCCTTCTTTGCTTTCTCTTCTTCAGCTGTCTGCTCTGAATTTTCCACACTATCAGTTTTCTCCTTTTTCTTCTTCTTTGTTTTCTTTTCTGGCACTATTAGCTCTGTGTTTACGTTTTCAGCTATCTGCTCTGAATTGTCTTCTCCAACATTTTGCTCAGATTTTTCCTCGCTATCTGTGGTCTTTTTCTTCTTTGCTTTCTTTTCTTCAACTATCAGCTCTGAATTTTCATCATCATGGGTTTTCTCCTTTTTCTTCTTCTTTGCTTTCTTTTCTGTTACTACTGCCTCTGTAATTTCCGCATCCTCAACATTCCCGTTTTTGTTTTGTTCTTCTTCAATCTCATTCCTTTTGCTGTCTCCCTTTGTTCCTTTTGCCTTTTTCTTCTCCTCTGCAGGTTTATTTAACTCCTGCTCGATGACTTCAGTCTTTTTTTTCTTTTCCTCTTTACTGTCTTTGTCAACATCACCAGTCTCATTTGTATTCTCTTCCACCTTGTCTTCAGTCATCTCCCTTTTCTTCTTCTTTTTCTTGGGCTCAGATGTTGTCTCATCAGTTTTTTCTTCAATGGGTGTCACAGCTTTCCTTTTCTCTTTTGTTGGTGTCTGTTTTGACGGAGAAAAAGTGGATATTGCTGGTTCGTCTTCTACAGCATTGTTTTGCTCTGTGCTTGGGGTGATAGAGGAGGTCACAGGTGCAGTTTCTTCTGGCTTGCTCTTCTTGGCTTTACCAGTCTTTTTGGGTGTTTCCATGATGGTTTTCTTCTCCGCCTTTTTATTCTTTACCACCGTCCCCTTACTCTCTTGTGCGGGAGTGTCTGTTTTTGCGGGAGGCTTAGCCCGGGGTTTCCTCACTCTTTTTTTCAGGAGTGGTGGTTTAGAGGAGTCCAGAGAATTGATGGTGTCCATCTTGGCTATGTCAGAATCTGTGGACAGAGTAAACATGGTGAAGACATTAAACAAACATGGTGAAGACATTGAACAAACATGGTCCGGTGACACAAATACTTAACAGAAAAAGAAAAACATCAATGACAACCACATAGCAACTGTACACAGCACTGTTTGTATGAAATCATTGTGTACCACGGTGAGGTTGTTCACAGGTGGCGCTGGCCTGTCTGGTGGATCCAGCTCTTCCTGCCACTTAATCTCCCACCATTTCTTGCATTTTCCAATACTTCTAACTTTCTCCACCCTCCATTCTCTCTCTTTCCAATGTGAAAACCTCTCCAAAACACTAATTTTCACTCAAACCTGGAGTCAATAAAACTATTCACAAATCTTCTAAACCCTACGAGCTGGAGTGAGCTACAACCACTATCTCCAAAACTTAGTAAATAACTCCAGAACTATCCGGTCTGATGAAACACACCCAAAGTAACAAGGAAAATATGATTTGTTGTGCTTTCTCATTACATTTCTGGGTGTCACCTCATCCTCTGAATACTTGCACACAAATGATTAACTGAATGACCTCTTCTTGCACACACACTTACCTGTCATCTGCAGGACCAGTTTCTTCCATTTCTCTACATCCAAACTGCTGTCAGAGTCTGAATCATCTCCTCCAGCAGCTGCAACCTTGGCTTTTGTTGGTGTCTTCTTCACCTTCACTGCAGATTTACCTTCACTTTTTTTTCTCTTTGCTGGCACAGACTGAAAAAAATGAAATAAGAAATAACTATTTAGTAACCGGGACCAGTCCTTAAACTAGTGGCTCAGTCGTTGCGTTGTGTGATTCTTTTTTGTCCTTTCAAGGAACTTTGTTGCAGCAGTCTGTACGTAGCCTCACATAAAGGGAGACAGGACAAATCTCCTGCCAAAGTGCGCCTCTTTCCAGGCTAGGGTTCTGCATCTGAGACTGGATGTAGAGCAGTGTGAAGAATGGGTTGAGGGGTTGTCTGGGGTCATGTGCTATACTGTGTGCTTGGCTTTGCTGTTGAGATCTGAGAGTGGAGGACCAAAAAAATTTGGAGGCGGTGCCATATAAGTTTGTCCCTATTGGAGGCAGTTTACAGAAGAAACAGGGGCAACAACAGAGGAGAATGGGTTGAATTATACTTTCAGAGAGCAGCAACAGAAGGTGAGGGGCAACAGAAAGTGCTTTGAATCAGTGGATGGTTTGTGGATGTCAGTGGTGTGTTGATCAAGTGTTGATAGAGTGGTGTCAGGGCGGCTGCTCAGGAGGTAGAGCGGGTCGTCCACCAATCAGATGATCGGCGTTTCGATCCCCAACTCCTCCAGACTGCATGTCGAAGTGTCCTTGGGCAAGACACTAAAAACTCACCTTCTTTTTTGGCGTCTCCGCTTTTTTTGCAGGTTTATCCTTCTTTTTCTTTGGTGTGTCTGGACATGAAAAGAACACAGAATGGATTAAAAATATATTCCAGTGCACAACCAGATTACAATTTCTTTCTTCTTCTGTGACTGTGTTAACCTGAGTAAAAAAAAACATACCAATAGGAGGTGCACCCTGCTCAGAGGTGCTGCTTTTCTTCTTGGGACTTTTGACCTGAGAAAGGTGGTACCAGCGTAAGTTTTTTCAGACTTTAGTTTATTAACATGAATGTAAATAAAGATTATTTGTGTTTTAAAAGACAACAAGGGCCATACCTTAACTATCGCATAGTTAGTTAGTTTTTGCCAACCATGACAGCTTTTTCATGATAATTTAAGCCTTTGCTAGATTTGACTGTCTAGAGTTGTTTTCTGTTGTTTTACTGGTGTCAGTTTTGATAACGTCTCTAGGTATGAAAACAACCAGACAAAATGTTCCTCTGTAATAATCGTAGCCTAAATGTCCAACCTAAATGTCTCCTTGGGTTATTTGTTAGAAGAATAAAACAGATCGCTGAGATATTAAAACTTACCACAGCTGGAGGATTTTCTTCATTCTCTGATATGTCAGTGGTATCACTGGACTCGCCTGGAGCCGCATGTACAGGTGCGAATGGTTTCTTTTTGTTTGGAGATGCTGCTACTGCTGGTTTAACTGCTGTCGCTGGGGCTGACTTTTTACTGGACACAGGGGGAGTCTGTAACATTGAGAATGATGAACTCTGTGTGATAAGTTTTATCATACTGAGTGATGTGTGAGTATAAACACTGAAAACAGCATCAGTTTTGTCATCATGTAAGCAGTGTATTCTCCATGTCACCTGGGGCAATAGACTCTGACTCAGCTCCTCGATATCTGAGCTGCTGTCGTCCTCAGTCTGATTGGAGGTGGGTGCAGGTTGGATTCTTGTAGCTGGTCAGGATATGATGCAGGTGAAAAGTGAAAAAAGAGAAGTAAAAGTCATGCACGTAACCCTTTTTCAAAGTTTTAAATCATAAACAGAGATATAACTGCAGCAGCTCTGCACAGAATCATTTAACTTAACTTAAACTTCACAACTTAACTCCTCAAATGTCAGTACAAGTTTGAGCAGCATTACATAATATGTCATACATGTTAGGAAGTTTTTGGATAGAAGGAAAAACCCAAGGTGTGCTTAAACAAGTTGAAAGGAAAAGTAAGAATGAAACTAAGATGAGTCAGAGAACTGCTCTGGAGTCTGTTTAGAGCAGGGGTGTCCAAACTGTTCCACAAAGGGCCGGTGTGGCTGCAGGTTTTCCTTCCAACCAAACAGCAGCACACCAGACTCGACTCATTTAATCAACTGATCTCAGTCTTCACAGAGTTGATTGGTCAAACTGTGTGGTTTTGGTTGGTTGGAACAAAAACCTGCAGCCACACCGGCCCTTTGTGGAACAGTTTGGACACCCGTGGTTTAGAGTTAGCCTGGCTCCAAACTTCTGATTAGCCACCCACTTCTCCAGTATGGATTCAGTCTGATTATAAAAGTAGATGCTTCAAGACTTGATCCTTTCCATGCTGTGTATTTGGGGCTGTAAGGAAGACGCAGTCATACCTTTAGCTGGAGTTCTGGACTGGATGGCCGAGCCTGTCTTCCTTTTATCTTTTGAGTCCCTGACGGCAGTAGAGACGAAACTTAGCACACATGTCAACACTACCAACAAAGTCCAATCAAGGTGTCCAATCATACTCACTTCAACCAGGAAATGTAGATGTCCAATAATGATGCAGATGTCTTTGTCTCCCCCTGCAGAAATCAAAACATC
This sequence comes from Miichthys miiuy, assembly GCA_036365135.1. Lineage (NCBI taxonomy): Eukaryota > Metazoa > Chordata > Actinopteri > Sciaenidae > Miichthys > Miichthys miiuy. Next base: position 14,636,151 of record CM071611.1, read on the forward strand.
AAACCATACAATGGTCAGGCAGTCATTATTATGTCTAACATAAACATACACATATGACACATACGTGTGATGATAGCCTTAATATAAGGATAACAATATAACCTTTGTCATTACTCTCATGTGAATCCAGTTCATAGATCATTTTAGAGCAGACATTTTGACTTATAGCAGGTTTAAGGACATGTGAAACAAGAAACAACAACAATAACGCCTGTGTTGGACAATCAAAAGGCTGTGAAAGTGTTTTCTCCGGGTCCTGTGTACTCAACCTAAAAATCACTGTGGGGCTGCAAAGAGTTAGGAAGCTGCGGTTAGATGCACCTAATACACTAAAGCTATTGTCAACTATGAGTATCCCAAAACAACCATTTAATCTTTGAGCTCTTTGAGCTCTTTAGATAAGCATATGTTCGAATCAAACTGAAGACATCAATCAACTAAGACAATACTCCTAACTAGCTGATAATAACAACTCAAAGACATGAATACATCAAAAATATAGAACAACTTCAGAGAAGAGTGAGAGGGTCAGCACTGAAAGATTAAAGGCAAGCACACCAATTACACTGTGACTATACATTTAGCTTTTTCATGACTCATAACTTCTGTATTTTGATAACAGGACAATAGTTCAACAGTGTCAAACTCATTTAGCATATTTAACAGTGCAGGTAGTCTGCTAACAGACAGAATAAGTGGGCAAAAGCCTTTAAGTTAGGTTAATAATCACTGTTTTTCCAAACTGTAACATTGGTGTGCAGCACGTGAAGGTTTGCTGCAACGTAACACGTCCTGCTCGTGTCTGTCAATGCATAGAACACTCAGTATTTATGTGTGTGTGTGTGTGTGCTGTGTTGACCTGTGGGCTGTGCCTCTGTAGCTCATCTGCAGCTGAGTGGAAACCATGCTCCTTCAAATGGCGGTAGATCAGCTGGTTCAGCTCGTGCTCTGATGCGTTCACGGACATGCTCGACACAGGAAGTCGCCGACAGATAAACACGTAAAAGTAACAACTAAAAATATTTTCATATTAAAACTGGACGCACACTGAACATTATCAATGCTACACCACTAAAACACGCATGTGAGCGCGTTGAACTTTCAACTCTGGATGTCGTTCCGGTTAACCACTGCAATGCACCCTGGGAGCTGTAGTGCCTCCGTGGAACTTCCTCCATTCAGCCACTGCGAAAAAGTACTGAGATCTTGTACTTTAAACAAAAATACTGCGTTACAAATAAAGTCCTGCATTGCACCATATGTAATAAATAAATGAATGTCTGCTAGCCTAGCTTACACTACAACTCAACTTTAACATGACCAGTTTGTTGTTCTTGCTCAATTGCATTGTTTTTCACCAATAAAACTCTAAAATCAAATTATGTTTTTGTGGGTTTTTTTAATTTAATTACACTCTCATAACATGCAGTAAATTGTAAATAACAGATATGGAAAGTTCAAAGTTTTCTGGAAAAATGGGCAAAAGCACTGACTCACAGGACATTTTCTTAATTAGTTCCTAATGATTAATACCCTTTTATAGTCAAAATAAGCAAAAGAAAGGTTTAGGTGTTAAAGGGTTAACTAAACTGAGATTAACTAAGGACTGTAAATAATCAAAATAAAGTTTATTTTCTGAAACAAATTCATAGCCACATCTAAACTTATGCATCTGTCTTATAGGCTCTAAGGCACTGGTTCTTAAAATACATAAGTGACTTCCTTGTGGTTGTACTTAAAATCATAATACTACACTGCAATGTAATGAAAATCCTTTTTTAATTTCCTGCAATATTTTGTTTCAATATCAGCCTGATTTGTAGTCAAATATGTGCAGGTAGCGCATAGTGAGTGAAGGTAAATGGTTCAAAAACAAAAACACTGTTATTGTGGCTCCAAATGGGAAATATTAAGAAGATATGAGCGCATCAGGAGCACCCCTTTTCCACCACATTAGTTTTGGTTCTTGAACCGGTTCTATCAACAATAAATAATCTTCTTATTAAGAATAAACCTGCCTACTGTGTGAACTGCCTGTAGCCGAACAGGGTCGACTGTATTTTTAATGTCTGTCATGATGGAGTTGAATATTTTCTGAGGTGGTACGTGGCATAAAAACTTTGAGAAACACTGCTTATTAATTATTTTGGGGGGATTTCCATTTAACGTCAGTGTAGGTACTGCTGTCTGCCTTTGTAGAGTAAAGACTGTCAGTGATGATTGACATTTAGGCCTATAAGTGATTTGATGAACTGATGTTGAAAAAGTAATAACAGAGGGGAAAAAAAAGATGTTGAGCAAACTCCAGAAACAAAGGTACTTTTGTACGTAACAGAGGGACGACAAGCTGAATACAGTCTTATTGAAGTAAAGGTTTGGACTTGGAGGTTGGAGCAAAGGAAGAAAGAAAACCTCCATCCAGTCTTACTCAGATTAGAAAATTGGGGTAAGAGGGGAAGTAATGTGCAAAATAGTTCATACTGTGTAATCAATAATAATATAATCATTTATTTTCTAGTCAGTATGTATTAGACTATGTCTGTCTGGGTAAATAGTATGCTCTGACTGTACAGAATATCACAACCAACAAACCCTTTCTTCCTTTTTCCATCTCTTTCTTTTCTACCTGCCCGTTATTTTCTTTTCATTTTGGTACATTTTAGCTCGGTTTCAGCTCAGCAGCATTTCCTGTCCCAGGAAGGAAACCATCCGTGAACAAACAACCACACCCATAAATCAGTCAAGGCCTGTGTGATATGGAACAATCTAATCTTGCAGTTTGATTTAAACTGATTTAGGTGACTAATATAATCTATATTAGTCATCTGATATGTATTTCTGTAGACTCCCTGAAGCAGCTGCCTCAAGGATGCTTCTTCATGACCTCCTACTGAGGCTTTTATGGTTTCTGGTGGTTCTACATCGTAAATGTTGACGCCCTCTGGTTCTAGTAAAAGCTTTGACAATTAAGTAAATGAACTGATCTGATGACTTGGGAAACGATCAAGTTTAAAGGGGAATTTAGTATCTACCTTTGATGTACAATTATGTCATTTAAACAATGTATTATAAATACTCAGTCAGCATGTCATCTGTGGTTGACTACCTGTTCCTGTTTAAAGTGGTTCTCACAACCTTTAAAAATGAATTAGCCAGCAAAGCAAACCCTGATATGCCAGCTGTAATGACTGTGTGCACAGTTTTATTTTTACTGTCTCTGGTGTGCACACATTAAAAAGGTGAGATATGAAAGGAGAAGGCCAACATAGACCACTGACTCATACTTTCGGAAATAACACAGACATTATCCTGTAAGTCTTAAAATAAACCACCTCTTCTTGTCCCTTCTGGTTGCCATTTCAGCTGTTACTCTTATGCCTCTCTTTCTTGACTCAGGTCTTTTCTTTAATCTCTTCAGGTTGGAAAAACGTTCTTCAACCACAGACCCAGATGATCCACAAGCTATCGAGTTGGACTGACAAATCGGATCCTTTTTGTCAATCTCTCGTTGATCAGGTGTATATGGATAAATGATTTCAGCTGGTTGGTTTTGGAAGAATCTAAAGGTGTCTGGGCTCAACAGGCTGCCTGGCAATGTACCTGAGAAAGCCGGTCGCGAGACCTTGGGTCAAATTAGAGGAGAGTATTGAGTAAGTAGAGGGTCAGCAGGAGCAAACGGCTGAATGAGTCTCATTCATGGAGCAAAACTAGGAAAGGAAAGCAGTGTGTATTCCAAACTCAATATCAGGGCTCAGTGGGTCTCACCAAGCTTGATTTCACCATCTTCCACAAACCCTCTCCCCCAAACACAAACACACACACACACACACACACACACACACACACACACACACACACACACACACACACACACACACAGACACACACACACACCACAAGTTTGGCAAAGCAAGCTAGTTATGAGGCTGACTCAGCTCCCACTCTCAGAGCGTTGATGGGACAGACCACCAAGGTTTTATGGAAGAATAACTATTTGTAAAATGAGAAAGGTAATATTTCCTCAGCCTATATTACCTATAAATATCACAAAATACAGACCTAATAACTGATGTGTGTTAAGGAGCATTTTAGCAAGTGAGGTGAAGTTATCGGAGGAAAGGAAACAAAGCGGAGACAGATGAATAACTTAACACTTTACATCCTTGAGTGCAAGAAAAAAAAGCAGGGCATTTCCCTTGGCTTTGATGACACGTTGCAGTAAAAGTGACTGGGATATTTGTACAGGTTGCCCTCATAAATAGCACTCTGTTTCACAGGAAATAAATCTACTCTACATTCCACGTGTTTAGCAGCTCACATCTGCGCTCACTCTGCAGGTAATTATCTGCAACTACAGCTGGTGAGATTTGTTATTACTGCGGACCTTTGATGTGTCACAACCTGTCAGTTTTTATATCATTTTAACTAGAACACTTCCAGATGTATTATTATCTCATTCCAAAATATGATGACTGATTGGTTTATATATTTAGTTTATTAATTAAAAAGCAAGAACCCTTTGGAGCAATGTCAAATATACTACTCACAAATAGTCCCATAATGATTGCTCATTGAATCCCTGTTAAGTGTCCATCCAGACAGCTTTGCTGGAGGGTCATAATGAAGTGTTGTGTCTGGCCTTCCGGCCCAGGTGCTGCTGCACCTCCACAAGAGCCAAATCAAACACACCTTCAGTCAGGAGCTGAGGCCAGTGCCGGAGCCCTGGACTGCCACCTCACCCGTGAGGTCGCACCTGGTACGACCTGGCATGATGTGTGGACACTAAAATTGCCACAGAGAAAGGAGATATTAGCTGAATACAACTGAGTGTTATTTATACTATATATATGTCATATTTATACTGACTGAGATCAGGGATTAGTTTACACTTCATTGTGCTATATATTTATCTCTTCATCGACAGAAAGGCAAACTGTATATTTTAGAAAACTTGAGACTTCTTGAGATATGTTGTAATATGTAAATGTCATGTAAATGAACATCCACTAGCCTAGCATACCTAAAACTTACTTTGAGTCCATATTTTCCCTTCCTGTTATCTGTAAATGAAATATATTTATTCTGATGAGATGACATCAGGCATTTCAGTTTGTAATTAATAAATTTAATAGTAAATGCAATCCCTCCCACTAGCTAACTCCTGCTAAAGCTAACTAGCTTAGCAGATCTGCCATCTTTCACGTGGCTACATTTAAATAAGCCAAGCTTAACTAAGGACAGTAATTAATTGTTATTTTGAGGAACAAACTACTTAAATTGGACCAGAAGGTTAAAAGAACAAATTTGTTTGTAGATTCTGTCCCTTCTCTGTCACATTCCCTGAAGATTATCCAAAAACAGAGTCACAACTGAACTCATGCATCTGCATTTTAAGGTATTTATGTCGGTTCAGTTGCTATTATTTTGCGGGGTTTCTCTCAACTACATAGGTACTGCTGTCTGCCTTTGTAGAGTAAAGTCTCTATTTGACATTTAGGCCTACATCAGTGATTTGACGACCTGATGTTGAAAAAGTAATAACAGACGGGGGAAAAAAAGCATGTTGAGCAAACTCTAGAAACAAAGGTACTTTTGTACATAGCAGAGGGGCGACAAGCTGAATACAGTCTTATTAAAGTAAAGGTTTTGGCTTGGAGGTTGGAGCACAGGAGCACAGGAAGAAAGAAAACGTCCATCCAGTCTTACTCAGATTAGAAAATTGGGGTAAGAGGGGAAGTAATGTGCAGGTTTACTGGCAGGGCTGTGTTGATTAGAAAGGGGGTAGTGTTCATGGCGAAGGGGAGCAGCCGTATTCAGTAACAGCACCTCTTCCTTTAGCCAAAGCCAACATCTGGTGCCAACCGACACAGAGCAGGAGCAGCAGCACCCCCAATCTCTGCTTCCCTTTCAACTCATTATTGCATTTCACAGCTCGCCAGAAAAAGGCTTCAAACCTGGTTGGAAGGTGACATAAAAATAAAAAGGCATGAGAGATTTGGTTAAACTGAAAAACACTCATTTATGCAGCTTTTACCGTACTCTCCATCTGACAGTAATAAAATGTAATCACAGAAACAGAGGGGGGGAGGTCAATACAAAGTTTTGAAAAGCTACTAGTGCCTTACTCTAACTTCATTAACGAGCCTTTCCAACTTAAAGTAATGAGCACCTTCTGAATGAAGCCACGGTTTGATTGTGCTCCATATATCGACTTTCAATTACGGAGTAGAGAAAAAGGAGTGTTGTTAAATTTACAATGTTCCACGACACTTCCTCTGGGACGGTCATGCACATTCAACAAGCACACCACAGAGGTTTGCAGCACAATTGAAGGCAACTCTGAGACTTTTTGAAATAGCCTGATCAAGGTCACTGTCACATGTGTAAATCATTTAGTTAAGATCGATTTTCATCAAGCAGTGTGCAAAAAGGTAAAAACATGATGTGAAGTGAGGAGAAGAATGTGATCTGGAGCATCAAACTTAAATTTACAATGAGTCACATATAGGTGAATAGCAACTCAACTTGAGTGACCTTTAACATACCTGACATTACCACCTACTGTGTTTAAATCAAGCTATTACTGGTACTGAACAGCTGTGGTCGACAAGAATGCTAATAAAATGAACATATTTCTTATTCTTAGCTGATTTTGACATTGAGCAGCAGCTCAAAATAAGTAATGACAAACAACAAAACTGAAAATAACGCCCAGAAACCAAATATGGTGTTTGTTCAACATTTAAGGGTCAATGAAAGCCCCACTCGTGGTGCATTGTAAGGTAACTGTTTCCATAAATACTATTTTTGGGGCAGTGGTTGAATTCTTTATTTTGGCAACAGGACAGTTCAAATAAGGATTAGCAAATGTGCAATCTAAGACGTAATTTATCCGTGGTATCAACCTGTCAACATCTTTTAAGACTTCAGATGAGTATGTGGCCACATGCTCGTGTTAATATTTATGCAGGTATGAGTAGGTCAGACTGTCAGTGTGTGTGTGTGTTGTTTGTGTTTGCATAGAGTTGTTGTTGACCCAGTGAGCTGCCGCAGTTACACCTCTGACCAGCAGAAAACAGATGAGTCACATCTCATAAGTGTGCCTGCCCAAAAACCTGGAGACTCTTACTTTCCTGGCAACACACACACACACACACACACACACACACACACACACACACACACACACACACACACACACAGGTATTTTCCCTCCACTGTGATTCCACGTTATTTCACTGCCTCTCTGGGACATCACAGATCCCTGTCCTGCCCTCTTTGTTGCCTCTAAGTTGACTTTTTTGAGCTGTTCTTCACACATATTGTAGTAGAAGTCCTTCAGTGTAATTGCAAAACATCTCTCTGGTTTTTGGTTGGAGTTTTGCAAAGACCTTTCAGCTGTCCAAGCCGCTCCCTCTAGGAAAACTACATAAATAAACACGAGGGTGTAAAACTTCAGGTGCACCTCAGTCATTTTTTTCTTCTCTCTCTTTCCCAGCTTGACCTGCCTTAAACTTAGCAGCTCTTCTCCAAAGGTGCCTTTGCTGTCGGTGGTGGGCAAACATCCCAGGCTGCAGCTTCATGCCCTTTACGGGAGGCCCATACTTCCTTTGGCTACCTCGCGACCTCCATGCCCACAAGTCTCTCCGTAACCAATATCAATATTTGCAAGGTATGATGTTTTACCTTCCAGCGTGTTGACCAACTCCTGACTTCGACAGATCTCATTTTCATGTGCAGGCCATGTTTCACCTCAACGACCTTGAGTTATTCAGAAGGTTTAGGTTTTAAAGTGAAAACTATATTCTGAAATCCACCACAGTAAATGTACAGAAGATGAAATATAATTAAAACATTTACTACAATATCTTATGTCCAACATACAGCATGCTCCATGTCGACATGGTTGTTGATTTTTTGGATTCATATCTGGGCCCTCCATCATGATCAGTTTGTCAGAAGATGATGGAGATCATGAAATCTGGCAAACCACAGTATGTCTTGTTTTCTCATATGCTCACAGAATATGTTACAAGTTTTACTGCCTTTCATGTGAGATGCACATACCCCAATGACCAATGGCACAAAAACATCAATAAAGACTCGAAAATCAAAATTCTTGAAATTTAAATTATTAACGTCTTTACGTCTTTAAAAATCTTTACATGCTACAACTTAGCAAAAACAAAAAGAGGAAAAAAAAAGGCCCTCCAGTGGAGAAAATGACCGAGAAAATGGTGTGTTTCAGTGGAGAAAACCTGATGATGTGTCTTCTTCTGTGCCCTTTCTATTTTTTCTGCACCTGATGACACACATAAGAAACAAGATGTTTTTGAACAAGGGGCTAGTAAAAGACTACAAGTTTGTTCCAGGTTCCATGTATCCATGTGGAAGATTTTAGGGCAACGTGATCACCCAATGTGTGTGAAAGACATACATGTTACAGTATGTCATCTCAACTCGCTCCAACATTAGCTGTGCTAATGTCTTTCTTCTCTCAATCTACATTTCCTCCTTTGCACTGGCATAAATTTAATGAATAAAATAAATAAATACCCTTAATAATTTGCTCTCTTCAGCCCTTCCCTGCAGATAAGTTACTATGGGGTAATACATTCACACAGGAGCTGTGCCGTGAAGTCGTGCTGCTTTCTGTTGACCCGCTGAAGGATTTGTAAAGTGGTTCTTTGACGCCTGTTTGGAGATCTTATCTGGGAGTCTGGGAAGTCTGCGCTGTCTCTCTCCTCAGGTCTGCAGCCCTCATAAAACAGCAGGAATAATAAGAGAGCGTTTGTGAGTGCCGTGGAGTGGAGTGGAGGAACAGTGTCTGTGATTGTGTCTGTAGGGCCCCATAGGGCCCCGGGACTCAAATCTCCTCCACACCACACCATGTTTTTCTGAGTGAGGGTCTTTCTGTAGACTCTCTGTCATTCACTGCTAAACCAGGTCATATGGGAATCATTTTTTTTCTAGCTTTCTAGTAATTTGTAAAGTGGGCAGTGTGGTTCATTGAAATCAAATTACCCTGAAATGGCATGAATGAAGGGGAGGGTGTATGCTGCTGCTTTCACACTGAATGGAGACACATGTAAACAGAACTGCAGTCATAAAATTCCTAAGATTTTTCAGAATAATAACCAAATTTAGTAAAAATGATCAGTTCTTACTGCCTAGATATATTAAAAACAAGAGAGCTAATGTGAGACATAAACTTTCTATCAACACCTGGATGAAGTAGAAACATGTCTGTGTGCGTTTTTTTTTCCTGGTAGGGGGCTGATGTTATTTCAGTCAGGCAGCAAATGGGCGGGGTTAATGGGACCACTAGGCAGAGTGAAATGTTTTCAAAGGAGGCAAAGAGAGAGTCAGTTTGGAGAGTCAACATGGATGGAGCTGTAACTTCTCTTTAAGGTGGACGTATGTTTCAGGTTGATTAATTGTGATTTGTGACATCTGATGAGTTTAAAATAGTTTCATCCTCGTTTCACAATGATTTTGTGACAGAATACTGAATACTTGCTAGTTTGAAGTGTCACAGGAGGAACCATGGCAACGACAGCTCTGACAGGGTTCTCGATGATGAGCCTGCTCAGCCTCGGGTATCTGACCTGGGACCTGATGAGTCCTAACCAGGTGGAAAACGAACCCGAGCAATCTTTTGTTGACAGGTCTCCTGTCCCACAGCCTCCTCACATCATTTTCATCATGACAGACGATCAGGGATTCAATGACATTGGATACCACAGCTCTGACATCAGGACACCGACGCTGGACAAACTGGCTGCGGATGGAGTGAAGCTGGAGAATTATTATATCCAGCCCATCTGCACCCCGTCCCGTAGTCAATTCATCACCGGCAGGTGAAGTGTTTGTCCTCATTTGAGACTGTATTTCATTTTACCTTTAAGACTAGGATAATATTGATGTAAAACACAAATAAATAAAACATCTGATGGGCTTTTCCCTCATTTTTTTATTTTAAAAATGCATCTATTAAATGCATTTATTAGATTAGACTAACCCTAACCCTAAGCTTATTTTATACTAAGATATTATAAGCAACATTTAAATGAATGAAAATGGATGTGCAGAGTCAAACCTACATTTGAATACAGATAGATTTGGGATATTGTTTTTATATTTCAATAATAAAAGAAAAAAGAATAAAAGTAAATAAATTAATTAAACAAACATAAAAGTAGGCTGGTCTTTTGGAGTTTTCCCTGGCATGTTTTTGTGAAAATGACTGTATTGTTTTGATGTTTGACCATTAACTTGCCAACCATTTATACCTGCAGTGGTATTAGTATATTGCAACCCCCGGACACATACCTGAGTTAAGTAAAACAAATCAAGTTTCAGACACGAAACATGCAGACGATAAACTTTTCTACAGCTCTTTATGTAGCTAATCTGTCTTCACCTCTTCAATATTTGTTCACCACACATGAAGCTGCGGGAGGAAATGTAAATAAGCTCCATCTGCCCTCTTCTCTTACTTCTTCTCCTGTTCTTCTGCGTGTACTCATCAAACCATATTTTGGATCTGATTACTGATAACATTAATCATCATCTTAATTATTAACCCTACAGGTATCAAATACACACTGGCCTGCAGCACTCCATCATCCGGCCCCGCCAGCCCAATTGCCTGCCCTTTGACCAGGTCACCCTCCCCCAGAGACTGCAGGAGCTCGGCTACTCCACCCACATGGTCGGCAAGTGGCACCTGGGCTTCTACAAGAAGGAGTGCCTGCCCACTCGCCGTGGCTTTGACACATACTTTGGCTCATTAACTGGCAGTGTGAACTACTACACCTACGACTCCTGTGATGGCCCTGGGCTTTGTGGTTTCGACCTGCATGAGGGGGAGTCTGTTGCCTGGGGTCAGAGGGGTAAATACTCCACCCATCTCTATACGCAAAGAGTCCGCAAGATCCTGGCAACCCATGAGCCTCAGTCCCAGCCGCTCTTCATCTTCCTCTCCTTCCAAGCTGTTCATACACCTCTGCAATCTCCACGGGAGTATATCTACCCGTATCGCGGGCTTGAAAATGTGGCGCGCAGGAAATATGCAGCTATGGTCTCAGCTGTAGATGAGGCAGTGCATAACATAACATATGCTCTCCGCAAGTATGGTTACTACCAGAACAGTGTCATCATCTTCTCTACTGACAACGGTGGCCAGCCTTTGTCTGGTGGCAGTAACTGGCCGCTCAGAGGACGTAAAGGCACCTACTGGGAAGGTGGTGTCCGAGGTCTGGGCTTTGTCCACAGCCCTCTGATAAGGAAGAAGAGAAAGGTGAGTAAAGCCCTGGTGCACATCACTGACTGGTATCCCACACTGGTGGGCTTAGCAGGTGGAAATGAGTCCCTGACTGAGGGAGTGGATGGGTATGATGTTTGGGAAACCATTAGTGAGGGGAAGGAGTCACCCAGGTTGGAGATCCTCCACAATATTGACCCTCTGTATAATCATGCACGCAGTGGCTCCCTGCAGAAAGGATATGGGATTTGGAATACAGCTGTACAGGCCTCCATACGAGCTGGAGACTGGAAACTCCTAACAGGAGATCCCGGCTATGGAGACTGGACACCGCCACAGATGCTTCCAGGTTTCCCCGGCGACTGGTGGAACCTGGAGCGCCACACTGAACCCAGAAAATCTGTGTGGCTTTTCAACATCACTGGAGACCCCTACGAACGCTTGGACCTTTCTGAGCAGAGACCAGATGTTGTCAAAGAACTGCTGGCTAGATTGGTGTACTACAATCGCACTGCAGTGCCAGTAAGGTACCCATCAGAGGACATACGGGCTGACCCCCACCTGAATGGAGGTGCCTGGGTGCCCTGGGTAGGAGATGAGGAGGAGGACAGCTGGGACAGTGTCTACCGGAAAAAGAACAAGGACTGGAAGAAGAAGCTTAAACTGTCCAAAAGCAGGTCATTTTTCAGGAGACTTAACACTAGGATGATGTCCAACCGGATATAAAAAGGACATGACCTGAAAAGGTTCAGAGGAGACCCACCTGAGGGACGAATATTATATAGGAACCCAGATTCTGCAAGATCTAGCTGCAGTTAGTAAGTTGTTTCTGCAGGTGCATGTTCAGTGTCTCTATAGGTGATTGATGAAAAAAGTATCAATTTTTCATGTGGTTTGTATCTGTTTTGAATAAAAAATGTGTGTGTCCTTAAATTGTATATTCTGTTCTGAAAACAGAGAGCTGAGTTCATCTTACAAGATGATACAAGTACATAAACAAATATGTTTTGTGGGCATACAAGAGAGTTTTCCAGAGAGAGAGAGAGAAATACAGTACAGAGAATCACTGTATTTGACGTGGATGTCAAGGAGAAATCATCTGCAAATAATACATTACATAACTTGATATATAAGTTTTTATTATAAAACATATATAATATTATGTAACTATAATGAATATATCAGATTACTACCTCTATGTGACATTAGTTGCAAGTTTTGATCTTAGGGAAGCATGTTCATAAGTAATTACTAGATTCATTTACAACTCTGACTCTATGCCAGTTCAGTTCACATAGTTCTGATCTCCTAGAAAAGGTTTTTTTTTCTTCTTTCGTTCTTTGTGTGAGTAGAATCTCATTGACATTCAAGAATGTTTGAATTAAAATGGGCTTAAGGTTTTGTTTTCTGAAAGCAAAGCGCATTTGTCACCACTATCTAATAAACTTAGTACAAGATTATTGCTGTCAAAGGCATTAGTGAATGTCATCCCATGAGTGGGAATAGATCATCAGAGTGAATAAGCTTGGAGCTTTGGCAAGTTTGGAAAGTGTCATGAGGTAACTTTTGTTATGAAATTGGTGCTATATATATAAAATTGAATTGAACTGAATTGAGTGGCGGCAGCAGCGGCTAACCGTTAACAGTGACAAAAACTTAAAATTAGAAATGAGTCTAGTTATTAGTGTCATGTGATGCAGGAACTTCTACCTTGTTCATATTCATTTCTTTTTTTTTAATGCTCTGTTTCATAAAATAATGAGTTCAATTTCTCTTTAGTTTTCTCTGCTATGCAGGTGTTTGCTCTATAGCTACAGATGGTGAAACAACTTTTTAAAATGTAAAAGTATTTTCAGTTAATTATAAAACTCCACATTATTAAGTGAATAATATCGAAACACTGGTGATATCTCTGCACTTGTGCTCTTGACTGATTTTGAAATAAAATGCTTCTTTGTCTGAGACGAGACAAGACCGAGTAAAAATGCAGTCGGTTCCAAGATGAAACCTTCAAAAAGTGGTCTTGAGACCAAGCTAGTCTCGAGTACTACAACACTGGTAATTGGTGATATTGCACAATGAAGTTTTTTTTTTTTCCAGAGCACAGGCCCATTCATGCATTCACATCCACTTTATATTAAATTATCCATGTATGTTAACATGTTAACAGTAATGTGTTGATATAGAACAGTAAATTGCCCAGATCCTTTTAAATAAACAAAAACTCAATGGTGCACAGTTTACCCCCTCTGTGTTCTTCTTAGCTCCTAGTGAGTCTATATATATGTATATATTCTATGTGGGTCACATCACTTCATTACTCCTAAAAGTAATCTATTACAGTAACATGTTACTTTTAAAATGTGTTACTCCCATACTGCCCATGTGCGTGTGTGCATAGGTACAGCAAATTTCACTTCCGCGTTTCTGGGCATCTAAAGACCAACCACTCTAAAAACAAAAATCAAAGTTGGCATATGGGAAATTTTCTTTCCATAAACTGTGGTTAAAACATGCTGAGGCAGTCATCCCAGACACACCATGTGAAACCTGACATTCAGATTCACTGATATGTGATTTCAACCAAGAAGGAAAAAAAAAGTTTCATCAGGTATTTCCTAAGCCCTTCACACTACAGCACACTGAGCCCTGAGGCTTTGTCTGCAAGAAGTGAGAAGTGTTCATTTCCTGTCTCCCGACCGTTGTGCCGGAGACGGTTTATCTGAACGCCCATTTACAGCTTCCTGTCAGAATCTGCACTAGTACAGATGTCATCTTTGCTTTCTTTCATTAGTTTTAACAGTTTTTAATTTAATTTTAATGTTTTTCTGGGACATGGAGCAAGTTCTTTTTCTTCTTGTGACATTAGCTGGAGTGACACATGGTAAAACCCTCATCATTAATGAAACAAATCTTACAGGATTATTTAAATAATGTGTGAATAAGGTGAGTTATTTTTGCTGATGTCTTTTGAACATGCTCTTTTCTAGCTTTCCTTCCAGCTGCTGAGACTAAATGTGATGCCACCAGCAACACATCTGTTCTGTGCCCTGTCCGTCTTGGAGGAACTGTGTACATCCAAATGATGAACAATGCCAGCCGCCATCAGTTACGTTGTAAGAAACATCTTCCCACTGGAACCATAAGCGTGTTTTCTCTGAAGAAGGAAAAGGTGACGATTGAGGAGCCTTTTAGAAATAAGACAACAGAGTTTTTCATCAACAACGGGACACTGAAGATCACAAACGTGGAGAGGAATCATTCAGGTCGATACAATCTAGAGGTCTTTGATCCAAGTGGGATCCAGATGAAAAACATTGATATAAAACTGGATGTTCAAGGCAAGTGTTTAAAATTTAATCTCATCTTCCAACATATAATAAAATGCAACCAAGAAAAGTACAAATATCCAATCCACCAAGTAAGAGAAAACATCTTATTATGACATGAAACAGTGTTCTGCAACTTGTTTAGATTGTTCATTGAAACGCACTAGTGCGCACTCAGTATTTACTGTGAACATACCTGCTGATTTGAAGGCTGTTTTTCTTTCAAACCCGAACTCTTCTACTTCTTCAATCTGGTGACATTTTCTGTTCCTATTACCAATATATATATATGACTCATTACCTACAATTATAACTGCACCGGCGGTATACTGAAACTTTCTGGTAAGTCACTGTACTGTATTTACTGAATACTGGAACTTTTAGTTCCTTTAAACTTGGGTGTTTTTCCTCATATTTTTTTGTCCATTATGAATTTTGTCATATTTCACTAACAACCTCTGTTGTAGAGATTTGAGAAAAACAAAGAATGTGAATCTACAGTGTTCACATACATGTATGATGTATTTTGAACACTGTACAGCCTGTAGGGCAAGACAAATTTCAGACACATCTGACAATAATGTCAAATCAAATCAAAACTTTAGCTTTGTTTTTTAACACTCACCTCATATGCATGTCTTTAAGTGTGTAAATAAAAAGTAAACACAGACCTCTGTAACAGCTGTAGATTTCATATGATCTTTGATACCTATATATAGATCTGTTTAGAGAGCCCTTAGCCACAACTCGGGTCTTTCTTTATTGTATTATGGTAGTTGATAAAAACTGCAGGGTGTGTATTATGAAGCTTAACATAACAAACAAGTATACACTCATAGGTAAAGTGGATCTCAAACATAATTAAGTACATATATTTACCATTGTCGTCTCTTCTCCCCAGATAATTTTTGGCTCATCATACTCTGTTCTGTGGGGGCTGGGCTGGTGATACTGGTGCTGATACTTTGCTGTGGGTGCTGCTGGAAAGCGAGGTGTAATAAAAAGTCAGGTAAGGATTCACAAGGGTCTTTCAGCATTTCAGCCAATACCATAATAATATGTATAATAGTATTATTATATACAAATATATAGGTGGAAATGCCTTTTGTTCTTCTCCAACTGCACATTTATTTTGCATTATTCTATCTTTTATCCAGACAGACAAACTCACGAACTATACTGAACATTATCACCAATGGAAACCTGAGAACTCCAAGAAACATCAGCAAACAGGACTTTTAGCACAGCCTTGTTAGCTGGAAAAGCGTTTGAAAAGTTTTGTTTTTGTATCTTGCATTAGTGTTGATAAAGACTTTTTGTATGCATCACGTTAATGTAATTTTAGTACAGCAGTACAGTAGCAGCATTGTAACTGTATATATGAGGTTATTGATCAGAATAAAATGGTGAATCATTGTATGAATACTAACAGTGTTCAGTTTAGTGCATTTACTGAAAATCATTTCAGGCAAGGACTTCAAAGACGACCATGCTGATGCTCATCTTATTAGTCATGTTGTGTTATGAGGACATCTGCAGGCTGTTTTGGTTTCACTCATGTTATGTCCTGGTTAAGAAACATTTGTCTGTGTTTAATACTGAATGTAACTTTCTGTTATAAGAGACATTAGTGTTGCATAATACATGTGCTTTGTTAGTTACAGAGACTTGTTGTTTCAATACCAAAAATATGTACTTGGTGTATATAAAAAGTGTTATTGGTATTACTGTAAAAATTCACTGAAATATCCAATCTTCTGTGTCGAGCCTATTCCCAAATTTTACGTTGAAAATAGAAAGATGTCACATGGTGTACACATACACATTGTGCAAATATTTTTTATCAAAACATCTGGATGATCACCTGTCTCACATCCCAAATGTTTCAATCGACCATGACGGCCAGGAATAATGAAAAAAAAAAAGAATCTTTGTTGGAGAAACTGTATGATTACAGTTTGTTTCACGTCTTTCATAGCTGAGTTCAGTCCCTGGGATGGTATGGTAAAACTTAACATGTAATCTTATCATGCAGAACTGAAGAAACCATGTACTTCTGCTGTGTAGTCTCCAGCATCCTTATAAGGACACTTTCTGTTGCATCAACCCACTGGTTGATGCAAATAAAGGGAAATTCTTTTAAATTGCATAACATGTTCTCAACATAAATGAGGAACTGATGATGACAAGCTGCAATGTTCTGCTTTCTTTAACATGTTGTAAATAACATAAGAAGCATGACTGTCATGTCTGAGGGTATCGTTTGAGTAAAGTGTATTGAGACTGATAAATATAACATGAGCCCGGATGATGACACTGTCACGTTGGACAGGTTTCCATAAAATTGTATACAAGCTTCCTTTGTTGAGTCTATTTTGCAAAAACGTGTGGATTTAATTAGGATTCTGTTCTCATAGTAAAAATCACAAATCTGACCTGATGATGGTCTGAGAACAAAAAGCATCATCAATGAAGTTCTTTCTCAGAGGTTTTGATCCAGTGCACATGTCTATAAGACTTTCTGGTTGACATAATGTTTATAGTCATTAAAGCTGTGTAACCCCAATGTGAAAATTATTTTTACTGATGTTACATCACACACAGTTTTTGAGCATTAATCTTTGCTCTGCTGGACAAAATTATGGGAAAAAGTTTACTTTTGTAAATTTGTCTGATAAACAATAGTTGTGAGAAGATAACAACTGGACAAGCAGATGATGTATCGTTTCTAGGGCTTTTAGTGTTAATAACTTTGTAAGCTGTGACCACATTAACAGTTTCCTCTTTCCGCTTTCAGCTGTACTATTTTAACCACACTTAGTCAGAGTTTTCACAACTTCTTCTGTGAAGCTGATCACTAAGATAAGACATTTCATGCTATTCAGTATAAGCATGTTTGCTATTGAGTAAAGTAGAGAGGTTTGTCTGGAAGCTGCTGGATCAACAGAGGCTGAACACAGAAGAGACATGGAAGCTGTGATTGGACTGTTACTGATGCTGCTCAGAGTCTCTCATGGTGAGCTGATTGATTTGTTTAATTTGTTTAATTTGTTCAATTTGACACATATTCTGCAGCTGTACTTTACAGCTCAACTACTGACCCACACAGGAAACACATCCTTAAGAATCATGATAAATGAATGAATCAATTGTGTTTTTAGCTTTGATCTTTGACAACCGTAGGTCTATGAATTGAATTTGTGTTATGTATAAATGAAATTATAGGTCATTTACACTAAAAAGTTTCCTGAAAGTGGCTTTGAAATTAGAAAACAAAAAAAACAACCAAACCAACAACAACAACAACAAAAAAACACTTGATGACTTTGCACTAACATGTTTGTATTCATATAAAATATTAATCAGAAAAGTAACTAAGAACTATAGCTGAGCAGCATATACATATGGTACTGGTCCAAATCATTCCGTGACTGATCACAGGCCAATGTAATTTTCAGTCAAAAATAACTTGTGAACTCACTGTTTCTGTAGGTCTGATGACATCTCTTCCTGAAATCTTTTTTACATCCTTATGTTTCAAAATGTCCAGGTGTGGAAACCTACTGTGATGGCAGACAGGATGGAGCTCAGTGTTATGGAGCTTTGGGAGGAACTGTGGTCCTCCAGCTGATGGACAGCACCTCAGAAATATCTAGATACCAACTGTTCAAAAACACAACAGAAATACTCTCTGGGATAAAGAACAAGACTGTGTCTAATTTGATAGCAGACAGATCCTCATTTACTCCCAGTGATGGAACATTTAGGATCAACGACCTGAGCAGGACTGATGGTGGTGAATATACTCTTACAATCTTTGATTCAAATGGACGCAGATCAGAGCAGCGGACTCTACAGTTGACCATTCAAGGTAAATAAGTCTTTCTGCTACTGGTGAATTCAGTAACATTGACAGACATACATGTCATACTCTATTGATAATCTACATATATCTCATCTTCTACATATATCTCTATCTATGCCTGCTCTGTATTATAAACTGTATGTGATGAAGAAGATTGTTTTAATATCAAAAGTCATCTGAGTGTGTTTCCTTCAGCTCCTGTGTCCTCTGTCCTGCTGGTCTCTGAGTGTCTGTCCCAGGGAGAGATGAGGGTGTCCTGCTCCTCTGAGGGAGGAGACAGTCCTCAGTACAGCTGGACTCTGGATGGACACACACTGATAGACACTCAGCTCCTCTCTGGAAATAATAAGGCCAACAACATCATTCTGAAACAAGACGTCTCAGGACAACTGGCCTGCTCAGTCAAGAATGATGTCAGCAGTGTATCAAAAACAAAGACAATATCTACCTGTGGTGAGTGAGAACATGAGTGGAAAACAGTTTGATGATTATGACACTGATGATTACATGAACAATGTTCATATTGATCTGTTTCTTCTCCAAAGGCTTCATATTTATTGACTGCATCTCAAATGGGACACGCATATCACAGTGGGTGCTTGAAGCCAATAACACTCTGTGTATTACGACAACAACAGCGTCTCCGACAACTGAGGGTAAGGAGACTGACATCATAGTGATAATTAAACCCTTCACTGATATCACATCCTCCAATCAAACTTCCTCCAACACAGATGACACATGGTATACTTTAATAAAAACCATCAACATGTGGTTAATGTAAAGTAGTTGCTGTTTGGTTAAGTCTAGAAAAAAATCATGATTTAAGTTAAAATCAGTACGATACTTACGTATGTGACGTACATTAGATTTATCACACACAAGGTGACGTTGCATTATACTGCATCTCACCATGCAACTGTGTTCTATTGTGATATCTATAGATCACAATACACGACTCTACAGAGTAAACACTGTGAGAATAAACTGTGAATAAACTAACTTTTGGTTTCACACAGGACACAAACAATGATCTAGTGTTTGAAAATCTTGTGTGTGTTTGACTCATCCATCAAACCCAACCTTCTCCTTATATTAACTTTGTTACTCTTTAAACTGGTGCATATGATAAATATGCTCGATCCTCTCATTTAT
Source organism: Miichthys miiuy (assembly GCA_036365135.1). Classification (NCBI taxonomy): domain Eukaryota; kingdom Metazoa; phylum Chordata; class Actinopteri; family Sciaenidae; genus Miichthys; species Miichthys miiuy. Next base: position 14,655,766 of record CM071611.1, read on the forward strand.
CTATTTTGTTTTGATGAGAACTGTTCTGTTCACTGTGTGTGCCGCCATATTGCTATTGACTTCAGTTCATGACAGCGAACTCAGGCTAAACGGATCTTACCTGTAACATCTTGATGTTTCTCCAAGCGGTGTGACAAAATGTCTGTACTTGACAACCTGTGAAAACATGCTGTTGACTTTTGTGTTTCTTTATCTGAACAGATCACTCCCTGCTCATATGTGGTTTGCGAGCAGCTGTGGTTATTCTTATATTAATCGGGATTGCCGTCTACTTTGCTTGGAAGAAGAAGAAGTATGAGAAAGCTGAAGGCTCTTCTGTTCGTCGAAGGATGGAAGATCAAGAGAACTCTGTTATGATGGTTGAAATGAGAAGTTCTGCATATGAACTTTAACTTTCTCTACTTAGTGTCGCCTCTGACCTGGATGTGACAATATGTTTTAGAGTGGGTAATCTCTGGAAGCTCTGATAAAATAAAAGTTATGTATTGCGAGCTTAGATTTATGAACACAGGTGGAGCTTTTATCTTTGATTTTATATTCTTGATATTTTCTGGAGAAGAGAAATGTTGATGTTTTGTGGACAAATTATTTTCAATTTTGTATCGGCACTTGTCCTAGTATAAATATTGTCTAAATGATTTTGCATCCAAAGTGTTTTTGTTGAATTTTATTATATGATTAAAGTGTTAAACTGTTAAAGGTTGAATTATGTGAATAATGATTTTATATTTTCTCATGTCACTGTAATTACAAATAAAGAACTGTTTTGCTTCCATGCTTACAAAGAGTAATCATGTAAAATATTTGAAATCATTTAATATTAAGAGCTTTAATTTAGTTTCTTTCTGCTGTTATGTATTCAAAACTTGTCAGTCAAGTTGTGTCATCAGTCAGTTTATGTAAGCTGCCATCTTGTTGACATTTTAATCATAAACTGCACTTTAATTACGCGATTAGAGATTTTTAGGTTAGAGTTTGGAAAAGTGTAGGATTTACATTGCAGTGACAATAATACTTATACCACTTTAGCTGGCAGTTGTGATAGTCGGTTAAACTGATTGTACATTTTTCCTTGTTAGAACAAATACTCAGTACAGATGTTGAACTATCAGTTGACAGTTTGATGTAATAATGAAACTACTTTTATGTATATTTGTATCTATCTGAAGCAATGACACCTCAATTTATTGATTTGAGGTGTTCAGTTAAACACATAGATAGAACAAAGGTTTTACTGTTAGAAAGTATCTAAGTACAAACACACAGTATACACGTTCTGATTAAAGTAAAAAAACAACAACTAAAAAATACAGAACTACAATAATTAGAGAAATGAAAGAGCTGAGGAAGGAGATTATAATTAACTAACGAGAAAAACACAATGTATGTTTCTGTTCTTGGGCCTCAAATTATGTTCTCAACATATTTACTACCTTTTCCCATCTCCACCATTGAAAACTGTACATGGATACAACAACGCATTGCCCATTTGGAGTCATAGAGCTTCTCCTCATCACTAAGAGGAGACATTCCAGACACGGAAGCTGTGTTCGGACTGTTGGTGATGTTACTCTGAGTTTCTCGTGGTGAGATTTTCCACTATTTGAGATATTACTGCTTTGCTGATTTTGGTGCAGAGCGAATAGGATGTTTATTATTACTGATGACTTTATTTAGTCACAGGATCAGTTCTTTTTGACATAATGTGTGATGCATTTCAAATACTGTTTCAAAGTATAAATAAACTGGTAAATTAAAAAAAAAAAAAACATAAACTGATGACCATTCAGTACTGTGAGTGCTTTGAATATGTTCAGTCAATTTTCGAAGTTTGAAGAAGCTAAAATGATGCTTCAGCGGTCTGACTGTAAGTTTCTCAAGAATAACTTCCTGTTTTGAGCTGCAGTCTGAGAGAGACACACTGCAGCAAACCCCAATGTTTCTGTGGGACTGACGATGTCTCATTGTTACTGATTTTATAGAAATCAAAACATCAACATTTTTTATCTGTTTTTTTTTTTCAAAGATCACTGGATTACTGGATCATCAGCGGCTGAAAACCTAAGAGACATGGAAGCTGTGATAGGACTGTTACTGATGCTGCTCAGAGTCTCTCATGGTGAGCTTAAATATGATTATTTATTTTATTATTTGGTTTAATTTGACTCATTTTTTTGCAGCTGTACTTTACAGCTCAAACACTGACCCACACAGGAAACACATCCTTAAGAATCATGATAAATGAATGAATCAATTGTGTTTTTAGCTTTGATCTTTGACAACCGTAGAATTGAATTTGTGTTATGTATAAATGAAATTATAGGTCATTTACACTAAAAAGTTTCCTGAAAGTGGCTTTGAAATTAGAAAACAAAACAAAACAAAACAAAACAAAAAACAACAACAACAACAACAAAAAACACTTGATGACTTTGCACTAACATGTTTGTATTCATATAAAATATTAATCAGAAAAGTAACTAAGAACTATAGCTGAGCAGCATATACATATGGTACTGGTCCAAATCATTCCGTGACTGATCACAGGCCAATGTAATTTTCAGTCAAAAATAACTTGTGAACTCACTGTTTCTGTAGGTCTGATGACATCTCTTCCTGAAATCTTTTTTACATCCTTATGTTTCAAAATGTCCAGGTGTGGAAACCTACTGTGATGGCAGACAGGATGGAGCTCAGTGTTATGGAGCTTTGGGAGGAACTGTGGTCCTCCAGCTGATGGACAGCACCTCAGAAATATCTAGATACCAACTGTTCAAAAACACAATAATGATACTCTCTGGGAGAAAGAATACAATTCTGACTAATGTGATAGCAGACAGATCCTCATTTACTCCCAGTAATGGAACATTTAGGATCAATGACCTGAGCAGGTCTGATGGTGGTGAATATACTCTTAGAATCTTTGATTCAAATGGACGCATATCAGAGCCGCGGACTCTACAGTTGATCATTCAAGGTAAATAAGTATTTTTGACTACTGGTGAATTCAGTAACATTGACAGACATACATGTCATACTCTTGTCACAGTAATAACTTTACATGTGATTTCAATACATTCTCATTTCAGGTCATCAAATACTCACACACTTTGTCACCTACCCTTCAACATCTGTATGAGGCCTTTCTTCCAGAAATCTTTCCAACATGTGGTTAATGTAAAGTAGTTGCTGTTTGGTTAAGTCTAGAAAAAAATCATGGTTTAAGTTAAAATCAGTACGATACTTACGTATGTGACGTACATTAGATTTATCACACACAAGGTGACGTTGCATTATACTGCATCTCACCACGTAACTGTGTTCTATTGTGATATCTATGGATCACAATACACGACTCTACAGAGTAAACACTGTGAGAATAAACTGTGAATAAACTAACTTTTGGTTTCACACAGGACACAAACAATGATCTAGTGTTTGAAAATCTTGTGTGTGTTTGACTCATCCATCAAACCCAACCTTCTCCTCCTTATATTAACTTTGTTACTCTTTACACCGCTTCACCTGACTTCCTAAAGGCTTTCTGGCAGCCCGGTGCATTATATGCTCGATACTCTCATTCCTCTATTTTATTCTAACCCTCTCCTTTCTCCTCCTCACTATGACCTGGAATTTAATATAGGGGTCTTTATAAATCTAAAATGAACTTCATTACACCTGGAATAGACCAGGAGTGAAGAGAGAGATAGACGTTTAATGATTTTGTTCAACTTATGTTTCAAATTGTCCAGGTATGGAAACCTACTGTGATGGCAGACAGGATGGAGCTCAGTGTTATGGAGCTTTGGGAGGAACTGTGGTCATCCAGCTGATGGACAGCACCTCAGAAATATCTAGATACCAACTGTTCAAAAACACAACAGCAATACTCTCTGGGATAAAGAACAAGATTGTGACTAATTTGATAGCAGACAGATCCTCATTTACTCCCAGTGATGGAACATTTAGGATCAACGACCTGAGCAGGACTGATGGTGGTGAATATACTCTTAGAATCTTTGATTCAAAGGGACGCATATCAGAGCAGCGGACTCTACAGCTGATCATTCAAGGTAAATAAGTATTTTTGACTACTGGTGAATTCAGTAACATTGACAGACACTGAACAATAGTTATGAGAAGATATCGACTGGACAAGCTGATGAATTGCTGTGTCTGGTGCTTTTAGTTTCGATATCTTTGTCAACTGTGACCACATTAATTGTGTTTCCTCTTTCACCTGTCAGCACAATTATTTTATCACACTCTGCATGGTCAGCGTTTGCACCCCTTTTGATTTGAAGCTGAGTACAAAGAAAATATAATTCAGTCTGCTCAATATAAGAAGTGCATGTTTGGTATTGAATACAGTAGAGAGGTTTGTCTGAGATACAGAAGCTGTGTTTGGACTGTTGCTAAAGTTCAGAGTCTCTCATGGTGAGCTGTTTCATTTGTTCATATACATGACATATATTTTCCAGCTGTACTTTACAGCTCTAACACTGACCGACACTAGAATCACATCCAACCATTTTTTCAACTTTAATCTTCAGCTGAGTATAATAGATTAATGATCTTGAAACAACCTGAAAGCTTTCTAATTTCTAAAAGTGTAATTTGAAGTGATGTCTTGTGTATAACTACTATTTACATATGATGGTAAATTCAAACTGTTTTTTTTTACTGAACTTAAAACTGAAATACAAATAACAGATACAAAAGATATACAAGAGTACATGAAATTCATGATTATGATAGCAACACAAGAAATTTTAAAGACCCAAAATCTGAAAGCTGTAAGATCTATTTTATTCTCACTGCATTAGTAAAAAGAAGGATCACAAACTCAGTTATAGTTAATGCTGAATCATGATCTCATCACATATTTCATCAGTTATTTTCTGCCACATATTTGTTCATGGCTCTACTACACAAGAACACTTTGAGGATCTGGCATTGTCAATGACATTATTTACCTTTGTTTCCAACTTATGTTTCAAAATGTCCAGGTGTGGAAACCTACTGTGATGGCAGACAGGATGGAGCTCAGTGTTATGGAGCTTTGGGAGGAACTGTGGTCCTCCAGCTGATGGACAGCACCTCAGAAATATCTAGATACCAACTGTTCAAAAACACAACAGCAATACTCTCTGGGATAAAGAACAAGATTGTGACTAATTTGATAGCAGACAGATCCTCATTTACTCCCAGTGATGGAACATTTAGGATTAACGACCTGAGCAGGACTGATGGTGGTGAATATACTCTTAAAATCTTTGATTCAAATGGACGCATATCAGAGCAGCGGACTCTACAGTTGATCATTCAAGGTAAATAAGAATTTTTACCTACTGGTGAATTCAGTAACATTGACAGACACTGAACAATAGTTATGAGAAGATATCGACTGGACAAGCTGATGAATTGCTGTGTCTGGTGATTTTAGTTTCGATAACTTTGTCAACTGTGACCACATTAATTGTGTTTCCTCTTTCACCTGTCAGCACAATTATTTAATCACACTCTGCATGGTCAGCGTTTGCACCCCTTTTGATTTGAAGCTGAGTACAAAGAAAATATAATTCAGTCTGCTCAATATAAGAAGTGCATATTTGGTATTGAATACAGTAGAGAGGTTTGTCTGAGATACAGAAGCTGTGTTTGGACTGTTGCTAAAGTTCAGAGTCTCTCATGGTGAGCTGTTTAATTTGTTTGATTTCATATATATTTTCCAGCTGTACTTTACAGCTCAAACACTTTGAGGATCTGCCATTGTCAATGACATTATTTACCTTTGTTTCCAACTTATGTTTCAAAATGTCCAGGTGTGGAAACCTACTGTGATGGCAGACAGGATGGAGCTCAGTGTTATGGAGCTTTAGGAGCAACTGTGGTCGTCCAGCTGATGGACAGCACCTCAGAAATATCTAGATACCAACTGTTCAAAAACACAACAGCAATACTCTCTGGGATAAAGAACAAGATTGTGACTAATTTGATAGCAGACAGATCCTCATTTACTCCCAGTGATGGAACATTTAGGATCAACGACCTGAGCAGGACTGATGGTGGTGAATATACTCTTACAATCTTTGATTCAAATGGACGCATATCAGAGCAGCGGACTCTACAGCTGATCATTCAAGGTAAATAAGTCTTTTTACCTACTGCTGAATTCAGTAACATTGACAGACATACATGTCATACTCTATTGATAAACTACATATATCTCATCTTCTACATATATCTCTATCTATGCCTGTTCTGTATTATAAACTGTATGTGATGAAGAAGATTGTTTTAATATCAAAAGTCATCTGAGTGTGTTTCCTTCAGCTCCTGTGTCCTCTGTCCTGCTGGTCTCTGAGTGTCTGTCCCAGGGAGAGATGAGGGTGTCCTGCTCCTCTGAGGGAGGAGACAGTCCTCAGTACAGCTGGACTCTGGATGGACACACACTGACAGACACTCAGCTCCTCTCTAGAAATAATAAGGCCAACAACATCACTCTGAAACAAGACGTCTCAGGACAACTGGCCTGCTCAGTCAAGAATCACGTCAGTAGTGTCTCGAAAACAGAGAAAATATCTACCTGTGGTGAGTGAAAACATGAGTGATGATGGTTTGAGCTTGATGATTAACTGTGCATAATCACTGTTTTGTTTTTTTCCCATAGGCTTCATATTTATTGACTGCACTTGCAACAATGGGATGCACATATCACAGTGGGTGCTTGAAGCCAATAACACTTTTAAGCCAACAACACCTTCTACCACGGCAACTGAGGGTAAGGAGACTGACACCACAGTGTCACTTAAACCCTTCACTGATATCCTCGAATCAAACTTCCTCCAACACAGATGACTCATGGTACTTAAACAAGTGAAAACTAAGTCACCTGTCACAGCAATAACCTTCATACTACGTCTGTATTTGTTGACCTCAGAAAACTTGCTGTTGATTTTTGTGTTTTTTATTTGAACAGCTTACTCCCTGCTTGTATGTGGTGTGCGAGCAGTTGTGGTGATTCTTATATTAACTGGAATTTTCATCTATTTTGCTTAGAAGAAGAAGAAAAATGAGAAAGCTGAAGGCTTCTGTTCGTCAAAGGATGGAACATCAAGCGAACTCTGTCATGATGGTTGAAATGAGAAGTTCTGCATCTGAACTTTAACTTTCTGGAGCAAACGCCTTAGTGTCGCCTCTCACCTGATGTGATTGGCCACGTGTTTTTCTGCATTTGCATCACTGTGGAAGCTCTGATAAAATAAAGGTTATGTATTGTAAGCCTAGTTTTATGAACACAAATGTAACTTCAATAGTTGTTCTCTTGGTCAAAGATATATCAGAGTATCTTAGAAGTAATTCAAGTAGAAAGGCTTGTTGTAAAGGTTTCAGGCCCACAGCTTTACACCACAGTTAATCTCAAAGCAAGATGTCATACTGTGAATAAAGCTTATATTGTAATTTGAGTTTCAGGCCTCATTTTGATGACATGAGAAACTTATTGCGCTCTAGATTTATTCTCCCATCTCTCAAGTGAGATCCAACTTCTTCATTCTGTTAACTGTCTATTTTTAAAATGATCAATTTGCTATCAAAACATGTCTTCAACATTGTGTAATGCTGTAATATTGCACCATCCCACTCACTGCCATCATCACATGCATGAATGTTTAACTGTGTTTAACTATGTAAAAAACACTTTTGTGTTTCTCTTGTGACTATGATTACAAATATTGATCTGTATTATTTCTATGTTTACAAAAAGTAATAATGTCAAACCTTTCAAATCATTAAATATTAAGATCTTTCATTTTGTTGCTTTCTTCTGTTATACTGTTACTATTTTGTCTCTCCTCTCTCCTCTCTCCTCTTTACTCCTATGATGTTTTGGTCCAGTGCACGTCTATACAACTTTCTGCTTTACAAGATGTTCATAGTCATTAAAGCTGTGTTTCAAAATGTCCAGGTGTGGAAACCTACTGTGATGGCAGACAGGATGGAGCTCAGTGTTATGGAGCTTTAGGAGGAACTGTGGCCCTCCAGCTGATGGACAGCGCCTCAGAAATATCTAGATACAAATTTTTCAAAAACACAACAGTAATACTCAATCGGAGAAAGAATAGGATTGTGTCTAATGTGATAGCAGACAGATCCTCATTTACTCCCAGTGATGGAACATTTAGGATCAACGACCTGAGCAGGACTGATGGTGGTGAATATACTCTTACAATCCTTGATTCAAATGGACGCAGATCAGAGCAGCGGACTACAGTTGACCATTCAAGGTAAATAAGTATTTCTGCCTACTGATGAATTTAAGTAACATTGACAGACATACATGTCATACTCTATTGATAAACTACATTTATCTCGTCTTCTACATATATCTCTATCTATGCCTGTTCTGTATTATAAACTGTATATGATGAAGAAGATTGTTTTAATATCAAAAGTCATCTGAGTGTGTTTCCTTCAGATCCTGTGTCCTCTGTCCTGCTGGTCTCTGAGTGTCTGTCCCAGGGAGAGATGAGGGTGTCCTGCTCCTCTGAGGGAGGAGACAGTCCTCAGTACAGCTGGACTCTGGATGGACACACACTGACAGACACTCAGCTCCTCTCTGGAAATAATGAGGCCAACAACATCACTCTGAAACAAGACGTCTCAGGACAACTGGCCTGCTTAGTCAAGAATCACATCAGTAGTTTCTCGAAAGAAGAGACAATATCTACCTGTGGTGAGTGAACTATTATGAAAAATATACATTATTCATTTCAAATATAAGAGACATTATGCATATGCGACTTATGAGGACGTGGTAATGAGGCGGTTGCACAATAACTGTCACAGCGATAATTTAACATGTGATTTTTGCATCTCTTTATCTGAACAGATCGCTCCCTGCTCATACTTAGTTTGCGAGCAGCTGTGGCAATTCTTATATCAATTGGGATTGCCGTCTACTTTGTTTGGAAGAAGAAGAAGTATGAGAAAGCTGAAGGCTCTTCTGTTCGTCGAAGGATGGAGCATCAAGAGAACTCTGTTATGATGGCTGACATGAAAAGTTCTCCATGTGACCTTTGTGTCGCCTCTCACCTGACCTGATTGACGATGTGTCTTGATGGATGTGACAATATGGTTTAGAGTGGAAAATCTTTTTATTTTTATTCTTCTTAAATTTGCTTCCCAAAAAATATTTGTGTGTGTTTTCTGTTCTTGTTTCACCGCAGAGGCTCTGATAGAATAAATGTTACAGTTGTAAGTTCTTTTGATGTTTTAGAGTATTTTCTTTAATCAACAGTGGAGGGCGACAGACTCTAACGAGATGATAGAGAGTGCACAAGAAAGAGAGAAGAGGAAGAAGCCGCAAATTATACAGATCAGTTTCAAATCAGGAACATTGCAGAGAAATCATTTGAGCTTCAGACCACTGTGTGCCAACATCACAGAGTGAATATCACATATTTTAGCACTTTGGGATTGCACAGTTTTGTTTTTGGTTTTACACTCTTGATACTTCTGTCAAATGTCTAATCAATAATCCTCCAGTAGCAAAATTTTAGATATTGCAAAGACCCCACGTCTACTAAAGGCAACAAATAAGGGCAACAAAGGCATTAGCAAAGTCTGAAGCTATAATGCTGTTGTAACACTGTATCTAGAGGCTGACATTATGAAAAAATATAATTCAGTGATCGTTATTCGAGTACTCTTCTATTATCCAGTATTCTAGCACTCAAAATAACCTGATAAAAACTCAAATTTATGCGCTACAGTCATTCATTTTGTTTGAATGTTTTAGTGAATCATAATCCTCAATTTTCAGTCAGTGTATCATGAGGAAGTTAACTGTGTAACCTTCAGTGTTGTCCATGTTTGTTCGAAATCTGTAGTTGAGCTGAATATTATTCTCCCTTGTGTAAATCCAATAACAAAAATTCTACATGTCTTTCATGTAAATTTATATACATTCATGGGTAAATAGATTGCCTTTTTAAATAGCTGAACACGTCACTGTCTGAACCAGAATTTAAAATATAGTTTGGTGTGAGTAAATAATTGTTATGTGCTCAACATGCTCTCATAATAATGACCTCATAGTGGATTAGGGGCAGTTTGAGAGGTTAAGACAACATCTCAGGCTCTGAGTTTTAATAAAATTTAACTTATCATTCTTTTAGTCATCACAAATATGATGTATCGTATGATTATTTTGTCCAAAATCATGACATGGACAGACAACATGTAACACATTTTGTTTATTACTTTGTCAGCTGTCAGTTTCAAATCCTCTTTCAGTATGAAGGAAAAATGTTTTCCTCTCTTCCACTCAGTCCATCACACCCATGTGGCCCTTTTGGTCTGGACGCAAAGGGAAGTGAGAATGACATCACTTCCTTTTCTCCTCTCTGTCTATAAAAAGATCTATACAACAGCGCTCCACTTTGTCAAAGTATTTGCACGTTCTCCTCAGTGGCTGATCACTTTTGAAGACACTGAAGTATAAAAAAGAATAAAGTAGAGAGGTTTGTCTGGAAGCTGCTGACTTGATCAACAGAGGCTGAACACTGAGGTGACATGGAAGCTGTGGTTGGACTGTTGCTGCTGCTGCTCGGAGTCTCTCATGGTGAGCTGTTCACAGACAACATTAATAACTTGTATTAATATTGGATTCAATATAATGTGAATGAAGTTTTTTGCAGCTCTAACTTTTTGGTTTCAAGTATGTTCATAAGTATAGAACAGACATTGTCTTCAGTGATATGTGATACCGCTCAAATATTTCAGGCTTGAAACCTGTTGGTTCTGAAGAAATTAATTAAAAATAAATGATCATTTGTATTGTTAAATTAAGACTGCAGCAGTTTGAAACAGATATTTCAGTTTTTTCAAGGGTCAGTAGGTTTTTTAAAAAACAGAGAGATCAATTCCACGTTATTGTGCAATTAGAGTAGAAATTACGAGTTTAATGTTAATTTATGAATTTATATTTGTAGGATTAAAGCACTTTGTCCCTGACAGTTTAGATATTTAATTAATCCAGTGAAGCGTAATTTTCCTCTATATATTTCCTGAAGTCAAAATTTAAAATAAGACACTGTAGGACTTCTTTTTTTTTTTCCAAATATAATTTTACTTCTCTGGGAAAGATGGGATCTGTGCTTTAATTTAAAATAAACTTCAGTAGGTGTGAAGGAGTTTGTAATGACATGTAAAATACCTCTGTTAGCTCAACCTTAACTGTTTTGCAGTCATATGACTGTGTGATGCTCATCTGCACAAAATTAAAAGTCAGACAGAGAAATAGTTGCACTAAACTGCTATCTATTTGCTTAGATTAATATTTGCATAAGTCTAACTGTCATGGTCATTTATTCTGTAGAAATTGTGTAATTTTTAAATTTCCTTTTACTGTATTTATTTATTTATTTTTAATGTCCAGGTGTGGAAACCTACTGTGATGGCAGACAGGATGGAGCTCAGTGTTATGGAGCTTTGGGAGGAACTGTGGTCCTCCAGCTGATGGACAGCACCTCAGAAATATCTAGATACCAACTGTTCAAAAACACAACAGTAATACTCTCTGGGATAAATAACAAGATTGTGACTAATTTGATAGCAGACAGATCCTCATTTACTCCCGGTAATGGAACATTTAGGATCAACGACCTGAGCAGGACTGATGGTGGTGAATATACTCTTACAATCTTTGATTCAAATGGACGCATATCAGAGCAGCGGACTCTACAGTTGACCATTCAAGGTAAATAAGTCTTTCTGCTACTGATGAATTCAGTAACATTGACAGACATACATGTCATACTCTATTGATAAACTACATATATCTCATCTTCTACATATATCTCTATCTATGCCTGTTCTGTATTATAAACTGTATATGATGAAGAAGATTGTTTTAATATCAAAAGTCATCTGAGTGTGTTTCCTTCAGCTCCTGTGTCCTCTGTCCTGCTGGTCTCTGAGTGTCTGTCCCAGGGAGAGATGAGGGTGTCCTGCTCCTCTGAGGGAGGAGACAGTCCTCAGTACAGCTGGACTCTGGATGGACACACACTGATAGACACTCAGCTCCTCTCTGGAAATAATAAGGCCAACATCATCATTCTGAAACAAGACGTCTCAGGACAACTGGCCTGCTCAGTCAAGAATGATGTCAGTAGTGTCTCAGAAACAAAGACAATATCTACCTGTGGTGAGTGAGAACATGAGTGGAAAACAGTTTGATGATTATGAGACTGATGATTACATGAACAATGTTCATATTGATCTGTTTCTTCTCCAAAGGCTTCATATTTATTGACTGCACCTCAAATGGGACACGCATATCACAGTGGGTGCTTGAAGCCAATAACACTCTGTGTATTACGACAACAACAGCGTCTCCGACTACTGAGGGTAAGGAGACTGACACCACAGTGTCAATTAAACCCTCCACTAATATCACATCCTCCAATCAAACTGTGACTTCCCCCAACACAGATGACCCATGGTACTTTAGTAAGTGAAAACTAACTAACTGCAGTGGATTCATTAACATAATTTTTTCTTTGTTTGTCTATTTCCATTAAAACCTGTAATGTTTGCTAACTTAACCATCTGTGTGTCTTTTACTGTTGAAACAGGGCATATGCCAGTTATGGCTGGGGTACTCTCTGCTTTGGTAATTCTCCTTGTGGTCGGGGTGGCAGTCGTCTGTGTTCATCAGAAAAAACAAAAAAACAAACCTAAAGGTAATGAACAATATTTCCCTTTTCCTGATCTCTCAGTGCATGTTTTCAGTGTTATCAACCTTTTCATGTAACTCTCAGCACAAAAGCAAATAAGTGGATTTCCCAAAATGTCGAATTCTTCCTGTAACAATCCTTCTTAAAGTCACTTAGTCTATTTAGCCGTTAAATATGATATGTTTGTGCCACTTCTTACTCCACAGAAGAAGATGATGAACAGGAGTTAACATATGCTGATGTTAGGATCGTGCAGCGGCAGGGGAGGCAGATACAGCAGACAGCAGAGGTGGATGTGGAGTATGGCCAAGTCAAGTTTTCAGGGCGACCTCAACAGACTGTTAAACGGACAGAAGAAGCGTGTGTGTACGCCATGGTCCGTAAAGGCAGGTGAATCAGAGTGTTCAGTGTTTTTACAAAGACTGCACTGCTGAAGGCAGATGGAGGACGTGTTTGTCGAGAAGCCTAAAGGTCTCTCACCATTATTTAATGTGATTTTCAATAGGAAGCCATCAGTGCTCATAATATTTATTTCCATCACTTATAGTGTAGTTCTGATGAGCGGGCGTATCAGTTCCATCATTTCTGTCACATTATGGCTAGTATTTATGGACTAGTTTTTACAGACTATTTAAAATTTCCTTAAAAAAATATTTTTCTAATTTTTACTCTCTCTGTCTTTATTTACACAATGTTCTGCTTCCTTGTTGTTACTTGTAATTTCTGAGTATATTTACTGTTACTTCATTTCTTAAACATGGTAAAGTTGCAATGATTATCATACACATTTTTAAGAATGTAAATGTCTTTACAGCAGTTTTTAGTTGTATTCATATTTAATGATTGGTAGATATGAACTGTGCTCTGAAAAAGTGGCATTGGTACATTTATGCTGGTGAATCATTCGTGTTCACGCGTCATCTATTTTTAACTTAATCTGACAGGAATAAAGTAATTTAAGTTAACTTCAAAATGTTTTCATTAAACGGATGTGGATGGAATAGTTAAGGCTCAGAGTATATCAAAGGAACTTTTTTTCTCTTGCTTGGTAGATTAACCCTCTATCCTATCGATTGTTTTTTGCAATTGTGAAGATTTCTCAGACCCCAGAGGGGTTTATTTAAAGGCTCAATCCAGTGTGTGAGTCTCAGTCTCATGTTCAACCGTGTTGTCTTCCTTTGGTTCTTTAGGCCAAGCTGCTTGTCTTTGAGGAAGTTAGCAGTGAGCACAAAGTTGTTTCCATGATGAAAACACTTCTGCTTTTTCAGTTTTCAGTCTTACAAAATTTGTGGGTTTACATTTTTAAGATGTGTTGCTCACTGGGTGTTCTAACCATTTGTTTCAGCTAAAGCTGAAATATCCCTTTAGTTCAATGATGAAAGTGAGTGAGTCCATATATACGTTGGTTGGGGAGGTTTGTTGGGTTTACTTGACATACAGTCTTTTTATTTGCACTTGCCTGAAAAAACAGCAGTTCCTTCTGAAATTTAAAATGACAACCACTTCCACTTTTTTCCACTTAACAATTACAATATGTTTGCAACAAAGGAGGAACACCTGGTAAAAGATTGTGTTATTTCGTTCCCTTTTGTCGTTTAATAAAACAAGAGGGGAACTGAGAGGGACAAATGTAGTTTTCTTTTTTCTTTGACTTGTGTTTCAAGAGGAAAGGGACTTTCAAACTTTCGAACAGTTTGAGTGTAATGAGATGTGTTATCTTTTAACCATCATGTTTTCTATATTTAGTGTGATGCGTTTCCTACGACTGTGGCTTCCAGTTCAGAATGTACCTGCCACAACAGAACTTTAGATATCAGTCTTACTCAGCTATCGTAACACTTGCCACTTACTGATGTTTTAATAATTTTAATAACTCAGACTCCAGCGTTTAACTCTGGAAGAATAAACTAATCTAATTTGTGGTTAATTATGCAAAATATTTGGGCTAAATAGAAAATCTGTTGATGACAGTTCATGATTTAAAATTATTCTGACAGGTTTCAAAGAAGGAAGGAATTCAACTACATGCAAGAGAGGACTAGATTAAGTAGATCAATATAAACAGTAAAACACAGAGCACATCCAATAACATGATGTTAGCACACATAGTAGAATTTACGTGAGCTCCTCTGCATATTTAAGACTCAGAGGTTTTGTTGTTAGAGCATGAGATAAAAATAAAACCATTGAATCTTGACTGCAGAGACTGACCGCTACATTCTCCTCAGGAGAATACTCTGCTGTTATCACATAAAACAACACAATACTACATTTTAAATTATTTAAATTTGTCAGTCAGACTCATGAAAGGATGTGCTTGACTGATCGGGACGTAACAATTGACAGAAACAAAAAGCTCAGTGCTTAAAGGCATTAGCTGGATGAAAAGAAGTATTTTGCATTAGGTTGCTACATGTTTTATTTTTTAAACACGCATGACGTACACAGAAACTCACGGTGAAATAGCTTTTTATGTTGCAATCAGATGCAAGTGAATAACCTTTTGGCATTTCTGCCTGGTGTCTTCCAGTCTGGTGCAAGTTAGTTGACTGTAGTTTTGTTTAATTTAAAAGCTTAGCATTTTTTATTTTAAAGCATCAGTGTGTATAATTTAGTGGTAAAGTTGCAGATTGCAAACCCCTCTACTTGTTTTTCTATTCCAAGCACAAAGGAGAAACTATGGTGGCCACAATACGTGTGATAAATATATATATATATATATATATATATATATATATATATATAAAGTACTTGTATTTAAGGTAACACCACATGCTTTTAGTTGTATACTTACGATGGGTTTAATCAAAGTCAGGGGTTACGGGATTGGTTTGGTTTGATAGCTTGAGGTTAAAGGTTCACAACCATGGACTGCCTTTCAGCTGATTCAGAGTCATAAAATTGGTGTTTATGGGTCATGATAGTTGTAGTGTCCTTAAACAGCCACCTGAGCTCATTTATTTGTAGAACGCTCTTGTTGAAACACAGGTGATCTTCTGACATAATTTACTGAGCAAATAATTAACAACACAGGTGAAGTGCAATAACGGCGCAGTCCAGTCCAGTATCCTTTTGCCATCTGATCAGTTATCCGGTACTACTTTATTCAATACAATAACTGTATGCAAATCAAAATGTACTGTTGCAGCTGTTTGATATGTGTGTAACATAGGAAATCCAAAAAGATTAGACTGTTGCACTTTAGCTCTTGATAGGTTTGGTTGACACACAATTAAACATTTATTTCTTCCTCATAAAAAACAGGTGATTTTGTCGTTGTCATGACACATTCATGTGATGTTACTTTGCAATGCCAAAGACATCTAACTATAAAACCAAGACTGGTATTTGGTGCCAATTCATCAGTCCTGGGCATGTCAGTTTTTGAAGATATTCCTCAGGTGACTTATGATTTACCATTTTAATCATTTGTATACAATTTAGCAGAGTAGAGGAAACAGCCCTCTTTGGCTGCATAAACGTCTCAGTGAGGTTTTCTCTGTTTAAATGTTTCAGATGATTGTGAGAACAGATAAAGAGTTATCTACTGTAAGTGTTAATGAACATGTGCAGCAAAACATCTTTTATAAGCAGCAAAATAAGCCTCTGCTTAAGTGTGAAAATATATAAGCAATGAAAGAGAACCCTTAAAGAAACGGATGAATACACAGGCTGCACAAAGATGATGCTACAGTCGTTTATTTTGAAATCCTTGGTTGAGTGTGGTTGGTACTAAATTTTCATTGCTACATTTGTTACTTTTCCTTCCTCTTCTGTTACCACCAAACATAAACAGTCTGAAAGCGTGTCAACCACTTACATATAAAGCAGCACATACTTCAGCACTTTATACAGTCCATACGACTCAAAAGACTCGAGAAGCAGTTTTTTCCCCTACTGTTACAGTGTCTGTAAAATTATTTGCCATATTGCAGCTCTTTTTAAGGATGTGGCTTAACACTGCTGTCTGAGCATTTTATTCCACGGCCATTTTTTAAATATGTTTGCTCTCAGTTCCTTGTTGTTATCACAATGTTGTACCCAAAAAAATAAAATAAAATGAGAATATATTTTAAGTCAGAATGGGGAACATGTTTGTGCATGTTATATTATAAGCCTGTTTACCTGTTACAATAAATGCAAAATGCCAACATTTGTGTTATAATATCAAGATTGCTTTAACTTCCTTTTTTTTTTTTTCATTTCAACCCTTCTATATACAGCTTCCTTCCTCTTTCTAACTGTAACACATTGGTTTAAGGGAAAAATGTATATTTCCATGCAATCATGCATACATATTACATGAGAAAGAACATTAAAAGTTGTTGAACTTTGAACGTTTTTTCTGCTTTCCTTAGTATCAACAGACACTATCACTATCACACTGCTCTCTCTGTTTCCTGTAATGAAATTGTAATAAACAGACGAATTAGCATCATTTTACTTATCAAAGAAGTTTTGGCATGCATTAGCACAACTTTTAGCATTAATTAGCATTTGTATTTATATGCTCAAGTGTAATTTTGAGACAAATTTCCTCATGCAGTTAGGACAAATTATTAAAAAACAAACAAACAAAAACAAAACATAAAAACCCCCAGACACATTATACCTATTACTCATGACGCAGATACCAACCAGATAAGTCCACAGGAAGTTCAGCTTCCCTTGATACTAAAGAGAGATGAATGTCTGAAGTCACACAAGTTTGACAAGTTTCATGTTATCCAGTGATTCTTTGTCCATATTAACATATTCAAATCCTGTGATTGGCAAATTCCAACTAAAGATGATCAGTGCATCAGACGTGAAGTGCTTGTTATTGTGAAAGGCAGGAGGTGCAGCATTATAACAACATGTTGATGTGAATCATCTTCATTCATTCTGTGGTAAACAAAATACAGTATGTACATATTTCACGCCATATCAGTCTTCCATATGAAATCCACCTAGTACTCCTCTGATATAGTGTCAGACAAAATGTTGCTGCTGGGGCTGGTAGTGATATGGGTGTCAGAGGGTCCCCCAAGCACGGGTGGGTTGGGTGTAGTTGTTGAGGCCTGCTGAGAATGCTGCAGCTTCTTCCTGTTTATCTTCCTCTCTTTAGCACGTCTGTTCTGAAACCAGATTTTCACCTGAAACAGGAATACACATAAACATATAAATATAAATATAAATATAAATACATTTAGTGAAAACTCTTGTTGTATATTTTTGCTTTTGTGTTTGCTTCATCTCATCCTGCCTCACCTACTTCTCGATTTAGTTTAGTCATTTCATTCTTTCCCAGTAATGCTTTGCTGCACTCAATTCTTGGATTAACAAACAAAATGAGTAGCATCAGTAATATCATCATGAGAGCAAGAGTGAATGATTTACCATTAACGCTTATGCAAAGATGTTAGATGTTGACCACATATCCATATCCCACAAGCATCCTCTGAGTGGCTCTGATCAGGCAGGATGTTTACAGAACATTCAGAACAAAGTCCATTCACATGCTGATAGGTAAATAACCACAAAATTAAAACTATAACAATATTGGCTATGAAAATCTACCCCTATAAGACACTTTCACTATTTGCAGTCTTAAAATCCTCCCTACAGACGTGTTAGAAACGCTGTTAGAATGAAAAGTTGACGTCATGTCTAATGTAATCGATGACTCACACATAAAACTAATACTGCACAAGTGTACATAGCTGTTACATTTTTTGATGAGTAATGCTTTAAAGGATAAGAAGAACAAAGAAGAATAAAAAGGGTTTTAAATAGACCGCTGAAAATGTCTGCCTCATTGATCTCCAAACATTAAAATAAATCTGATTTATTTAAGTATGATGATAAGAAAAATACAGCATCAAGCGACGACATGGACATGCACCAAAACCTCACTGTCCCCTCTGTGGCTCACACAAACATAAGAAAAGAACAAAACAGAAGGGTTTAACTGAAATAATTATGTTATTATATTACATTTAAGTTCATGTTATGTTTATTAATATTTTTTGCCCTATTACACCTCCTATATGATGCTCTTTGATATGCAGCAGCCTTTCCTAACATTGTCGGTCATTCCTGAAAAGCATGCACTCTTTCTTTTGTAGTTCCTTTAAATTATTTCTGATGACCTTGTGAGTAATAAAACACAGCTTTCCTCAGTCCCAAACAGTCTACAGCTTTGCTTGGTCTGGTATGACCAGTAGTTCATGGTGCATTTACCAATATCCTGTAATTGCAATTTGTGGCCACAGTGGCCACTGTTCAGCAAGATTTACAAATTAACTTACTAACTTAATTTTTTTCAGCTGCATGTCACATATTTTAATGTATCCAAATGCCTTCTGAAGCCAGGAGGATACTTTTATACTTTCTGTGTATTTTCTTTCAGTTTATTTGTGCAACTATAGTAATTGTGTATTGGGCTCTAAGTGCTGCCAAAATGTTGGTGACCTAGACTACTTACTTAAATGCAATACTTGAATATAATGTGATCAAATGCACCTTGTTGCATTGTTTCCTGCATCGTAACTCTTCCTGTGCTTCCTCTGATCTCTCTACCCATTACCACTCTACCTCTAAATTTAATTTGCCCCAGTCCTCTCACTTGTCTCTCGGAGAGGCCCAGTGCCCCTGACAGCTCGGTCTTCCTCCTCATGGTGATGTAGCGGTTGAACTGAAACTCCTTCTCCAGCTCAAGGCGTTGCTGGTCAGTGTACACCACCCTGTACTTGTCCTTAGTGCGAGTCTTTCCTCCTGAATCACACAAAACAACCCTGATTTAGTAAGTAGATGTGTAAGATTGGGTGGTTGACTGACTTAGTGAATGCAAGTGAATAGGTGTGTTATCCTGCCAGTAACACAAGCAAGAAGGATTATAATATAAGTGAGTCACGTGGTCAAACAGACGACTAATTTAAAGACGTCTGGTGCCATGTTCAAGTTCAGGCGCCACTTAAAGCCTCATTAACTCTATTAATCATGCTAACTATAACTAATGTAAAGACTCCTCACTGCATTGCATCAGTGGTTCCCCTTATCACTGTGAGTTGTGTTTACATAGGTGTTTACACAGCCAGCTATTCATTGACATGCATGTTCACACACACTCTTAGGAAAAGGGTGAGTCAGAGTATTGATCTGAAAACTTGATCGATCGATGCAGAGCAACACACACACACACACAGACATAAGTAAAGCCTTAAGTTCGCCTTTAGTGGAGATTTGGTTTAACTTCTGCTGACTTCCTGTAATACCTGTGTTATCTAGCCAGTTTATCACCCTATCTACGCACCCAGTGGACAGAGAGGGTGGGGAGCTACACTTCTGCAGACTTCACCGCCTCCACTGTTAGCTTTCCATTGACATCTCACAACACTTTGCCAGAAGGGGAGGTGAAAATCTTGATGAATGTGCGTGTGCAAGTCAGTGTGACTTTGCTCTGTATACATGTTGAAATTGTTCCTATCTATTAATATGCAGTTTACCACATATGTCATGTCTGTACTGCAGGGGGTTTGCTTGCCACAGCAATGCACCAAGGAATCTAGATGCCTATGATAAAAACTTTAATCAGTTGTTGTCTATATTTCCTGTTATGTTTCCTGCTATTTAAGATGTGTGATCAGCCTGAGGATAGACCACAAAATGTGTCAAACAACTTCAGACAGGAGTTTTATCTATGTTAAAGAAGCAGTACGTAGCCTCCCTCAGCCTAACCAAGTGTTTAAATGTATTAGAAACACAAATTATTACTTAGAATTATATATTAACATGGATTATTTATTATATTTATCAAATAAAATGTTTCATTACACCACACAGTCTATAGTAAGCCTGCACTGTGACCTCTCTGGCTCTGTGCATTATGTTAATCCCACCTGAAATGGTCGGTCTGATGGATTCATGTGGTCTCCTCCTGGAGTTTAAGAGGTCCTGTCCGTTGATAAAGTTGTATGGAGTGAACGACCCCCCTCCAGCGGCGGTGGGCGTGCCGCTCAGCTCCGGGGAGGAGAAGCTGACCTGTCCGGCGCTGGGGCTTGACCCCGGGAAGCTGTACGGATACTCCTCCCGGGGAGCGTAGACCGGGTTCCAGGCACTTGTCGACGGGTCACCGACTCCCGGGACGTGATGGTAACCGGTGAAGTCATACGGAGGCGGAATGTACTGACTGTTCAGTGACAGCGTCTGAGCCGGGAGTCTGGCCGACTGTGTGTTGGGGTACATACCGGTGTCCTCGTCCGACAGGTAGGGTTACTCTCAGGTGTACCTCAGTGAATCAAACTGTCTGGCGCATGTTAGGCCTGTCTGTGTGCTCCCGGCAGGCTCTGGCTCTCTGTTTTCACTTCAGTCTAAGGTTCAGGCTTATTACTGTCCGGCTACCTGTGCAGTAAGACTACACACCTTTATGGATTTACTGCGAGGAGTTCAAAAGTATCATCATGACGTCACGTTTTACCTGAGACCCACCTGCCTGCTCGTCTTGGCGACATGAGGGCATTGACCCCAACTCACCCAGTGTGCCTTGGTAGGGATATTTTTGATAGGTCCATCATGTCAGGCGTGCGTGAATCGTACACACGCGTGCACGTACGTGTGCGTGGATCATGTGATATCCAGCACAGAGGTTGTAAATGAAAATATGAGTGGGCTATCTGCTGAATGAAAATTGAAAGTGTTCATTAGGCAGAGGAATAGCTCTTGCTGACGTTTTTCTACACAGCTATGTGTGTAACTGTCAACATTAAATCCCATTAAATGTAATTTATTTCGTTTTTTACACGAAAGAGCCTTAAGAACACGTGGCATGTGAAGTATTTGTGTTACTGTGCAATAAAAAAAATGAGTACTGATCATGTAAACCCCCAAATTCCCAGAAATGCTTGTCATTGATAAAGTATTTAAGTATTATTATGACTGACACATTACTCTAATCATTATTTTAATGATTAGAGTAGTGATTTAATTGAAGACTCTTTGATAAGATAATAATTTATTGAAAATGTAAAATATCAGTGAAGTAGTTACTGTAGCTGTCAATTATATGTTGTGGTTTAAAAAGCACAATGTTTGCATATGTAGTGGAGCCCCCCCCCAAACATGTTTCCTAGTAACTGTGCAACTGTTTATCATAAACTTCCTCATTCAAGTAATGGGGTACTATATATACTTTTTTTTTGTTATCTTGTTCTTTAAAAAAATTGTAGAATGGAAATTTTTATGGGGGTTCTTTAATTTCAGGTTTATTTATCATATGCAGGTTAACACAGAGTCAACAATACAATGAAAGTTGTGGGACAAGAGGAACCGGTAAGCTCAGCATTAAAGCATTTATTATGTGACAGTGAAGTAAGAAACTTAGAGAAAGACATACGTGAAAATCATCACCAGTGAGATTATAATTATGTTATTTACGAAAAACCCCTCAATACTTTGTGTAGTAATAGTTTATAGGCTGCTACAAATGTACAACATGTACAGAAATAATCCCTTCAAATCAGGTTTAAAGCTGTGTTGTCCACTACACCCAAGCTCAAAACCACCACATGAGGGCAGTAAAAAACTGGTAATTGGCAGGTAACTTACCACATCCTTCATAGATACAAGCTTTCTGTTCACAAACATGAGGTGCATGATAATATGCACAATAGTTCTCAATCCTATCTGATCTTGGTTTTATACTTTTCCCTCATTCAACTGATGTACTCGGAATATTATGCCATAAAGTATACAGTTTATTCCACTTGTTGAGTTTCTCTGTGGGTCCATCTGAGTCTGACAAACATTCATAAAAGATTCATGTTAGTATCTTGGTCACAACACTCATTATCAGCTATAACAGCTATAAGCTGTTCGCGAGAAGCAGGCTCATGTTAATGGAGAGAAAAGTGCTACAGGCCTGGACATTAAGGAAAGTGCAACATAAACATCAACACATATTGCATAAAGCTCGAAATACAA
The DNA here is from genome assembly GCA_036365135.1 of Miichthys miiuy. Lineage (NCBI taxonomy): Eukaryota > Metazoa > Chordata > Actinopteri > Sciaenidae > Miichthys > Miichthys miiuy. The sequence goes on from CM071611.1 coordinate 14,678,469, forward strand.
TACATCATAGCCACCAAGTGAAAACAACTCGGCTAGAAATAAAAACAAATATGCTTTTAGCACTTACACGATACATTAAATCATGTGTTAATGTACAACTGGACTGTGCAATTTGTCTTCAAACATTCAGACCTCAGAAAAAGTTTAAATTTATCTGCTGCTGTGTGCCAAAAAATGAAAACCCCAGGCTGTGTAAATCTTTAATATTTATCCAAATGAAGGGTTACTGTAAATAATTATACATATATAGAGGTTAAGTTTAAACAGTACAGCATAAACACTGTTCCCACTGGTCTCCTTGTACTTGTCCCGACATTCAAATTCATCGAGGGGGAACTAATAAGAGACCTGTAGCCTCTTTTCGCCGTTTTTTAAAAGCTCACATGTGTTAGAAGGAGAGCTGCTGTAGGTGCCCAGACACACCCAGAGCTTTCATCTTGCACAGTCAGTCTTCTCCTTCCTTCTCTGACCTATTACAGTCAAGTGATAAACCCCTACAACATATCTGTCAGATTGTGTTTCACAAACACTGAAAAGTGGAGAGGGGTTTATGTTATTTTAGATGGTGTTCAACATATATCAACATCATTTGGCATCATTGAGACCACTGTAGTTTTATTTGATCACAGAGTGTGAGGCGGTGTGTATACTCACGCACTTTTGTCTAATTAATGACAGGACACCATAGAGGTTTTGGCTTATGTGACGTCTATGATGACAGTACAATATTTAATCACATTGATGTTCTTCTTCCCTTCTTCATAAGAGATGGGGAAGTAGTCAAACTAGATTGTGTGAACTGAACTCACTGTTGTTCTGTAGGCCATTTTTTTCTTCATTACACCTTTGTTTTTAGACAGTCTGCCATAGAAAGCTGACAGAAAATGAGAGCAGACAGAGGATGACATGCAACAATGGTCCCTGGCCTGACACACCTCCCCAGGATGCTGCTAGTTTCTCTAAATTCTCCTGCTGGGCTTTTTATTTCTTTCATGATGTTTTTAACTAACTAAATCTAAGTCTAAGATGTAGTCCTCAAATTTCAAATATCTTACTGAACAATAGTCCAATATTTTTGCATGTAACAATACGATTTATTGATTAATTAAAAATGGGGGCCATTAATTTTCTGTTGATTAATTGTTTCTAAATTGAGTTTTATCTCTCCCATGTTGCTCTTTAAGTTGTTATTTAATTTGATGTGAGAGGTTGTATCTCAAAGTATGATGAGGATGATTGTCACTGTTGTTGTTTTTGTGTATTGGACATGTGTTTTAGGTTTAGGCCTGAGCAATATCTGAATCAAGTGTCAAGGAGCCTTTAACTATTTCAAGGTAAACAGGACTACTGACCACTTAGAGCGCTTTTAAAGTACCTCACACACACATTCATACACTGATGGCAGAAGCTGCTCATATATTAACATACCAATGTGACGGCCATCGGGAACAATTTGGGGTCAGTATCTTGCTCAAAGACACTTTGACTGGACTGCAGGAGCCAGAACCTTTGATTACTAAATGACGCACTCTACCACTGAAGCCTAAGTCACCTTTATTGGAACAATTTATGATAAATCTGACTCCAGATGTGTTATGTCTCCATCCATCTTCATCTATCAGAGGTGTGCTGGGTTCAGCTCCAGGTCCAGGCATCAGCCCTGCTTTTTGCAACACTCCCCCCTCCCAGGGGCCTGCAGGGGCCCCTGTCTGTCAGACACTAAAAGATAAATTTGTTTTATCTGAAATCCAGCAAAATACACACACAGCAAACACCATGAAGGGTGGTTGCATTAGTGGAGCTCCAGCTATGGCAACAATCCAGATCAGCAGTGAGAGAAAACACTCTTTAGCTGCTCTGATAGGCTGAATAGGCGTTGTATTGTTGTAGCAGAATGATTTGGAGTCCAGTCTAATAAGTGGTTTGCCACTCTGCCAAGCTGTATGACTAAAAAAGGAGAGCTGTCACATATAAAGCAATAGACACGACTCCACTGTAGCAACATGGTAAAATTATGTCCACATTAGACACATCTGTCTTGGCACTCTTTACATATTTACACCCAGCATGTCCTGTTCGAGCTGTGATTTGCTGCAGGATGTGTGTGTCCAGCTGGTAAAAGATTTGGTGTGGAGTATTTGCATAATGTGAATGTATTTTTTTTTTTAAGAGTAGATTCATTTTTGCAGTTTATTGCAAGAAGGCGTTAATTACATGGAAAGAAATGAATAGATGTTACGGTGGGACAGTCCTGTGTGGTGTTGTTCCCCTCCTATCTAATAACTGAGGCTCATAGGATCTCTAATTACTTCTAGCAGGGCTTTTATATTTACCCTCACAATTAGAGGAGAACATGGTTACTGTCCAATTTAGCCCCTGTCCCCCTCCTCCCCTCTGTCTGCCCCGACCCCTTGTTAGAGAGAAAAGGCCCTCGTCAGCTGCAGGGTTGCGTTATGAATTTCAAGCCATCCTCTAATATCCTGGGAAAGGAAGAAATTAGGGAGAGTGCCAATATAGAGAACAGGTTTTTGCACAGTGTGTGTGTGTGTGTGTGTGTGTGTGTGTGTGTGTGTGTGTGTGTGTGTGTGTGTGTTTGAAAGAGAGAGGGCTGAAAGAGTAAGAAAAGAGACACAAGGGGGGTGAGGACAGAGGGAGGTGTTGAGTTATTTTATGTGAGACTAATGGAAAAAGAAAAAGATAGAATAAAAGACGTAACATGCAAGAAAAATGTGTTAACTTCAGCTAAAAGTATCATATGTGTTTAACCGCTTTACACCTGTTTCTGGCAGATTATGGAAGTGAAGTTATTTTCCCGAGAAACTGAGACTTCCATGTTTGTTTCCAAAGCAGGCCACCATAAGCTCTGCCAAAACCTTTTTTTCGTGCTTGGACCTCTCACTCTCACTCTCTCTCTCTCTCTCTCTGTCCCTCTCTCACTCTTTCTCTTCCTTTTTATTGTGTTTGTTGTTTTATGGAGGGGTTAGATGCGGTCCAGATTGCTGTTGCCAATAGAGACTGTCTCTGTTCACCTCCAGTTGCTTGCCACTCCATTCATAAACAAATCACTTCAGCTCGGGACCTCTCAGCTGCTATCAAAGAACAACAAGCAGAACCCGATCTGTATTTTGAAGTTTTCTCCCTCTGTTTATTCTCTTTCTCCGTTCACTGCTTCTTTTAAAAAAAAAAAAAAAACTTCCCTCCATTGCTTTCTGCTCTCTGCTTCTCCCCTTCACAACTCCCTCCCTCCTCTTCAACTCACTCTTACTCCAGCCTCAGCAGGGCCAGACCACTGACTCTCTCCTCTGTGTGAACCTGACAGAAAAACAGTGTGTATGTGTGTGCGCATGTCTCTATTGGGAACACTTCTTTTTAAACTTACAGCACTCTTTTGGGAGCGGTGGGCAGGCTTTTTCAGAGTGTGAGAGAGGAGACCCCCGTGGTGCTGTGATTTGACTAAACAAACAGCCGGGCTCAGAGCAGTACCTCCTCCAGCGGGCTCCCGGGACAGCAGAGATTAACCTCAGACTCTGAACATCTGAGGGATCTATACATCTGAGGCAGCAGCCCCTGTAGAGACAACCAGCTGGAAATCCCTCCTCTGATTTCAGAAGGAGGAGACCGACTGCTGTCCGGCAAACCTCTTTGGAGAGAGAGGAAAGACTTGTCAATGCTTCGAGGATCACTCTGAAGGTAAGGAGTCTTACTTCTCTGTCACTGTCAGGGATTTTACTTTTAGTCATGGCTGCTTGGCAGCTGTTGGCAGAAGTGAAGATGTACTGGACAAAGCGATGAAAATTCACTTACCCTTTACGGGAAACCCACTGTGACAGATTCAATTTCATAGCTGTCTATTACAGAGAGGATGCACCTCATCCTTATAACAGGGCACTGTTGGTCCATATAACTTCCTTTAATTTAAACTGATAAAATAATCAGATTTAATAGCAAACAAAATGTCTGGTTGTTAAGGCTTGTTTTGTTTTGTCATGTTCTTACTAGTTTGTGAGAATGTAGGTGGTATTTGTTACCCACATACTTGAACGTGTACACAACAGGAATTACAATGTGAAAGAGCGTGAGCAACCTGTTCAAACATCAACATGGTGATGGCTTGTATCTCTGTACATAGACACCCTTTCACTCTTTACATAGCGCAACTTTAACAATGTTTATCTTCTCACTAAGAGAATACGTTTGACAAGGTATCCCAGGGTCTCCCTCACACACACACACACACACTGGGCTTTATAGCACAAGTTGTTTGTATGCGCCACTTTGTGCTTCACTGCTAAAGAGCTTGTTTATACAGCCTTTTTCAGTCACCCTGAGTGAACTGACGGTCCTCATCGCTAAACCATCAGTCTCTTTCCTCCCTTGTGAATGGTCCTAACAGAATCAATCTTCCCTGCGTAGCTACATGGAGAAGCTCATTGAAAAGCTATGTAGTGATATCAAACATGGCATCAGTCACTGTCACCAGCATCCTCTGTAACTGCGCCTGGATCTCCTTTTTGTGATAACACACACCAGCTTGAATTTACTCAGCTTAATGCCTCTGTCGCCCTTTTTTTAAAAATGTAAATCTGTCATAAAACTGTGATTTTGTTTCGTCTAAAGAACTCAAAACCGTGCAGACATAAACAATTGGTTGAATCATCTCCTCGCATTCATCACCGGAGAAGTTTTTAGTACCTGGAATGAGTTACACTATTGCAATGTGAGTTATTTCATAGCTGAGACACATGTGGCATGCACATCTTTTCACTCTAATCCCACCATATGTTTTGCACCTGAAAACCTTCCCACTTCCCCGTTATGTATGATCGCTGCAGTGTTTAGTTGCTGGCTTGGTTAACTGCACATCCATCTTCTGTGTACAGATGACCTTTTTGATATGGAGGCATCTGAATTAGCGCAAGTTGTAAACCGTGTTGGTATGTGTTTTTTGTGTCAGATGTTTTACTCCTCTACAGTAAGGAGTTTCCTTTTGAACTTCTTTGATGTTCTCTGGCTCTGTGGATATTTCGGTCCAGGCATTGTCTAGTACTGTTGTTACAGATGAGCTGTTGGGAACGTGCATTCATGTCATGCTTTTACCATCAACGGTATTAGAAGGTATTGCATTCATATCATAGTTGAGCTGGATGACTGCTGCTGAGTATCTCGCAGCAGCAACTTCAAAACAGTGGATACACTCAACACAAATCTTTATAGCATGGATGTGTAAAACATAGTGAAGTTTAATTTGTCTCCTGAGCGGTGGGGATTTTTCTCCCTGTGCGTCAGGCTGCTGGTATGTACTGCAGCAGATCTCTTCTCCCCGGCCCATGATGCAGCGCGACCCATTCGGCTCCATTCCCCAGGCCCGCACTTAATCCTTCGTCATCAGCTGTTTCCTGGCTCTCCGGGCTCTCTGCATGCCAGCCGCTCTGAGAAAATGTGCTTCACATTATGACCATGCAGAAAACATGCCAGGAGTCTGATTTGGCTCACATGTGCCGATATGTAACAGTTTGAGCTCAGCAGAAAGTTTTGAAACACATTGATCTCATTCTGTCCACTTGTGATTTATCCTCCGTGAGCTGAACACACAGCTGTTCAGCAACCGTGCTCTGAAAACTAGTGTGACGTTGTTTAGATGTGGATCAAGTGTAGAGTTTAAAAAGTAATTTAGAGCACTCAGACATATTATCACATGATTATGAGTGTATCTATTTATCTTTTTTTATTTAAATATAGCAGCTTCGGACTCACTCTGTGGCAGTCACTTATTGGCTGATTCATAATTCATCACTCATACTTCTGAGCTGAGCTGTTCTTTCTTTGTAAGTCGATCAGTCTCGTGCCGTACTATTGGTCACTGCTTCTTTAATGCTGTACTTAGACTCTTATTTGAGCCATATAGCTTTAATGAAGAGCACTAAGTGGTGCTCCGATACAGCATCCTGTACGGCTGCCTGTCCATCTGGCCTCCCCCCTCGTTCCCTCCTTCTTTCCCTCCCACCCACTCACACTGTGCTGACAGGCAGCTGCATCTCATCTCCAGTCAGAGAGCGCAGCCACTCCTACAGAACGACTCCTGGAGGAAATGTTTCCTTTTGAGTTGTAATGCCAAACGTTCAGATGGAAATCAGGCTTAAAATGCAAAGAGAGTGTCATTTTCAAACATGTAACAGAGAAGTTGTCCAAACATATGAACATATGGTGGAAATTAACTCAAGTACGGCATAGGTGCTGTGTATTTCTATGGTCCATACTGTACTTTTTACTCTACTACTACTTACTATTTACTGTACTGGGTGATTAAAGTTACCTTTCAACAATCAACAAACTAGTTATGGATTGTTAAACACTGAATAAAAAACATAATTAAACAATAAATGATAATTTTTTGTTATATCTCTGACATTTAAAGGTCCAGTGTGTAATATTTAAGTATCTATTGACAGAAATTTAATATCATATTCATAACTTTGTTTTCATTAGTGTAAAATCACCTGAAAATAAGAATTGTTATGTTCATTTTACCTTAGAATGAGTTTTATTATATATACAAAGGGAGCAGGTCCTTTTCCGGTCCACCATTTTGACCCACTTTGTTTCTACAGCAGCTCAGAAGGGACAAACCAAATCTGGCTCTACACACGATCTGGCACTTTTTTTTTTTTTACAAGTTTCACGACCACTTAGAGGTGAGGGGTTTTTAATTGGTTGCAATCTGAAACCTTATCACTACTGTACTGCCACTAAATTCTACACACTGGACCTTTACCTTAAGTGATGTGTATTTAGTGATAAATATTTAATGCTATAGGGAAAATCCTGCCTACCAGCACCTCTTAGACCTCGGAAGAGACCTCAGAACTAGTCTTTGTGCTAAGCTAAACTAACTGGCTACAGCTTCATATTTATACTATCCATACCAAGAGTCCGAGCATGACAAGCATGTACACAATCTTCTTGTGTAACTCACTTGTGTAAGTGTATTTCTCAAAACTAAGTCAAAAGTTTTCAGGGCCTTTAAACAGTTTGGAATGCAAGACTAATTTTATTTACACTCTCATATTACTGCCTTTGCTTGAGATTTGCCTACTTCTTCCACTCAGGTACAACATCAGAAAGATATAACTATTTCCTCTCTGAATTTGCTGCCTAAGAAAAATTCAGGTTTTCAGCAGGAAGTTTTGGTAGGCATCACCTTCCATCTCTCTCTCTCTCTCTCTCTCTCTCTCTCTCTCTCTCTCTCTCTCTCTCTCTCTCTCTCTCTATCTCTCTCTATCTCTCGGTGTGGATTTCATGCTGTTCTCAGTCCAATGAAAACATGCTGAGCTATAGTGACATTTATCTTCTGATTTGAATACATGTGCATATAAAATGACACCCAATTGAACTATTTCAAGATTGTTTTGCAAATTTCAAAAACACATGCACATGTCAAAATTGCACAAGCAGTACATATACATCATACTTCTCTGTGTCTCTTTCCCCTCCTTTTCCCCTTTCTAGCATTATTATCGTGTTTAGGGAAACGAGAGGAATTTAAAGCCATAAGGCCTAATTGTATTCAGCTGTTTCTGTTTCTTTCTTTTAGTGGGGGTGTGTAAGAGTGGAGGGACTGGAAGTATGTGTGGGCGTCCTCCATTTCTCACGGGGCAGGTTGTAGGCTTATACCTTCAAGTGTTTGTTGGACGGACGGTGTGCAGGAAAAAGGAGGGTAGTACCCTGCAGATGGGAGGGGAGGCCTCAGACGAAAAAGGTGGGAGGAAGTGGTGCTGCTTATGCTGCCAAATATACTGTATCTGATACCAGTGTATTCCCAATGAGTAGTAGTAGTAGTAGTAGTAGTAGTAGTAGTAGTAGTAGTAGTAGTAGTAGTAACAGTTTTGGCTGGGACAAAGCACACACACAGAATTACAGCCTAGAAACCCAAAGATTTACTGCCCAAGTTAATGGGAAAAATCAACATGACTTCAATGACAACAGCTGTTTTAGTTTCTTGATATCTTAATCACTTTTCCTTCATTTAAGTTCCCAAATGAGTAGAAAATTAGATCATTAAACTGATATCAAACACAAGCCACATCTAAGGCTGTCATTCTACAACCGTCAGTTTTACCCAGAAGCCCTTTACATCCCCCCACCACCACTACAAACAGCATTTACAACTCTGTATGAAAGGGAGCAAACCAAGACCCACAGTTTCCCAAACATGTGTTGCCTCAGCACGAGTACAGAGTCACTTTGGTTGCTGAGGCAAGACCACTCACAGTCACTGTATCCTAATGCTGAGCCAAACAAAAACCAGAGGGAGGTTTCAGACTGCACCAGAATATAATCGTGCAAACATGAGATGGCTTAAGTGCAGCTTCAAGCTCTAAAGTTACAGGATACAAGCAGTTTTTTTTGGCTGATTCAGACGTTTTCAAAGTCCTGAGTCCAGCTGTGTAACTACAACTTCTTGTTGGGGTTCAGTGTACTGAAAGTGAGATAGATCTTAAACTATTATTAACATTTAAGACCACCTTTCAGCCTCAATCAGTCCTTCAAACAGTCAACACTTTCCAAGGAGGTTTCTGGGGAGTAGAAATATACGGGCCTTTTGATGTATATTTTTCATTTGACTGTGACTGTTAGGAGAAAGAGTGTCAGAGGTTTCCATTAAAGGTGTTAACAAAAGATCAAATGTATGCATGCATGTAATATAAAAGTGTTCGCTTGTAGTGACAAAACAACAGTGTATTATCGCCTAAATCGGCAGCTCCCTTCAGATCCATTGAGCATTCTGGTGTCGTTCAGATCATGGAAACAGTATTAGCAAATAAATCGCAACATACTTAAAGCATGTGACATCCGATCTTCATGGACCGGTGATGAGTCTGTAAACACACAGAAAATTCTATATTTCCATCACGTTTTCTACCTGCTTTTCAATGAAAAGAATGAATGGCTGCCTTTTAATTAAATTATCTCATTGCAGCATCTTCTTCTAAGCAGGTCACTCAATCTGATGGGTCACCGTTTACACCAGCTCACTAAACTCAAACTCACAATTGGTTCATCAAACTAGACAGTTCTCATCAAATGTGAATGAAAATTCTGTCACGGTGTTGACTATTTCTTGCCTCAGATATTTCCAGGAACATATTTTAGTGTACTGTTTAGTTGTTCTACAAGAAAGTTTGTGATCAGGCCGACATTTTTGACAATACAAAACCAAGCACCACCCAATACACCCACCAGCCACAGGGTTTGCTGATTGTTGTAGGTTTTCTACCTTTTGATCAAAAGGGATTGTCACTGCCCTTTTTCTCTGGTCATGTAGCACCAATTTCAAAAAATCTTTGTGTCTCTTCTACTGCACACACAGCCAGTTGTATGAAAAGACAATCTTTCAAGTGGTGAAATACCCCTTTAAGCATTTCCTGCATACAGAAACTCACATATTCTGTCAGCATGTTGATGACATGTGTGCTGTCCCAGATGAAACTGCCTTTTAGTGCAGAGCCTGCAGTTGATATGGTATGTGTGTTAGTCACGTTTGTGGACAGTGAGGCCGTCTGTGACGGGAGCAGTGCATCGTGGGTCTGCTGCCGAGAGACCAGAAGGTTTTCCTCAGGGGGGGTAGGTCTGTCCAAGGCGAGTGATAAAAATGGAGGTTTGTTTGAACAAAGACACACGGGGTCATTTTTTTCCCACAGAGCTCGCCAAAGTCTGTCCGTTCAGAGATACGTCAGGAAAACCTGACATCCTTTTAAAAACGAAAAAAGACGAGTATGGCGTGTAAATTTATTCTGCGCTGTGGTTATTCTAGTGACATGATTTAGTGCATGTCCTAATAAAGTTCCAGTTCATAGTGTGTCTTATCTGAGCTATAATTGTTTGCATTGGAAAGAAGTGACCACAAAATTGGAGATGTTTGTTTTGCAGATCACAGCTTCCTGTACACTTCAGCAGAGTAAACATCACTGTCTGTGATGTAAGACTGTGTGCGCTCTTTCTGCCGTCCCACTCTAAACTTTGATGTGGTGTTTCCCATAAATTATATTCTGTATGTCTGCATGCTGCCTTTGCTGTCTTTTCCACTGTCTGATCCTGTGTGCAGTGTTCTTGCGGTGTGTTGACAGTTTGTCATGCTTTGTCATTGGTCTACGTGGTCTCTTTTTGCACGTTCATTGTTTTGTTTTTTTATCCTTTTCTTTGCCCTTTGGTCTTGTTTTTCCTCATTTCTGATTGTGATTTACATTTTTTTCTGTGCAGCTTGTTATTTTAAGAAGTTTCTGTCTTTGTAGAAGATTCATTATGTGCAGTTTGTTCTCTTCTCATTGTGGTATCTCTTGTTGTTTCCAAGAGTATTTGCTTAGAAGTTGCGGTGGTCTGCTGTGTCATTGATGCATCACTGCCTTACACCCACACAAGACCAGAAAATTTCCCCATACAGGAAGTCAAAGCTCTCCAGCTGGAGGCTTTTTGGACATCTTTCTCTCTTTTTTTTGTAGATTACACTTTTTTCCCCCACTTTTTGTAAATGCAACCTTTCCACTCTTGGGACACACTCAAGCAAACAATTGGCAGCAAATGTGGTTCACAAAGCAGTTCCCACCTCATCCAGGACTGCTTCATCACTGCCAGATGTTTAAATAAAACATGCAGCTACAGTATGTATAGATAATCCCAGAAGTGGGATTACACGTTGCTGTGGGACTGAGGCTGTGCGTGGGCTGCGTGCATCCCGCTGAGGTTAGATTTTAGCATTCTTCCTCATTAGCTGGTGACACTTTGAGTGTAGCAGGGTTGTTTATAAAAACTGGCAAGGGTCAATCAGCCACCATATTCCCAGCATCTGTGGGAAAACTCATACAGTGGGATAACAGTTTATCCCGTAACATGGTGATTACTGTGCCATCACTTACATAAACACTGTTTGTTTTTTTCAGACCTCCAGGATTGGAGTATCCCATTTCAAAGATTAAAAAGACAACAATAAACATCTTCGTTGAAAAAATGTCTTTCAGATCCTTTAAATCATCTTTAAGACCCTCTGCAAGATCTCATCCTCATGTGCTGAGAAGCACTTGACTTGACTTGACTTGTGGATATCATGGATGTATTTTACTGTAAATTGTCTCAAAGACCACTCTGTTGTCTGTGTGGTTCAAACAAAGAGCTTCTTTCTGCTTAAGGGGTCAAACCGCTACCAAGTGTTTTTATTAAGCTTGAAACAATGTCACTGAAATGCTGCCAAACCTTCTTGGCAGATTCACTCATGTCCTGACCCTTTTAACACTTCATATTTTTATATGTTCCCTTTCTTGCAAGAGAGAGAGAAATAAGCTATGTTTTCAACAGAACTAGCTTTAAGCGTCTCCTCACACCAGGATTTCGACTTTGATGTCACTGTTGCATCTTCTTAAATCTCTCCATAGTGTTCACTCTCCGAACTCTATTTGAAGTGATCTTCTGGCTCCCTTTGGTCCTCTGATCTTTGTCAGCACATCCTATCTTGGGCGTCAGGTTCCTTCTGAATGACCTCCGATCAGAGTCCCCTGCTGCCTAACAGTCAACATAAAACCTCACTGAGCTGCAGTAGCCAAACGTTACTTTTCCATCCTTTTCAAACACACTAAAATAAGATTTGAACACACAAAGATTCTTTTTCAGTGTCTGCTGTTTGATCTCTGATGTAAATCTGTACCCTGCAGTAGCCCCAATGTAGCCTCCATGGCTTGTTTTAGTAAAAATAGCATCAGCAGCCAGTCACAATAACATTTGTTAGTCCTCATGGTGCCAAGTGACACATGCCTTTGGCGTCACCACGTTTAACTGTTGTCGCTCAAAGTCATCATCACTGACACTGAGGTTACTGAAACTCGTAAGCGCTGATGTATGGCTTCCTCAGTGGATGGTCCCCTGCTGCTGGCTGCTGGAGCACCTAGGGGAGACGGTGACCCCCCTGCTCCTGCTGTCATGACCAGTGGGGTCCCAAGTGTATCAGCGGTCCTGGGAAAGTTTTAGAGGAATACTGTGGGAATGTGAAATGTACGCAAACATCAGTGATGGTGTGTGTGTGTGTGTGTGTGTGTGTGTGTGTGTGTGTGTGTGGTGGTAGTGGATGAAGAAGTTGTGGGTGGGTTGGAGTGTAATGCAGCGTGTGCCTGTGTGCATAGTCTGTGTGTTTAAGTGCATGCATGTGTTGTGTGCCTATTAGGAAGTGTGTGTGTGTGTGTGTGTGTGTGTGTGTATGTGTGCGTGTATATGAACTACGACACAAGAAAAAAAAAGCATGTATCTCTCTCTCTCTCTCTCTGTCTCTCTCTCTCTCTCTCTCTGCCTCTTGCTCTCGCTCTGTCTCTCCTTCATGTCTTTTTATTAGAACCAGGAGGCTGGAGAGGAAATGGACCAGTCATGTTTTTGGAGCAACTCAAGAACTTTTCGTTTTGAGAGCGGAAGTGCCAAAGGCAGTTAATTTTAGTAAGACAACGTGTATCTGGTTTGAGTAGCTGGCCTTGGGTTAGTCATGGAACTTCACCATCACTGCCAAACTCTTCTATACCTGAAAATACAGCCATTAAAAAAATCAGTAACTTTGATCCTTTTATTAATAGATGAAGTTTTAAAGGTCGTGTTGCCTGATTCAATTTATAAATAAAGACTGAGAAAAGTAGTTTCAGATAAGATGGAGAAATGTGTTGTGTTCTATTACATAATGCATAAAGAGTCCAATTTCCTAAAATAGAGATTGTAAAATTGGATTGCATATCTCAGTAAAAATGGGGTAAGATTTCGCAAGATAGATTTCACAATTTTTCCACTGCCTCCCTCCTTCTCTTCCTCCTCCACCCTCGCTCTTCCCAAGCCTCGCTCTTCCGCCCTCTCTCTCTTTCCCACCCTTTTGCGTACAGGCCTGTGATCCATCCTTAACTGTTTCCAGACGTCTGTGTGCTGCAGGCCTTAACCCCCATTCCAAACATAATAACAAACCATCCCTCCCCTCCTCAATCTTTGCTTATGCCTTCTTACATTGCAGTGAAATTTGCTAACAGTGGTTAATTTTGAGGATGAGAGGATGGTACCGTAAGTATTAGGCATATCTGACCTCAAAACCTCTTGAATAAATGCTGGTATGTTGATATCATTTTGGAATATAACATCAAATCCCAGTAGTATTGCAAAACCACAGCAACCTTTCAAAACCCTAAGTATGCTCCTGTGTCAGCAGCGAATGTGAATGCCCTCATTTCCACTTTTGTTTTCACCAAAACCAATTAATGGCTCAGCACGGCTCTAGAATAGCTTGGACGCAGCATTGTTGTCAAAGAGCGTGTTGCAAAGCTGCGCACAGTGACCCATTTGTTAGTGGGCAGAATGCTGGTGGACCAGGAACAAAAAGAGCCAGACATTGTCGCTCTGTCCTGGTGCAGTGAGGCATCAAATACCTCCAGTGTGAGCTGCATCTGCACCTCAGACCCTGCGTGTCGTCCACAAGCCATTAAAGCAAGCAGCTTAACAACATATAAATACTTCTTGTTTATTTCCTTTTTCTATGAGCAGAGCGAGGTTTTAGGCCATTTACTTTGTTCGGAAACAGATTGTTCTGACATGAAATGTGATTTATTTTCTAAAATCTCACTTGACCTGCTGGCGCTCATGAAGGCAGGAATCAATCCATCATGATACGAAGTCTTATGGAGAAATGCTAACTGGTGGGGGTGTTTTGTGTCAATTGTGGTAAAAATAACTAGATTTATACTTTATTTCCACTGACTTTTATTGCATATTTTGTGGACTGAATGATCCGTGTGTCTTGAAATATTGACCATGGTGTTCAATCGGCATTGCTATCCCTTGTGTTTTTACAGAACAAAGTGCATTGAAGGTTTCCACCATGAGGAGGCTCCATCTGACAGTCACAGTCACAGGTGAGAACTCGATTTCAACAAACAAATCTGTAAGAGGACCACGTGTGCTTTTGCAGGGAAGCGAATAGAACGATGCCAAGCTTAAGAGGAGGATTTTACGCTTTCAGGCATGTATCCAAATGAAACTTTATATGATGAATTTAAAAAGAATGCCTTACGAAGTTGTGCTTACCGAGGGGACACTTTATCTCACTGACAAGGCATCATTACCCTCCCACATATCCACCCCAGACAACTCATATCCGTCATCATTTAGAGATAGAACAGGATCTGGCATGTATTGTTGTTTTAACCTCTGACCTCATGCTGCTGTCTCTTTGACCTCCAACCTGACCCTTTTTATTTGTTTTGTCAACTGCAGCCCTCCTGTATTTCTGCACTGAGTTGTGCTGTCTGAAGATCACACCTGATGACAAAGAGCTCGTCCTGGCCAAGGGCTCTTCTCTCAGCCTCACCTGCTCCGGCTCAGAGGGTGCAAAATGGGAGTTCAAGAGAGACGATGTGCCGTACTTCCAAGTGGAATCAGTTCAAAACGGTGCTGAAAGCTACCAAGTCGCCCACAGCAGCAGCACAGACACTGTTTTGACCTTGTTGGACGTGAGCTGGAAGCATACGGGGGTGTACCATTGCTTTGATGCACTCCTTGAAGAAATTAAGGAGGTGGCTGTTTTTGTCCCAGGTGAGGCCTAGTTTCTTTACTTAAGATTAAATTTTTTAGTGTCATATAGTTTGTAAAAGCTGCCTGATGTCAAAGACTAATTTAGATTGACTCACTACTGGGAACATTGCATAAAATTCATCAAACAGCATCAGATCTTAGGTATTTAGTGTGTTAACTTTGGTAAAGTGAAAAAATTAAGTAAACTCAGTGTGCAAGTTAGTGTGCATACTAAAAAACTACTATTCTATACATAATACAGTGCATAGCTGCAAAAAAATTAATTACAAAATTACAAAGTTGCAATCAGAAAAGCTACAGGGAGTTCTTTAGAAGCAGAAAGATTGGTATTAAATCATTGGGAAAACATTTTGTACTCTCTTTGTGCAAGCTACAGCTTAACTGAGCCTTCATTATATCATTTTCTGTTTGTAGAAAATGCTGATCTCATGTTTACTAGCTAGAAATATATTAGTATGTAGTATGGAACTGTTTAATCCGCAATTTAGAGAGTCAAACGAGTGATGCTTCTGTCCACAGACCCCGATGTGTGGTTCATAGAGAGGTCCCATGGCATGGTAACAAAGACCAGTGAGGAAACCACCATCCCCTGTGTGGTGACCAATCCCAACATCAATGTCACCCTGTATGAAAGGGATACTGATTTGCCCATCAGGGGGCTTTATGTTCCTAGTGAGGGCTACAAGGCACCCCTGGAGGACAGGACCTACGTGTGTCGCGGAGAGCTGAATGGCGAGGTGAAAGAGTCCCAGGCCTTCTACGTCTTCAGTATTGTTGGTAGGTGCACGGGTTAAAAAGTAGAAAAACAGCTCTTCCCAAAATAAAAATGTGGTGATTATCGACTCACTCTTATGTTTGAGCCCCTGAGAACCCACAAATGCAAAGTTGGCCCCTTTAATTCAGTCTCAGCCTACACCCAAACTATTAAAGTTAATGAGTCTAAGCGCCATAAAAATACCCATAAAATGTCTATCACATTTCTGCAGCATAATCTACAAGCTTTGTTGCCTGTGCAAGTCCAAAAGCAGAATTTATTCCCATATTATCACATCGCTTTGGTCACCTTACAACTCTCCGGTGACTTGGTACTGGAGTATGTTTTCAGACAGTTTTCCGTGAGGAGATAATGAGGTAAATGCTGGACTTTTGGTCTCATGATGCAATCTTTTGGCTAGAACACATGAAGCACTACATGAGCTCTTCCAGGGTTATTTTTTACTTTTGTTTTTGTTTGCTGAGATTGAACTACAGGAGCTAGCTAGCGGGTTCAGCTCTGACTAATACTGATAAGATAAAAATATTCATTTCAGGGCTTATTTTTGTTCAGTGATTAATTAGTAGTGAAAGAGACTGTTTTACATATTGTTTTAATAAATCATAACCACCTCTTCCTCCTCTACCCCACACTCTCCCTTCCTGTTTCAGTCCCAGAGGCCATCGACGCCTACATCAATGCGTCAAAGACCGTCCTGAAGCAGGGTGAACCGCTGACAGTAAACTGCACAGTGCACGGAGTGGAGCTAGTGTTTTTTTCCTGGGATCTCCCCAATGCAGCGGTGCGTAGGAGTGAAGCAGAACAAGCGCTTTTGTTCAGCTTTCCCTTCATGATCACTTTCAGGCCTCATGACTGGAGTCTAGATTGCATCAAGATGTAGAGACACACCTCAATTTTTATCCCCCTGTGAAGTTCTTCTCACAACACATTGTTGGTATTGTAATAATCGGTTATTCTAGGGTTCATTTTTGGATCATTATGAAAATTTCCACAGTGAAGTTTCAGCTTTGCTTGCTGCAAATATTGACTTCAAGAGGCAGCTTTACCTAATTTTTATGACTGAACATATGTGATCTTTGCTGCAGATCAGACAACAGTTGTCAACACGCACAAATATGTGGTTAAATAGAGTAAATATAATTTTCCTGAAGAAAATCTGCATTATGCATTTTAATCATATTAAACATGACAATAAAATATCTCATCCCCTCTTCTCTTCAAGGCGGATGTCAGTCCGCTGACGGACGTCCTGTCTGCCATGAACATGCGATCCTGCCTGATCTTCCCCAGCGCCACGGTGGCCCACAGTGGAAAATACATCTGCCATGTCCTAGAGAGTATCCAAGACCAGACTGCGTCTGCCAGTGTCAACATCACTGTGCTCGGTTAGAGTAACCCACACACACAAACACAGCAAACTAAAACAAACTGATGCTGGATAAATTATTATTGTGTTTTACTGACAGAGAGAAGACTATTTATTATGTAACCCTTTGCAAGTCAAGGTGAGCAAGCTGCTTCTTTTAAAGGAAATGAAGATCATTTCTATTTATTTTTGTTTAAAGTGTGAAATAAACCATCGACATGGTGTGGATGCCCTGAGTGATACCTTGAAAAACAGAGCGTCAAACCATGGGGGGTACAGCGACATTATATTTAGACTTTTGGGAATAAACTCCAAGTGCGCAAGAGTGTTTGTGTAACTGAGTTTTGACCAGTTTTAACTGTTACATCTATCATCTTAGCAAATACGTGATCTTACAAACAGCAGTTTGAGAGCCAATAAAAGCAAGATTCATCACAATGAACTTTTCTTCCTCGTTCTCCTCTTGACAGTCGCTGAATGCTTTTGGGTCTTTAAATGCTTATTCTATCTGCAGCGAAGTGTGTTATGTTTATGGTATCCTTGAATAACTTGAACCGCCATGCTCCAGGGAGACTAGGACAGTTTACTGGTGCTTTCTGGACATCTCAGTGGAAAAGACAGATACCGTCTGGCCACAGGAGGTCAGCTGCAGCAGAACAATATACTGTCTCTTGTCTGCCATCCAGTAACGTAACTTTAATATAATCTATCTAATTTATTATTTATTATGGAGTATATGGAGCTTGGGATGTTGGTTCTCACACAGTACCCATCATTATTATCTAGTAGGCAGGGTAGTAGTAGTGCAACGTTTAGCAGCTAAAGAGCCAAATATTTTTCTCAATTGGAGAAGAAAAAAGAGAGTAAATATTGAACTTGGACTTGGCCAGAAACACAACTCCAAAGTTTGCTATTTCTAGTTAAAAGCTGCATATACGTATATTAGAGTAACGTTCCCTGATTGTTTCAGGAAAAGTATGAAGACTATATCAATTCGTCAAGCAAGAATTAGCACATAACTGTATGGTTAATTTAAGTTTTTTTTTTTAACTACAATACACTAAATATATTACGTACATCCTTTGGGGTGGCTGTGCCTCAGTACGTCAAAGTGAGTTGATTGAGTCAACTGATCGCAGGACTGGCCGTCGATCCCCACCTCCACATGTCGAAGTGTCTTTGGGCAAGACACTGAACCCGAGTTGCTCCCCAAGCCGTTATATTCCTAATTGCCATTCCCAAGCATGGATAAATGGGGAGGGTTGTGTCAGGAAGGACATCTAAAATCCTATTCCAAATCAGAAACACGAATTATCAGATATCCATCCCCAGGCAGAGTATAGTTCAACCCAACCCCCTACAGGGTGTTGCTACTGCGAAAGCCGAAAGAAGAAGAAGACATTTAGTACCTTTTGCACACTAGATCAAATGTATGACATGTGACGTGAATCATGTTGCTGATGGTATTATTTTCCCTCCTCAGAGCGTGGCTTTGTGGATGTGAAACCTGCACAGAAACAAAACATTTCAGCCAAGCTGCAAGAAAATGTGGAGCTGAGAATGGAGATTGAAGCCTACCCTCCCCCTCGGGTGTACTGGAGCAAAGATGGCGCCACCGTAAAGGGAGACAAAATCATCACAACTAGACAAGAGCATGAGATCAAGTGAGCCCTCCAACCATATAAATACTATTCTGTACACATAGTAAAGCAATATACTTATAGGAGTTGATACATTTCAACAATTATCACTGGACCTCTGTTAGGGTGACAGCCTCCGGAGGCGTCTAGCTCTTGTCAGTCATCACCAGATAAGGCCTCCACAGAGAGAAACACAATACTCTCCAGAGGGCAGGACTCCATCATTCATCTCACAGGAACCATAAACACAAGATACCTGTCACAACTCACAAATGTCTTTCAGAAAAAAATGCCAAACAGGGTTTTAATTGCAGGAGCAACTTAACCCTTTAAAAATCAGATCTGGAAGTAAGTAATCTAGAAAGGATGACCAAACCAAGAACAACCAGTCATTTCCTCTTAAGACATCCCAGGGAGGGATTTTTTCCCCTCTCTGTACCAAAGGATAACACTAGGCATGGTGTCTTTGATCCACTTGTGCAAAATGGACTTGCGAACAATTAAGAGGAGCTTATAAAGAAGTTTATAGTGTAATGAGGGGAGACACATTTCCGAGAGGGTAAACCTAAAAGGGAAAAGCTCACAGTGCTTCTTTTCTTAAATATCTCACTGAGCTCCCTTTGAATAAATCTAGAAATTGTCACTCCCATAAGCTGTGGAAATACTGTATCTAAAAAAGGTTGATGCAGACTGTAGAGAATCATCTACTGAGATCGTCTCCTGTTTGTTTGTTTGTTTATTGCATATAAAAAAGAGATATTGAATTGAATCTTTGGTCCGCTGCCTATTTCCTTCACTCAAATCTCTCTCCCCTTTACATCAAGTGTTTATCAGCAGTTGCATATTGGTGGAGAAGAGCAGTGAATATTGTTTTAAGTTTCATACCTTTTGTCCATATTACATCTCTCAGGTATGTCTCTATTCTCACCTTGGTGAGGGTGAGGACGGAGCAGAAGGGCCTCTACACCGTTCATGTCACAAATGGAGACGACACAAAGGAAGTGACCTTTGACCTGGAGGTCCAAGGTGAGAGGCTGTTTTAAGAAGTTTAAAATTTTCACAGCATACTTGGTGTTTCTTGTACATTTTTAGTTCTTAGACCGGCGTACTGGTGTTGAGGCTTAGACATTTTGAAAGTAATGCTTTTGCATAAGAAAAATCAAGGACAGACTTTGTTTGTATGCATGTCAGCAATGATTAATGGCCGCTTCACCCCCTGTGTGTAGTTCCCTCTCAGATTAAAGACCTGACAGACCACCACCTCCCGGGGAAGAGACACTTGGTGACCTGCGTAGCTGAGGGGGTCCCAACGCCGACCATACAGTGGTACAGCTGTGACAGCATGCTCAAGTAAGTCACACCACCACCCATTCATCACTGAACTGTCATGTAGCAGACACTAGGGGGCTGACCATACACAGAAATTTATTTTACTTTCTCTGGAAATTAAGTGATCCCACCAGCTGACCTCATTTTCCGCTGCAGGTGCAACAACCAGACAGCGATGTGGCAGTCTCTGATACCAGAGCCAGAGGTGCTGAGCATCAAAACCAATGTGAGCTTCAGTGAGACTCGAAAAACCAGCCAGGTACGGAGCCAGGTGACCTTCCACAAGCCCCAGCAGGTCACAGTTCGCTGTGAGACAAGCAACCAAGCAGGACTCATCGACAGGAGAGACGTCAAACTGGTGTCCAGCAGTAGGTGTCATGTGATCTCAATCATTTTAGTGTTTTCACTTGAAGAACATGTCCAAAGGAAATGTAGAGCATTATGTTGTGTGTACATGTATGTTAAATAGTTAAAACATGATAATAATAAAAATTCTACATTTGGGTTTAACTAATAAACACATGGTGGTCTGTTAAAAACATGATTTAAGTCTGAAATGTGTTTATGTTTTAGAAACACAGTACAAGAAACAGCAAGGCAAGACAAACTATATACAAACTATGTATTTTTACTCAGCTATAAATATTAGTCAATCACTTACTCAACAAAATGATTGCCAACATGTTAATAAAGTGAAGTTTTATGTCTGTTGAGAATTTGAGACAACTTGTTCTCTGTTAATGCTCTGTGTCTGTTTTCCTGTTGCAGCTCTGTTCTCCCAGGTGGCAGTATTGGCTGCTGTTCTGGCCTTAGTTGCCATCATCATTATGTCCATCATAATCCTCATCGCTGTATGGAGGAAGGTAAAACCACAAGTATTTTTATTTATTTATTTATTTTTAGCTCTCTCCACAAGTCACATGTTAATACAAAGTTTGGTTCAAATCAGACTTTTGTTTTGGAGTTTCACTCGTGTGTGTTTTTCCATCTGTGTTCTCAGAAACCTCGTTATGAGATCAGATGGAAGGTGATAGAGTCTGTGAGCCAGGACGGCCATGAATACATCTATGTCGACCCCATCCACCTGCCCTATGACCTGGCCTGGGAGATGCCACGAGACAACCTGGTGCTGGGTGAGTCCTCAGGCAAACAGGGACAGATGACAGTATGGAGACGTGTTTTATTAGTAGATAAATACAAACTGTATCTGTGTAAATATATAAGTTTCAAATACTGAAGTAACAATTACAGAAAATACTAAAATTACTCTAAAATAATTCATATTTTCAGACAAGAGGACAATAAGTTAAGTTAAAATATATAATTGAAACTTTAATTAATATGTTTATACACATATTATTAACACATAATTCATATTCAAAGTGAATTAAACAAACATAAAAAGTTTATTATCACTGGCATTTTCTTTTTAGTTTGTTATTGCTGTGGTTGAATCATATTTTATGTGACACATTTATGACTAAATGATTCATTCATTGTTTTTTATTGCTCCATCATTTTATTGTTGATCAGTTTATTATTTGCTTTATGACTTTTTGCTGTCCTTCAATGTAGTAACTAAAAACGTGCTCACATAACAGAGTAAGTAAGTATAACTCAGTTTAAACAGACTTCTATTCAGCAGTCCTCTTGTTGCTCAGACAAGAGCAAACAAATAAGTATGTAGCTATCACCAGGTGACTTTAGTGCTGTGGGTGGTTTGGGTCGTCTGGGCGTAGTTGAGGATAGAATACTAAGTGAGTTTTGTTAAACTTGTCCTCTTGGCCCTAAACCCACCTCATTTTTAAAGCTCTTTTTAAACTTTTGTTGTTGATGATGAGTTGTTGGTAGTCAGCTGCTCCTTACTAACAGGAAGCTTCCCAAGCTCACGCAGACCCTCTATGGTCAGACCACTGCTCAAGATCCGGGCCATCTGTTATAACCTGCCAGTTTCTAATCTCACCAGAGAAACTTGTTTTAATGTTCTAATTTAAAAAAGAAATTCTTTTTTTCACTTTCATGTCTACCATGTGCTCCATTCACGCTCTGTCCTACTGAGCCTTTCTTTGTGTTTCAGGTCGCACTCTTGGATCAGGAGCCTTTGGCAGGGTGGTCGAGGCAACTGCGTACGGTCTCACTCATTCCCAGTCCAGCACAAAAGTGGCCGTGAAAATGTTGAAATGTAAGACATACGATGTAAAAACACAGTACAATGCCATGTGCAGTCCACACTAGAGTCTCTTGCGTATAGCTGTCAAATATTGTGACACCGGAGCCATATTCCTGTGAGCACAGAGAGAGCAGCAGCCTGCTGAGCTTTAGTTTTGTTGCCAACCTGGTTCGAGTTTCAGCCAACTGGTCAATGAGCAGTTTGGCAAGGATGCAGTGTGTCCTGATCTCAGTATGTTTAGTTCTCTTGTTCTCTCTCTCCCCCCCTCTCTTTCACTTTCTCACCATCCAGCCACAGCCAGGAGGAGTGAGACTCAGGCTCTGATGTCAGAGTTGAAGATCATGAGTCACCTGGGTCCTCACCTCAACATCGTCAACTTGCTTGGAGCTTGCACCAAACATGGTGAGCACTAGTGCTATACTGTGCTAATTAACATAGTAATTAGGTCGCTTTATAGTTTGTCTATGCATTAACAGCACCTGATATCAGTGGTGAGCGTTTTTTTTTAAGGGAAACTATCCTGGTGGTTCAGTTCACACAAGCGACATATGCTCCATGTCTCCTTTATCTGTCTGTGAGCTCTGCTAAAACAACAACAATGCTAAAACAACACCCACTTAAGGAAGAAGATGCAACATTTGCATTATTTGTGACCTCCAACTGAGGCTCAGCTCTGTCTAATCTAAAAATGACATTCAAGTTAAGAAAAATTAATGAGATGATAAATAACAAAAATAATGTAAAATATTCATTTCAAAGTCTACTGACTTACTCAGTTCATTTGTTTCCAGTATGTCTAGCTGGAAGTCCTGCTTCATCTAGTTTAACTATTTAAAATGCTAAGCCCATATAATCAGTTCATCATGTAAAGATGTTAACATATGATAAAAATGTACTTGTCCTATATTTGCATTTTGGGTAAGAGAAGTTATGACTTCATGCAAAGAGAAAAACTATTCATGTAGCTTACAAATTTAATAGCAGTGCACAGTTTACAATTATACAATGTTTAATAACTCACAAAAGTAACTTTATTTAAATATTGCTGTTAAAACTAGATAATTTATATGTGAACACGAACATGAAGAAATACAATTAATACCTCATATTAATCAACAACTTACCTTATACAATGTCGTTTAAGTAATTAATAAAATAATAAAAAATAGAATTAAAATAAAATGAATTAGCAACTAATCTTGACCATTTCATTGAAAATGTTTGCTCATTTTATTATGACTTATAGTTATAATATCAAAGGCTTCTATTAAATATTTTGTTAACTTTATATTTTTCTTGTGTATAATGTGCACCGCCGCACTTATTGTTTTATTAGTGTTTACTAAATCCCAAATTCTCCTTCCACCAATCAGGCCCTCTATACCTGGTGACTGAGTACTGTCGCTATGGCGACCTGGTGGACTACCTGCACAGGAACAAGCACACCCTCCTGCAGTACTACGCTGAGAAGAACCAAGACGACGGCTGCCTCATCTCTGGAGGAAGCACTCCGCTCAGCCAGAGGAAAGGGTGAGAAGAACTACACAGAAACATGTCTTTGTAACATGAAGTTTGATATGATGAAGAATTATGATTAAATATGGATTTAGGTGAGTTTGAGTAGATTTTTTACACTTTGTGTTTCTCTCCAGCTACGTGTCTTTTGGAAGTGAGAGTGACGGAGGATACATGGACATGAGTAAAGATGAGCCGTCGGTCTATGTGCCCATGCAGGAGCAGATAGACAGCATCAAGTACGCAGACATCCAGCCCTCTCCGTACGAATCTCCCTACCAGCAGGACATCTATCAGGAACAAGGTTTGACTTGAGCCACGTGTGTATCTATATAAACAGTAATTCATTTTTCAGTGTTGTAATTGAAAACAAGTGTAAAGAATTGAGCATACTGGACACAGGAAACAAAGAAGAACGAGACACACTGTATGATGTGAAGCCAACCAGTAACTATCTTTGTGTTGCTCACAGTGGAGGAACTCCTGTGTGTGAAAAAAAGTGCTCTTTTTAGTCAGTGAAATTGAAATGAAACATGAACAGATTAATTGGTTTAGCCTCATGAATCAATGACTGTTATGCTTTTTGATCAGAAACCGGAGCGAATGTACAAGCAAATGTTGCAGCATATGAAGGGCCTGAGCCTCTTTTCAACTCATGCAGTCACAGGACAGCAGGAGTTTCCCCAACAACAAGACAATGTCTTCTTTCATCAGATGCTCCTCACCTCCTCTTCTTCTTACGTTTGTCATTTCACTTTGTCATTCGGTTCAGGTGGAGGCAGATTGGACCTGGTCATTGGTGACTCTCCTATTCTTACCTATGACGATCTTTTGGGCTTCAGCTACCAAGTGGCGAAGGGAATGGAGTTCCTTGCCTCCAAGAATGTAGGATATCAAGATTAGTCATGTGTTGTTAGTCATATTTGACTCAAGCTTCAGGATTCTGTGAATTTGTTTCCATTTAAAGGAATAGTTCCTTAGAAGAGCAAACAGTTTTGTTTGTATGCCAAATATGAAGCTACAGAGTGCAGCCTGTTAAATTTCCATGAAGACTGCAAACAGTTAGCCTGGTCTTGTTACTATTTTCAACAGTTTTATATCTTATATAAATTTGATTCGATTTAATTTTATTACACCACAGTGTGTCCATCGTGACCTCGCTGCCAGAAATGTGTTGATCTGTGAGGGTAAACTGGTGAAGATCTGTGACTTTGGCTTGGCCAGAGACATCATGCATGACTCCAACTACATCTCCAAAGGCAGCGTAAGTGGCAATATCATTGCACAGATCAAGGATAAAAAACACACACACACAAAACAACCCTAAGCATTTGCAAGGAGCATTAAACTGTATACTTAACCCGTTGTCTAATAACTATTTGTTTCTATTTTTTAATTTCATTCAGACTTTCCTGCCCTTGAAGTGGATGGCACCAGAAAGCATTTTCCATAATTTGTACACCACCCTGAGCGATGTGTGGTCATACGGCATTCTTCTTTGGGAGATTTTCACACTGGGTTAGTCAAAACACACATAAACACAGAAAAAAAAGCCATTCATCTAAACCAGAACAGATTCATACAGAAGAGGGATTCATCTTTTTAATTGCTTATATTGGTCATATTGTGGCAGTTTCACCTTCTTGATTCATCTCATTTTAGAAGTCACACACGCTTCAGGACTCCTGTAGACTGTAAATTATGAAAATATGTTTCTGGGTATCTAAAATGACCAAATAAAATAAATGTGTGTATGCAAAGCTTAAGCAAATCTGAAGTCTGGTTGCAAGTACATACTGTTTTGTTTGAAGCCTCATATGAGGTCAAAATCTTATTAGGCACAGTCAAGCTTTGAAATTAGCATTTCCTTGCTCAGGGTATTGTGAGCTTCTTCTTCTTTTTTTTTTTTTTGCCTCTTCCCATGAATTTTTGAAACTTCCATGAAAACAAAGGAGAGTTTATTGCATGTAGTGTAAGGCCTGGTGGAGAAAAACAAGCTCACAATCCAGCCTCTGTAAGTGATAATCAAAGATTCTCTGTGCTTCCCTTTCTAGACTTTTCAGATACATTTTTTTACAGTGTTTTGATGTTTTAAAGTGAGCATGACTTCAGATTTATGATTTATCCTAGTTTATATATATAGTTTACATATTGATCTAGATTACATATATAGCCTGTGCATGATGTCTGATTTCTAGGTTTAAATGATTCGAAATGCTCTCTGCAGGAGGAACCCCCTATCCTGATTTGCCTATGAATGAGTTGTTCTACAGCGCTTTGAAAAGAGGCTACCGAATGGCCAAACCGCGCCTCTGATGAAGTGTGAGTCTCGCTGTAATCTTTCCATTAATGTTACCTCTCCAGTACATGAAAATGTGGAATAAGGAATTAATTAATTCATTCATTTTGTGTTGTTTATGTTGCAGCTATGAGATCATGAAGAAGTGCTGGGACGAGAAGTTTGAGAAAAGGCCTGAGTTCTCCTTTCTGGTCCACAGTGTTGGAAATATGTTGGCAGACAGCTATAAAAAGGTACTTTATTTATACATCAGTGCTGTCTTAAACTGTGAGATTGGAGCTTGCAACACTATACTACATATTCCTGATTTCCAGATAATAAATGAGTCTACCGATTCATTTATTCACTTATAGTCAGCCTGTCTTCCCTCTAGTGGCTGGTTAGAGGTCTGGTAATCATTGAGACACTGAACCAGAACTCATCAGCACTGATGACAGTGGTGGAGAGTAACATAAACTCAAGTACAGTCTCGACGTACTTGTATGTTACTTTGCAGATTTAGATTTTTCTAACAAAACGTATGATCAAACAAGAAAGAAAAAATATATACTACGTAGTTAGGCACTAGGTAGGTACTTAAATGCATGACTCTTGGTCTCAATAGAGTATTTTTACACTGAAGTATTATTACTTGTATGTGGGTAACTGATCTAAGTAATACTCTCTTGTGCTTGTTAGATAACAACCTTTTAGTGTTGAATGTTGAATATAAAGTGCATGATATTGTCTCTCTTAAAATATGATGTACGGTAATAATGAGATAAGATGGAGTGGCACAGTGCTGCAGTGGTTAGCACTGTTGCCTCACAGAAAGAAGGTTCCTGGTTTGAACCTCGGCATGTTCTCCCTCTGTCTGTATGGGCTCTGTTCAGGGTACTCCGTCTTCCTTCCACAGTCCGAGATATGCATTTAATAGGTTAATTGCCCGTAGGTGTGGCGTTCGTCTCTATGTGCCCTGTGATGAACTGGTGACTTGTCACCCGCTTCTTGCCCAAAGCCAGATGGGATAGGCTCCAGCCCCCACGACCCTGATGGGGATAAGCAGTTACAGAAAATGGATGGATAATATAATGATTTAAGATACAATTAGTTAAACAAATTTACACTTTTCTATGGCATTAACAGGTAGCAAGTCAGTAGAATATGATCGGTCTGCAGTACTTGTACTGGGCTTGAATAGTGTGAAGATGTGTACTGATCAGAAGACTTGTAGGTTAACTACAGTTCACATAGTAGACATACTGTCCAGTTTGATTCCTCACTCAAATAATGAAACTATTATCTCCTGATAACAGAAATACAACCAAGTCAATGACAACTTCCTGAAGAGTGACCACCCGGCAGTCGCCCGTACCAAACCCCGTCTATCCTCGCCCTTTCCAATCGCCAACCCAGCATTCGGCTCCCCATCTCCTGGCACCCTCTCCTTCCCCCAGGACCCCTACAACCAGAGCCCAAACCCTGGAGAATTCAGACAAGAGGCAGATGCGCAGGAAGTCATACCTTCATACAACGAATACATCATTCCCATCCCAGACCCCAAGCCGGAGGAAGTTTTCACTGACGTGCCATCAGAACGCCCTGCAAGGTACAGAGAGGCTGAAAAAGATGCTGCAGATGTGTGCCAAATGCTGGGGTTGCAAGAAAGATGAGGATGTATTTGCTTAACAAGAGCAGTGTTTTTTCCACCACACACCCACTCATCCAGATGTTGAGCTGAGACAATAGCAGCATTATGGAGGTTGACATGGAGACATGTTTTTATAGCATATATAAACAGCAGCCAAGCAAAGGTAGCTTTAAAGACCAAATAAATGTTTGACTGTACAAAATCCAGATCTATTTACACATATAATCAAAGTTTTTTTTTTTTCAGAAAACATATTTAACTTGGATTTAGTTGATGTTTAGTATTAGATTTGTGAAGAGGCCTGCCAGGTTTGGGAGCAATAGCAGATTCCAACTCTGTGTTTTGAATTTTGTCAGCGGGGCGATCCTTTTGCTTACACTTGGATCATAGATTGTACCTTTAACATTGTGGTTTGAGGTCTTTAGCCCCTTTATAAGAGAAAAAACAGAGAAGCACTGTTGGTCCAGGGTCACAGACTGATATGAAAATCAAAACAGGACATATCCATTACATGGGCCAGTCAGTAACAGTCATCCTTACAATTTTCTTTACACTGTAAAAAAGTAAGAAAAGTAGAAAATATGGCTCGAGCTGAAACAATAACTTAATTAGAAGATTGACAAATTGACAAATTATTTTGGTTAGTTATGGTAAATCGGAAACAAACAGATTTCTCAGAGCAGAGTCAAATAAAGTGTCGGTATTTGATGACCTGAATTTTATAGTGTCTCACTAGCAGACAGCAAACATAAACACCGACATACTTTATGTCAAAGCAGCCACAGCAACAACACAGAGAAAAATACTGACAACTATACTTCTACCAAAGCTCATTCATGTGTACCTGCCATATGAGACACCTGTCACTGTTTGCTGTTAACAGAGTAAGAGCTGTAAGAGAATCAAGGCTGGGAAAGTACTGTACTTTTAAACCTCATAAAATTAGATCAAACTCTGGTTACGACATATATTTCCTGACTTAGATCTATAACCAAACCATACTGTACTAATGACCTATATGTGTCACTGTGTCACTGTGTCACTGTACATGACAGAAATTGCAGTTACCTTAAGTACTCTAGCTGTAGCTGGCTGAGTTGAACTCAGCGGGTCTGTCTGACCTGACGTCTTTGGTCACTTTGATTCAGTAGGACACTCTAAACTCCCTAAAACACCTCAGTGTGCTCATGTGTGATAGATCCAACTTGTCTTGCCTTAATCAGGGTTGAAATTTAAGAAAGAAGTTTAGGTTGTTTTAGTATTTTAGACATATTATTTAAAAAAACAATAAAGATGGTGTTTAACATCCTAAAGATGTAAGAAGTGTTGCCTCTTGTATTATTTATTAAAGACAAAGAAATAAAGAAATAAACACCAGATCAGCAAATCGACTCTTCTTAGTAATTTACTGCATGTTGCGGAGTGCACATTAGTGTAAGTGGTACAAAGGGAGTACTCGTTAAAAGTATTTCTAATGCAGTAGTTTTTAAAGCAAAACATGTTTTCATTAAATGTTCTCAAAATGAGTCAATAGTTTCATTTTTGAGTTAAATATGACTTGTGGTTGCTGGGAGGAAGGATGAAAAAAAAAAATAGGGAAGATCAGGACCAGCGCCACAAAGAGACATTAATAAATACTGACTATGGTGTGTCCTTCTGTGACTCATATGTGACTGAGTGCACAGTGTGAAGTTGTGTTTTATTTTCCTGCCTTCAGCTCTCTGGCTCTTGAAGAGGAGACCGACTCCATGTCGCAGGACACGGCTGACACTCTTCCAGAGGAGGACAGGCTGGAGGAGACCAGTGAGAGAGACGCTCTGCTGGGCTCCTCGGGGACGCCCGAGGTAGAAGACAGCTTCCTGTAGCCTGAAACCCTGACAAAAACAAGCTCTTTTCTGGGAATTCTTTTCTTCAAACATGCCTGAAAAAATGAACATGACTAAAGTAGAATGTAGCAAAATTGAGACTGAGAAGGCAATCTTTGTATTTCCACTAAGCACTCAAAAGGTTATGCCCTTCCCTTCTTTGAGATTTTGTATTACACTTAGTACCTCTGAAACTACAAAATGGCTAGAAATGAGCGTGATGTTGTCATCCATTTATTGGAAGCTTGCCACAATATAAAAACGGTACTCACATGACCTTCCTATAGCATCAGTAAATAAAGATGTGTTTACTGTATTTTTCATTGTAGCCGGAAACTTATAAGGCCTTATGAGATGTGAGCTTTTTTAGTTACATTTAGCTATATTTTTTTACTGCATTATCCCTTTATGGTTCATAAAAAGTGTCAATTTTTTAGAAAAGCGGGTCATTTTCTTAGTTTTACAAACACAAAATGATTTGCACAACAATAAAAAACAAACACATTTATACACGTGAAATCAAAATACTGTCCAAACATGAACACATTAGTGGGAATCATTAGCATTAAATTGAATTGAATTGAAAGTTAATAAGTGATTTTTTATTTTTTTTTACCTTAAGTACGACCAACAACTGTTTTCACTGTATTGTAATAGTTTTGTAAAAGGACCCGAAATGCAGACAGATTCTACGTGCACTGTTTTATTACGAGAAATACTTTCTTTTTAGCTCCATGTGCCATTTGGAGGCTACCAGTTTTCTTCTTTCTTTTCTTTCTTTTTTTTTTTTTGTGAGAACTATATGAAATGTATTTGTGCGTCATTTGTGAATGTTTGACTTGTCTTATGTAGGTTTATTTCATAGTTCTGTGCCAGATTTGCACTTTATTTAGAAAAATGTGGATATTCATAATGAAGAAATAAATACAATAAACGTAGAATAAAACTGAGAATCAACTTTTCACTTAAATATGTGGCTGTTATAATAAATCAGTTTCTGTGATGACAGGTGACTCTCACAAGTGAAAATTATAAACACAGCATATCACTGCCATAGCACAAGATGGCACTTGAGTGCCTTTGTATATAGACATATAGACAGATTTTTGTCTCGCAGCTGTTGTTGCTTGCTGATATGAAGGGCTACTGTACTCAAGAAACCTAGCTAGCCATACGTGTACATGTAAAAATGATGATGCTTTTAGTCTGTTGTATTGCATAACATTCACTTACACAATGTTTCAACTTTCAATACTTATTCCACCATTTAAAACAACACATTGTAATTTTCTGTAGCAATTAAAATGCACAAGATCACTGTATCACAAGCTATGGTACCAAAGCAGTTCTTAACGTTTACAAATGTATTTTTTATATGTGCCATTTTATATGTTGTAAATGTGACAATAAATGTGTATTATCATAGTAGTACTACAGCGTGAATCTTTTATTGATCATGTGAATTCAATGGCTCTGCCCTGACTGTCTTCATTTTTATCCGCTGCTTAAACAGCTAAAAAAAAATAATACAAAAACTAAACAATTAAAAACACTAATCCTGGATGAACATAATTCCTGATAGTAATATAAAGCTAAATATCTGTGTTACATATTCAGTGATTACTGGCTGAATCTATCTGAAAAAAATATTTCCATAATATACTTGGAAGAAGCTGCATATATTCATAATTACTTCTCTCTCTACACTCTCATATCTCTGAGTGCTTTTCTATGATTCCTAAATCAGATTTCAAAGAACCCTTTGACTCTCCTTCCCTCTCCCATGAGTCCACACTTTCCCTGCTAGAAAAGCCTGACAGTCATGGTTCAACAGTGATGAAGGTGATTAGTCTCACCTCAACGGATGTCTCAGGAGAATTGCGCCTTTCTGTGGCAAATTGGCAATGGCTCATTAATTTGTTGAGCGTGATATGTTGACCCGCCTCCCCACACACACACACACACACACACACACACACACACACACACACACACACACACACACACACACACACAGACAGTTCCCTCCACCCTCCACCACTTGCTGTCTGAAAGATTTCATGTTTGCTGTGTGACTTCTGTGGTGAGGAGACACAAGCAGAAGGGCAGAGGCAAACAGAAAGGGAAGAAGGGACTCTGTGTCAGCTCTTGATGCTGAAAACATCAATCTCAGGAAAGTTAATATAACCCATTCTGTTAGGCTGAAGACAACTGCAGGTGAGTACATTTTAAATAAACCAGTGATGTGTCCATACTGCATAATTTTGATGTACTTTAAGTGTGTTGTAATTAACAAAACTTGAAGTACCGTACTCATGAAATGCTTCCTCAAAGTATTTCAAACATTAGTCTATTTCCTGGTTTTGATGTACACAGAAGAAGACAGATTGTTGTTAAGCATACATTTTGCGGAAAAGAGAAGTTAATGAGGGTGGTAAGTGATATCACAGCTTCAGAAGTGATTTTCTCTCTCCAACACCACAGATCAAAAGTGTTTCACAGCAAACACAAACATCAACATTCAAACTGCAGGTTTGAAGTTGATCAAGGATGCAGTCCTACCTTGCTCTGCTGCTGGGGATTGTGGCATCTGCTGCTGCAGGTAAATCTACAATTGCAACTTTTCACTCTGGTTGTTTTTTTTTCAGAGCTTCTGTAGATTTAGATATGAATTTAAAATTTGTAATAAGACAATGCAAGTGAAAGAGGAGCACTCACACAAAAAAGACAAAACATGAAGAAGGGATTTGTTATTTTCATACTGATTTGAAGGTGTAAAGATTGTGAATATGCAGTGACAAGAGTAGAAAACTCTAAAACGTTTGGTAGAAATCAAATCAAAGTTTTAAATATTTTTATTTATATTTTTAATGGAGAAAACGTCTGCGCCATAACTAACCAATTATGTATGTAATACATAAAAATACATACTCAAACATGACTTCTCGTGTATGCAGCTCTAATGATTTCATCGTACATTTCATGGCATAAACTCGTGGTCGGTGCAGAGGAGCTTAGAAACGATATCCGTCTGAGATCTGACATTCGATTGTATGTAATCAGCAGGACAATTGTTTGCAGCATCATGAGATGCTTCTTTTTCTCTCTTTTTTCCCCAAATTTGATTTTGGGTCTGAACACCAGATATATGGGTATCACCCGCCAAGCATCAAATTGCAATTTCATGTATTTGTATTTGAGCACATGAAAACATCTGTTGTTTGGTGTAACTGTGGCTAAGTACATTAGGTTTCCTGTGTGGTGGATTACTGTCTGAGGTGTAACTGGGGATATTTTAGGGCTGGGTGAATAGTTCATCCAGATGATTGAACAGGGACTTTGGAGGGACGGCAAATATTTTCGCACGGCAATCAAGAGGTTCAGAACTAAAATGCTAGTTGGTTTCAATTTATGTTTCAGTCCCAGTCTCTGAACATTATCTTGTGTGCTGTGGCGAATCTAAAAATGCTGAACATGGAATCTCAGTTCTGCTTAAAACATACTGTCCAAACCTCTAAATAGAAACTTTTATAACCTTTCCCGAAAGTGTAGACTCAGGTTAACAGGAAAGGCATGTCAGTCTCTTCAATGATTTTCACAAAGGTCTTCCAACCCCAAAAATATCTTAAATGCGATGAAATCAACAGAGTTTCTGAAAACTTCCAAATCCTCAGCAAAGTCATTAAAGAGAGCACTGTTCTTTGTCACTAAAACTTGCCTCAGGGTTCAGCTCTTTCTTTTTTGTTTTAGCAGTTACTCCCCTGGAGATGTCTGAAAAATGTTGCTCCTTTTCCATACTTAAAATGCTTGAATGTTTAAAACATCTTCATATAACAACATCAAATGTGAAGCGCTGTACATTCAGAGTTTTTATATCTCCTGTGTTGAGGTAGCGACATTGTGAAGCAGAAGGGAGAAGGATCGAGGGATGTTATCAGGGTCCAAGTCTTTAATCTGTTTCCTGAATTCATGAGATTACTTCCAAAATAAATCAGAACCATGGCACGGATGAAACAGCTCTGGGTTCTCAGTTATCTTGAAATGACCAAAACAGAAACAAAGTCTTGAATTATCGAGGAAAAAGCACATGATACAATGAACAAAAATACTCTCTGAGAACTTCTCTTTCTATCTTTTTCCATTGACTAAAAAGTCAATAAATGCATGAATTATCATTCATATTTTAATTATTCCTCAGCACAATGGAGGCGTCCGGTGATCAAGTTCAACTCTAAGGTGGTGGAGGGTTCTGAGGTGGTGGTTACACCTGGGACCTCTCTAGATCTGAAGTGTGAGGGTGACGGGCCTGTGAACTGGCAAACGAGGCTAGCCAAGCACAGACGCTTTGTGTCCAAGAGCAACGGGAACTTCCGCGCCTTACGGGTTGAACGTCCGTCTGCAGAATTCACTGGAACATACAAGTGTTTTTACACTGCTGGGTCACAGAATCGTGAACTGACCACCTCAGTGCATGTATACGTGAAAGGTGAGCTCTGATACATAAGAGATGTTAGTGCTTGGATGCCATGATTGTCCACACTGGTTATATTTTTCTGTTGTTTACTAGATTTCCTCAGTGTGAATCTCACATTATTCCATTGTGCTATGATCTAACAAATCTGTCTTTACTAGATCCAAACCGTGTATTCTGGACCAGCAGCACGTCCCTGAGGGTGGTGAAGAAGGAGGGTGAAGACTACCTGCTGCCCTGTCTGCTGACTGACCCATCAGCTACAGACTTAGGCCTTCGCATGGACAACGGCACTACAGTGCCACCAGGAATGAATTTTACAGTTTACCGGCACCGTGGTATTCTCATCCACAGCCTCCACCCCAGCTTCAATGCTGACTACGTCTGCACAGCCAAGGTCAATGGAGTGGAGAAGACATCTAAAGCCTTTTCCATCAACGTCATTCAGAGTGAGACCATTTGGTTGTTAAGAATGATTACCTGAAGGCGTCTTAGAGTCATTTAAAGTCATTTGTGATATGTGCATTAAGTTTGATTCTCATTTTTTAAACATTTTTTGCTCTAGAGCTTCGTTTCCCACCATATGTCTTCTTGGAGACAGATGAATATGTGCGCATTGTTGGGGAGGAACTCAAGATCCGTTGCACAACACACAATCCCAACTTCAACTACAATGTCACCTGGAAATACACCGCAAAGTCGGTTAGTATGGGGCATTTTGGGAGTGTTCTCAATTTTGCTCATTTTAATCATAATTTTATTTCTGATTGTGGTTCTATTTTCTGTCTTCAGAAAGCAATAGTAGAGGAGAGGGTTCGCTCCAGTGGAGAAAATCGCCTGGATATACAGAGCATACTAACAATCTCTTCTGTAGACCTTACCGACACAGGAAACATTTCCTGCATTGGCACTAATGAAGCAGGGGTGAACAGTTCGACAACATACCTGCTGGTTGTAGGTAAGCTACAGAAAAACTTTTGCCATGTCTCATATTGATCAGCCTGGAGCATTTATCTACCACTGAAAACAAACTGTATGGATTCTTTTAAACAGACAAGCCCTACATCAGGCTATTGCCCCAGCTCTCCCCTAAACTGGCCTACCAGGGTCTTTCGGTCGAGGTGAACGAGGGAGAAGATCTGGAGCTCAGCGTGCTCATCGAAGCGTACCCCCAAATCACAGAGCACAGATGGAACACCCCAACATCTCCTACGTCCACACAGGAGCACAAACTCATCAGATACAACAACAGGTACAACACAAAGACCAAAGCTGGTGACAAAGGAGAAGATATCCCATACAAAAGTGGTCTCATCTTAGTGCACCAAGATGTCAGCACAGTTTAAAAGAAATTTAAAAGAACAATCAATTGTACTACAGGAAGGGGAAGCCACTCTGTTTGAAATATGCTGTCGATGCATTTTAGGTGAATTTGACACTGAGCAGCAAGGTCATATCTCTCTTTGGGTCATAAAGCTGCTGCTAAAGGGAAGAGTGGTGTTCTCTTTTTAATTTGTTGACGTACTTGGCGCCGATATATAGGAAGTGTCTGAATTCAAACCACAGAATTAGTCACTCTGGATCCTGTAGACATTCCTCTTTTTCTTAGTTTAAACATCCTATTTGTGTGTGTGTTTTTTTTAGATACCATGCTAGTCTGCAGCTGAAGAGAATGAATGCACAGGAGCAGGGGGAATACACCTTCTATGCCAAGAGTGACCTAGCCAATGCATCCATCACATTCCAAGTCCAAATGTATCGTAAGTTACACACAAATCAGTTAACACACTTACGGCCTTGTGAACATGAATAAGGTGTCTGAGATAAAAGGAAAATTCATGTTTGTTTCAAACCTGATAACTGCTGTTGGTTTCTGTTTTCCTAACTTTCTCCTCACTTGCAGAGAGACCTGTTGCTGTGGTGAGATGGGAAAATGTAACTACACTCACTTGCACCTCATTTGGCTATCCCGCTCCCAGAATCATCTGGTACCAGTGTTTTGGGATACGTCCTACGTAAGTATCACTACACAGGCAACAGCAATCAGGCAGATGTCATTGAATTTGGTGTTTTACACTGTAAACTGAAGCCATTTAGTCAACACTTTTACCTATAACATGAGTAAGGATGTAATGTTTTAGTACTATGATGTGCGAGAACTTTGTTTGACTGTGTATGTGTTGCATGAGGCAGGTGCAATGAAAACAACACGGGGCTACAGATGGCAATCCCTCTCCAGGCTCCTACAGTGGAGGTCCAGAGGGAGGAGTATGGGGCTGTGGAGGTGGAGAGTGTCCTCACTGTGGGTCCGTCCAGCCGGAGGATGACGGTGGAGTGTGTAGCCTTCAACCTCGTTGGTGTTAGCAGTGACACTTTTGCAATGGAGGTTTCTGGTGAGTGTTGGATAACCAACATTTGTGGATGTGATCACAGGTTCTGTGCTTCTCAGTTTGTTATTGTACTGTCACATGTACAGATGTGGCTCAGTCCAAATCATGTCCTTGTGGTCAGCTGATTCCTTTGCAGCTGTTATAACACTGTTTAATTCTTTCATTTTGTGTAGCATTTCATAAAACTATACTTGCAAACAGTGTACAGAATCAAAACAAAAATCTAAGAGAATAGCAGCTTGTATGACAAACAGTCAGTCCAAATGAGTTGAATTATAAATCATTTTAAAGCTATTTCTTTGATTGTCCAGATAAGTTCTTCTCTTCCACCTTGATTGGAGCAGCAGGCATTCTGACCATCCTTCTTGTACTACTGGTTTTTCTGTTTTACAAATATAAGCAGGTAAGGTGTACTTACATTCTTAAAGTTGGAAGATATTGTTTAGACATCTAAATATTTCCATGGGACACAGGCTACATAGTTGGAGTTGTTTTGTTGTTTTGGTTTTACTTACATTTTCTCTTATTTTCATCTTCAGAAGCCCAGGTATGAGATCCGTTGGAAGATTATCGAGGCAAGAGATGGAAACAACTACACCTTCATTGACCCCACTCAGCTGCCTTACAATGAGAAGTGGGAGTTCCCAAGAGACAAGCTGAAGCTAGGTTTGTAGCTGAAAAAAGTTCATGCCCCCACTTCACATTACTTTTTATCACCTAATTGAGGAAGCAACCAAAAAAAGGGATCCGAGTCAAATTCAGTGAAATAAAAGTCAGCATGGTAGCATCAGCAAATTCTTGTTTGTTTATTTTCCTGACTTAAATCATGTTCATTAAACTTAGTTTCACATCATATTTTTCCCCTGGCCATCCACGCTAGCCCTGGAGTGGCTCCATGTCGTCTGAGGGTGGCTCTGCCCCAGTTTGAGAACCACTGTCCTAAACTGACTCGAACACACTTAAATGCTAATATTTTCTACCACTTACAATTATGTAGTGCACTTGAAAATTGATTAAGAACACACCATTAAGATAGGAAATTTAATTGTGAGTAACCATAAGTAACCATTCAAAATGTTTTCTTGTTGTATCTTTTGGTCGACCAGGGAAGATCCTCGGTGCAGGTGCTTTTGGAAAGGTGGTTGAGGCCACAGCCTATGGTCTGGGAGAGGAGAAGGAAAATGCGATGCGTGTGGCTGTGAAAATGTTAAAAGGTGAGCCAATGTCAAACAGGTTTTAGGTGATTTAGGCATTTGAAAATATCACATAGTGAAATCCGTTTTACATAGGATGATAATATGTTGACAATCTGTATTGTGTTTCTGCAGCCAGCGCTCATTCAGATGAGAGGGAAGCTCTGATGTCTGAACTGAAGATTCTGAGCCACCTTGGACACCACAAGAACATCGTCAATCTACTGGGAGCGTGCACCTATGGAGGTCAGACAGCATCCTGTATTTGTTCTGTATTATGTTTGATTGAATTAAAACATGTTTACAAGAGTTCTCAGCCTTCAAACTCTTGATGACTCTAGTGGAACTAAGTGATTTGCACGCAAACAGGTTTTCTTTGTTGAAAGAGTCATAACATGATGTGTTTCTTCATCAGGACCAGTTCTTGTGATCACAGAATACTGCAGCCTCGGCGACCTTCTGAACTTCCTTCGCCAGAAGGCAGAGACCTTTGTGAACTTTGTTATGAACATTCCTGACATTATGGAGAACTCTATCGACTACAAGAACATCTGCAATCAGAAACAGTTCATTAGAAGGTACATCAGCAAACGTGGAGTCTAAGGAGTGTGAGAAACAATCAATCTATCCATTTGTGCTGATGTCCCACTCTGTCTTTCTCCTCGTTTTTTAACATCCATCAGTGACAGTGGGATCTCCAGTACATCATCAAGCAGTTACTTGGAGATGAAACCCATTCAGCTGCCACATATGGAGTCATCTCGAGGTAAAAACCCACCCAATCCCAGTTTAAATGAAAATGAAAAGTATCAGCCTCTTTACTTCCTGACCATGAGTGTTGCTAACATTATTTCTGTCTTCAAATCAAGACTCTGTTTGTGAGGAGACTGGTGACTGGCCACTGGACATTGACGACTTGCTGAGATTTTCCTTTCAAGTGGCTCAAGGCCTTGACTTTCTGGCTGCCAGAAATGTGAGTGATTTTACCACAGAGAGTATTTAAGAAGACAGACATCTAAAACAACACGTCTATGATCTTTTACAGCAGCAGCTGCTGTGATTTCTCTAGAAAGTGGGAATTACCCAGTCATCGCCAGTGTATTCTAGAAAAAGAAAGAAAAAAATTAGCATGTTAAAGTATTGCCTTTTATAGAATATGATGAATGAATGGCGTGAAATAAATCATGAAGAAGTTATGAGGGGTATTTCCCATTACATTCCTCATATTAACTCATCGTCATAGTTTGACAATGTATCTGAGCTAACTACAACCCGAAACAAACCCTGTGTGTGCGTGTATGTGCAGTGTATTCACAGAGACGTGGCTGCTAGGAACGTCCTCTTGACCAACCACAGAGTGGCCAAGATTTGCGACTTTGGTCTGGCACGTGACATCATGAACGACTCCAACTACGTGGTGAAGGGCAACGTAAGTAATGGAGCCAGTTAGATTCAAAATTGACTTCACATTAACCTAAGAGTCTAAATAAAAAAACGAACACTTTTTGTGTCTGAAGGCACGGCTGCCAGTAAAGTGGATGGCTCCGGAGAGTATCTTTGACTGTGTCTACACTGTGCAGAGTGATGTCTGGTCCTACGGTATCCTCCTGTGGGAGATCTTCTCTTTGGGTGAGAACACATGCTACATTTACACACATTTATTTCATGATTGGCTTGCAAAAATTACAATATTTTATTCTCTATTAGGCAAGAGCCCCTACCCCAGCATGGCTGTGGACTCCAGGTTCTACAAAATGGTGAAGCATGGCTACCAGATGTCCCAACCAGACTTTGCCCCCCTTGAGATGTAAGCTCCACCCTTCAGCAACATCTTTTTTTGGACACTTTTTGTCCAGCCAATGTTAATACTCTACATAGTGTCACCTGATTATCAGTTGAGTTTTACTGGAGAATCAAGTGACTATCAGCTGGGTTCTTACAACTGAATCAATAGTGAGCACTCAACTTATAAGACCCCACTGAGAAACAATGGCATTAATGTTGTATTTTTTTCTTGTAAAGTGGCGAGAACAGCTGCGAACACACACACTTACATTTAAGTTGATTTAAGCTTCAACAAAGACTGATTTATATCAAATAGCTCATTCTAAGTTGACTTCAACATTGCCAAGTTCAAACAGCATGTTTCCCAAATGTTCATCACAACTGAACAAAGATGTCCTTTCTTCTTTGCCTATCTAACATCTCAAATAACTGACACATGAGGTAACCTCATGAAGCACTTCCATTATTCCTGATTTTAATTTACTTGCTCTGGGTTATCTCCTAACCTCAAATTCAAAACATAACAAGCCTAAACTCCAAACTTAACAAGCGAAATGAAAAAAATAAAGTGTTTTTCCCAGTATCTCAGAGGGGTCTAACATCTGTGTGTGCTGATTTGGCGTGGCTGTCACACCACTCGGAATAACTATGCTGTGGAAACGACTGGGGACTGAATCTGAGTCAGGGCCTAATCATCTGTTGTTCTGCTGTGAGTCAGGCCTCAGTTCTGCCTGTTAGCCACATGATCTCAAAGCTAGGAGGCCATGTAACTGCTATTTCACGGCAGCAAAATGAGACTGGAGGGGAAGGGGTTCTTATGAACAAGTCTCTCTTATAAAAACTGCGTCACCACCGCCATATTTGTCTAATTTGGCTTTATACAGTTTCTTGATTTTACACCATGAAATCTGAGCAGTGAAAATTAGGTGCTTGGGATATAACCCCCTGAAAATGTACACCATCAATTCATTCTTTGTCTAGGGAACATCTCACAGATATCTGTTCATAGTCTGTTTTTGAAGTATGGTTCACTTTTGTTTCAGCTACATGATCATGAAGATGTGTTGGAATCTGGAGCCCACAGAGCGTCCGACCTTCAGCAAGATCACACATATGATAGAAAGACTACTTGGAGACAACCCGGCGGGAACAGGTGAGTTAGTGTCATGCAGGGTTTAGCAACTGCAGTCTGGCTTTGGGCAAAACATGTGACCGGCTGCAATGTCCTCAGGAGACCTTTCTTTTTTTAATTTATCATATTTAGCTGTGCTGTCAAACCAATTAAATGAATTGGATTTTTTATTTGGGTACAGTTTTCAAAGGCAATGCTCACGATTTTATAAAAAAAAAATAAAAAAAAAAGTAGGACTATTTCTAGCAAAGAAACACAGTCTTCCTTCTTTAGATACAAAATATGATTTGAATGCAAGAATTTGTTTTCTCATCACGCCATAATATTCCTATGAAACGGAGACGAAGATTTTGCTTCTTTTTAAATCGACTCTCACCATCCTAATGATTCCTCTCCACAGTTAATCTACCAGAATGTGCAGCAGCAGGTCACAGAGGGTGAAGTGTGTGATGAGCCCAAGTGCTGCGACGGCCCCTGTGACCAGTCTTGTGACCACGAGGAAGAGGAGCAGCCTCTGATGAAAACCAACAACTACCAGTTTTGTTGAAAATCCTAAAAGCCAATCAATCAGCAAACCAGTCACTCATCAACAAGCATCAGAAAAGTGGGATCAGCTGTAGTTCGTGGCCAGAATACCACAGCCAGTTGCAGAGAGTCACCTTCACAGCTATTTTTTTCCTGTCGTGTCTGCACGCCAGACAGGCAAGCAGCTGCGGCAAGCATGTGACTTGCTTCTTTGCAGACCATGACTAGAAATTGCCACGTCTAACACCGACATGAAAGGAGGAAACATGTCAACAAACCACACAAGCATCCAAAGATGTATCTTATCCTCAACGTTAGTCCCTCACGGACTGTTTGACTGTTTATCGCTCCTTCTGCTATGTATTTGAGTTATAATCAGTTACAGTTTATCCAAAGGAGAATCTGTGTGTCCTTTCATCTGAGAGTGTTATTAATTATATATTGTACACTATGTTTGTCACTATTTTTTTTATTACTCCCCCATAACAGTGAATGTCTTGTTTTTGTGGAGATTTCGGTCACTTTTGTCAGCAGGTTCACTTCCTTTTCAACATTTCTTTTTTTTTTTGCATGTAGAGGAAGCAACCCAACAGTCACAAACACTGGATTCAAAACTATGTGAGATAAACATTGTTATGCGCTCTAGATAAGTTAGGTTATATTCTCTGATCACCTTAATTGAACATCTAAAACAGTGCAGGTGTTTTTTTCTCTGGTTCAAACATGGAAAATCATCTGTGGAGAAGGCAAAGAATGGCCACGTTGTTTTCCTCTCTGTGCTTTAGTCATAGCTGTATTTCTTGTGACACACTTACAGTAGCTGTCAGTTGATGGCAACATGTGATTGTTCTACTTCGATTTAATTAATCAACCAGCGTTCAGTGTTATCTAGGAGCAGGGAATACAACTGAACTGAGCAGGGAAATCTGTGGATCCATTATGGATCAAATGAACAATGGTTCATGTTTGACAATGTGAAAGTTTTTTGGGGTTCTCTTGCGTGGCACAACATACTCTTCTCATATCTTACAGAGTTAGACGAGTGTTTGGATGCAAGCTTCACCAATGTCTATATGTAGCAGTCAGCCTACACTGCCAACTGTATGAAGATTTTAACGTTATAAGCTATAGTGAAAGATACAGACTGCAAATGTGCGATGACTTCAGGCATTTCAAATGTGCTTGCAACATAATGAAACGTGTGTGAGATGTCCAATAATGTATATATCTCATGATGTAAATCAAGAATTATGTTTATTTTCGCTGAATTGTTGTCGAGTAGATTGTAGTATATCAATATTTCATTTGTTCATTTGTTGTGTTTTTTGTGTGCAAATGAGACAATCAATGCAAAAGCTGCCAATTAAATCACTGAAAAACTGCAGAGGCGTTGACTGAAGTATTATTATGGAAACTTC
This sequence comes from Miichthys miiuy, assembly GCA_036365135.1. Lineage (NCBI taxonomy): Eukaryota > Metazoa > Chordata > Actinopteri > Sciaenidae > Miichthys > Miichthys miiuy. Next base: position 14,720,567 of record CM071611.1, read on the forward strand.
AAAGTAAAGTTTATATGTACTACTAGATCTCGATGTGGTGCGAGTTATTTCTAAACTGTTTATGTGTTGTACCTCACTGTGCCGATAGATACTGTGGAACTGTTCTCTCCTCACTTCCTATTTTTGACAGATTGGCTGCATTTCCTCTGGAACATTTTCCATAGTATCTGTCAAAATTGCACAACTCTGAAATTTTTGTAGGGAAGTGTTCATCCCGCGGCTGAGTCTAGAGGTCTAAATGCTTTTCCTCCTTCATGTGGTTTCAACATTTTGAGACACTTGTTTTTATGTCATGAGCTGCATTTTGATTAGGTCTTGAGATATTATTAGGTTTATTAATTAATTAGTAAGATATTATTTTTAGTTTGACTAAATCTTTCCCTCAGTTGCTCTGTAAAACTCCTGTTTCCCCTAACCCTAACAATCTCAGATTAAAATTCTGACCTGAGATACTGACGGGTTTTTTTTCAAGCCAAATAAGTTCTTCCTAACTTCAAGTAAATATGAAGATGTGTTAGTGTTTGAAAACATATAGAAGTGTCTCATATTTAAAGCTATTTTTGCATACAAAAACATTATTCTGCAAAGAATATTGACTACAGTCATGTTAGTGAATAACATTTCTTGTAAATCCAGATGACTTTGCTTAAGGGGAAAAACCCACAATTAGAAGCGTTGTGATTGTGATGAAAACTGGGTTATTACAGGAAGTCCAAGCTTAAAAAAAGTTGGATTTAAGGCAATGAAAATGACTTTCAATAAATACATTAGCAGTTTGCTATGAACAACAGACGCCCGTTAATTAAACTCTTTTTACTGCCTTGCTGTCCTTCTCTACACAATCTGGAGCTTTTCCACTCTCTGGCCTGTCCACCAACCATGACGTCGATGATGTTTGAAGCCTCTTTTCACACCACGTGGACAGTGTCAGAATTCCTTTAATTCTACAAGGTAGTTTTGATTATACAAGGAAACCAACTCATCATCGTCAGGTTGTCTCTTTACTGTCCACCACTTCTGACAAGTTATAAAAGTGTTTGCAGTCAAAGGCCAGTTAAAAGAAGGTTTGTTGCTGTTTAATCACAGAAAAATTGCTAATCCATATTTTTTTACGTTACTAATAGGCATGCGGGATCGTGAAAGTGCATAACTTAAAGTCTGTGTAAAGGCAGTTCTGAGATTTCTTTCAAAATACATTAAATATGTTGGAAAATAGTTGTTGAAAACATGCGAAAAGACTTTGAACGATATATTACTGAAATGTGGAGGTTAAAACAGTTTTTCACCAGTTTTCAGTCCAGGATTTTGTGGGCGGTCCTAAAGGGCGGCTTGATGACACGCTGAGGTCACCCTGAGCATACCACTGCACCACTAGCAGAGAGATAGAGATTAATTCATCTCACTCAGTGTTTCAAAGTTAGTCACGTCATTTTCTGAACTCATCTGACACGTTTCAGTCGTTTCAAAATGGCTGCGTGACTGCTTCCTCAAGTGGGCGTGGCTTCAGCACATTCAGAGGACACACCCTCACAGTCCGAGAGCTGAGAACACTGCTCTTTTTTACACGATTTGACACCTAATTTCATAAACTTGTCGATATTTTTAATCATTCAAATTTGACTGGGTGGTTAGTAACACTTTCTTCGTTGGACTGACAAACTCAGAACACATATTTAGTCTTACTTTACAGACTTTAAAGACTCAGTGAAGTTGACCAGAGCTGCAAAATCAATAATGTCTTGATATTTATTTGTTACATCAGCAGTTTAATTTACAGGACATGATTAGGTCATCTAATGCAATATTTTTTCTTAACCTAAATGATATTCTTTTCTGCTGTAATGTCGTTTGAACAACAGGTGTCTCTACTGAAAACATGGAGTTTAGGCAAATGAACCATTTTCACGACAAAGGCCTGGACAGCTTAAATGCTTCATTAGGTCTTGTTAGTTAATTTAAATTGCTAAGCAAAGCATTAGTGACAAGTACAAAGCACTTCATGCATCTTTAGTTTATTCTCAAAGGGTGACTGCTGATTATTCAAATGAATATCCAAATGTATTTCAAAATAAAGCAAAGGCCACAAGGTCCATCACAACGTTCAAATATTTCAGTACGATCGACAGATACACATCAGCAGTTTTCAAACTATCAGTCCAAAAGGCAACAAGTGGCAGGTGAGAGGTAAGAGTGTAAAACACAAAGCAGAAATGTCTCTGGACATAAAAGGGAAATAAATACAACATACCCTTCATGGTTAAATATATACATTTAGGCGTGAGCTAGCTCAGTTATTAAAATACTGTTTAAATTATTTCAGAGCATTCAATTAGATTAAAAACAAACACGTAACTTGGCACCCTGTTGGTAAAAGACACAAAATATAGTCACATTCTTTCAGTCATTTGAGTCTCTGAGACTTTTATTTACTGTCACACTCACTGTTACTATAGTTAGAGATGGTTAAAAGATGACCTTATTTTATTTTTAGCATCCTCACAGTAAACACTAGTAACTGCTCTGCATTTTTTTTTCATTACCTCCAATAAAAAGGTCAATTAAATTTAATTTATCCACATTCTGTCTCACATCAGTAAAACCTGACAACTCCTGCATGTTTTGCTTCCTCGCTCATTGGGCTTAGCTCCGTATCACTTCCAAACTCTTGGATCCTTCTGGTAGCACTTACATCTCTCCTGATGAAATCATATCATCATATTGTCTGCACTCCTGACTTTGTCTGCAGCCTTCTGAAAATTTAGTCCATCCCTCTCCCCACATTTTTACTCAGGAAGCACAACCTCATACATCTCTGTCCCTTCCTCTTGTGTCTGTCCCTCCTTCCCACTTCCTTCATCTTCCTCTTTTTCAGTGTTGATCTGTGCCACCCCTAGTCGATACAGAGCATCCCTGATTACTACCTCCCCAGGTTGGCAGGCCTTCACCACTTGGTTGATCTGTTGGTTCACAATGTCCCTGCTGGTGAGGAAATCTACCAGGCGGTTGTAAAGGTAGTAATAAGCTGTGTTGTTGAAAACCACAGGTTGCCGCCGCACACGGCCTACAGAGGTACACTCCTCTGATTTTTCTGTGGAGTCATTCTCAGCTTTGTCACACTGCTCTTTCTGCTCTGCCCCTTTGTCATCCTCCTCTTCCTTCTCTTTCTCCAGCTCAGCCATCAGGCTGATGTAGGGCTCCAGATCTTTGCAGAGGACCATTGAATGGTGCTCTAAAGGAAGTGTGGGGGACTCCTGGGCAGCTCCAGGAGGATGAACCAGCCAGCAACAAGATGATCTGGTGATGGGGTGGACCTGCTGGTTCTCTGCGACCAACGACAGGTCAGCGCTGTACGGCTGGTCTTGTAGCTCAGCACACGACACAAACTAAAGAACACACATTCAGAAACAAGATTGTAACCCGCTTTTTTTCATTTAACTCTAAATAACTGCTCAAGTTTTTACATTTTTGTAACTTTTACATAACTAATGTTTGTGAATAAAACTGTAATTTCTGTGATAAAAAAGTTACTGATTAGGCGTTTGGTTCTTTTGAATTTCAACCAGCACACATGCAAGTTAGTTCATTTCATATGCTCACCTCTGGCTTTTCAAAAGGGTCAGAGAAGCAGCCTTGGTTCCTCCCCCACATCTGGGTTGCCAGGTCTGGGTACTGCATGTCAGTGCAGAGTGCCACCTGACGGGCACAATCACTAACATAGACTGGGGGCCAGTATCGAGAGGACAGTAGCAGATCTACGTGGTCTCGAGCCGTCTCTCCTCTCACCAAGTACTTAGAGCCACACACCACCTGGACACAGGTACGGGTGCAACATAATGAGTTGAATTTTCCTGTTAAACTCATGGCTGGTGACAAGTTAAAAGAATGACAGTAATGTTTTTACCTTGTGGGGGCAAACTTTGGACAGCTTGCCAGCGGTGAGGTGTGTAGGCGGCTGTGGGGCTGTGGGGAGGCCATTATGAACATGCGTGTACAAGGAGATGAGGGAGGCTAGCAGCTCGTTCTAACACAGAGGGAGACAGAAAGGAGGCTTTTAGGCTTTTAGGAGGCTTTTCCTTTAGGGGGGATAAATAAGGAAACCAGCTTTCAACTAAATTTAAGCAAACCTTACTGACAAACCCTTGAGCAAGACATTAAAGTTTATCAGAGCTATGATGTGGGGGAAGGGAGGGGAGTGTTTCCTGTTGTTATCACATGATTAGTGTGTTTACTGAAAAAGAAACAGAAATAGCCCTAACTAACTCTTTCACGGTCAGTGTGTTCAATTTACATTCATTAGCATACAACAACAGCAACAACATGTGAGCCCAATAGGCACATGTTTTTCTCTTTGTTTGTCTCACACACACACACACACACACACACACACACACACACACACACACACACACACACACACACACACACCTTAGTAGAGCCTGGGGTGACGCAGCGGTCCAGTATTGTTCTCAGCTCGTCCTCGCTGTGATCTTCAATCTTGTCGAGTCTCAGCTGACCATCGTGAATGAGACGTACCAAAACTGATGGATCTCCTGCAACCAAAACAACTTCTTAATTCCCCAGTCACAAGATTAAAGCATATAAAGAATGAAATGCAGCTGTAGTTTTAAAGAATCAGGTACCTGAAGGCTGCGGTGTGTCTGACAGGACCTTATCTTTCTCTGTGTTGATAACAGTGGGACTCCTCATCAGAGGTGGAATGAAGGGAGCGATGATAGAAGCATCCACCCGGGTGATCGGGATGTCGGTGGGAAAAGTGGCTTGCTCTATAGCCTCACTTTCCATGGTCAGCCAGAAGTCATCCACATGCACCTCGTCTGAGACTGAAAACTCAGGCCAAGTAAACTGTGGACAAAAAATGTGAAGAGGTCACTCCACACACGTCTTCGCAAGCTTACTTTCTTTATGTTTTACATGTGGAAGACCATTGCAAGATACAGTCCCTGTTAAACAGCTCTAAGCAGGTTGCGAGGGCTTTAATTCTCACCTCTACATTCTTTAGCTCCAGTACGTTGCTTCTGTATCGCTGTGCAATCTCCAGTTTGGGAGCAACACCACAAATGCCGCAGATCATATCGTTGTAATCACGCACTGTCAGACACTCAAAGGCCCAGTAGCCACTCAGGAGAAGCTCCCAAATTTGAGATAACTCCTCTGGACTCAGGGTGTGGACTGTAAGACGCAGTGGGATTAATAGAAAACATACTTTAAAAAGACTGAACATGTTTAAAATGGCAGACAAAATTAAACTAACACTGTTGCAGAGTGCATGCATGTAGAGTGAATCCAGTGTTTACCAGGGTGATTGGGGATGTGGTCTAGTATGGTCCTGGCTGCCTGAGAGGGGTGTTGGCCCAGTTTAATACAAGCCCTGATCTTTAGGAAAAGGTCGATACTAACCAGCAGTTTGTTCCCAATGTTAAACAAACCTGCAAAAAAAATAAAAAAATAAATCACGTTTTAATTCACAGGAGGCTCGCTACAGGCCGTGCCACAGTTTAAAAAAAAACCCCAAAAAAACGTCTTCCTTAGGACAAGCGCTTTATATGCACTTGATACACTGTGACAGAGCATTGCTGTTACCATGAATACAGGAGCAAAATATTGTCCACATGTGGTCGTCTGCCCTCAAACAAAACAGTATGAAAAGCTGCAGCTGAAACCCTTTTACTGTTTATTATACTAAGCAACAGGGAGTTTCTGTTAAAACGCAGGAGATAAATTATGATAATTATTTCATTTTGATATCAAAATGTGCCACAATGCTGTGTCTGAAAAAATATTTATTTACCACATTTAGCAGCTAAATATCAGCATTCATCAACATTCTCTCCCCAAACAAGCAAAATGTGAAAACATGTCCATAAAGGGGTCTTAGAGGGGCGTGGAGTGGAAAATGTGTGACAAATGAATACTGCAAGAAAAGTGGGACACATACCACTAACTGGAATCTGAGCTGTCCTATGTTATGCACATGATTCACAGTTTTAGTGCCCCCCTTTGGCCAATCAGCAAAACACTGATTGTAAATGAGGAAAACTCTAGTAGTGTCTGACAAAGACAATCACCCTAAAGAAAAGCAGCAAAAAGCAACCACCTTGGAGAAATCTCTATTTCTGAAAATTATGAACCGATATACCGAATACGTGTAATAATTCCCAGAAGTCCACCCACACCTGATTTATTTTGTTTGAGATATTCTGTGTAAACTAACATGACGTGAACAGAGAGGAAGGAAAATCTGTGAGGCTTCTGTGTGCTGATGCTTGATGAAAAAGTAGCTAAACAATGTATAAGTTGTTGTAAGTGGTGCTGTTTACCTGGATGCAGGTCAGTGAAGCTGTGCAGAGCCAAACACTGAACATTGAGACACACTTTGAGCTGGAGAGAGGCGGTCTGGATCAGTGTCTCAGTAAGCAGCCAGCAGTCCTCTTGGCCTGCAACAGTACTGGGATGTACAAGCACATAAGATCATACATTAGGGAACATGCTAGAAGGAGAAGAAGTAGAATACAGAAATAATAAGCAGAAGCCAAACTATCAATAAACAGCAAATTCTAGACCAGCTCCTCTACACTTTGCCATCCCACTACCCGCCTTCTCACCTCTGACCTCCTTTAAAGAGAGGATAGTTACACAGGCCACAGTGAGTAGCTGCCGATTCATAGAACTGAGGCCACCCAGACTCGACCAGCGTCTCTGCCTCTATGCCACCCTCGCGCTCCTGGTCACCTGGCTGAACCAACACGATCTGCAGACTGTTGAGCTCCTGGATGAGGGTAAACGTTTCCTGGAGCTCAGTCTCGCTCTCAGGAATCTGCAGAGAACGGTGCAGTAACTGCAGGGTATTTTGCCGCTGGATTTCCTTCTGAGCAGGACTCAGGGCCTGATATGGATCGAGCAGAGCCCCAGACTGGAAAAAAGAATTAACAATGTATCCACATTAAATAATATAAAAGAGTATATATAGTATATATAGGCCTATTCTTGGGTTTCTGCAAGGTTCAATTAACTCCTAAAATGATTGAAACTGACAGACGTTGGTGTCAAGATCAGAAAAATTCAGTAGTACCAATTTAGTAGTAAGAAGCTACTGTTCAGGGATTCATGGTTGGCTTGAGACCCATAAAGGTGGTCAGGGGGTAAAGAATCTGGATGAAATAAGCTTTCACCTTTGTTCCCTTGGCGTTCTTCTGGGTCAGCTCACAGCCACATTTAGGGCACACTGCAGGTTTGTGTCTGTTTTTATACATATAGTCACAGGACGGGTTCTTACACCGACCCCTTCCTCGTGCTGTAGACAGTCCCAAATCCTAAAAGAATAAAAGAGGATTAGGAACCATCCACAAATCAAAAAACAAAAACATCCAGGACTGATTTTAGATCTGAAAAGGATAATTGAGCGTAATTGCAAAAAGAAGAGAGGTATACTGACAAAGTTGGAGACAGTGTGTTGTTGTTTGAAAGGCACAAATGACAGTATATTCACTCTCCTGTCAGCCACAGAAGATACAGGCTGACTTCCATCTGCTGGGACAGAAGCATCCTATAGAAAGACATGCTGAGAGTGAGGATAATGGACCAAATCTGCATCTTTGCTGTTTCCATTTGTGTTTCTCTTAAGTGTTTGTGACTGTGTGTGCGTTAACCTGCTTAGATGGGGTTGTCGTGACCGTCTGTCCAAGCTGCTTCAAAGTGCTGGGTTTGAGACCTGAGAAACTCTCTACAGGCACTGTGGTTAAAAGAAAACGACCACATGAACACTGAGCAGAAACCTCAGAAAGTCAGTATTTTTGACATGCCACTTCCTCTCTGTGAGATAAAGGTAGTCTGTGTGTGTCAACAACGAGGACCAAACAAACACACGACAAAACTGTATCCAAACTACAAACCGAAAGATTAACAAAGTACAATTAGAAATAAAATTAAATGATGCACCGTACCGCTGGATGCTTTGTTGTTGCTCGCGCTCTGAAATTTTCCTTTGTCAGGTGGGACAGTTAAGATCTGTAACAATGTGCGGCCTAGAAACACAAACACAGGCCAATATGGAAAACCATCTGGTGATTTCAACAACAGAATATTGCCAGCACTGCATGTTTTATTTTACCTGTGCTATAGTAGGCAGGAAGGATGGGTCTCATGGGCCTCTTTTGGACATTGGCAATGCTTCTGTCTTGGACTGTTGGACACTTAAAACTGTCTTTCAGCTGTCTACTCAGTGACAGAGGAAAAGAATGTCAAGTAGGATACACACTATAAATCGATATTACATGCAATAATATCTGCTGTAGCTGCTATAAAAACACACACAAAAGTGTCATTATATTCTAGTCCCATCCGGGTTTTCAGGTTGACAAAAGGTTTTCATCCCGGCTTTCAAATAAACTGTTTTTTTATGGTCATGGTCAACATGCTTTAGTAATTAAGTAATAAAAAAACAAAAAAACATGATTTGTGTACAGGAAGTAAAACATTAAAACAACATAGACGCTCACTTTGTTTGTTCCTGCTCTTTGGTGCTGCTGCCCTCTTGTGGCTGGCCAGCTGCCACTGCATGCTGCTTCCTGGTGCACCGTTGGACTCGCCCTTCTTTTTTGCTCCCAGTGGTGTTTCTTTTACTGGCATCAGCATTCCCCTCCTGAGTAGTGGGATCTCTGGGTTTGCAGCTTTCATTAAGCTTGGTTTCAGATTTCTGTAGCTTGGACGCAGCTTCTTTCTCTTGTGCCTTCTTTGCCTAATATTTAAACGCAGGCAAAGTTAATTGACTTGAACAGCGGGTCGGAACTAGAGGCTGAAATCATTGTACTATGCCTGGATGTTCACATAACAGCTGTGATTTGCTCGACACTTACAGCAGGCATCCATTTTCCGCCCAAGTGGTTCCCACACTCAGGGCATGTCGGTGGCTTGTGGCGGGTGACGTAAACAAATGAACATCCAGGATTTAGACACCTCCCTCGACCTCTCCTGGTGTATGTCTTCACAGACTGCAAAACAGAGGCACACATAGCGGCTGATGTCTCACACCTGCAAGTAAACTACCTCCAATCATCAGATTTCTTAAATCTAAATAACGATATTCCTGAACATCTTTTTGTGTGTGCAGACTATGCTTGCCAATTTCAGTACTGGCATTTATTAGGTGTATGAATGATGTGGCTGCTTACCATTTTATATGATGGTTTGGCACTTTGTTCTATGCTGGCTCCGACAGACACCATCATCACTGGGCCCACAGAGCTGACACCTGCCAAAGACTTGGGCTCCAGCAGGTTCTGAAGTGAGGGACAAATCAATTCACTGCATTAGTTCAAACACTTTTTTGTGATTAAAATCATGAGCTGCATAGATTTTTAAATCATCAAGTCTTTATCATTCTTATTTATTTTAAATAATTGATGCTGCTGTCAGGTAGAAGGATAAGTCTCACCTGACTGGGTATGATGGCAAGCACCTGTGTAGTTTCCCCCTGTATCTGCTGCACCGTCGCACCACCAAAACCACTGCCAGTCTCATTTCCTTTCAGCGCGATCCCATTGGCTGTAAGATTGGCAGAGCCCTGTGAGACTCGGGCCTCCGTGGAGGCCGGGGCTTTGGATGAGACTGAGGTGGAAGGGGTGGGTGGGATTCCTTGGGGGTTTGTGGCATGAGACTCTGTTATGTCATCAACAACGATGGGCTGCTCAGAAAGTTCCACCTCACCGCCCAGCCCAAGAGGTGTGAACTGTGGCTCTTGGGTAAGAGTGACTGAAGACAGGCCTCCCTCCACTGGAGAGTCCAAAGACTCTGTGCTCACCTCTGGCTGAGAGCCTCCTGGTTGGTGGTTTGAGGAGCAGCCTTTAGACAGGAGACAGTAACTGGATCTGGGGAGGATTTTGCGGAATCCTGGCAGGTCTTTGGAGGGGCTGAGAGACGACTGAGGGAAAAGCACAATGAAGAAAATTGATCATGGCTATCCATAGAAACATTTTGAAATTATACTAGACACTAGTGAATTGGGCCACCGCTGAGATAAAGCAGGAACGGCTGCTTTATTTCTGTTGTGGTACTGTGGTACTAATGAATCAACATATTCATTACAAATGAAATCAATCCAACTGACTACATAAATGAACTACAGTGCGTAATCATCAATCAAGAGGGGCTCTGATAAACAGCTTATACCTATAATCAGGCACTCCATCATGGGCAAACCTTTTAAAAAAGATTGGCTTGGGTTCACTGCTCCACACTGCCATTTATTTACCGCTGTAGGTTTTATAGATGTGACAGTTTTGTCAGAATATTTATCAATATCCCGGTATTTATTATAATTTATCAAACGGGGAAACTTTGTTGTGTCAGCTGAGTTTTATTTGGCATCAACCACAATTCGGATTCCCCTGGAAACTAGTAATTAGCTGTGAAACGGTGCACAAAAGCAGCATCGGTATTCCAACCATGGAAAAATGTCTAAAGTAATATGAAAGGCTCCACAGATGATCAGACTGTTGCTTACTGTGTCAACGCCTTCCTTCTCGGACTTGGCCTTCTCCAGATAGTAGGCTTTCTCTGCTACGCTGAGCCTTTTCCAGCTCTCGCTGATACGCTTGTTGATCTCTGATTGTGGCAGATTGGGGATTTCCTGTTGCATGATCTGATGCACATCAAAGTAGTACAGCAGATAGGCAGATCTGAAACAGACAAATTCAACATCTACAATCAAAACATGATAATGGGAGAGACAATTTTGATTTTTAGTTGCTCAGCCCTGTCATGCTTGGTGCTGTGATATTTTGTACATTACCTAGGCTTCTTGGGTTTCTCAACATTGTCAACTTGAGCTTTGCTCTTCCTCTTTTTGGGGGTTATTGGCTCCATCTGGTTTTTGCAGCTCTCCACCTCCTCAGTCACTTTCATAACCTCAAACACTTCCACTTTTTCCATGATTTAAGCAAAACAAGATCTAAGCAAACATAAAAAAAAAATAAAAAATGAAGAATCATTTGTAAAATGTATTACTGGTGTTTTACAAAAATATTGCACACAAAATATTAAGTCTGGTTCAGTAGCAGCAGTCATGGTTGGTGCATATTTTGCAGACAGTCCTGCTAGATTATGAGGTCAATGTGCAAGATACATTTTTAAGACATAATAATTAAAAAGATGGCATCAAAACAATTGCGTTAATAGGTTAAAACTGCAGTTTTATACACACCAATGACAGTAAAGACAAATAATAAAGTTTGAATAATAATAATAATAATAATAATAATAATAATAATACAATTTATTGCAGGAAGTTGTGTCACATTGAATCAGTTTTAGCTAACAAAAATTCACATTAAATGCACATTGCACTGTATAACACTGTGCCATTTGTAAACTATACAATGTTTTATAGAGCATGAGTGTGCAGCATCACTTTCTGTGTTTGTTATAACGTTAGCTCAGTGCGTAACTAACTATTACATCCCAGCTGATGAGAGGCAAACACACTTTGTCTAATAAAAGAAACAGAAAGTAGGGCAGTGTGACTGCGAGCTGGCGCTTCATGCAGACACAATATAGCACCACAGTGGCTCAGTCAAAATGAGATATTATAGAAACTTCTCATGCACACGGCTCTTAGGGAGACTAATAAAGCGCTGGCATGTTAAACACACTGCTCCTTCCATGCTTTAAAAGCAGGTTTAATGGCGTGTGTTTATACTGCCAGCACAGTCAGTAGGTTGTCCAATGAAATGCCTTCTTATTGAAGCCTTACCTACGATGGCCCGAGGCGCTACAATCCGCTCAGAACAACCTTTACGAGTCACCGAAAAAGTCAGGCATCGTGCCGACGATATGTAATGCTGATATTCGTCTACGCTTCTTATTAAATCACAGATTTGCGATGCTTAAATGTCTGTAAAGTAGCTTCGTTTCTCGTCGTCTTGCAGAAAACATGGCGGTTTGTTGCTATGGTCATCAACCAATCAGATTCCAGAATAAACAAGCGCGGGCCAATCACGGAGGACGTTTTTGACACGTGAAAAGTAAAGCGTGCGTCGCATAGACCTTCAGAGTGCAGATTGTGGCCAAGGACATGCGCAGTTCACACCTCTGAAGACAACTACAGCACAGGTGAGGTGAGGTGACAGGCGTGTCAGTGGTCATGTGACATAAAGACAAAAACAGAAAAATATAATTTGAATGCTGCTATAATAATCTTGTCATGTGGAGTAAGGGCACACAGCACAGAGGAAATAAAAGTAAAGTTTATAATAAATAAAAATGAATCTTATTAGTGCAGTCACATACAGGACTGAGGGCCCTTTTATTTACATATAAAAGATAATTATAAGATTGATAACCGGTCAGCTCAACATTAAGAGCACTAATTGTGTAACAGCGTTACGCATGGGGGATAAAAATAGTTAAAGGAGTAAAATACAATTAATAATCTTAGGTAAAAAAGAATAACATAAAAATACAAAATATGAAATATGGTCAAACAGAATATTGAAAATATGTATAAATGTTGTATACACTGTACAAGTGCACGTGTCAACCATATTGAAGTATTGAGTATAAATCACTGTATAAATAGATACATTTTACATTTTACTACTACTACTACTACTACTACTACTACTACTACTACTACTACTAATAATAATAATAATAATAATATACCCTACTATCGGAACCAGACCAAACTAATCGAGCCTAAACATAACCAAAGTGAGTCTCAGGCTTGGTAGCCGAACACCGATCACCGCACTGAGCAAAAATGGCGGATGACAAGGTGAGTGAGTGCCTGTGCTCTGACTTTAAATGTATTAATCTCACGTGTTTCGTCAGATGACAGCAGCTGCTAAAGGAGGACGAAAACACGGATCGTCTCGGCTGCGGTTTGGCTGTAGAAATGAAGTTAACGGAGCGATGATCGCCGCTAAATTGAGTTAATCTATCCGTGAGCCGGCTGAGTTGTCTCGCTGTTAGCTGACAGGCAAACTTCGAGAAAACGAGCTGTGTTTGTCGGAGCAGCTCTTCACTCAACTGTAACTGTAACTTCAGGCTGTGTTGTCGTTAGCTGTTCTCGTTTACATTAAAGTTAGAGCTGCCATGACTTTTTTTCTAACACAAATATGATATATTATTTGTTATTTTAGGACCCTCTGAAACAGTTGAAAGATCTGACGCAGCTCAAAAATCAGCTGGAGGAGATCCAAAGGCGAGTGGAGAGCGAAGTGTCAGCAGGACTTCCTCAGGTGAGTTTGTTATATGTCTCTCTGATTACTGATCACATGAGCAGAAGTGTTTTTTAATGGGTCGTTTCAAATATAAATATCGACGGTTTTAATGTAATGTCATGGTAGATACTTGAACTTTTGTAACACTGTAATTTAATGATTATATTTAACTAATGTAACAGGCCTGCTGTCTGCATAATATGCACCACATACCATGACTGCTGCTACTGTGCTAGGACTATAAAACACCAGGCACTTTTCTTTTACTATCAACAATTTAAAAAATGTACTATATAAATATTCTGTTTTATTTTATCTTGTATTTTTATATTATTCTTTTTACCTTAAATTTTATTGTATAGTATTTTACTTTTGAACCTCGGCTGGAGCCTTTCTGTGTGGAGGTTGCATGTTCTCCCTGTGTTCTGCGTGGGTTCTCTCCGGGTACTCCGGTTTCCTCGCACAGTCCAAAGAAATGATGCACATAAACAGGTTAATTGGTGACTCCAATTTGGCCCTAGGTGTGAATGTGAGTGTGAATGGTTGTTTGTCTCTCTGTGCCCTGTGTTGAGCTGGCGACTTGTTCAGGGTGTACCCCGCCTCTTGCCCAGAGTCAGCTGGGATAGGCTCCAGTCCCACCGTGACCCTGATGAGGATAAGCGGTTACAGATAATGGATGGATAGATTTTATTTCCTTAGCTTATTTCTATCCTTTTATGTGTAGTTCTGTTACAGAATTAGTGCTCCTAATCGATTCCTAACGTCCGGTACATTTCATTGTATTGTTGAAAAAATGTTTTAGCATTAGAAATATGTTCTCTTACTTGTACTGTAAATGTTTGCTCTTTTCCTGTGCTCAAAATAGTTTTTTGCTCTCGTAGGGAGGCTCAGTCTTGGGATCTCCATTTCTGAAGGGATTTTTTGCCGGCTATGTGGTGGCCAAGCTACGCTCCTCTGCCATCTTGGGAGTCCTCCTGGGAACAATCACTGGCATATACGCGGCACAGAGCTATCAAGTGCCCAACATTGAAAGGACCGTGAAAGACTACATGAACAACTTGAAAAAAGGACCAAAGTAATTTGATCTGACTGTTACTCTTACCGGTGACATAACAGGGCACAAGAGGAAGAAATACAGTCACAGCTGCTGGCTTGTCAGCGGCTCATGACGGACCAGCCTTCAAGATTTCTGTGGTTTGACTGGAAGTAAAAGACTGACTTTTTTATTTACATGTGTGTTTCAGGTTCAGTTAAATACTGCTCTGTTTCTTTTCCATTTGTGTCTCACACAAAACATGATGTAAGACTTTGTGCCTACAAGGTTTTAATGTTTGGTCCATCAGATTTCATAACTTGTCTTGGTTTTGCTGCCTGGAGCAGTTCTCTCATTTGAAAAACAGGCAGTAATTCTTGTAAATGTTTCATACACCCTTTTTTTATTATTCAACTCATAATACATATACAGAGTTATATAGAGAGTAGTCCATTGAAGTATTTTATAATATTTAAATTGTTGAGATTTACAGCTGTTGTTGTAGTTCAAAAACAGCCAAAAACAGCAAAGAGTTTTTGCACTATAGTGAATATTCAGATAATCAGTTATTGTTTATTTTGCATCAGTCAGGATGATTGTGATCCCGAATGTGGGGCCCAGTTCCCCGGCGAGGATCAGGAGACAGTGGGTGAAAAGGATTCAGTGGGGTGTCCTCTTTGGACTGATGGTCCTCATCTATGGCTCTCATGCTCCACTCATCACTCTCACCAAGGTAGATGGTCAAATCCCTTTCAACCCCTCATCATGTGTTCTCATGATTGAGTTAGCCAAACTCCTTATTTCTCTGGCGACCCTTATTCTAACTGGGGGTACCGCCGCCTTAAGCGCTCCTCCATCTCTGTTCCTTGTGGCCCCCTATGCAGTCCCTGCCATACTCTACGCCCTCAACAACAACCTGGTAGTTCTCATGCAGGCTTACATGGATCCAAGCTCATATCAAGTCCTCTCTAACCTGAAAATTGCCTCCACTGCCCTGCTGTACTCCTTCTGCCTGGGCAAGAGGCTCCGGCCTGCACAGTGGTTGGCTCTGGGGCTCCTCATGTGTGCAGGGGTGTTCCACACTTACAGCAGCCTGGATCTGGGAGACGCTGAGAGGGTTGAAGCCAAGGAAGATCCCAGGCTTCATATCACAGCTTGGGGGCTTTTCCTTGTGCTGGTGTACTGCTTTGTTTCAGGCCTGGCAGCAGTTTACACAGAGAGGGTGCTGAAGAGCCAGAGGCTGCCCCTTAGCTTGCAGAATCTCTACCTCTATGTGTTTGGTGTGGCCATCAATGGGTTCTCCTCCTTTGCCGCTGTAGGAAGTGAAAAGAGTTTTCTGGAGGGATACTCTGGGTTGGTGTGGGCGATTATAGCAGGCCAGGCAGCTAATGGACTCTTCATGTCTGTGGTGCTCAAACATGGGAGCGGGATCACCAGACTGTTTGTCATTTCCTGCTCCATGCTGGTTAATGCTCTGTTGTCTTGGGTCATCTTAGGGCTGCAGCTCACACCTCTTTTCCTCCTTCCTGTTTCTATGATCGGGTTGGCAGCTTACCTTTATTACAGATAACAAAGTCTCCACCAAATGAGCCACACAGCCCTCTGAGCCCTGAAAGAACTCATTGCAGTCTACTCAAACCACTGTGTTCTGGTTTTTGAGTTTTAAAATGTTCGTTTTCTGCCTTTTATCGATCTGCCTTCTGATTTTGACATCCAGAATCCAACACATGTATTTGATTTGTAACCATAGACCGTATTATGTATGAACAGTCAGCCTGGTCAACACCTTTTTAGAGTTTAATTCATAATTCTGTTACAATATTGCAGGTAGATTTACACAATAATACATAAAAAGTCCAGATTATTATCTTCAGTGAAACATTTCTGAAATGCTGCTATTGTCATCTTAGTGATTTTATTTTGTGTTACATTCTCTGCCAAGAACATCAAATAAATTATCCAAGTGTTATACAGTGTGTTATTGATAACTAATAAATTGTCTAAAACAGTTTTATTTCTCATGATTTACATCACGCACTCTGATTCATGTACTTCATTGTTGCTGGGATAACAATTCAGCCTTAGGATCACCTCGCACAGCCAGCGTGTCCTTCAACTCTCCCAGTGCTGTAAAAAAAAGTTTTTAAATGCTGGTTGGAGGAAGAATCGACTCTCGGCATTCCTGTCACATTTAACTTCAGAGGTTGGGCTAACTTCTATCTTTAATAAAACAACCACTCTGGTAGAGGTTAAGCAACAATCACTGACCTTTACGGAGTTGTTTGTTCTCAGCTTGCAGCTGCTGGTTCTGGGCAGACAGGTAAACGGCATCTTGCACAGCCTCCAGCAGCACACTTCTGTATCTGCCCTCTGACATCTTCCTCTGCTCCTCACTTACCTGACGAAAGACTCTGAACACCTAGTGAGCAGTAAAGATAACACAAGAAGACATAAGGGTGATGCAGGAAGGAGCCGAAGACGCTTCTTTGTGTAAACATTTTATCAAGCAGGCACGGCTCTACTGAAGAAACTGATGGTATAATAACATCTCCTGAAAATAAATCTGGTTTATTTTTGTTTAGTGCATTTGGTACTGTTGTTATTTTTTAGATTAAAATTTTGGGAAGGACTACTCAAATATAAATAGTCTTGTTAATATATGTTATGTCTACCCAAAATGCTCCCTGAGGCACTGAGTCAGCCAATAGTAGGCCTCTGGGGGTGATGTGTCAGCACTGCATTACATCAATCATTAGTGCTTCATGCTGACTTTGTCATAATCAATATCCATCATTCATTGTGTCCAACATTATTAAATATACAGCATTTCCCTAAAAGTTTTTGAAAATATCAGGATTGGATATTTTTTTATTTAATCTTGAATGATGAGGGATTTGTCATCATCATTTCAGAGAGAACCTGTATGTTAATCATATACAGGACATCTATTGGTAAAACAAACATCGGTGTAACAAAAATGTGACATATAATTATTTGAATCATTGTTCTCTCACTGATCCAACAAACTCTCACCTGCAGGCTCTCTTCTTTAAGACAATGCAGCTCTGTTTGGTGTCTGTGATATTGATTCTGCAGGTCTTTCTCAGCCTCCTGGGCCTCAGCACGCAGGGCCTCTATCTGCAGCACCAGTACCCGCCTCTCTCTGGTCAGCACTAGCAGCTCTCTCTCAGGGCCTTGCGTCTAGCAGGAGGAATAGATGAACCCATAAAAAATGCAAGGAAATAACAGAATTAAGTTGCAAATGCAGTGGTTTCTACTGCCCACCATAAATCCAGCGTTCTTGCATTAATTCAAACTGACTCAGCATCCTTAGCTAAGATAGATCACAAGCTGAATAATGTTAAACAACAGTGTATCTCATTATCTCACCAATTCCTGTGCCAAGTCCCTCTCCATCTTCTCCACCTCCTCTTGAATTAATCTCCCACGGTCCTCCTTAAGTTGCCTCCTCCGCTCCTGTGCTTTGTTGTATTCCAACTGAGACTGAGCATTAAATTGGCTAAATAAATGGCTTGCCCACACTCACACATATAAATCTCATTTATATATTTAATTGGATATAAACACATTATCCAATTACACGTATAGATGTACAATATTAAATTTAAAATGGCAGAATTTAGATGAAGTGTGTTACTTGTTGACATAGGTCAGATTTCTCCATAGCAGCCCCGTTCTTCAGCGTCTCCTCTCTCAGAGCCTCCCTCAGCTGCTGGATTCTCGCTACTCTCTCTTGGACTTTCTCTATATTCCCTTTGCCCTCTGTGGGTATGAGAAACACATAATATTACTGATGTCCCTACACATAAAAGTTGATAAATGTTTCATGTCACAGCAAATTACCTCGGATATGTGCTTCCATTTCTTGTTTCAGCTGGTCTTGTAAACATTTCACTGTGTCTGTACTCTCTCTATGATCACTGCTGTGCCAATTGCTATTTGGGGTCTGACAACTCTGCCAGATCGATACAAAACATGGTGCTTATTATGTTTGGAATACACATAATTTGTCATCATTTTCATGAAGAAAAGTGAATCATTTTGGTAGAAACCTGTATTTTGCCTTTTATCCTCCTTGTCTCTTCCCTTCTCTTCTCCCATGATTGATTTTTCACAATCTGCTCGAGAGATCACAGAATTTATTTCAGCTGTAAACTCATTTAGTCTCAATACAAACTACTATTCATTATTAGGCTCCTTTAATGAATTACCTGCAGATTTTGGGTCAGCTCTGCCAGCCTGTAGGTGTCCTGAACTTCATTTTCCCCCTGTGACATCATTCTGGTTCTCAGCTCCATGATGTTATCCCTGATCTCTTGCTCTGTTGCCCTCGGACACCAACGCTCAGCAGTGGCCTTAGTTACCAAACTTCTAGCTTTCTGAGCCAAAGCTAAGGCAGAGGGGGTCTCGTCATCTAGAAGACCTGATGCATAAAGAGAGTTAATGTTATGCTTAGAGGATTCTGGTTAAGTTGGTGTTCGTGGACCCAGTGGACCACTACTTACCTTGAGGGTGGATGTAGTAGATAAGGACCGTTTTACTGTTTCCTGTTAAGGCATCATTTAGGAGGAAATGGAGGAGCTTGTCGCTAGTTGGGGCTTCACATTGGGTTTGGTCCACAACCTTCACCAGTGGGCTGACTCTGGAGTGGATTACCATTTATAGTTCAACAACATAACTTCTTAAAAATGGAATCTGAAGTTGTAAAGCTTAGTAAGTCCTTCATAAAAGGTTCCTCAATTATAAACATCTATCACGTCTGCAGATGTAAATGTTAATGAGTTGTTAATAAATGGGAAGACTGAGATACTCTGATGGTCATGCATGCCTTTTGAGAGCCATGTAATCAATCCAGATATCAGGTAATGTGACTGAATAGTGCTGTAACACTCAGCTGAACGTTACGATGTCATTTTTAGCTCCTCTGGATCATGTAATAGATAGCTCACTGTATGTGACTGACCCTCTGAGGTCAGTCCTGCTGGCTCCTCCTGCCAGACTGAACAGCTGCAGTCTGCTGCGGCAGACCTCTGACTCCACCTCCTCTGGATGAAGTTTCCACTCAACAGCCACTGAGAACAGGGAACTGCATCTGAGGGAAGCACACGCCATGAACATGTAGAGACAATAACAACATTCATTTATAAAGTGCAGGTTATGTGACCTGTGATCGGATCACTCATGCAGCAATGAGACACTTAGCTCTGTTGTGACAAATGACTGTAATTGATCCATTCAAAGTTATTCTGTTAATGAATTACACGGCCAGAGTTTATTTAAACTACCTGTTGGAAATAGAGCCTGAATTGGCCTTCAGCGTCTCTCTGCATGTTTCATACAGAGTATAGGCTTCTTCTGCTGAACACACACACACTTCACATAAACCTCCTACAAGACTGAGAAAAAAAAAGATTTGATTTATATTTCAGACACTTAAATGATCCAGTTCAATATGTATTCATTTTTTATTGTATCTTTTTTGATATGGCAGCAATTGTCTGGACTCACGTTCCAAGGATGGGGTGTCTCACAAGTTTTAGAGTCTGTCTGTTGGGGCTGAGGAGATCCACAGCACTGCCATCTGGATAAAACTGACATTGACAAACATCGTAAGTTATCCTGCACCATACTGTGACTAATATGATTCATGGTTGTTCTTTATTAAATAGAAAGACAAACCTGGAGGAACGACACAGAGATGAACGACTCCTCCTTCCCTTGTGACAACACACGACTAAACAGATTTGCCAAAACCTGACACAGAATCAAGAGTATGATTAGTAGTGATATAAGATTAAATTTGCCTTTATTAAGTGTACTTTTGTTTTGGGACTCCACCTGTTTGACGATAGTAGCGTCAATCAGAGTGCTAATCTTCTCTGTGGAGGCTCCACTTATCAGCAGCGCTCCATTATAACCACTGGATGTAGACTCAGTGAGAGGCTGCAGGAGCCCAGTGTGCAAACTCTGCAGGTTTATATTCAGACTTTTAGTTTCCAGACTTGCCAGTATTTGGTGATGAAAAGCTGTAAAGAGGCTTCGTAATTAAACAGTCACATTGGTGTAAATCAGATGTTAGAAGCTCATTTGTACCTGTATGTTGTCAACAGTCACAACTTGGTCGAAGTTGAAGGACTTTGCTTCCTAATTGGAAAACAGCAGTGAGAGCTTTTCATGACCAAATTGTTTAATGTTGAAGCAGTGAGTGAATTTAAATGTTTTGTTTTATTTTACCTCATCTTTTCCTGATCTGTAGCTCAAAATACGTCCTTCTTCACCAATAGCTACACAATCTTTACCCTCTGTGCATTAAAAAAACACACACACACACACGCTTAAACACAAATCCGCAGCAACAATATAGGTGATTAATTAACAGATTTGACATTTTTGTCTTTGCTTTACCTGGGATTGTAGTAAGTACAACGCCTACTCTTACTGTTTCAGCTCCCTCACTTAACTGGAGAGACATGGACATTTGTCAAAAATGATAAAATCAAAGAAGCCAGTCTTATTTCCCCAAATTGTATCTTTTCACCCCATCTTTACACTCTAATGCGGTTATAAAAAATAAGGTACTTACAGGTGCGTTCATGTTCACAGTAGCCATCCCGTGCATATGTGCAACATAGCCACTGAGTCACCTGGATTTCATTACACTGCGCTGAAATATTAATGAACCAGAATCTACTTTCACCGGTCTGGGTCAGTGCTTTTCCTTAAGGGACCCCTTTTCTTTCATTGAGTAAATGGGGGTGCCCTCACTAAGACATATTTTATGGATATTTCATATATTGAATGAATAACAATAAGAGTACAAAACAACCTTACAAACTGTACAAATAGCCCCAAGAGTGAGCACAATAACTGCAGGAAGTTTGTGTAAAATGAGTGATTTGGATGAGCAGATTATTTCCTATGAATATTTAAATATTTCATTTTAGGAACTTTTTATGTTCTATATTTATAAGTTTTAACAACCACACATTCTTAAGAGACTTTTTTCTTTTTGACTTTTTGATTCTGTGTTTTCTTCTCCCTGACACTTGGCCCTGTTACTATAACTACTTGTTATACTACTTACTGTAATGCAAAATAAGGCTCTGTGACTATAGCTTGTGTTATTTAGTTTTCCTACAGTAATGAGTAAAAAGCTAAGACATTATTATCAACTACATATTGAATATGTAGCTGATGTTAAAACGTTTCCTTACACCCTTTAAAATCAAGGAGGCCTTGTAACCCTCCGGAAAGCTTTGGCAACCCCTAGTGGGGATCAGGACCTGGTTGGGAACCAGTGTTGTAACTAATGTTTTAGTACTGTTTCAAAGCATTTCCTCCTCCAGCAAAAGCTCTTTAATTAACCAGGAAGATCCCCAATGGGCAAATCAACCACATACAATCAAAATAAAATCAAAGCAACCCCTAAAGCAAAGACCCCTAGTTTGGGAACAGGGTTACCAAGATGGACAGAAAGGTAAGAAATTAGTTTATGAATGGGCAGTAATTGTTAGGGATAAATATTTCACCAGTAATACAAGTGCTGTATTATATCAGAAAACAATGAGTGTCGTTATATTACTTAACATAAGTGTTACGATGCGCTCACTCACATAATAATTGTTGGCACATTAAGGGCGTGGTTGGTTACACATAGGTCGTTGTTGTTGTTGTTGTTAAAGATCTGCACACCCAGGGTGTAACATAATAGCATGCTCTTAATGTGAAAGGAAGAGGAAGTGTAGGGCTCTTCCTCCCCAGGTTGCTGACCCCTTCCGATTGGAGACCAGAGCAGAGGACGGACATTGAGATGGACCAATCAGGGGGGAGCTAAGTTGAAACCACGGCTCCTCCCCTTCGGCACCTTCTAGACCAATAAGATAGCAGCACATTCTCATACAAAACTATGTTTACTTGTAAGTTAGGCACTTCTTTTTGGGAGTTGGCTGCAGCAACTCGCTTAGAGTCAGTGAACTGTGGTTTCCAGAACAAAGAGAGTCCATGTACATGTACTTTTAATTCTTCAGTGCTCAAATACATTTTTTAAAAATGGACTTCCGACTTCGAGTTCTCCTTACTTGCAAATCAAACGCGCTTAACATAATAATTCTGAAATCATTTCCTTCAAACATCTTTACGTATGTCTTTATTTTCGAATATGCAACAGAAAGAGATCAGACTGACATAACACACTAATAAATACAAATTTATCAGTTTTATTTCATTCAATTTACATTAAATCATGTAGATACACAAAGATGGAAAAATTAAGCAATAGTGAGATAAAAACAAGGGAACCGACTTCTAATAAGGCATCCATTAAAAAAGTGTTCTAAGTTGTAAGAAAACTTTATTTTACTGTTTTGACAGCAAATTTTGGATTGCCTGGTTGTGAAAATCTTTTCCTGGTGCTTTTTGGTAACAGTGCGGCTAAAAATGTCGGTAATTCCATTAATAAAAGCTTAATACGTTTATAATAAAGCAACTTGATCACTTATAATTGATCTATAAGGTTTAGTAACTAGTTTACAACCCAATAATAAAGGCATTAGTAGGTGCATTCATTAGAAAGTGGATGCAAGGTTGCTATCTGCTGCAAACATTAACAAGAATAAATCATGCATGTCAACGGACCGACAAAGAGTGTCAAACAGAGAGGAGAGCTGTGCTGCTGTGCCTCGTTGGTCGAATTCATACAAGCTTCAAGAGACAAATTCATTATCTGAGTCCCCTGCTGGGCCGCTGGTGTGGCACACAGAAAGTCTTCAGGGTAATCCTCCACAGACACACTGTCTGTGCTGTTCAGGAAGATGATGGTCTCTTTTAGGGCACAGTCACACTGATAAGGGTTCCTCCCTGCATAGAGACTATCCAGCTGCTCCAGTGTGCTCAAACTCACATTTGTCTCCTGTATTAAGATGGTAAGCTGGTTACTGTCCACCTTTAGCTCCTGGAGATGAGACAGGCTATCCAGAGACGGGAGACGTATGAGGCGGTTATGAGACAAATCTAGCCTCTTCAGGGTCTGCAGTTGGTTATTGAAAACTTCGAGAGAATTATAACTAAGATCCAGTTCTTCTAGAGATTCAGAGAATAACGAGTTAACTTCTGTGATCTCCGAGTGGGAAAGATTGAGCATCCTGAGCGGCTTCATCTGGAGGCAGTGTGGATAGTGGAGGACGGTGAAATTGTTCCTGCTGACATCAAGTTGGGTGAGGGCAGGGGTGAGGCTCAAGGGCGTGCAAAGAGACTGGAGAGAGGTGAGACTGCTGTTTCTCAGATGAAGAGATTTCAGGGACTTGAATGAAAGCGAGGGGCATTGTGAGATATTCTGCAGGCTAGTGTAAGAGATGGGGTTCTCCGAAAGATCCAGATGATTCAGGTTTTGTACTCGTTGAGCCCAGTTGCAGTCAATCTCAACCAGGCCAGAATGGACAAGACCTAGAGATTTCAGGGAGCCAAACAACCAGCGGTGGAAAGCCTCGAGGGAGGGCTGGAGGAGAGAAGGGTCCACTGTCGTGTTTTCCAGTAGAAGGGCTTTAATTTTAGATGCATCAGGTAATTCTGGATATTGTAAAGGTTTGACATCTGTCAGAGTGGAGGAAATTATTTTAATTTCATTGAATATCGAGGGCAGAAAATGGAAGACTGCACTGATGAATGAAAAGGACATTGTGACGTTGTTGAAAGTTAGTTTATTTATCTGAATTAAGTTGGAAAACATCGGATTGATGGATAATTCAAAGCCATCCAGTTTGCTATCTCTCAGCTCCAGCTCTGAAAACCTGAGACAAAACAGATTTCCGTAGTTGAAGATATCCATACCATTGCACACACAACGAGTCATATCCTCGCTAGTGCAAAGAGAAGTGCCCGCTCCTGAAGTGACAGTGAGTCCCAAAAGCATGAGCAGAATCAGTCTCTGATTCGGTGTCATGATCGGCAGGATGACCAACACCTAAAAATGTCAAGATCCAGAGAGGAGAGAATTTTATATATCATTGTTTTAGCAGGTCCTGAAAAAGATTGTGTTTTTTTTTTTTCATTATATGTTTTGTACATATGAGTTCTATTATTGTCTCAACTCCAATTTTTAAACTGTTTAAAACTCCCTGCTTTGTCAGTCATGCCATGCATGCCAAGCAGTGTTTGAAGCTACTACATAATTTAAAAGAATCAGAATCACTTTTATTCGCCAGGTATGTGTACACACACGAGGAATTTGCTTCCGGTTACACTTTGCTCTCTTGGTACAGACATCAAACATATATAGACACAGGCACAGTTAAAAAACAAAACAGAGGACTTGACGGGTAAACATAGACATAAACAAGATCAAAAACAAAAGCTATGTACATGTAAAAACGTAAATATATATATACATAAATATCTATTTAAGCACTTACCCTTTAGTCAGCTCTGGTGCAGATGTTGACCATTCGTTGCAAGAACTGTTGGCTCCTTCCAAGTTCAGCATCTTTATTCTCACCTGACTTCTGATTTTCTGTTACAGGTGATCCCACTTCCCTTCATTTTGCTAATGCACCATTAAAAAAAGAGGAAGACCCCTGTCCCTGGATAAACAGTACTTCCTCTATGCATGGCTAAATTCCCCCAAAACAATCATCATCACCATGGAGAGAAAGAGGAATTAGCACTTCTCCACCAAATTAAACTACAATAGCTATTATATAAAAATATGAGCAAGTCACACGATGCCCCGACCAGCAGCTAACTGGGACTGAAAGCAGTGGTACAACTTACTCTGTTGTAGTATTTCCATTTTATGCAAGTTTATACTTCTAGTTCATCGCATTTAAGAAGGAAATATTGAACTTTTTACTTCTGTCTGTGAAAACCACAAATCTGATCAAATGTGTGTTCTTCTATGGTTTTTTTAAAATCCTCCTACTGTAGCTGAATAAACTACTATGCTATATAAACTATTATGGACTACTAGAAACCCAACGATTCACTGGTAAGCTTTTTAGAGATACATGCAAACACATGGTGATCTTACAGAGTGTGATGCATTTGCTGTAGATTAAACTAGCAAAAAGAATATAAAGTAGTTTAAAATGAGCTCAACATTAAAGAACTGCATCAATAAACAAAAACTAATGCAGCAGTAATATTAATCCAGAAAACATCATGATTAAAAGGAAAAAAAAACAAAAATAATAATGGACATGTTTCTACAGAATGAGTAGTTTTACTTTGCATTTTACATTTAATACTATATTTAAATATACTGTATTTTCACAGTGTGCTATTAATACTTATGCTTAAAGTAAAATATCTGAATACTTCTTTAATCACAGGCGAAAAGCAACATGGATTTCTGCCTATCAGATCCTGTTGATTTACAGTAATATGATGACGAGCAGGCCTCATTCATGTGTGATGGTGTCCCGCCTACTGAGGATGATTGACATCCTAACTGGAGACCTGATGAGCAGACTGACAGATTGCAATTTCATTTTGATTGGGGCTGCTGTTTAATTTTTTGCATTTAAATATTGTCAGCTTAAATCTGTGAAATACATAATGACGCGTTTATTTTCATTTTCAAGTTGTTAGAAAATTGCATTTTCATTTTAAATTTCACTTAAATATTGCTCGTATTAATGCATAGCATATATTGCATTTTCATTTTCAAGTTTACATTTTGTTCATTTTTTGAGAATTAAATGTTAAACGGCTTATCCATTTTAATATGGTTACAGAACGCCAACACAGGTATTTGAAAATGAAAACTGGATTAGTGCATTTTCATTTTTCCTTAAATAACACAAACATATCTGGAAAATCATAGTGCTTGAGTTCCATTTTCATTTTCAAGTCTCCTCCACGCTATGAAAGCTGCAACATGTCCAGATTCTTGGACAGAAATGCTGAGTATAGAATTGAACTGAGTCCAGTGTGCGACCAGTGTGTGACACTTTTCCAGAAGAAACAGAAACAAACCGTCACTGCATCTAATCAGGTTAAAGTTTATTTAGGCCTTATTTAGTCTATAGCTTCAACATTTATTTGATTTCTGTAGAACATTAATTGAGTTGAACATATAACAATGAAAACCGTGTTGTTACCAAAACTTTATTTATCCTTCTTAGCACAAACACCTACATACGTGAGTCACTTCCTCTTACAGTCACACCCTTTAAAAAGTCTGTTCACCCAAATCACAAAAACAAACAAACAAAAAACATGCCATGCATATAGTTTTGAGTTTTTTTTCCAGCTAGGTTTACTTTTGTGGTCCTTACAGCATCGAAAAACATTCAAAAGTTTGAGCAGCAGCATCTCATCAGCAGAAACAGTGTCCCCATTACTCTGAACAATCCAGAGACATCACGTGAACTGTTGTTGTCCTCAGGCTGATCTGTGGATTATTCAAAGTAACAGGGGACATTGTTTCTGGAAAGAGTCTGTCTGATTATGTTTTTTAATTATATTTTTTAAAAGCCGCACGCACCATTTAAAACCCGGACAAGTAAAACCAGAACAGCTTCCATGCGTTCCATGATACCAGAAGAAGTAGGAGGGTGCGGAAATATGTCATTTGGGTGAACCGACCCTTTAATCACTTTACAGTGATCAACATGTTTAACACACATACTTTAATATACTGTAGGTGACATGAACATCTAAAGTAAAATGTCAATAGGAAAACCCCAAAATTATTGTCACAAAAGACAAAAATTGAAAATATTGAAAAGCAATAAACTCACAGGCCTCTATTGATTTGATTTCATGCTGCCACAAAATAATTAAAATCAAGCGATTACATGGAAGAATTGATCAATGAACTGATGGAATGAAGAGAATTAATGTTCCATCCAGCTTTAAAAGTCTGATTTCTCATGTGCGCAAAGATTGCTCGATGGAAAGATGCATCCAACTCTTTTCAGTCTGAAAAAAAGTAAAACACGACAAGTGATGACGTATAACAACCAACAATTAAATGTGAATAAACATCTGAACTATTAATCTACTAAAAAAACATAATTTGAGGCACTCACCATCAACGCTGAGGTTCTTCTGCATCATCCTGGGTGCAAACATCGTGCGACGAAGAGCTACGCCTGAAATGAACAAAACAGAAAAACAAAATTAGGCTACTTTCACCATTCATGACAGCACAAAAAGCTAAAGACGCAGCGTTGAATCAAAAGTCTTTTAATCTGAGTCTTGTACCTCTCTGGCAGTCGGGGCGGCCGCGCATGGTGGTGCCCTCGATGACTGCGCCACTCTCGTCCACACACCAGCAGTAGCCGGTGGCGTGCCAGCAC
Source organism: Miichthys miiuy (assembly GCA_036365135.1). NCBI lineage: Eukaryota > Metazoa > Chordata > Actinopteri > Sciaenidae > Miichthys > Miichthys miiuy. The sequence continues at coordinate 14,748,154 of CM071611.1, forward strand.
TGCATGGGCTTGTAGCGGCCCTGCTCGTCACACTGGGGCTTGTAGGACCCGATCTTAGCGGGACCAGGTGCAGACTCCAGCTGGCATTTGGTCTGGATCGTAGAGGCTTAAGGAGGGAAAGAGTAGAGGACATTAGTACATTAAAAACCTGCTTGGTGCTTTACTGTTGACTGCAGAAAAGAAGACTGATAGTACTCTAATGTTTGTCCATTTATTATGAAGCCACAGATGGCAGCCAGTTAGCTTATCTTAGCACAAAGACTGTAAACACAGGGAAACAGCTAGCCTGGCTGTGTCAAAATTTCCCTATCAGCATCGTGAAAGCTGACTGTGACATGGACATATAACTGTAACACTATTAACTCATTTAACTAATCAGTACAAAAACAAAGTGCAAAAACACAGCCTTTACTAGGCTAAATTTCTGTATCAGGTATCACAAGGAGCAGTGTAGAAAATAAGACTTATAATAAGAAAGGTGGTTACACCCTTTACAAGATTAACAACCTGTGCTATAATTGCTTCTTTAAAAAAATGCCAGCAGCACAATTAACAGCTGGTGTGCAATTGTTAACCATTTAACCACATAATAAAAATGATCATGTGCTGTGCACGCCTCCTCAGAATATCCCTCTTACATAAATATTTTCACAGTAAAATATTACAGCCATGGTCCTTAACCCCCCAACTGGAAATGCAAAAAAACAAACAAAAAAACAATCTACAGTCGCAGCACCGGTCTGGATCAGAACATCAGCTAATTACTAAAAAGCAAATTAAAGGAGGTTGCAGTAACCTGATTGAGCAGTTGGGGTTGGAGGCTTCTGCTGGGCCATCTGGAAGATCAGCCAGTAACGCATCCAGGACTCAAAGCTCTGCAAACCATAAGAAAAACATGATTGACAAGATCATGTAATTTTTTTCATTTCTATTTAGGCTTTAGTAGTTTCCATGTAAATGTGTGCTTGGCTTCACCTGCCACTCGCTCTCATTCATGTGCTGCTTCAGGCCGCGCAGGTTAACCAGGAAGGTCTCATTGAACTGCGGCAGCTCGGAGTCCTGCACAAAAGATGTGCAGAGCTTAGTGACAGCACAGCATCAGCAACGTGAGAACACACGCGATACAGAGCGCAACATACCTGAATGAGATCCTTCACCTGTTTCTCCACACTGATGACAGTGTCTTGCAGTTTCTGATGGGAGGAGAGGAGTCAAATACATTCAGAATATTTCTTTACATTCACGTTGAAATGTATTAATCTATTATACATCATCCAGAACAATATTTTAACACTGGCAGGTGTAAACTTACGATCATGGGTGTCTTGGTTGTCGTGGAGTCCTCATCTGAAAAGTCTTTCAGCAGAGGAAGGCTGTTCATGGGCATTGCCATCCTCATTGAAGCTCCCCCTGTGAAAACAAACAACCAAAATGTATATAACAAATATATATAATAAATATAAATATATATATATATATATTAAAAATGGTAAGATCAACTAAAATATGGCACACAACCCCCCCCATATGAGTCATATGAGACTTAGCAGCTAAAGGTTCAGATGGTTATGAACAGCACTAACAGCTTCTCGCTTTAAAGAGTCAAGTTTTACTGAGTTACTTTGCTCTGTGAGCCCTTTCTCCATGTACGTGAATAAACCTTGTGTTCACAAAGACGTGATCTTGACTTTTATTCGAACCTTGAGCAGACAGAATTTTAGTCACCAGTAAAACTTTCATTTCCCTGTGCAAGTTTCAGATCAAGTTCTTTAAACACAAACTCTCACTTCCTTCTTCACATCCTCAGTTCTAGAGCCTCCACCTCTTCCTCCTGTCTGATGAATACTATTACTTATTAATGGACTACTTGGGCCACCCCTTCTTACTGTTAGAACTTTAATATTTAACTAGTTTTTTTTTACTCTGGGATGAGTGGGTCAGCTGTCTGCCCATTCTCTCGCTGTTCTTCTGGAGGGTTCGGATCTGATCCTTCTGGCCGAACACCATGTAGGCAGTGAAGACCTGGCTGGCCAGCAGCAGACAGGCCAGGGTTGTCAGGCCTGCCACCTTAAAAGCACGGCTGTTGGAGCCCCTGAGAGAGAAATATAAAAAAATATGTGTTTTTTGAAGATGATAAAGCAGAAGAGGGTTGGGGAAAACATGACGCACAGCTTAATTCACGAAGACTTAAAGCGGGATGTGAAATTTAACAATGTGTTAGTTATTTGTGGTTATTTGGGGGAATTCACAAAAGTGCTCTGTGTTTTGTTTTCACTTATTTTACGGAGTTTGGACTGTCCAGCACATAAAAAAAGCCCAATATGTAAACCAACACTCTGGAGGTGTTACTCAAATTCTAAAGAAAGGCAAAGCATCCATTTTAAGCTATGATATTGTAGTTTGCAGTATTTTATTTAAAAATCCTGAGACAATAATACAGGCAGCTTTTGCCTGCTGTTCATAATCAGCCAATTGGATGTGAGCATCACTTGTTACTAGGCAGACGCCTTTCCCTGTGGTAAGGCTGTACACACCCAACTACTATTTAGAGCTTATTTGAGATGTATAAACAGTTCACGTGTCCCTCATAAAAAACGTACAAGGCTGCAACAACTATACATTCATTTATTTCATAAAGAGTTTTGCTAGAATGAAAGTGAAGCCTTTATTTCTGTATTTTCATTTGACGCATGTAAACAATATCAACATACAGTTGGTTAGTTCTGGCTTATCTTAAGGAAACATTATTCAAACTAAACAAATGTACAACAACAAATAAAGTCAGTGATTTGAGGTGATGCAACACACCTTATAGGACGTTGTCATAAATTAGACTTACTTTAAATATAAATTATAAAAGTCATAAATCATATGTTTTACAGTATATTTTAGTTAAACTGTAAGACGTTGGCCAATGATTTTCTCTGTTTTCAATTATAAGCCAATAACATGACAGAGTCACCAGTTGCTAGGCAGACGCCTTCTGGTGCAAAGTGGTGTGGCCGATGGAGAGTTACTAAGGATGCTTTAAAACTTATTAAATGTGAAAACATATAAAAAGAAATAACTAAATCCACGTATTGTTTCATGAATTAATCTGATGCAAATAAAAGGCGATTATTATTACTTGTATTTTTACCCTGAAACCTGAATTATTCAATTTTAAAACAACAGAATATACACAGCTAGCTCATTGTAATGCTTATAATTTAAAGTTTTAATTGCTCATTTAAATTCAGCTTTACATAGAGGAACAACTGAGAAAACAGCTGTTGTTATGAGTATGCATTTATATGATAAGCTTCTCTCACCCTGCAGGTCTTCCAGGGAGAACAAGAGCTTCTGAACTGCCTGCAAGACTCCCTGCCAGGGGAGCATCTTCTTGAGATTGGGCCATCTGTCCTTGGAAGTTTCTCTCGGCTTCTTCAAAGCAGCAAACTGCAAGAAGTCCAGCGGATGCTGCAGATAAATGTGACTGAAAATAAGGAAGGACTACCAGACAAGTTCCCGAGAAAGGTGAAGAGACGTGGAAAGTCCCCTGTCTTAAAAGCGCTGTGGGATGACCTGCTGTGAGAGCGTGCGAGCTGTGATTGGTCAGAATATACCACCATCACTTGTTGATAGAGGCAGACAATAGTGAATGAGTGTTTTGTTATATGACTTGTTTTATTATATGGCATTATATATTGTTTGTGCAAATACTAAACTAGCATGGTCTATTAAATTATTGCAGGTTTAATACTGAAAGATATTTTTAGAAAATAGACAATATTACTTTGTGAAATTGTACTGCTTGTGAATACTTGTGAATAATATAATAAGCCTTATATAAAGTACTTTTACTTTTAGTACAAAAGTATTCACAGGGAGAAGGAAATAAACAAATAAAACACAAATTAAAAATTAAAAACACAAATAAAAGTTCTACCACTATGTCTGACACCAACAATAGAGCAGCAATACATTTAATAACACTAAAATGAACTTGAACTGGAGTGGTTGTGAAAACATGTAAAATGTGGCAAGTCTTTTTCACTTCCATTTATTATTTTTAAATGCAGCATTTCATCTTAATTTATCGTGGCATTTGTTTACTTCTTGGAACAATAGAAAGGACTGCGTTTTGGGAAAACACCAAAAAATTCAATTCAGGTATCATGTGCCACATGTAAATCCACCGTGAGTTAGGTTACTCGTCAGAAGGACACAATTTTGTTGTTGAATAGGCTTCAAGTGCTTAAGTTATCTCGAGCGATTCAGGTTGTTTTTTTCTCCAAAGTACCTCACTATGGAATGAAACCAAAAGACAGACTAAGCTGGTTTTCAGCCCTAATCTGAGCAAGACAGTGAAGTTTCCAGAAATCTCTGCAACTAAATAAAAGTTATGATCAGGTAGGAGAAAGGAGTGAATAAAAGATCAGACTACTGAAAAATACAGTGGTGTTTTATTTGCAAATTAAAAAGCACCGACAATATTAGTTACACTGTAAAAATTATTGACAACAATTACAAATCTTTATCATACAGTCCAGGAGATTAGTACCATCATTGCTGTTATGTGTTATCACTTAATACTTTATATGGAGAGACTCAGTACCTGTGTACAATAGTTGGCAGTGAGAGGACATGAGAGGAAACAATCTTAGTGACAAATCTCTGCACAATGAAATAATCCAAACTCCCCTCAGTACAGCACTGACATTTCACACTATGGGGAATGGGCTGATGGAGAGTGTAAACCCAAACACATTCAATAATTTAGGTCTACAGAGGGTTGCGTATTATGTACAATACAAAGTCTGGAAATAAAAGGACCAACATGTGCATTGTTATTACATCAGAACATTGTACAAAACTATTGCAATAAGAGCAGCTTTTTGTTATCTATGCTTGACATCTAGTTGCAGTGGTAATACCTTGACCGACAACCAAACATCTGTATGGTCTCACTGGGCATACTGTTGGTTTTCCTGGCAACTTTAAACATTTTTCCCAGAGACAACTTATTTTTTCTTCACCTCCCCCCCAAAACTTAAAACTCATCTAGTAAATGAAATGACACAAAATATAAGACAAAATATACAGTTTCGACAAAAAAAAAAAAAAAAGAAGAAGCTGAAAACAGATTTGAAATGCACAATCTTGTTCTGTACACTATGTGAATCTCTGAGACCAGAGTGTTTAATTAAACATACAGTAGCTAGCTTATGATCTTCTTCACAGATTGTAGCAGGATCCATTTTTGTTAGTGTGCTTTCCAGTAACCTGTTATGTTCAGAATCGATGTTCACTTGAGTGCCTTAAATATTGTGCTTTCAACATCTATCCTACTGGTTCCTGCTTTAGCCAACTTAAAAGGTCACAGGACTGACTACAGAGGAGGCTGAGCTGAACAGTTTAACAAACCAGTCTACTGTACATCTGGCCAATACGGGAAAACTGAACTGAAAGATGTTTAGTTTTGGTACATTCTACAATAATGCATTGCCATCAGCATTATAGAAACGTTAAAATAAAATCTGAGTAAAGAAAACAAAAACATAAAACTTGTTTTTTAACGTCTTTAAAAAAAAAGAACCCTCAAAAGTCCATGTGGTAATAGTTTAATGAAGATTCTGTCCTGGCACTTGTAAATGCAATAACTAGATTCTAGCAAGGCCTATCAAGTGAGGCTACAACATGCAGCCTGAGTCAAGACTCCAGATGTCCCATTCTCCTCACACCGACACTTCACTTATGTCAAAGGCATTTCAAACCAATGTCTCTCTGTCAATCAGGCTGCCATTTGTTTAGTCACTGTTTATGCTGCCTGTTTCAATCTGCTCCAAAACACCTCAACTTCATAGATGGAGACAGGTGACGTGATCATCTCTTCCACCTGTTTCCCAGAGCTGAAACTGTCGAGGCTGCTCAAGCGTCAAGTTTTATTTTATTTTTTTCTCCTTCCTTTGATTTGCAAGATGAAATTCATGCGAAGAAGAGAAGGTTTGAATAAGGAGAGCAGGGGTGTGGTTATCAAACACTGAAGGTCTCTGCTGTGCATCACTGAGCCTTTCCTTCTTCTTCTTCAGGACACAGAGGGGGGCCTGGATTATGGTTTTCCAGGGTCCTGGTCTGTCCTGCAGGGGAGTAACGGCATCTCGAAGCTCAGGGAGAGAGGGGAGAGCTGTCAGCTGCTAAAAGCAACTACGCTCTCTTCTTGCCCATGATCCACTATTGTCCTGTTCATCTGGGAAGAATGCAGTGAAGTTTTGAGTTCTAGTTGGGCGTCCCATCCTCAAATCTGCATTTACTTCAGTGTCTTTCAAAACTATTTGGGATCTTCAACATTCCAGGCCACTCAGCCAGTGTCCCGCAGCGGGGTCGAGCGATGGTTCAGTGTGTGGAGCTGTGGAGGCTCCTGCTGTGGTGCTGCTACCTGGTGTGGACCAGTTCTTCTCTGAGCCAGCTGGGCAGAGGCTGACCGATCCGGTAGAGCAGCTTGGAAAGCTCAATGTTGTGATCCCTATAGTACTCCCTGAGGAAGCCCTGGGACTGAAGAAGACAGAAGAGGTAAGATTAAAATCACAGCAAAAAAAAATCGGATCAAAAATAGTGTACATAAAAATGTATTTCTTAAAGCACAAGGCATTCAACTGATCGTACCTCAGGGTCCATGTCAGGGTACCTGCGCCCTTTACTCTTTCCCAAACACTTGGTCTTCCCTCCCTCTAGCAGCTGACACCAGAAGCCTTTCTTCGGGTCAAACCTGTGGCAGATAAGAATACTCATTTAATTTACACATTTAATCACAACCTTCCTATAGTTACAGTTATTAAGACTTATTGTTTAGCCAATTTCTGCCTTTATTAGATAGTGACAGTACAGAAATGGTGATGTTGTGAGGTTCAAAGTCGGTGAAACTCATTCCTGCCAGATGAATTACCTCCTTTGATTTGAACACTTAAGAACCGGTTTTGTTGCATACACACACATGTGGTGTCTGCCAGCTCCGGACTACAACTAATCTAACCGGTAACCTTGACAGAAATTATATTGCGAAAGATGATACTCACGCTAGGATCTTGTGATAGTTGATGACATTGGCCAGGCTCAAATACTTCTGGATTTTATCCATGATTGAAGCAGGCTCAGTCTTCAGCATCTGTCCATCCAAGACTAATAACTGGGTAAGAGACACACACACACACACACACACTATGTATGTAAAAGGTCTGAATACACAATTTTACAACTGAACTTGTCCCTGGTCTTTTCTTTTTATTACCACAAAGCCACAACATTTTTTCTTAAAAAAGGATGAATTGTTATGATTATTTTGCAGTTACTAATACACACTTTATTGTATCTGACAAGATCTGTGCAGACACATTTGGTCATTTTGGGGGGAACAAAGAGCTCATTTATCTCCTAAGACTGTCCCTTAAGGGCTGATCCTTTCCCTCGTGGTCAAGTGGATTTAAACACTGCCTGAAAGGACTGTGCAAAAATGTAAACAGACCTCCTTTACTCCAAACTTTGCTGGGAAAAAAGCAAAAACAATGCCAGCCACCCATAAAGTTGGCTGGTCATAAAAACTTATTCATACTCATTCACTGCATACTGCCCACCACTATGTGCATGAATACACCCACGGTACCTGGCTGGAGTGGTAGTAGTTGAGCCAGCGCTCTAGGTGGATGGCGTACCAGCCTGGCACCAGACAGCGATTCTGGAGGACCCGTAGTTTGACTGGGGCGTCGTGGCTTGCAGTGATGACGTCATGGAAGGAGTATTTTAACGCCACCGGGTCATCGTGCGCTCTTTGGTGCTGTGGGCAGACAGAAGTAAAGAGGATACACCTGAAATAAAATTCCTAATTATGTTACAATTGCTTGAATTTAACTGACAGAGCAGTGGTTGGTGTGAAAACCCACACCCTTAAAAGTTAACACACTGAGTTATTTATGTGGCGTAGGGTTTCCTGTGACAGACCTGGTACCAAGAGTAAGCTCTGTCCGCTGGGTTGATAAGGATGGTGATGATCTTGGCTTTGGGTAGGAGTGCTGCAGCTCTCTGAGCAGCCACCTCAGAGTCAAAGTAGTTGGCACTCTTCTCAAAGTAGTAGTCTGAACTGGTGTTTGAGGGCAGAGGGAAGTACTCCATATACCTAACACACATCAAACACAAACATACAAAGTGTTACAAGCAGCTGTAGTTCATCTTGTCTAATTTACACTCTGTAGATAAGGAGCATTCCTCTGTGCGGTGTGTGGGTGATCGGCCACGTGCAACAGCTTGTTAAAAACACATCTAGCGACATGGCACCACGTTAATATTTGGGCAGCTCACTCACAGAAATTTCCTGCCAAGTCAATTTTGTGTTGGACTCATAGTGATGCGACGCATGAAGCTGCTTCTTCTTCTTTTGAATCAATTAAACCTACAGGAAACTCAAAATGGGGAATTTATAACCAAATTAGTTGTTAATTGTGTTTCTCGTCTTGCTCTTAGGAATTTGTGTGTGTTTTTGTGCCTGGGCATCATTTGCATTTTAAATTCTTGATTTCATTTGCATTAAATAGAAAAAACCCCTGACATCTCAGGGTCAGAAATGTAGCTATGTC